>JAQQAC010008880.1:6261278-6457453 GCA_029783875.1 Phataginus tricuspis | reverse complement strand
GAAGGAACAAAACAGCAGCAGACTCACAGAACCCACGAATGGACTAATAGTTACCAAAGGGAAAGGGACTGGGGAGATGGATGGGAAGGGAGGTATAAGAGGGTAAAAGGGGCATTACGATTGGCAGACATAGGGTGGGGGGGCACGGGGAGTACTGTACAGCTCAGAGAAGACAAGTAGCGATTCTCATCTCACTACGCTGATGGACAGTGACTGTGGTGGGGTTGGTGGGGGGGACCTTGTGATGGGGGGGAGTTCAATCATCACGGTATTGCCCATGTAATTGTAGGTTAATGATACTAAAATAAAATAAATTATTATAAAAAAAAAAAAAAAAAAAAGAATTTACTTATGAAAATGTGTACTGAGAGGTTAAACCAGAAAATATGGCCTTCACATGCAATGATGCCTAACATATTATATCCATAACATAACATTTATAAGATGTGTGCTATATATATAGTATTTGTGATATACAAAATTGTATATTGTTTTGCTGCCAAAATATTTTCTCTGTCACATAGATTGAGGTGTTACAGTAAATTTGTATTACTTTGAGCACTTTTGAGAAAGGAATCACTAATTACTGGAAAGATTACACTTTTGCGGTATTTTTCAAATTTTAAAATATCAACACTTTGAATATGAAACAATAAGAGTGAAACAGATTAAAGTGAGACTTGGTTTCACTATTTTTTCTCAGCACCCCAGCCTTCTCCACATATCTCCAACTCTCCTCAGTCAGATATCTCCAACTCTTTCTATGATTAAAAATATGCAGGATAAGGTATCCACACATGTGTGTGTTGGGGACACAGGTGTTAGCATTTTCTCATGTCCACAATAAAGTATATTATCTTGAAGTTTCCCAGCTATTTTCTGTACCTGAGCCACTTTATAAAGTGGATTTCCTTTAGCTACTCAAAACAGCATTTCTCCTACTAAATCAATCACAACATTTTATATTGTTTGACTCTTGAATCATTTGTTAGATGTTTGACAATAAAATAATGAGTAGATCATCATAAAAATTGTATTTTTCTGGGAAAATATTTTTTACAGATGCATTCTGCTACATGTGAGGAGGATAAAGAGGGGTCTGTTCTCATTTGTGCCTTAGAGTGACCCTAACTTGAAAGGTGACTGTATAAGTATTATATTTAATTAAAAATGTGTCCCATGAAGAGGTTGAACGTCCCAAGAACAAGCTTTAAGTCTCCACAGGGTAAGGAGGGCTCCTTACCTGTACATTTTAAGGCAGAGCCCTGCCTGTATATGCAGGTATACCAAGGGCTTTTTTAAGATGCTCACCTTTTGCCTGTTCAAAACAGAAAAGAGCAACATCAAAAATAGGAGAACAAGGTAAACAATGAGAAGAACAAAATTGACCCAGGAAGAAAGTGTGAACTTGGGACCAGGAACAGCCACATCATTTGTAGAGCCCAGTGAAGAAAATTATGGGTCCTCTTGTTCAAAAATTATTAAAGACTTCAAGATGGCCACTGCCAAGCATTAAACCAGGAGACAGACCTATGAGTGCAGGGCCCTGTGAGACTGCACAGATCGTACACCTGGAAAGCAGGCCTTCCCAGTTAGAAGTCAGAACAATTTTGAATAAATCTTTATGGTTTACCCCTTAGAGAGATTCAAAATGAGAATCATTTCCATAAAACAAGAATAAAACAAAATAAAGGAAAGAAGAAATAGAAAACAAGAAACAACTTGTGAAATTTAAATACATTTAAAGATGCACCAAAGCTCTCTTCTAGTCCTCAAATTTGGCCCAAAGCTGCTAATTGGCTTTGGTTTCAACCTTGGCCTTTGGAAACCCAAAAAGGTGAATGTCTGTTTCCATGTACTTTTGGCATTTCTGAGCTTATGTATGAGAAGTGATTGGGTTCCCATGAACTCTAATTGTCATATCAATGCCAGTAAAAGACACAGGCCATGTCATTCAGACTCATCACATTTAAATATTTACCTCCTTGGAGTGATTCTTGAGTGCCTCATATGTTGAAATTCTATTAGTAATTAAAGTATAAATACTTATTATTTCAAGTGTAATATTCTACAATACAAAATTCTATAAATTAGTATTTTTATGAAAAAGCTCTATAAATTAGCATTTTTATTCTTACTTTCCAAGATTTAAAGTGAAAAGTGAATCAGCTATCAATTGAATGTGTTTTTTACAATATTATTGACTATAGTCCCTATGCTGTACTTTCACCCCCGTGACTAATTTATCTTATAATTGGAACCTCCTTACCCCCTACACATTGGCCTATCTCCCCACCCCCCCTACCCTATGGCAACCGTAAGTCTGTTCTCTGTGTTTAGTCTATTTCTGTTTTATTTGTTTTTTTAGTTTCCACATAAAAATGAAATCACATCGTATTTGTCTTTCTCTGTCTGACTTATTTGAATATCTACCATAAATTTATAACCTGAATCTATGGAAATGAAGGTTAATATAGAATGTTAATGTTGTAAATATTAGAAGCACATTTATATGTTTATATATTGGAGGCTCACAACAACCCTTTGAGGTAAGCACACATCATTGTGTATAGTAGTTATTTGAGAACATTGAGACTCAGAGAATTTAGATTTGACCACTGTTACCCAGTGTGGGGAAAATGGATTGTTTCTAACCAGGATTCCCACCTGGCTTTGATAGTGCCCATTGTATATACATGTAAGAGCCTGTCTGCACATCTATGGGATGTTTACTAGGGACAGAGTGGCTGGTTAGTCATGGGATTGCTGGCCCAGGGGAGGGGTGGAGAGGAAACACCATTCTCTCCTCTCCTCTGTTTCTGGTGTGTAATGGGTCAGACGTGCGCCAGTTATCAGAGACCCTCCCACATAGTTCCTCCTGGTGAGAGGGGTGGGAAGGGGTGCGTGGCAGGGAGAGCGGGAAAAGAGCCATGGAGCCCCAGTGCTCCTGGAGAACTAAGGAGCGCAGGGCCCTGTGAGAGTGCGGGGAGGGAGCTCGGCATGCAGCTGGGAGAGCAGGGAGCAAGGAGAGTCTGGGACTTGCTGCTGTGGGAATAAATGTGATAACCCCCTTAAATGCCCAACTCCTTGTCCTTGCTTTTATTAGGTCTCACTGAATTCAAAGGGAACTTGCACTGGGTGGGAACCCCTCCTCCCCGGGTAACACTGAGGTAAATAGAGGCAAAAGGCACTGAATGAAATTTTGTTGCTCAAAATCACTGTTATTTACTTCATGCCATGCTATCTTTTCGTGAGAACTGTGGATAACTCAGCTCCAAATGTTATTTTTATAAATAAATGGGAGAAGGTAATTTTTCTTTGAATAACCAAAAAGGGAGAAATATTTTTTAATTGAAGTGTAGTTGATGTACAACATTATATTGGTTTCAATTTACTGATTTGACAGTTACTACATTATTAAATGCTCACCCCAGAAAGTGCAGTTACTGTCAATGTACAATGATATTACAATATTATTGACTATATTCCCTATGCTGTACTTCCATACCTGTGACTAATTTATATTGGAATTGGAATTTTGTGCCTCTTCACCACATTCACCCATTTTACCTACTCTCCCACCTCCCTCCCCCATGGTATGAATGGATAAAGAAGATGTGGTACATACACACAATGGAATATTATTCACTCATAGAAAGAGAACAAAATCTTGCCACGTGCAGCAACATGGGTAGAACAAGAAAGTATTGTGCTAAGTGGAATAAACCAGTCAGAGGAAGACAAATATTCTATGATTTCACTTATATATGGAATCTAAAATGACAAAACAAATGCATAAAACAGAAATAGATTCATAGATACAGAGAAGGGAGATATGTTCTTAAGGAAAATATAACACTTGCTCAAAATGAACCATTAGACCAAACATTTCACTACCAAAAGAATCCTAAAAATATTGCTTCAAATTGGGTTTCATGGTGTACAAGGATGGTTGGGACAAGGGTATGTATGTCAATCTGGAAGCTGGAAGAATGCCAGGGCACTATATCCACTTCAATCCAAGAAGATAGGGTTTTGTCTTAAATAGCAGGCATATGAGGAACCTATCTTTTGAAGGAAGAATTTCATGGATAAACAAACAAAAGATAAAAAATAAAATAAAATAAAATGATGGAAAAGCAGGGACACACTCACCTAAGTTATTGTTAAAAAAAAAAACAAGATCCAATATTTTATCTATTATTCCACAGCGAGCAAGTAGTGAATAACCGACATTTACACCATGTTTAATGATCCCCTCCATATAGATCTTTATGTGACAGCACATTGCCTATGACTTTAAACTCTCTTTTACTCATCTAATTGCTTGAAGAATATTATTTCTTGCACATTGATCCTGCTTGTAGTGTATTAGGTACCAGTATTATTTCTTAAAAAGTAAGCCACGACCATGGGCTTGGTATAATGGCATTTTAAAAAATGTATTTCCAAGTATCCTAAGCTTTTCCTGACATCATTATTTCCACAGTGATTATTGTTATGAATTCTCAACAATTGTACTTTCTTTTATACACGATTCCATGGTTCCAAATTCCCTGGAAAAAGTCGAATCCTACATAGTCAAACTTGTGTAAGGCCAGATTTATTTACAAGTGTATAAATCATGCATTTGCACCTGCATAAAGAAATGCTGCATTGTACAAATGATTTGTTCTTGCCAAGATGATGTTTAGTAGAGCCAAACCTAGCAAAATTGTAGCGTTTTCTGTTTCTTTCCTCTGCCTGAAGTTTCTCCCATGCTTTGCTATGTCTTATGTGCTCCTGTCACATTAATAACACTAGCTATCATTTATTAAACTTCTCTGCTGCACCAGGCATTTTACATGTGTTATTTGTGAAACTCAACACAACCCTGAAAGATATTTATTAGTTTCCATATTTTTCGGATGAGGAAAGTGTGGTTCAAGAAATTGAACCAGCAAGTCACACCGATAATCTCTATGGTTTCATAGCTACTTTATCACCTCATTTTCTAGAAGACCTCTGGAGGGAAACTTGAGATAAAATTCATGTATTCCTTTTAGGGTGACTTTGTCTCAAAAATAAAAGCAGCCTAGACCTATTTTGGAAATTAAGTTGATCACATATAGGGGAGTTGCTAATATTATCTTTGCTTGTATTAGATATCTTTCCTGATTGTTGATACTATTCAAGATCAAATCTTCAGGGGTAAAATTTTGTCAACAGTATGTCAAAATCTCATGATCAGAAGTAACATTTTCTGATAGTCTTACTTTGTGCAAATTTGTAAACATTTTACTTTGTGAAGTATCAGTTGCAGATACTGCTGAGTTTATTTATGGAGATTGTTAATTATATTATTAGTGATACTGTTTTAAGTTCTCCAAATGCTTATTTCCCTCCCTGTATTGGAATCTGCACTTCACCCAAATTGTTCATATTTTTAATACCAAATTTGTTGTTCAATTTTGTTTATTTTGGACATATAATAGAAGAATCAAAAACGATTTTAGTTTAATAGTATTTAAAGGATTTAGTTACATTTTCAGGATTTAATGGTGTTATGAGTTACATGTCAGTATTTAATATTTATATGTGGAAATAAGTGAGTGGTCCAGTTTTTCACAGAGGGATAAGCCAAGAAAAAACAGAATTGGAAAGCATGCAGGAAAAGTAGTCACTGGGGAGAAGGTGCTGCAGGACTACATGGAAAATGTAAACAGCTAACATGATTGATAAATTACTTATTCTCAGGATGACTATTGATCTCTATTATTTTTATGGACAAATCTATTTTTATTGTCATAAATTAATATTACATGCCAGGTTCAATTTTCATTTTATTTTGTGTTTCTAGCTTTGTGTGTGGTTCTATAACAGTTCTTTGAGTAACAGAAGTATAAAAGAAAGCATCACAGGGATTTCTACTAACCCTGTTACTCACAGATGGACAGCAGTATAATTCATAACATACTGAGTAACATCTTCCTTCCTATTCTAGTATTGCACCTTATTTCAAACAGTCAACATGAAACTAAAGTAATTCTTTATAGGTAAGTCTTAAATGTTTCATGATCGGATTCTTTTACTTTTTAAAATATTCAAATAAACAGATTTCTCCTTTCCATTAGAAAAAGCATTATTGCCCCCTCCATTAAAAAAATGCTCAAAATGGAGACTCTTTTGTTCAAGAATTTATGTAAATTTGTCACCAAGTTTTATAGGCTTCCCTCTTAACCTTCTTGTTAAGTATGCCCATATTTTATCAATTACAGAGATACATGCAGAATATTTTATGAGAGACACTATGGTATTGTAAAAGTGTTCTGGACTTTGAATTAGAAAACCAGGTTTCTAGTTCGTGTTTGCCTGTGCACACTGTAGCCAGCCACTTCAGTGATTTGGAGTTTTAGTTTCCTAATCTAGGAAGTGCAGTGGTTAAATTACAGCATTTCTAACCCTTCATGCTCTAATATTGTAACGAGTCTATCCTTCCCCCACCCGACTAGGAAACTGCAATGATGGAGAATGATGGAGGAAGACCTTATAGTTTTATGTATTTATTTTAAACATGTTTGTATAAAACAGATATCATGGTCTTCAGAAGGAATCTCTTTCTCTCATATTTTTCTATAAACTTTAAGCATTAAATAAATGCACTGTGTGTGTGTTCCTTGGTAGCCTGGTAACTATTAACTTAATATGACATTTCCTTCTTATTTTTCTTAACAGAGAAATCAAATTTAAAATTAAACATTAGAACCTTTATTATTTCATTCTTTGTAACGGCATAAAATGGTTTACAAATGAGATTAGTGTGCATTTGAGAGAGAAATTTGCAGGTCAACCTTCTTGATATTAGTTAATTGCAACCTTCTGTGAGTCTATAGTAACCTTATTTCCAGGGTTAGAGCCAGTTTTTTGCATTAGTTCTTCCAAAGGGACCACATGTCAAATATCCTTGGAACAGTGCACAATTTAAATTACTGGTGGTCTACTAGTTATTTTCAGCCTAGGAGAACAAACACCAGATGTATGATAGACAGACTTTAAAGGGCATTAGAAAGAGAAGGGGGAGGGGATGGCCTATTTCTTTAATTGTGGGATCCACCCACTGTTGCTCTGCGTGATAATCTCTTGGAAGAATTCAATTCATATTTATCACTTTGTTCTTTGAAATGATTCCATGAATGAAGACTCTGTGCATAAAGCAACCTCATGTAAGTAAGACATAATTCACTCTTAATCTCTAGGAAGTGACTTGGAATTTGCATGCCTAATTTAAAGAGAGGAATTGATGGTATACAGTGTGTCAAATCTTATTTCAGGTTACTTTCAGCTGTGTTTGAAAATCAAAATGCTTACTAATTCAAGAAACAAGTTTAGAATAATTATCTGCAAAATGAATCCATTGATTAAAGGTGAAATAACTTTTAAAGCCCAAATAGTTTTTCTTCTCTGTCAGGCAACATTTTCCTGGGGACTTTGCGGATATTCTTAGCTTTTCTTTATAATTGCTTCTCCATTTTCCTTCCCTGGTATCCAGTCATACACAGCTTTTAAGGTGACACTGAAACTCAGCATAGCTATTAAACATGATTTTGCTGACTGCTCAGTGAGGCCTGGTGTGAATTGATGGCCACCATTCCCAGCTGTGCAAAGCCTTTGATCTTTATTTACATTTTGATTTCATATGTTTTGGTGCTGGTGGAGATTTTCTAACCAACACCGGTTAAATGGATTTAAAATTCTATGCAAAAAATCTTTTTAGCCAGTGTGTAATTAGTGGAAGTCTGTTATTAACCTTCTCAATATAGGGCTGTAACTACCACTTATTTTTCTCCACCATAAATAAAGATACACATATTTTAAGGTAAACATGTCTCCTATTGATCCTTGCCTATTTTTTAACCTACATCCACTTTTCCATTGGGAGTAACTGAAATAAAAGTTCTTAATGTTTGTGCCATCTCATGAATGTCACTGAACACTGTGCATTATCCAACTCATCTGAAAATGTTTGCACTTTTATGTAATGAAGAGATAAAATTATTTAAGGTGTTACTTCAGAAGATCAAGACCATCAGGGAATTTTATTAAAAGTATCTATCTGTCAATATGTATTTTTTAAACTTCTTTTAAACCAGAACTAGGGGTTTCAGTAAGAATCTTACAGGCATGACTAAATATGCTACCATTTAAATCTAGAAATTTTAAATGTTCTCATGCATTTTAATTTAGCAAAATATATATATACTTACAATCAATATTTATAGAGCAATTTGTACGTCTACTTCTTATGTGGGATCAAAGAATTATATGAAGCCAAAAAATATTTACAAGCAAATGATATCATTCTCTTGGACATAGATACATTTTAGAGCACAGAATCTACAATATGTTTAACCTGTTTCTTAATGAAAAATATTTTGTTTTAGAAGATAACCTATTTAATCCAGAATTATCTACAATAAATCTAGAAATAGCCAACTCTGTTATAAACTTTTGGCTACCTAATGGAGTGATTCAACCTGATGTAATTATAAGCCAGTAAAATTCTGGAGCTGTAAGTATTTCTTTGAAAGATTATTATATGACATCTTCATTAACATTTTAAGTGAGCATTGTTCACTGACTATGGACTTAGAGCTTTCCCAAAAAAGAATATGTTTCTTCAAATACAATTGACAAATCTTCCCTCCTGAGAACGGCCTTTCAACAGGCATTGTTTGTAAAAGGGACTTAGTACCCTGCATTTTTTTGTTGTTTCTTTGTTTTACATATTATCAGTGACATAAATGTAATTGTCCCCATTTGCAGACAAGAAAATAAAACTCAGACTGTTGTGTCCAAGCAGATTGTGCGTAAACCATACATATTAGGGACATTATTAATGGGTTTCCTGGAATTGGGATGTGGGTTAAAGAACTTCTGAATTCAGGAAAAGTAACAGCAGAATTCTATAAATTCTATAAATCTGGACCTCAGAATTACTGGAAAAATTAAAAAAATATTCTTTTGTTATTCACGAAATATTTATTTACATGTTTTTCAATATGCCTATTTTGTTTGCCTAGGATGTGTCTCAAGCTGAAAATACCTGGCTGATAAAGTCCTTGCCCTCGAGGAGCCAAGAGCCGAGAGCAAGAAACAGGCAGTCTAGATGCCTAGATGAAACCACGTGACAAGTACTGTAACCAGCTCACACGCATGAGGACAGGAGAACGATTTTCTGGTGAAGTCAGAGAAGATAACGCAGTGGAGGTGCCGGGCTGTAAAACAGAACGATAAAGAAAGAGCGGGAGCTAGACAATCCGGGAGAAGGGCTGCAGGCGGGGCACCCTCGTGGAGACTCACGCGCAGAGCGCAGTGCGCTTAGAAAGCTTCCCGGTAGCTCCGACTGGCTTTGGCGTTGCTTTGAGGGGAGGAGTCTGTCAGGAGGTGTAGCTGGAGGTTTTGATCAGAGCTGGGGTGGGGCAGGGGCTTGTATCCCAGATTCTGGGGAGTCCTCGGGCAAAGAAATAACCTGGTCCTATTTCAAGATCATTCTGGTATAGGGTAAATCTGAGGATAGATAACAGGGACAACAGAGAAATGTAGAATATTATTACAGTCATACAATAAAGAAATGGTGATAATGTAAACTAAGCAGTAATGAAAAGAGAAGTAATAAAGAAAATTGGAAAAGATGCACGAACAGGGAGATTTGGGGAATAATTGAATACAAGAAGGTAAAGAAGAGAAAATGCTGAAATGATGGATGTCTGTCCTTTAAGAAATGCCCACTAACAGATAAGAAGGAGAGACAGTGAGGGTTTGTGGAGAAGACGATGCATTCTCTTTTGGACATTAGGGGAGTTTGCGAATTGCCCACCTGGATGGTGCTCAGTAATGGCCAGTCCAGATCTAGATCTCAGAAGGAGGTAGGAATGTGTATTTTTGTCACTAGGACTATATGGAAAGCAAAATTTAATTATTATGACAATAATTATTATAACAACGTTTACAATAATAAGTAGCATCTGTCTTAGATTAAGTTCCACAGAGGTCAACTCCGAGACTTAGATACAGGTATGAATGATTTATTAAGGAAGCACCCCAGGGACAGTGGTAAAGGGCTGGAGAACTAGGCCGGGGAAGGGGAGCAAGCCAAACAAAGGGGATCTCAGGCAAAAAGGTAACTTCGGCCTGATGCTGCCGTGGGACACTGAAGTTTAAGCTGTGTTTCTGGGTTGCTTCCCCAGGCAGGGGAGCTTGGGTGGCCGCCAGAGGGACAAAGTTCCCATGCCCTGGTGGTCATCTTGAAAGTCATACGTGCTGGCTATTGAAGGTGAAATCACACAGTGGGTGGGTGGAGGGGAAGGGCACGCACGGGGTTAGGCGGGGGGTACAGAGATACTATCCACTGCCATCTAAAGCCAGCGGCTAGATTATGATTTGTTTCCAGATGATTAGACACTGTTCCATGTGAGAAGGTAGCATGAAGTGGTTGAAAACTCTGGAGTAGGGTGAAGAGATTTGGCTTTTTCTCAGTTCTGTCCAATGTAATGGCAAGTTTCTTCATCTCTTTATGCTACAGCTTTCTATCTGTTAAAAGGACAAAATTACATTCCCCTTGCTGTCTGGGAAGTAATCTTGTGCTATAGAAAAAGAAAGCAAGACAAATTTCAAACCTGAGCTGTAGAGTCTTTTTCAAAAGTTTCTTTTTTGGAGTGTTGTGACTATTAACAAAATAATAAGTGTTACATCATATATAAACGCCAAGGGCTATAAGCAAGACCTCTCCCTAAAATACTGTAGTACCAATGCAAGACTGATTTAGAGACTGTAGAGAAATTTGCTTTATCAATTTAGTAGTGACTAAAATGTATCTCCTGAACATAAACTATTGTTCAAACTCAGAAGAAAGGAAACTTCTTTTCTGCCATTAAAGACCTTCACAAAAACAAATGCAGTGTTCTATTCTTTTCATGATTTAAAGTTCTTCTCCTGGTTAAAATTCTTCTTTTCATCCATCCACATTCTGTGAATGCAGATTATCTAGCTTTATTCCCACTTAAAAGCTGTATGATTTAGGAAATTAGTTTACCATTTCTGTCACCGTTTAATCATCTGCAAAATGGGAGATAATACATATTTTATTGGGTTGTTGAAATTATTAAATGGGTAAAGTGCTTTAAGCAATTTCTGGCATATAAAAATAGCTCTGTAGTTGCTGGCTGATGTATATACATATCATATCTGCATATAATCTATGTATATATGCACACATATATATTATATATGCATATACACACACATAAATATAATAAAACATATACTTTTTTCTTTTTGCATACCAAAGGATTATAACTGTCCAGGGCCATGAAAGGAGTTCAATAAATATATGTTGAATGAGTGGCTGAATCCTATCTTATGATTCTTTGGCTTCTAAAAATAGGGAAAATAACAGAATAATTAAAAATTTTCTCTCTTCTATTCTGACCCCACTAATGCCTACTACATATTAAGCCTGCAGGTATTTACTTACTTTTGTGATCACAAATGTCTCCAGTGGGTTATATAATTTATAGTTTATTTTTTTAACCCTTTTATCTTGTATGACACATATGGGACAAAACAGTTAAAATTTCAAGATTTATAAAGTAGCTTTGTTATACCCATAAGATGGTGTTGGACCAATGGCCAACATATTTTAGTTAACCAGATTGCTGAGAGAATGTCAACCAAATTAGAAAAATTTGCAAGATTAAAAACTTTACATGAACACAGTTGAAAGGAAGTATCCTTCTAAGGTGCTTCACTGTGCAGAATACTATTTCTGAACTGTTTCCTTTGTAAATGTCATCATGTTTTCTGTTTGGTAGAATCTCAACTTGGGCTCAGTGGTTGACGGTTGCCCGCTCTGCTGCAGGGATGCGGCGCACGGCGGACAGGACGGCTGGGTCAGTCCTTCCACTGAAGTGGGTTACCTGCGTCTCTAAACACATCCAGGGTTCTGCATTTGTTTCTAGGCCAGTTAAGTTCTGCCACCTATAGTTGATTTGCAAAATCCACTGAAGACCTTAGAGAATGGTTTAATCATAAAATGGAACAGAAAACCTTAAGGTGGGATTAAAAACTGTTACTATTAAGCCTATCACTGAGAAAATGCTTGCGACACAGAAGGAGCGGCGGCCAGGAGGGCAGCTGGGCCTCTCGCCTTTCTGCTTCTCCAGCTTGGCCACGGGTGACGAGGGATTTCAACGCCAATGCTTTCTTATTAACGCCTTATTCCCCTTCCTCCCCCAGCTCGTTGTTTAGTCTAAAATGCTTTCTGCTTAGCCAGTTCCATTCAGGATTTTCTCATTCCCTCCCATTTGGCTTTAGCAGTGCATTCTTGTGAATGGGTGACGTTCTGAAAAGTTTCCATGTTTGTTCTTGGGAAAGAATGTGGAACATAGACCCAGACTAATTTTTATTCAGCAGAATTCCATTTTGTAAGGTTTTTCTGAGAAAATAATTACAATATTGATCATTATAATAGTAGCTGAAATGTATTGAGTAGTTAATATGTGCCAGGCAGTTTGCTAAATACACTGTACATTTATTATTTTATTTAACACTTAAAACAACCATAAAGAGTAAATACTAGTATTATCATCATTTTATAGATGAGAAATTCAAGCATAAAGATAGTAAATAGCTTAATTATAGGCCATGACAATGAAGTGGTAGAGGCAGGATTCAAACCTTCTAAAGCTGACTCCAAAGACTGGGCACTTTTGATAAGTGCTCTAAAAGAAGCAGAGAATCATCTCATGAGCTTCTTGGGACTTGAGAGAAACTCATACATTGGGTAAATGATCAAAAAGATGTATACATACACACACACACACACACACACACACACACACACACACACAATTAAGTGCTGTATTTTTAGTAGTTGCTACAGACAAATGGAGGAATTCAAAAGATAAAGGTGAATCTGGAAATCTTCAGGGAGGATAGTCAGCCTTTGCTTTTATAGAAAAAGAAATCAAGAATTGATGGTAGGAGCATTGGAGTGGAAGAACAAGTTAGAGGAAAAAAGGAGGAAGCATTTCAAAGGTCATGAAAACAGCCTGGCTCTTCTGAAGCACTAAACGCGGAGAGCAGAGAGGTACACGAGCACTTTCTTCAAGCCTGAGGGCTTTCAAATGCTTTCCTGGAGCTCTGCAAGTTTTGGCGTCCAGTGACCCTGTACCTGTTTCAGATGAAATCGGTCTGCATCCATCTGCACATATGTGACTACAGATGCACATCCTGACAGACAGAAAGTCTCACCTGCCATCGTAGCTTGCCACTTGGCCCTAATTACTTTCCTTGAAAACTTAATATCCACAGTGACAGCTTTTATATCCTTTTTTAGGTTGATAATTCACATGAATGGCTTTCATGGCATCATATCCTTTGATTTTTCTCACAACCTGGAACATAGTAGGTGTTCAGTAAATGAATAAAAGAAAAAAAAAAGGAAAATCTCTTGTAAGTGTACCAGGGACTCCTGCTTTCTTATTCCCCAAGAACAAGACTTCTAAACTTCTGAAACTTTATTTTCTATTATTGTCTTTCTTCTCCCAGATTACATCTGGAAATAAAGAAATGTAAAGCACTGGGTCTCTTTCTCCCTGCTTGTAATTATTTCCTCCAATCAGGGTGTAGTTTCAAGGGTGGCCAACACTGTCAATCACCCTCCACCCTCCTTTGAAACTCCTTGATTATGGGAAAGTGCTTTGCATGTAATCACCCCAATTACTCAGTAAAACTTCCTGTGTTCCTTCTACTGTGTTTTGAATTTGGGTTTTTAAAGAGGCTTTGCTACTCTCTCCTTACGTTCTTTCAAAAATGTATTTGGAAGGAAAGAACAAAATGGCTTTTAAGTATGAGCATACATCCAGTTGTCCAATTTAGCTCACCTAGCCTGGAGGGCCCATAGGATTAGAGCAGACTATAGGGAGAGCAGAGGCATCGAATGAGGGGCCTTTTTGCTGAAGGCTCATCTGAGACTTCAGATACCAGGAAGACTGCAAGCTGGGAACTTGGGAGCAGGCTGTTGCATTTGAAACCATTCATTTGTCAGAAATTCCTCTGGCAGGAATTTCTGGGGTTACTTTATGGGCAATACACTTCTCTGGCACTGAACTTGGTTAGAAAAAAAAAAAGCAAAAGCAAGAAACAAAACAAAACCAAACCAAAAACAAATAAAGCAACTGCAGCAAAAGACCATCTTTGCTGGACCTCCCAGTGTAGAGGGAATGGCAGCTCCAAAGTGGGATTCTCTCTTGGTCTTTGAGGGCTGTGATCTGCTTTATGATACAGTCACCCTGTTGGCAAGGTCTGCGAGGAAGCTGCCGGGCTCTGAGCGTGGGTGGCATGGCTTTGCAGGAGTAGGCAAGGACTCCCTTCCCAGCTGGCTCGGTGACATCAGTCCTTTAAGAACAGCCAGTCCCTCCCACCGCACGAGGGCAGGAGTCACAGACTTCTCCGTGTGAACCTCTGCATCCCTAAAGCTCAGTCATGGGCAGTGTGCTCAAGTCTTAATGGTTTCATATTCAGTGATATATTCCCCTCTTATCTGAAAATTCACTCAAAGACTCTATCAGCATCATGTGAAGATAAATACACACATTTACCGAGCACCTACCACGTTCCAGGAACTGTGCCAGGCTCTGTGGACACCGAGGTGCCTGAGACCTGCCTTCGCCTCCAGGAGATCACAGTGTCATGGGTGATGCCTCCCTCTCCCTTACACAGGCCTTGGGCACGCGTTCCCAAGGGACTATTTGTGGTGGAGCAAGAGTCACATGATATTTGAACTGCCAAAACTATATTCTTAATGACAGCTTCTGTGTCCTATGACCTATTCTACACACAATCTCCAGGCTCTAGGCTCCAATGTCCCAATTTAAATTTGCTTGATGTGGGAGAGCTAAATTGATCATTTAGCATCCATGTATTAAAGAAAAAGTTCCAGAGGAAAGAGATCGGGATTTGGATCAGATGGTGACATTGGGACTACAGGGGAAATTTTTTTAAACAACTGACAAAATGTTTTATACGACGTCATTGGTATAGTACTTTCCTACATTAATTCCTTTAGTTTCATAATCAAAAGGGACAAGGAAGGGTATTTAACATTCATGAAATATTTGTTATGTTTTTTCAGAAGCCTTATTGTTTACAGAAGCCTTGTGAAGCAAGAATATGATTTTTATTTACAGATTCTCTTTTTGTGAGGGAAGGAAACTGAGATTACAAAGGGTTGTCACATTCTTGAGGCTATATCTAATAACGTAGTGGGCCACATTTTAAATTTGCTTGCCTCTTTTCAAAACCCATATTCTTTCCACCAGAAATGTGGGTAATTATTATCTCTGTTTTACAGATGGGAAACTACTTATTAAGGAAGTCATATGACTGGTCTAGGTTGAGACATCCGGGAAGGTAAGAAGGGGATAGGAGAGCATCTCAAAAGAATCGTGTCTGATGCTTCCTGAAAAGAAAGGATGTGGATCTCATTTAATTCGAGATTCTGAACTGTTGATTTAAAAAATGGCAATGTCACCAAACACATTTTTTAACTTTATTTTGCTATTACTAATGTACAATCACATGAGCGATATTATGGTTACTAGACTCCCCCTATTATCAAGTCCCCATCATATACCCCATTACAGTCACTGCACATCAGCGTAGTAACATGCTAAAGAATCACTACATGTCTTCTCTGTGTTATACTGCCTTCAAGTATGACGTCCCCCCCCGGTACATTATGTGTGCTAATTGTAATACCCTGTTTCCCCCCTTATCCCTCCCTTCCCACCCATCTTTCCCAGTCCCTTTCCCTTTGGTAACTGTCAGTCCATTCTTGGGTTCTGTGAGTCTCCTGCTGTTTTGTTCCTTCAGTTTTTTCTTTGTTCTTATACTCCACAGATGAGTGAAATTATTTGATACTTGTCTTTTTCCGCCTGGCTTATTTCACTGAGCATAATACCTTCTAGCTCCCTCCATGTTGTTGCAAATGGTAGGATTTCTTTTCTTCTTATGGCTGAATAATATTCCATTGTGTATATATACCACCTCTTCTTTATCCATTCATCTACTGATGGACACTTAGGTTGCTTCCATTTCTTGGCTATTTTAAATAGTGCTGTGATAAACATAGGGGCGCATACATCTTTTTGCAACTGGGATGCTGGATTAGTAGGGTAAATTCCTAGGAGTGGAATTCCTGGGTCAAATGGTATTTCTATTTTTAGTTTTTTGAGGAACCTCCATACTGCCTTCCACAATGGTTGAACTAGTTTACATTCCCACCAGCAGTGTAGGAGGGTTCCCCTTTCTCCACATCCTCGCCAGCATTTGTTATTCCTAGTCTTTTCTATGTTGGCCATCCTAACTGGCATGAGGTGATATCTCATTGTGGTTTTAATTTGCATTTCTCTGATGATTAGTGATGTGGAGCATCTTTTCATGTGCCTGTTGGCCATCTGAATTTCTTCTTTAAAGTTTCTGTTCAGTTCGTCTGCCCATTTTTTAATTGGCTTATTTGCTTTTTGTTTGTTGAGGTGTGTGAGCTCTTTATATAATTTGGATGTCAATGCCTTATCGGATATGTCACTTATGAATATATTCTCCCATACTGTAGGATGTCTTTTTGTTCTGTTGATGGTGTTCTTTGCTGTACTGATCACATAATATTGCTCATGTGATTGTACAGAAGCTTTTCAGTTTGATATAGTCCCATTTGTTCACACTTCTGCTTTTGTTTCCCTTGCCTAGGGGGATATGTTCATGAAGAAGTTGCTCATATTTATGTGCAAGAGATTTTTGCCTATATTTTTTTCTAAGAGTTTTATGGTTTCATGACTTACATTCAGGTCTTTGATCCATTTTGAATTTACTTTTGTGTATGGGGTTAGACAATAATCCAGTTTCATTCTCTTACATGTAGCTGTCCAGTTTTGCCAACACCAGCTATTGAAGAGGCTGTCATTTCCCACTGTATGTCCATGGCTCCTTTATCATATATTAATTGGCCATATATGCTTGGTCTTATATCTGGGCTCTCTAAGTCTGTTCCATTGCTCTATGGGTCTGTTCTTGTGCCAGTACCAAATTGTCTTGATTACTGTGGCTTTGTAGTAGAGCTTGAAGGCAGGGAGCATAATTCCCCCCACTTTATTCTTCCTTCTCAGGATTGCTTTGGCTATTCAGGGTCTTTTATGGTTCCATATGAATTTTAAAACTATTTGCTCTAGTTCATTGAAGAATGCTGTTGGTATTATGATAGGGATTGCATTGAATCTGTAGATTGCTTTAGGCAGGATGGCCATTTTGACAATATTAATTCTTCCTATCCATGAGCACGGCATGTGTTTCCATTTATTGGTATCTTCTTTAATTTCTGTCATGAGTGTCTTGTAGTTTTCAGAGTATAAGCCTGTCACTTCCTTGGTTAGGTTTATTCCTAGGTATTTTATTCTTTTGATGCAATTGTGAATGGAATTGTTTTCCTGATTACTCTTGCTGCTAGTTCACTGTTTGTCTATAGAAATGCAACAGATTTCTGTGTATTAATTTTGTATCCTGCAACTTTGCTGAATTCAGATATGGGATTTAGTAGTTTTTGAGTGGATTCTTTAGGGTTTTTATGTACAATATTATGTCATCTGCAAACAGGGACAGTTTGACTTCTTCCTTACCAATCTGGATGCCTTTTATTTCTTTATGTTCTCTGATTGCTGTGGCTAGGACCTCTAGAACTATGTTGAATAAAAGTGGGGAGAGTGGGCATCCTTGTCTTGTTCCCAGTCTTAAAGGAAAAGCTTTCCACTTCTCACTGTTAAGTATAATGTTGGCTGTGGGTTTGTCATATATGGCCTTTATTATGTTGAGGTACTTGCCCTCTATACCCATTTTGTTGAGAGTTTTTATCATGAATGGATGTTGAATTTTGTCGAATGCTTTCACAGCATCTATGGAGATGATCATGTGGTTTCTGTCCTTTTTGTTAATGTGGTGGAGGATGTTGATGGATTTTTGAATGTTATACCATCTTTGCATCCCTGGGATGAATCCTACTTGATCATGATGGATGATCTTTTTGATGTATTTTTGAATTCGGTTTGCTAATATTTTGTTGAGTATTTTTGCATCTATGTTCATCAGGGATATTGGTATGTAATTTTCTTTTTTTGTGGTATCTCTGCTTGGTTTTGGTATTAGAGTGATGTTGGCCTTGAATGAGTTTGGGAGTATTCCCTCCTCTTCTACTTTTTGGAAAACTTTAAGGAGATGGGTATTACGTCTTAACTAAATGTTTGAAAAAATTCAGCAGTGAAACCATCTTGTACATGGATTTTGTTCTTAGGTAGTTTTGTGATTACCAATTCAATTTCTTTGCTGGTAATTGGTTTATTCTGATTTTCTGTTTCTTCCTGGGTCAACCTTGGAAGGTTGTATTTTTCTAGAAAGTTATCCATTTCTTCTAGGTTATCCAGTTTGTTAGCATATGATTTTTCATAGTATTCTCTTACAATTCTTTGTATTTCTGTGGTGTCTGTAGTGATTTTTCCTTTCTCATTTCTGATTCTGTTTATGTGAGTAGACCCTCATTTGTTCTTCCTTTTCTAGTTTCATTAATTGTGAGTTTAGACTGTTCATTTGGGATTGTTCTTCTGTCCTGAGGTAGGCCTGTATTGTAATATATTTCCCACTTAGCATTGCCTTTGCTGCATCCCACAGATTTTGTGGTGTTGAATTATTGTTGTGATTTGTCTCCATATATTGCTTTATCTCTGTTTTTATTTGGTCATTGATCCATTGATTATTTAGGAGCATGTTATTAAGCCTCCATGTGTTTGTGGGCTTTTTCATTTTCTTTGTGTAATTTATTTCTAGTTTCATACCTTTTTGATCTGAGAAGCTGGTTGGTACAATTTCAATCTTTTTGAATTTACTGAGGTTCTTTTTGTGGCCTAGTATGTGATCTATTCTTGAAAATGTTTCATGTGCACTTGAGAAGAATGTGTATCCTGTTCCTTTTGGATAGAGTGTTTTGTAGAGGTCCGTTAGGTCCGTCTGTTCTAATACGTTGTTCAGTGCCTCTATCTCTTTATTTATTTTCTGTCTGGTTGATCTGTCCTTTAGAGTGAGTGGTGTATTGAAGTCTCTCAAAATGAATGCATTGCATTCTATTTCCCCCTTTAATTCTATTAGTACTTGTTTCCCATATGTAGGTGGTCCTGTGTTGGGTGCATAGATGTTTATAATAGTTATATCCTCTTGTTGGACTGACCCCTTTATCATTATGTAATGTCCTTCTTTGTTTCTTGTGCCTTTCTTTGTTTTGAACTCTATTCTGTCTGATACAAGTAGTGCAACTCCTGCTTTTTTCTCATTAGTTGCATGAAATATCTTTTTCCATCCCTTTACTTTAAGTCTGTGTATTTTTTTGGATTTGAAGTGAGTCTCTTGTAGGCAGCATATAGATGCATCTTGTTTTTTTATCCATTCAGTGACTCTACATCTTTTGATTGGTGTATTCAGACCATTTACATTTAGGGTGATTATCGATAGTTATGTGCTTATTGCTATTTCATGCTTTAGATTCATGGTTACCAAAGGTTCAAGGGTAATTCCCTTACTATCTAGCAGTCTAATTTAACTCACTTCATATGCTATTACAAACACAACCTAAGATTCTTTTTTTTACCTCCTTTTTCTTCCTCCTCCATTCTTTGTATGTTATGAATCATATTCTGTACTCTTTGTCTATCCCTTGGGTGACATCTATTTATTCTTAGGAATACTTCCATTTATAGGAGTCCCTCCAAAATGCACTGTAGAGGTTGTTTGTGGGGGGTAAATTCTTTCAGCTTTTGCTTCTCTGAAAATTGTTTAATCCCTCCTTCAAATTTAAATGATAACCTTGCCAGGTAGAGTATTCTTGGTTCAAGGCCTTTCTGCTTCATTGAATTAAATATATCATGCCACGCCCTTCTGGCCTGTAAGGTTTCTGTTGAGAAATCTGATGATAGCCTGATGGGTTTTCCTTTGTAGGTGATCTTTTTTCTCTCTCTAGCTGCTTTTAAAAGTCTGTCTTTATCCTTGATCTTTGCCATTTTAATTATTATATGTCTTGATGTTGTCTTCCTTGGGTCCTTGTGTTGGGAGATCTGTGCCCCTCCATGGCTTGAGAGACTATCTCCTTCCCCAGATTCGGGAAGTTTTCTGCAATTACCTCCTCAAGACACTTTCTATCCCTTTCTCTCTCTCTCTTCTTCTTCTTTTACCCTTATTATGTGAATATTGTTACATTTGGATTGGGCACACAGTTCTCTCAATATTCTTTCATTCTTAGAGAACCTTTTTTCTCTCTGTGCCTCAGCTTCTTTGTATTCCTCTTCTCTGATTTCTATTCCATTTGCCATCTCTTCCACTGCATCTGATCTGCTTTTAAATCCCTCCATTGTATGTTTCATTTAAGATATGGAATTTCTTAATGATTGAATCTCCATCTTAAATTCGTTCCTGAGTTCTTGAATATTTTTCTTGAATAAGCATGTTTATGATTTTTATTTTGAACTCTCTTTCAGGAAGATTGGTCAGTTCATTTTCATTTGGTCCTTTTTCTGGGGTTTGTGAGATTTTGGTCTGTACCATGTTCTTTTGACATTTCATATTTCTGTGTGGTGCCCTCTATTGCCCATAAGCTCCAGTCTCTGGAGCGGTTCAGCCCCTAGAGTGAGGTTGGGGGGTCATAGGGGAGCCGAGCTGGTGCCTGGGGGGAGGAAAGATCTGTTTCCTGACTCCCGTCTGTGGTGCCTGTCTCCAGTATCACAGCCAGTGGGCTGAACACACAGGTGTAAGCCTCTGTGCTTGCGTCTCTAGCTGTTGTAGGTGAGGCCTCTCTCTGGCTGGCCTGACGCCAGAGCAGTGACTTCAGTTTGCGAGCTGGTGCTGTCAGGCCAGGAGGAAGGCTCAGCAGGCTGCCTATCACAGTGGGGGACCTCGAAGCTGAGTAGCCAGCCAGGGGGATGGAGCACCTGAAGCTCCCCAAAATTCCCAATCTGCTGGGCAGAGTGCACCCAGACAACCTGGTTCCACTATCCCTTCTCCTGTGCAGCAAGCTCTGTGCTAACCCTGCGCCTTCAGCAACCCTCTTGCTGCTAGGAAGTCTCTCATACCGCCTGCCTTTCCCTTGTCTCAGAGCAGCTGTGTGTGGATCCTGTCCTCCACAAATGGCCGGAATCTGTCTCTCAAGCACTCTGCCTGTCCCAGCTCCCCATCCTCCAGAGCACCACACAATGTAGATTTCTGCTCACAAAGCAGATCTCTAGGGCTGGGTGTTCAGCAGTCCCAGTCTTCCACCCCCTCCCCCGCTCCATTTCTCTTCCTCCCACCAGTTAGTTGGGGTGGGGGAAGGGCTCGGGTCCCACTGGATCAAGGCTTTTGTACGTTACCCTGTTTTGTGAGGTCTGCTCTGTTCAGTGAGGTCTGTATGCAGTCTGGTTCAGCCTACTTTCTTGTTGCTATTTTAGGGTTAGTTGTATTAACTATATTTTCACACTATCTTTGGATTTGGGAGGGGTTCTCTGTCTCACCTCTCATGCCGCCACCTTGAATCCTTGTTTCACCAAACACATTTTAAAGTTAAATGGGTTAGCAAGTTTAAAGAAGTTGATATAGTGGTCTGTTAAACTGACTCAGAGTTGATAGGCAGATGTTTATTGAGATGACCAGAAGATAACTTGAGGATAATTGAGAGGGTAGGTCAGGTGACAGCCTCATTCTGGGAATAGTTTTAAAAATCATACTTGCTGTTCCCTCTGCCTGAAAGTCCCTGTCCCAGATTTTCCAGAACTATTTGCTTTTGATATTTAGCCTTAACTCTCTTTTCACCTCTCTTGCTTGGTCTTCCCTAGACCAATCTAAATTTTCCACCCTTACCTACACCCACAAGTCTAATGCATCACTGTATTTTGTGTTCATAGCACTTCATTATTATCTGAAACCATCTTAGTGACTGCTTACTCATTTGTTATGTCGTCCCACTGAAATATCACTTCCTCTTGACCAGGGATGTTTGCCTGTTTTCCTCACCAGTGCATCTTCAGAACCTAGAACTACCATTGGCAGGAAGTAGGCCCTCAGTAAATTGTCATGGGGAAAATAAAGTAAAAGAAAGAAGGAACAAATGTAGATTGTTCAGCTGAAATGTATGTGGGTTTCTGAGTTAAATTTTGAAGATTTATAATTTAATGAAGCTGATTACTTGTCATTAAAGGGCTAAGCTATGATAATCAAGCAGTTTATGAGGGGTGGTGTTAAAGACTAAGAACAAAATTAAGGACTAAATTCTCTGGAGAGCAGAGAAAGGTAAGATGTATTGGGACAAAAATGATTTAATGAAAAAGAAAAAGAAAAGCACATAACAATATGAAAGTATAGTATCTTGGAAACCAAGTAAGAAAAATGCTCTGTGGTGGATGGACATTTTGCTACTGGATAAAAATTAAAGTATGATTTACTGATTAATTTAAGAGATAATTAAAAAAATATGTAGGACCTACTTAGATGTTAATGCTGCTTTTAATCTTTTAGCCCTATTCCAATATAAGGAATAAGTTAAAAATTCACAGTATTTTTACATTTTGCCCTAAACATTCCTGAAATGTTTCTAGGGTAATGTTTTAAAATACAAATTTGTATGTGCTTTTTATATCATATTTATGTAATAAATATATATGTAATAAATATATTAAACAATAGAAAAAAGTATAATAATACCTGCTATTTCTGAAAAGCTAAGGGGAATTATCTTTCTCTACATCAGAGCACAATATTTGGTCTGTTATATATTATCATTTTGAAATCAGTGGCCCTATTTGGACATAAGTGTAACATTAGTGGTAGTTCAATAGCTGGAAAAGATTAGCAAGAATGAAAACAATATTTTTCTTGGCAGAAAATTAAAATTACATTTTAATTATTACCATTTAAATTTTATTTTGGTGAAACTTATACTCAACCTGTACCTCATGGGGTAATTATATACTTAATAGTTAGTTTAGTCTCCAAATTTGTTTGAGTTTTGACTATTTTATCTTGAATGTCTTTGTTGTTATGACATTCAATGGGATGAAAAAGGTTGACTTTGTTTTTATTGCAACAATTAAAGTAAAAATCTGTTTTTCCAGAAGTTATTTTCCTTTCTGCTATTAACATTTTATAAATTCATCTAAAACTTCATGTCCTTTATTTATAATGCTATTTCCTATATATGTTTTTAATGCAGAAAATTAAGTTAATCATGAACAGTTAATTCAGCACATTACTTAGCCCTTGAATAATTTATATCGTATTGAAAAAAATTTTTCTTTATTCTTAAATCAGATAAATTGAGTCATTAAACTTTAAAATGGATTTTTCTTTGAAAATGTTACATTGACAGAAATCCCTAATGAATAGTTACCAAGATCTGGGTAAATAAAACCAAACATGGCTTTGGGAGATGACTGTTTAGAATATCGACATGAAACTACTGATTATTTTAAGGAATATTTGTGAATTTACTGCTTGTAATTTCCTGCACACATTTTTGAATACATGTATATTCATATATGTGCATTCATTTTTTGTTAATATTTCCTTAATTTCTTAGTAAGGAAATTTAAGAGAGGTGATTTAAATGCATTTTATTTCTATAAATATTGTGAAAAACTTTTTATTAACTCTTTTATTGGTTATTCTGAAATGGCCAGAGTCTAATGTTCTATGCCTAACATCTGCTAAGCCGACATAATACAGGGGTGATTTACTAAGTATTGTATAAATTCAATATACAGGCAAAGACAAACTTAAGGCATCAGTGTATGTGTACGTGACAACATCATCTAATTAATATGCTTATCTCCAACATTCTCCCTCATTTTCATGGTACAGATTTACCTCAGCAAGATTTTGATTACATCTGCCAGAATGAATAGAATCTGTTTTAGAACTTTGTTTTCTTTAAAAAAAAAAAAGACTGGTAAATATGATAAATACTAAAGGAACTCATTATTTCACCAGTTACCTCTAACCTGCTTTACTCTGCTGCTTGACTTCAAAAGGTTATTTTTCTTACTCATTTAAAACTTTATTCTGAAATATGATTTTTCTCCCCCCCGCAGGCATTCTGCCAAACCTTAATAAATTTAGTGAGGTCTGACAAGTCTGTTTATATTTTTGTGAGCTATGAAGATCAGGGGTTCCTGGAATAGATGTGAAAAGAGTGTAAGGTGTCATTTAGTTAATTTAAAACACATTATTGGACAGTTATTCTTGATCTTAATGGCATCATAATTAAATTTTATTCTAGTTGAAAAACAAGATCTCTGGTTTTAAATGTGGGTAAATATTTCAAAGGCCTTTCTTTGTAATTTATGGATACTTTTTGTACAGTTGTTTTTATTTTTAGGTGTCAAACATTTTTTTAATGATATGTATTTTTTTCCTAAGGATGGTGAATTTCAATTCTGAAAGAAAAGGTCTATGACCAAAAGTTTATCTATAAATACTATATAATCAAATCATATGTAAATATATGAGCTGACATAGCCTTATAAGCATGAGTTAAAGAATGGATTATATGGGAAAATAACACTTTAAAATTACAGCATTTATGAGAATTTATTATGTGGGAATAGTTTTACTACATCGTTTTAATACTGCTATAAAATATATTTATGTGCATTTTATATTTTATTGTTCCTAAATATCCACAAAGTATGTAAGAGAAGTTTCACAAGGCTGCTTGAAGAAGTGATACTGAGCGGGCACTGAGAGACCACAGTGAGCAAAATGTGGAGAAAGAACACTTGCCTCTGGATAGAAATCATATGCTTTCTCCTGCAGTAACCACATAAGTGGGTTGTTCTGAGGATTAAATGGAATGATGTTATATAAAATTCTTCCCCAGTTCTGGACATATAATAGCCTGTCAATAGATGGCACATTTTGCATTATGAAAATTGAATCCAATTGACATCTTTAGATTTTCATTCCTGAATAGAGATAATCTGAGCTCCCCCTACGTGGATCGGATCATGCTCATGGTGTTCCATTCTCTTTTGGACTTGGTGGCTTAAAAGGACTTTTGAACATAAAGTAAGAGCTGAAAATGAGTAGTCAAAAGGACTGCCATGACGTAATTACTTGAAGAAGAGTACACATCTTTATGGATTTGAAAGGAAGTAGTCTTATTTTCTTTGACTCCGGGAGGTGGAATCAGGAACAAATACATGAAAGTTATAAGGTGGTAGATTTCAGATCAATATAAAGGAGAATTTTCTAACAATACAAATGCTCAACAATAGGAAGAACTAACTAAAATGATGGTGAGTTTCTTGTCTTCGAAGAAATAAGAAGGGATGAATGACCACTAGTTGAAGGTGTCATTTGTGCCAATGGGTAACTAGGATTTTAGAATCAATGTTTTATTTCAAAATCCAATAAATCTGCAACCACTAAATCTGAAAAGTTATGTAGACATATGCAGGGGGTGGGGTGGACCTGAGTAATGATTAGGAGAAGTGACTAGTCCATACTGCTACCTTTCAGGTAGAGAAACCACTATATTATTAATAAACAGATTTCTTTCTATTTTCCACATTTAATTCAAGTTCAAATAAGAGAAAAATTTCTATCATGTCCTCAGACTGCTGTACAGTATTTTAGTCTTTTTAAAATTTTTCTTTCTTTCTCTCCTCTTCTATTCTTTTCTTTCTCTCTTTCTTTTGCTAGATTAGTAACAGGTCCCAGAAGCAAAATGCTTTGGTTCCACTCCTAGATTTGCTACATACTAACTGTATATAGTAAAATTCAGTACTTCATTTGAAAAGTGGAGATAATAATAGTAACCTATCCATATGTTTGTTGTGAGGATTTAAAATAATACTTAAAATGTATAAAATGTGGAATGTGCTTAGAATAGTGCTCCAATAAAAGTCTCTGTAATTATTATGATCTGGAGATAATGCATTTAAATTATTTCCAGTAAAATCAATAAGGGAGATAACTGGTGATTTCTCATGCATATTTCTTAAATTAATGAAAATGACATTTCTAGTTATTTTTAAATTAGAAAATATAGTGAAAATAATGAGGTTGCTGAAACTGGAAATGGATGAATATTATTAACTAGCCATCATGATGACCAAAACTAGGATTACTGAGGAAGAAAGGAAGAGAATAAACCCAGCTTTACTCACTTAGTTTAAAAATCACAAGAAATATAATACAAGGACTGGAATCACAAAATGAAATGCAAACAGACATGAAATAACTTTATTTATCTCCAGTGACTCTCTCAGGTTATCATGTCCGGCAAATTGGTAGAAGACAACGCCTCCTTTGGACGCGTTTCATGTCTCCTGTTTCTTTGTATGATCTCATATCTATCAGTACATTGGGCATTCAAAGATTATTAATGTTATTTCCTGGCAGGTGCAAGAATTGGAGTAGGTTTTAACATATGATTTGTGTTTGTAATAAGATGTGTAAATGTAACAGTCATCCAAGAAATAGTAAACAGGCCAACAGGTTTGGTGGAGGGGGGCAGATAAAAATACTTTCAATTACCCACTTTACCGCCACAGGTCCTAGAGGATATGGCCAGGATTTTTAGTAAAACCCATCTAGGTTTGACAGACTTGTGTAATTCCTATAATTAGTTTTTGCTCCTTTTTAAAAAATGGCTTTTTTTTTTCTGCACTGCTACATCAATTTTTCAGTTACATTTTGCACAACACAATAACTTTAGCTTTACATCCCAGAAGAGGCTCTGGGAAGCCTTAGGGTATCAGATAAACTTGGACTGGAGGAGTGCCAGACACATAAAAGAGTCTCCAACAAGGATAATACTAGTTGTAAAATACTCCTTCCTTAGGAATCTGAAAAGATAAAGGAAAAAACAGTTTTGCAACTTCCCCTTTCAAAGATACAGATCTCTGTCTTTCAAAACAGCACTATTGTTTGCTAATCTTCCTGCAAATGTTAAGTGTAATTTTTGGGCTTTCTCCTGATTACTTGAATAAACAGCACATTGCAAAATGGTTCTCTCGGAGAGCAGTTAATGCATCATTGCACAGGGCAAGGCAGAAACCGCTGTGAGGTTGAGGTCGCAATCATAACCTCGTCAGTGCAGAGTTTTTAAACACATCCTTGTTATATCATTTGGTCAAGATTTCCTGAACACTTACTAAGTGAAAAGCATAGAAATAGGTCATTTGGAAAGATATAAGGAAATGTAAGGCCAAACTCCTAAAAAGTTTACAAACTACTCAGGGAGATGAGAAATATACATATGTATTAGTTTTTATTGCTGTTGTAACGAACAACTACCAACCTGGTGTCTTAAAATAATAAAATAATACAAATTTATTATCTTTGATGGTGTAGGTCAGAAATCTGACAGAGGTCTCACTGGGATAAAACCAAAGTGACAGCAGCAAGTGCTCCTTCAGAGGCCCTGGGGGAGGACCTATCCCCGTGCCTTTTCCAGGTGTGCAGGCTGCCCCTATTCCTCAGCTTGTGGCCCCCCTTTCACCATCTTCAGGGTCAGCAATTTGCATTTTTCTGACCCTTCTTTAGTTATGATGGCTCTCTCTCCCAACACAGTTGGGGAAGTTTCTCTGATTTATAGGACTCATGGGATGAGATAGGGTCCACTTTGATAACCCAATAATCTCCCATCTAAGATCCTTAACCTAATCACATATACAAAGTCTCACTTGCCAAGTAAGGTAACATATCCACTGGGCCAGGGCATTAGGTCCCAGATATCTTTGGGGGTCATTCTTCTGCCTACCACAACATACAAAGTCAGTGTGGTATCTTTATCAACTAGAAGAATGCCCAATAGATGTTTTGAATCAATGAATGACTAGAAACATGTATAAAGCAATATAGTAAAGATATATAAAGAAAGTCTACTTAGGTTTTTGAAAATACATATCACTTATATATAAATTTACAGGGCTTGGCTAAGCCTACAGAAATATCTAATTGTTTGAAGCCAAAATATTTCAAGTAAAAAGATTTAAAGATATAAATTTGGAATCTATTATAAGTATATGCTTATAAATGTATGATTGGATGCTGTTATAATTATCAAAAATAAGGTCTAATGTCAATGCATATTCATAGCTCCTAAATTTTGCTATTACAAATCATATACTATTAAGATGGTATTAAAGCAGAAATCAATCTCAATAGAGTAGGGAACATGGATCTTGGTTTTTTGTCTTAAATCAATGTATAAAGATGTGTATAGACAATAGGGATCTTTGAAAGTTCTAGAAAAGTAGAACTTTGCTTTCAGTTTCAGTTTCTACTTTTGTAAGTTGACAGACTGGGTCTCTTAAAAATCTAGCAGTCTACTGAATGGTGAACTGTCTTTTCCTTAGAGAAGTTTATGATGATTTTGATGGATTTTATTTATATATTATATGTTTGTACAGTACATAATATTATATCGTGTAATACAAATTTTATTTATATATTATATGTGTGTATGTGTCTATGTGCATCTATGTGCATAAAATTAAATAATGAATTTACTACTATCTTGTCATGCTGTTTGAAGATGAACATCAAACATTTTGGATATATTAGTTGAAAATTAATAAAGCCTATTAAGAGTCTAAATACTTTTTGGTAGTCACTAAGATATTTCACATACTTCTATAAGCTCTAACTTGCAAAGTAGACAATATCTTTTCAATCATATACTTATGTAAAATGAATGCCTAGCTTTGAATTATTTGGAAATAAGAAAAAGCAGCTACCATTTTGGCATTGACAAATTGAGTCAATAAGGCTCTTTTGGATAAAGTATGAAGGTATTTAATCTCTTTTTCACTGATTTAATGCAACAAAACACAACTACTGTTAGTTTCTGGATGCTACATTTCCCTTAGGTAACTTCAAGAAAATTATTTTAATAACATTTATCCAGACAAAATGCTAGTGCAAAGTTGAGCATGCCCAAAACTTTTTACATTTTAAAATATCACATTATTTTACTCATATCTAATTTTTCACTAACAATATTTTATACTGTGGAATTCTGTGCTTTTTCTGCTTCCCTAGATTAGTTAATACATAGATGCAAATGGAAAACTTAAATTTATATTTAGCATGTTAAAATTTATTGTAAAATATTAACAGACACTTTGGATTGAATATTTATGAAACACTAGGGGTTTTCCTAATATCATTATGCCAAGAAAATGTCTTCACTTTGCATTTTAATTTAGGTATTTTTGGTTTGAGATATTAAGTGACCAAAAGAGTATCTTAAAAGTTTCAGTGTCAATGAGCATAATAACTAAAATTGTATTGTGTTTCTAAATATTTCAGATATGCTTTATGTTACTATTCCCCAATCATTCCTATATTAAAAATTATAAAATAAATATAATTATAAATAACTGTCACAACCATTATAATAATTTTTCAGATGAGTAAAGTCAATTAATTTATCCAGATTTCCTCAGTAAGTGGTATAATTAGGACTTGACCCCGCTAGTCTTTACTTTTCACTATATCTTTGCATACATTAAGAGAGAAATAAACCCATAAGATGCAATGATAATCATAGGGCATTACAGCTATATATTTTACAGATATGCTGAATTAAAAATTAAGTAAGACACAGTATTTTCTTCTGATAAGTAATTCTCAAGATGATGCTGAATAACCATAAAATGTATAGCAGTTTGGAGAGTTAGGAAGTTTTTTCTGAGGAAAAAGACATATTTTTTAAAAACCTGGAAAAATATTAGTATGCCTTTAAACATAAATCCTAGGTAGAATGAATATATTGTTTTGAAGGTGGACAGAGATAGCGGAACAAAATATTTTATTTACTTTTAAAAGAGAAGGCTGTAAACTTTCTTATTCATAAAAATTAATAAATATGTACAAATCATGCAAAAGAGATTCAGAAAATGTTATGAACATTTTTCTTTTATCAAAGCAACAAAAAGTTTAAGACAGCTATAATCTTGCGTTCTCCATTGTGGGTGTTCTGCTAAATGTCATCACCTACTCAGCGTCGGAGGTGTCATATTATTTTAGTGTTGCAGGATGAGGACATTTGGTTCATTCTGCAGTTACCTTTCTCCTTTCATTCAGGATTAGATTAAAACACTGAGCAACGTACTTCATCTGTCCGTTAATCCTGGCATTTTCCATAATTTTGCTATTTTCTCCCAACACTACAAATTGCAAAAGCATATAAATATAACAAGATAAAACAATAAGGAATATAGACAATTTCAGGAACCATGAATTTGCCTCCTCATATTCAATGCTACATGGCTAGAAAAAAGCAATGTTTCTAATCGATTTGATAGGCCCTTGGCTCAGTGAAGTCTCCTCAAGTCTGGTGAGTACATATACTCCCAAACTTGAGAGGTAAGGAGTCTGTCAAGGACCCTACCATTTAGAATGAGGAGTCCCAGGCTCATAGATTAGGAATGCAAGAGTAAGCTTTAAAAATCTAAAAAAAACTCATTATGAACAAACTAGATATAAATTTAGTCATTAAAAAAAAATTACTGAGGTTTTTATGGTATATGGGACCATGCTATCATAGCATTAGTTACATAACTCTTTAAATAATTCATAAATAGAGCCAATAAACCAGCTAAGCTGTGTACAGTATAGTATATTATAAAGAAACAAACAACCCCCCTCATACATACAAGGAAACGCATTCACACAAAAGCAGTGCTTCACCAGGTGAAGCCGTTTTCTCTCAAGTTTGAAATGTAATTCCTGGTATTGAGTGAGCGCCGTCTGGTAAATGGAGTTGCCCTCAGATATCCCCAAGACCATAATAAACATGCAACATGTACTTATAGTAAAAGGGAAACCTCAGTTTTATTATGTGGCTTTTAAGATGCAAAATAAATGGATTAAACAGTTGCTTGAAAAGTACCTTATTGTGGATATTTCAGTTTTCTTACACTAATGATTTTATCACCATTGGATTCTAAACTCAGTAAAAAAAAATCAATTCCTCAAATTCATACACTTTACCAATATGCTAGTGTCCAACATACCAGGTGTGGAATGCTTAGATTTTATAAGTTTGGGGGTCACTCCAGATTTAACAAAGCAGCCAACACCTGGAAATACATAAAAGCTGGCTTTTAAGCACAAGGTGATGAGTGTTAGTTAACTAGTCCCTCTGGGTTCAGAGAATAGCTGCTCGTGACTGAGAAAAAAAAAGCAAAAAAAACTGAAAATGCAGTATCATAGAGTTTAGTTTTAGCTCAGATTTCCTGCTGTTCCCAACGCCTATCTTCCCTTTACTCCCAAAGACAAGGAATAGCTCTAATCCTGACTGTCCTTTGGTTTGGGGAAAATTTCTTCTAATATGCACCATGCTATTGCTCGATAGACATTTGTGAACTGCGTGAAAAAAAATGATTAGTATAAAAAATGTCTTTAGCATATATAACATATTTTTAGAGAAAAAATAACCCTGCTTTTTCTCACACTTGGCAGTTCCTATCTTGTGATGATGTACTTGAACAGTTACTGTCATTTCCCTGGATGTTGCTTTGTGGTCTCACCGCAAATTCTGCAACAGATTTCTGGGAGTGTGGCAAAAGTCATGGGTGAATCTATGATTTGACTGAGTAAACATTAGTCTTTTTAGGGGTTAAACAATGCCGAATTAATTAAAAGAAAAAACCTTTCACATCTATAATGTGTTCTAAAGTCCTGTCAGTTATTTTCAATTAGGTCATTTCCTAAATGCAATAGACAAAGACTTGCCACATTCTCAGAGACCCTGTACTTGAATGTATGGATTGCATCACATTCCTTAGTAGACAGGTGTTTGTTAAAAATACTTAAAAAGTTTTCTCATGACCAATTTCTCTGCGCTTGTGTCTGTAGTGTGTGCCTGACATATCCTCTAAACAGTGAGCTGTCTTCTGTCATAGTTATTTTACGTTCAATAGACAAAGTAACTTAAGTCCTGTTATCCTTGTTCAAATTATGTAAAATACTAATAGAATGAAAGTGGGAGATTCAAAATGAAGGAAACCAACATACAGATTATGTCTTAGTATCCTTATTACATCGTTAATAGTCATTGTCTTGCTCTGCCCTCTGGTTGAGCCTGTAATCGCATTTAGATGGCATTTGTACCAGTCACCTCAGACTAGATCAATTAGCTAATCGAACTTTTGGCAATGATGGAAATATTTTGTATCTGCATTGTCCTCTTTAGGAGTCAGTAGCCATAAACATTTGGCTATTAAGTACTTGAAACATGTCTAGTGCAACTTTGAAAGTTTAAATTTTACTTAATTTAAGTTTGAATCTACATAGCCACATATGGCTTGTGGCTACCACACTAACAACACAGGTCTAGGTTTTTGTGTGGGCGCTTTTCCCACTCTTCAACAATTTTTCAAATAAATATGCTATCCTGCCTGCTCGTATCATATTGTTTTCTGATTCTGCTTCATATATTTAAAAATGTTATCTATCTGACCCAAAGTTTCAGTTGAATGACTACTCAGTGTAAACATTACAAACACTATGAAATTTTGTTTTTGAAAAGCAATTATCCCAAAACCATTTTCCATCCCTGGAACATATATTCCTTCTTCATTAGTTGCTCTTGTAAAAGGTACTGTCTTAATCTATTTGGACTGCTTCAACAAAATACCACGGAGTGTGTGGTTTATAAACAACAGAAATTTATTTCTCACAGTTCCGAAGGCTGGACATTCAAGTGAGAGCCTGCTTTCTGGTTCATAAATGGTGCTGTATTGTGTCCTCACATGGTGGAAGAGGAAAGGGATACTTCTGCAGCCTCTTTTATAAAGACACTAATTCCATTCATGAGGGTTCCACCCTCATGACCTAAGCACCTCCCAAAGCCTCCAACCTCTAATTCCATCATCTTTGGAATTAGGATTTCGGTACTGAATTTTGGAGGGACACAAACATTCAGATAATAGCACCTTTAATAAAAGTCAAGGTTAATTAATATATTGGCCAACATTTTGTGCATATGCTCTGAAATGAGGCATATTTTCTAAAGGATATTAATACAAATAGTAGTGAATTTTGCAATATTTCCTACATTAAAGGTAGTTAACACAAATTATTCAGTACTGAGGTTATAGATGAAAAATTACCATTTAGAGGGTGAAACTAATAAGGAGGGAAAGAATGAAAAAATACGGTTGTATGGGAAAGATGAGCAATATCAAAGATTACACAGGTGCTTCTTTCTTAGACGTGGAAGGTAAGGATTGTATAAAAGTATGGTGACCAGTAAAGAATTCAGGTAAGTAGAATAACCGCATTTTAAAGTCGGGAGGAATGTTGGAAGTCTCTCAGTCTGGATATCTGTCAGCATGGCATAGTATTTAAGAGCAGTGGCTCGATACCTGGACAACTGGGGCTTAGAATCACACTTTATTATCAATTTAACCTCCAGGAGGTTAGTTACCATCTCTAAATCTCAATTTCCTTATCTGTAAATCAGCAACAATGATAATACATATCTCTTAGATATATATAAATCTTTTTACCGGGGGTTGGGCAAGTGAGATAATACACCTGAAATGTTTAGCACAGAACGTGCAGCCTGGTGTACCATTTTAGTGGTAGGGAAACTGAGGTATAGGGAGATTAATTTTTCTCAATTAGTAACACATTTAGAAAGCCAGACAGCTTAGGTTTTCAACCGGGTATATGATTAAACTGAGTCTGCTAGAGTAGTAACTGCAGACAGAATGGCGCCACACGTGCCAGTCACTTAATAAATGAAACGATGAGCCCAACAAGAGCACAGCAGTGATCTGCAGAGCACGGTCACGTCAGCTCTTCCTGACGTATACACATGCAAACATCACTGGTGCTTGAGGAACATGGGGCTTTTGTAGATAAGGATTTTTTATTCAACCAAATGCAGCCTTTTAAAAAAGTACAGTAAGATACATTTTTCCATTCACTCAATCTAATTTAAATGGGATACTAGAGACCTCAATCGTATTGAGTAGAGCCGGGACAAGAGACAGCACCATGATTCATTTTTCATGCCTATGATGAAAAGTGCCAAGATACAAATAGTAAGACAGGAGGGACTCCATCTTAAGGCTAAGATTCCATTTAAAAATTAGGGAGTTAGGTGGTAAGATTCCCAACATAATTTATGGTAATTAACCAACAGCTGACCCTATCTTAAGGCAGGGCAGGCAGTCCTAAATGGCATGTTTCCACTGCTTGATGGTGACCGCTATCTTGGAGAAGAACAGGATCAAGAAATTCCCAGTGTTAAGTTTAACTTAATATCTAGAGGACAGAGTATGGATAATGACATATTATCTCGCACTGGAGAGAGACATCATGAGACCACGTGTCAGCCTACACCACCCATCCTGCCCTTTACCCCAGTTTTGAAATCCTTAAAAGACAAGAATTCTAAGCCTCTAAGTACATCTCCTCTGTGAGGCTGCCCTCAGTCCCCTTTCTTCGAGTGTGTACTTTGCATTAAATAAAGCCTTTTTGCTGCTCAACTTATTGTGTTTTGTCTCTGTGTTCTTCCAAAGCTCTCTAGAGATTAATAAGAGACCCCTTTTCCCAGTGGTAAGCACCTTTGTAACTTCACTATTTCATTTAATTTTCTAGACCTAAGCAAAAGTCTTCACTCTCTCTGCTATACTGCAGACAAGTAGGGAAGGGCTACCGAGATGAGATTCTGATTTGGGCTCGCAAGTCCCCATTGTCTGGGACACCCAGATGGGACTGCAGTTGCAGGGTCATGCTCTTTAGTAGCCTGCCTCAAATCTCCTTTCTTTGCTTTGGAAAGTTCTCAGGACATAATCTCACTCCATCCAGTGCTCTGAGGCTCACCCAAATCCTGGAGTGGTGGGGGCTTAGTTCCCCTGCCACACAGATTCAAATGGACACCGGATGCCAGGTGAACCTGACTTCAGGAGTTGGCAAGGGATCTGCCCTATGCCTGGTGGGTGTTCACTGAACTTCCCGTTCCTCCCTCTGTTCTTCCTTGCTCTCTGCTGCCTGCATGGCTGCTGTCATTTACTACTAGCAAAATTATGACAGATTTAAAATGATATTATGTGGACAATGAGTATACATCTGACATCTGTGTTCAAGTAATTGTGCAGACTGTAGCATTTAACATATTCTCCTCACAAGATTTTGTTTTTTCAAGAAATTTTTTGACGCATTTTTTGGGATTTATACAGTTTAACACATAAAGAATATAAAGTCAAGTATATTATACATAAAAAGTATAAAAGCAGGGGATGGGGAAAACATTATTATTGTAATTTAGAGAGAAAAAAGGGAATGTGTTATCAAGATTAAAATAACAGGTCTGTTAATGGTTTGATTCATTTGTATATTTCATTATAGCTTGGGAAGATTTTAAATTGCATATTGGTTTATTTTATAAATTATTATTGAACATCTCCTATGTGTTCAGTTTTAGGCTAATTTTGGTGATTATAATCTTGAGCAAAACACACATGGATTTTCTAATAGGTCTTAGAAATTTCTCCATCCCAAGGGGTGTGACCATTTCTGTTCCAGGCTCACACCTGAATCTTTTCTTTTAGGATCTGGACAAATTATTTAAGAATAGAAGTAAGTTACTTAAGTTTCCCCAACTATAAAAGAGAAAATATAATAATTCTTTCTTAATATAATGTTATTATAAGGATTAATAAGAAAATCTTTTTAAGAGTAATTGGCACAATTCTTACCATACATTAAAAGCTCAATGCATATGAGCAATTATTTCAATATAAAAAAACAATGTGTCAAGAAAGAACTAGGAGTATATCATTCTAAATAGCATTGTGTTTATTGTATTTAATATGACAATAAAAATTGCGAAAATGTGTGACCTATTAAATAAGTTTATTCAATTTCCTTGTGGTGTGTTGACCCATATCCAGGATAGATTTGGCCCCAAGCCTGTAATGAAAATTGCAATTATGCTCACAGCTCTGATTCTGCTTTCTCTGAGAGAGAGGAAACAAATAGAAAGACTGCTCTCCTTCATTCCTACACTTATAGAAAAATCTAGCTTCTTTAAAAGTTGTTTTAATCCGTAATAAACACAAGAGATGCCATGGGGCAATTCACAATCATGGTCAGGCAATACACTGAAATTGAGATTTTTCCAAAAAGTGTAATAGAAAGTAAAAAGGAAAGTAAAATGGATACTTGGGACACTAGGGAGAGGCTGACAAATAATTTTTAAGTTTGCTTGGCTTTGTTTTTAGAAGGAGAAAGTGATAAAAGAGAAGGGTTAACATAGGAAAAGGTAATATAAAGTATATTCCTCAAAAGTAGTTCTCAAGCCCCAGCTTCTGTAGCTATCCCTCAGCTTTAGTTTTTTCTTGATGTGGGGCTGGGCGGAGCTGGAGGAGGAGGCATGAGAGCTGTAGAGGGGGGAGGCCTTTGGTGCATGGCTTTCGGTTGGCCACTCCCACTTCTCTACAGCAGCGTCTTGCTTTGGAGTCATTCCCACTTCATGCCCACTTTCCCTCCCGTCCACGACATGCCGGGTCTTACTGGTAGCCATCTCAAGAGATATGAAGGGCTACTATCCCTCACAAATCGATTAAAAAGAAAGCAACCTCCAAAGTAACCAGAGCATCACCTCCAAGTGCAAAGACAAATCTTCACAATACAATGAGAGGTCTAGGTGATGATCTCACAAACGTTTTACAGACACGAGTGCCCTCCAGCACCCCTATACCTCCATGCAAGCTCTTCATCTCTTTTTCAGGGGCTGATGGATGCATGCAGGGGGATGGAGCTGGAGAAGAGAGGTACACACTATTTATGAAATTAAACAGCTTGAGAAATTTCCAGTGACAGTCTTAGAAGGTATGCACATCATATAGACATACGTGTGTGAGTGAGTGTGTGTGCATGTGTGTGTGTACAGGACATATAGTCCGGGCTACATTTATGTGTCAGGGACAGGCAGTGGATAAGCCTAAACTCTTAGACATTATAAGAGAGAGCATGGCCAGATTTTAATCACTTAACCCCAAGTCAGACAAGTTTCTTTTATGCACTTTGGGTACATTTGTGGTGACTGGGGAGCTTCGCACAGCTTCTCAAAAAGCTGCCCGCTCTGAGCCCACTGGGCAGGGGCAGTTTTCCCACCTGACTTTGTGGGTGCTTTTGATTTGCTTACGTATTTATTTATGCCCCGCAATACCCCGCCCTTTCTTACCTACCCTTTCTGTTCCTGGGCTGGACCTGCCCCGCTCTGCCTCCAGCCTGCGTCCCGGGACCCTCCCTGCCCCTAACACCCTCGGGAACCCATGGCAGTGTTTTGAATCCCTACACGCTGGAGCAGTGAAACTAGACAGATTAGGAGCTCAGGCACATTTGACCGAAAGGCAGCTCCGCTTTCTTCCTATGCTGCTTCCCCTTCCTCTTTTCCCAAGTAGATATGTAAACACGTGTATTTTCCTGTTTAAATTTAGCGAATTGGTCCTTTGCCTGTGCCTTGATGTAGCTATTGGGCTGAGCCTCGCTCCTCCCTTCCCAACTCGGATAGGAGCCACTGGGATCTGGAGCTCGAGCTTCCAAATTGAAGCTGGCCTCAGGCCAGGTGACCTTTTCTTTGTAAGTTTCTTTCCTAAGCAGAGTGGGGGGTGGGGGGGCCGGGGACCGGGCCCCTGTTTGGTGGTGCTGGGGGGGCAGTGAGGAAAGGAGGGGGGTGGAAGAGAGTAAAGGGCTGTTGTTAAACAGTTTCTTACCGTAAGAGGGAGTTCAGACCTAGATCTTTCCAGTTAATCACACAACAAACTTAGCTCATCGCAATAAAAAGCAGCCCAGAGCCGAGTGGCTCTTCTAGGCACTGAGTCGGAACCGGATTCTTTCACCCGGGCATCTCCTCCGGTGGGATCCGTCAGCGTGTCCCGCAGCACCATGTGGGCGACCCAGCTCCTGCCAGCCCTGCTGCTGCAGCACGTCCTTACACATCTCCTCCTGCTGCCCATCGCCATCCCCTATGCAGGTTAGTTTTCTCTGCTGCTGCTTCATTATTAGTATTATTTTAACTCTCTTGCTAACCTTTCCTCTTCCTAACACGCACTTTCTACCGTATTCCCAGCATCCTTTCTTAACTCAGTAGTGGTATAGGTTTTCTAAACCACTCATTGTGATTTCTTTTGATATTCTTTTTTGTTTGTTTTCAAAGCATTTAAAATGAAAATTAGCATCCCCTCGGGGTGCCCGCTCCCCGCCCCCCAACCCAGCCCAGTCTCCGCCTAATAGCTGTGGGCTGTGGGATCGGAATGAAGTCCTTACACTCACTGGAACTTGGCTAGTTTGGACAAATTTGAAGCTGAACAGCAGATCTGGTCTGAAGAGAGGAGAGTGATGGGCAGTAAAGCAGGGACTCATTTTTTTTTGTTCCAGAGGATGATTTTCCATGCCAATCCACTACCCCACATAACATTCAGGGCCAAATGATGACTTCATACAGGTTTTCATCTGGAGAAGGCAGATTAAATTCTGAGAATATGCATGTTATAAAAATGAAAGAGAAAGCCTCTTTTCTAAGATCTCATTCTGTCTGGATATGGATGCCTGCCCTTTTGAAACTGCAGTGCAAAGGAGGCAAAAATTGTGTGACTTTGAATAAGGCTGCAGAAGTGCTCCCTTCAGGCTCCCAGTTTCTCTCCTGAATTTACAGGGTGGGAAGGAGTTGCTTGGCAGTTCTTACTGCCTGGAAGCTCAGAGATTTCATTCGCAGCTTTGGGAAGTTTTCTGTTGTTATCAGGGCAAGAGGAAACATCTGTATGTGGTTGTGTTATCATTGTGGTGTCTGTGATGCCAACAGGAGAAGGTGGTGAGCATCATGGGTGGGCACAGGGGAATTAAAGAATGGAATAAATGCCCAGATGGTAGTCATGGCTTTTTGTAATATAAAACAGAGGACTGCTTATAGCTTCTGAGAAAAATTAAATATTAAATGCATCAGACATCTTACCTTGTTTCTGATGTGATATAAGGGTTGAAAACATCAAGAACTTGCTAAGTGATAAGAAACATCATATAACCCACCTGGCTTGCTTGCTTCTATTTTGTGCAAAAACAACACTTTGTGGGAAGGGTCAGTTTGAGAACCTTTACATAGGATTTCTGAAGAGGTGAAGAAGCCAGGTGAATCAAGCAGGTTATCATGCTTGAGATGTGTCATGTTAGAAAGGATTTTTATATGACTCTGCTGTTTTGGGGGTTTTGAGCATAAACTGAAATCATGGCTAATATTTTGAGGCCTTTTATCTTTAAAGGTTAAAATGCTGATGGTCTGAAGTAGAATGTAGTTACCTGAAATCAGCTGTGCTAATGCAAGGGGAACACAGCGTGGAAAACCTAAACAGTAGATCAACCACAGACAATGTCTATTTGTCTTTGGCATGCATTATGGAGTTTTGGCAGGAGATACACATTTGTAATTATATTTCAATTTGGCTAATGTTGAAATGACTGCGTTTCCTGAGTATAGGGAGAATGCAGCCCAAGTGTGTGCTGGCAGGCAAGGAGAGACCAACTGGGAATTACAGATATGTTGTGAATAATTCCTGAAGTGGATAATGCTGAAACTGTCATTGGAAGGGGGTCTGCATTTGTTTGGTGGCAAGTTTATTTTGATAGGTTAAAAAAAATAACATTCTTCAAAGTGGAAAACATGGAGAGCCCTTTTAGAATATACAAAGAAAGTTTGTTCTTTTTTGAGCATCTAACATTGAGAACATTAGAGTTGGGCTGTTGTCACTTGCTTTGGTCATACCTTTCAACTTACCCTTGGAGCTTATATTTGTGCATATTGTACACAATGTTAGAAAAAAATGGATAGTCTAAAGAGATGACAAGCAGTTCTGAGCAGAATTTATTGTGGAGAGACTTTATTGGAATGTTGCTTAAGAAATATTCAATATAGTGGATCCAAGCCATTCTTAAAGGAGCTGGCCTAAATAGAATTACCCTCTATTCACTCCTGTCTACACTGGAAACAACTATCCAATCCCTGGTAACAAAAGAAGCATCAGAGGAGCAGCTAAGGCCCAGAGCCTATGGGAGATATGAAGGTGAACAAAGGAGAAAGGGGCCTACACTTGTTGAGCAACTGTTACGGACCACGCTCTGGAAGTAAAGCTTATTTAATTGTAATAAGATTGGCATTATTGTGTTCATCTTACATGAGGACTTAATTAAAAACTTTATCTTATTATCTTAGGAGAGGCATAGAGCTGATATTCCTCCCCAAAACTATGAGAAGGAAATATATGGGTTATTTTTCTTTAATATGTACTAAAGCCTGTAGCAGTGAAATCAACTGAAACGGCCTTTTAAAAATCCATTTTGCTAACTAATATAACTCTGTGCTAGAAATACCGTTATACTATGGTGAGAGTTCATTTCTAGCTTAAAGGATCAAACCAGCCAGAGAGAGCATATGGTACCCAAGTTAGTATGAAAAGATGGGTAGTAGCACGGTCAGTACCTACATCAGCGGAACACAAGAGGCCAAAGGCATAAAGGCGAGAAAGTGTAAGGAAGGACAGGTAGCCGTGGGGGGGGAGCTGGTGTGCTGAGTACCTGAGGGAGAGTAGCATGGCCTGTGATTAGAAAAATAAGATAAGGTAGCATGTGGAATCATGGATGTCATGCAAAACTCTTGTGAACAGCATGGGTAGCCGCTGACCAGTTTCTGAGCTGTTAGGATGCCTGGCAGCAGTTCACGTCAGTGTGATGGTCTTGGGTGCTCTGTGGGGGGAGAGTGCAGGCAGAGACCCATAGTGAAGGAAGATGCCAGGAGGAGGGGATATTTCTAGGGACGTGGTCCTAATCTCACACTAAACGTCACTTCATTTTGTAAATATCTTATGCTGCTTCTCAAATACCACCATTTGATTTAAATCTGACATGTTCCCTTTCTTCCTAACACCTTTGCTTGGGCTACTGTCACCTTCCCTAAAGAAGGGGACATGATTGTGGAAATCCAAGTCCTAGATGAATAGCAATGGGACTAGTATTTATGATTCTTGTCTTTGGGAAGTTTAACATCTCCAGTCACAACCATTCCCTTCCATTAATTATTTATGTACTTTCATCTTAACATCTTGCCACTTCCAGCTTTAATCACTAATCATGTGGCTAGATTTCTCAGAATATGTGGAGCCAGAATTCTGCTTCTTTCCACACCCTGCAAATCCTTTCCTTGCATGATTTTCCTTTGAAGTCAATGGTTAGTCCATACAGAAAAGAAAATATATGAGGTACTGAGAGAAATGAGTGTGAGGCCCAGGCACCAGGGGGAGAAATGTGTCTTTCTTCAAACACCTTGATACATTTGACCCTATTCTCTGTTTGTAGGTTTTCACTAAGATCCTCAAGATTTCAGTTCTAAAACAGAAACTTCAGGTTCTTCAGGAAATACAGAGTCCAGAATGTTTTCCCATACTGGGAGAAGAGGAAAAAGGAGTTGTATTTTAAAGTCCAGAAAAGCATGACAAAATTGCAGTGATCTCTCACCCTTTGATTTCATTTCAATATTTTGTTTATAAACTTCAGCTAACAGTTATGCACAAAAAATAGTAGGGAAAAATATGATCCAAGGATATTTTTGAGTTTCTTCCCAAATTAAGCTTGTCTTTTAACTGTTTTCAGTAAAACAAGCATCAGTTGTTAATACATATGGAAGAGAAAGTTGAAACTATTTTCAGCAAAGGAATTTTATTTTCAGATGCTGTTTTTGAATGACTCCTGTTTTGAGTTTTTCTTTTTTGAAGAAGGAATTCATTTTATAGATGTGTGGATTACATGATGTGCAACTACCTTACACTTCACATTTTTGAGCAATTAATTATTGACCTGGTAGAAATGACTGAATTATAAGAGAAAGGCTTTTAAGTCATGAGAAGTAAATAGCAAAAAGGGAATCCTGGTATCTGATTCTGATTGCCTCTGATTAGCTTTGTAGACCCAGACAAGCTTTTCACTTCTATCTGTTATCTAGTAAAGGGAAAGAATAGATTTATTTGCTTTTCAGAATGCTTTTTGATATTAAGATGAAAGATAGTGATGGAAAAAACTTACCAGCAAGCAAGAGTAGACTACTTTCATGGGGTACAGTCACACATGAACACATTTCAATAGGACAACCGAGGAGCTGCACAATCAGATAAAACCACTGATCGCACAGAGGCCTCTTTTCCGTGCGGTAGTCAGTGCCTGCCTTCAGATCGCAGGGTGTCGAGGAAAGGCACCAGAGCATTGGCCAGGGGTTCTGTTTTATTTGATAATTATTAGTAAGATACATGCTTTAATTTAATGTATGTTTCTGACTTTTTGATTTAGTTTTATGTTCAGCTTTCACACATATGCATAATAAATGCATTTTACATCAGGCCAACTCTAATTCTGTATTTTTGGTTAACTGAAATTTATTTGAGAAATGTATACATACACATTTCTTTTATTCTAGCAGATTTTTTTATGAGATTTTTCTGCATCTATTAACTACTACTTGTTTCTAAAGTATTTCAATTTATACTGGAAATTAGTTGATGATTATGCTTTGAAACATTTCACAGTACCTAAGAAATAGGGCACTAAGGTCAAAAGGAAGAGAAACTATTAGTGGAGAAACTTATCTCCCATTAACATGGTCCTCTGGCAGAAAGAGAAATATGAAAAGAATTATACCACTTCTTTGCTTGGAAAAATAGCAGTTTCCTCTCTTATGCCAGAAATTAAAGGATGAAATCTCAAAAACTAAGCTAAAACTTTGCGTATTTGTAACATTTTCTATCCAAATTGATTTCCAAATATGTACCTAATGTTTATAGTTTAAATAGCTCCTTTTAGTTCAACATACTAAAGCTTACATTTCGTAGATCAAGTAATTGGGATATTAGCATTTCAGGTAATTAAACAAAGCCATTTGGCAAGGCAATAAGAATGCCAGAATGATCGAGCGTCTGCCAATGTTATGCAAGGCATTTGGTCCACACTCAATAAATAGCATGTTGATAGACATTTTGGTTGAATGAATTTCTATGGTAAGATGTCTTTTAAATTATAGCTATTGTACCATAGCCATTCCATCTTGTAGGGCAAAGAAAAGTTAAAAATGAAAGCATTACTATGGGAATTAGTACCGGTCTTTTGGGGATTGTGTTTTGGAGTTTTACGAGAACCAGAAATTTAGAGGATTTCGTGTGTTCCCTTCTTTATTGTGGACATTAGGTTAGGATAGACATTGATGAATAGCATCTGTGTGCTTCATAAACCAACTGGAGCCAGTGGTTGTTGGCAAACTTAGAGTGCGATGCCATTCTTGGCACCTCACTGTGCTAGCCATATTTCTAAAATTTTGCACAGAAATCTTCACCCTTTTTTCTTGACATGTTTTACCACATATAAAGCCCAGGAATGAATCTCCTGTTCCACCATCCAAGTTTCTTCTCTACTGACAGTTCTAAACCCAAACTTCAGAAAATATTTACAAGCCATATTTCTACCTAATTTTGTAGCAGTTCTTAGAGAAAGGATGTCATCACAGGTGTTCAAGAATGGGGGTTGTAAAGCTAGGCAACCAGGTTTTGAATCAGATTTCCTAAGTGGTCAATCAGTTTTTCCCTGTGTCTTAGTTTCTTCACCTTAAAAATGAATGCATTATTATTGCTTTTGTTACAAAGGTGTACAAAAGAATTGAAAGGCAGGGAAGGGGCCCAATCATGTCCGTCTTTATTATACAATAACTGCGGTCTCGTAGGCATTTTGAGCCTCATTGTGAAGAGGGTGATCATCATTAGAAACTGGATAATTCTGGGCAAACTGAGAATAAAGAAGCAAGTTCTTGGTACTCCAAAGTTACCATAAGATTAAGTCTTTTAGGATGTTTAGTTCTGTTTTTCAAGGTTTTTAATAGGAGGCTTCAAGCTATCGAGGGGCCTTGTAGAATACTTTCATGAGGAAAAATGATATTGCTGCATTATAAGATGAACTTTTACATATATTTGGTTTACAGCACTTGGGCCTGATTTCAAGACAAACAGTTCAGTGATACTAAGAAATTGTGCCCCAAAGCATGGAAAACACTTGTGTAGGAAATAAGAAGGGATAAAATATGAATAGCTGAAATACTTTAAAGAGCAAGTCAGAAGAATTTATCCACGGCACCATTTTTAGTGAGAAGTTTCTCACCTGTCATTGAATTGGCCTACCTAATTAATCCCATAACTTACATAAGGACCAATTGTAGAAGGAAATAAATTTAATTATAAAGCATGATATGACATGTCATTGGCATTTGCTTTTATGCTGTTGGAGAATATCATGTTATTTCTTTCTTTAGAGTGAACTCTGTCCTAATTTTGACGTCCTTTATTTGAAAGAATGTAGGTGAGTGACTCCACACGACAAGTCGTTTGCTTTTCCCTGAATACAATATTCCTCTCTCGCTCTTAACTGTCATTCCACATCTCACTCCACTCCCAGTCCCTGGACATCTAGTATGTTGTCAGATAAAATCATTATCTTCTAGATGATTCTTAATGACATTTTTTTCCCACACAAGCATTAAAATCTTTTCCTCTATGTTCTTTTTAAATTATTATTATTAATAGAAGGACAGAAAAAAAGAAGAAACACACTTCACGAATTCAAAAAGTCAGCAAAGACTACTTTAAGTAAAGAAGACCCATTACTGAAGATAAAAACAAAAAAAATGACCACTGCAGACCAATGTGCCAAGAGATGTATTAGGAATAAAGGACTTCCATTTACTTGCAAGTAAGTTGCTACATTCTGCTCTTATGCTAATTTTCCAAATATAGCATGCACTAATTACCATGTTTTTTTTCCTTTGGTATTCAATATGATTTGCCCTTAAAATTACAAGCTTGACTCAAGTTTTAACTCTGTACAACAGAAAACCTAGCTCTCAGTTGATGGAAATATGAATAAGGATGAGCATATAAACTGATATCTTTTAGAATCCACAGCGGCTTTGGATATGGAATTTATGCTCTCTCATCCTACAAACAATTGAACTTTAGGAACTAAAATTCACTTAGACTGACTTTTATCTCTCTCTAACGTTTTAAAATATTCTATTCAGAATAAAGCTGTTTTTTTTTTCTTGCAAGAGGAGTGAAGAAATTTTCAGAATATAAACTGGACAACAGCCAAATGTACTACAATTTATATCATTGTCTTTAGGGACTTAAATAGAAGGTGTTGAGAGGATTAGATAAAAAGCTGGAGGGATTCGTGTCAGCAGCAAAGGCTTAAAAGATGTTAGGGGGTTGTGATGATGAAGTTTTAGGTGAAAAAGCAATTCGAAGAGGCACGAGGGGGCTCTAGTAGAGAGTCTTCTTATCTTTGAAAGTCCTATGTGACCGCACAGGGAAGAATCCCTTGCTACTTTGCCAGTGATCCCAGAGGATAAAACTCAAGAGTTTTGCACCATGCAGATGACAGTTTCATCTAAATAGTCTTCCAAACTGCAGAAGAAAATGCATTTCCTAGTTCTTTGTAAACATTCCCTGCCCTCACTTTCCACCCTTTTTTTCCCTGTTTCATTCCATTTTTCACAGGATTATATGACTTCCTGTCAATTTCAAATTCTACTATATTACATTTGGGTAGTGACACATAATGTGATTGCAGATTTAATAATGTTGTGGCAAGTAGTCCTAATTTCATGTTGCCTTTCTCAGAGAGATGAGTGGTATAGGCCTGTGGGGAAAGGACATGGTCAGAGAAGGTCTTCAACAGACTGAGGGGGAGGAGGGACTGTCTTCCTATTCATTTACAACTCCTCTGAAAGTACTTTATAGCCAAACTGCCCCTTTCAGGGAGGTATTTCCTGGCAAGGAGAGTGGAGAATTGACTTTGCAAGTATATTTCAATGATAAGTCTTTTTTTTCTCTGACTTTTCTTTAAGAGCCTTCAGATTGTTAAAAATAAGTCAGAGAAAACTACTCTTAATCAACGTTTCGGCTGTGTAGATTTATGGAGACATTATTCTGGCAGTTGAATCAGTTGGATTTATTATATCTTCCCTCTCGGGGTTGCAAGGGCAGGGCGAAGGGAAGGGGAGAACCACACCTCATTGTTGATTTTCAGCTTTGCATCTGAAAATACACTCCAGGAACTACAGGTAAGGGAAGAATTGGAACCTCTAGATTTTTACAATAGTCTGGATAGGGGAAGAAAGTTTCCCTCTGTTTCATTTAATAGAAACTAAAATGATTTTGCTGCATTTGAGAACACATGTGACCTAATAAATCTTTACATAGCCCATGCATATGAGGTTTCATCCCATCTTCTGCTTGAATTATATTTAGTGTCCAAATTTATGGCAACCTGCACAGAAAACCACATGTGATAATACCTGCATACTGCCAAAGTTCTCCTGCCAAGAAATGGTGTCATCCTCTCACTCATCTATCCCAATATATGTAATCAATAACCTGCCACTTAATCTGAGTCAGTTTATTGATTCTGTAACTTTAAAAATTCTTTTTACATGTTTGCTAATTTTTAATCTTTATATGTATTCTTTAATTACTATGCTTTTAAGGCCATTTAATACCATCCCCCCAACACCCTACAATAGGGAAATAGGGAATTTAACATGTACTACATGAGCTTAGAGTCTACCAGATCAAAATTCAAGTCAATATTAGCCAGTTCTCTCCTATCAAATAATCCTGACACAGCTGCAAAAATATACTTTTATGATTTGCTCTTAATTACTATTTCACCTGTAAAAAGTTCTTGTAAGTGAACATTTCAAAGCCTACATGTAAATCAAAGCACAAAGTTTATGAATATAATTTTTGAAGTTATTTGGGTCTAGCATAAAATGTGCTAAATAAAAATATAGAATCATGGGTAAAATATTTTAAATAATTTTATAATATCTTTTTTATATTTGTTTTATAGAAACTATTTCCTCTTATTTAAAATTACTTAAAAGCTGTCAAAATGTGAAGAAATTAGTGACTAATGTGAAATATCTACAATTGCAGGAAAATTATATGTTCTTAAAAATACCTGGACTGGAAGTGAAAAATTCTTATTCTTAGAACAACTGTATTTCTTTTAATTAGATACTTTTAGATGGTGGCATTATAATTAGTATGAACATAGTGAGAAGGAATTTTCATAATATTCCTTAATGGAAGGAAAAATAGTTCAGAATTCTAACTTCATTTCCAGTGTTGTAAGAAAAGCATAATCTCTGTGATATTGTTTTTTAAATTAAAAATGCTTATGCAAGCACATCTATTTAGAAAACATTGACTTATATAAACAGTTATCCTAATAACAAGATTTTCAGAACCTTTAATAAACTTCAAGCTCATCCCAAAAGTATAGTATATGCAAAATTTTCCAAACATTTGATTTTAGATCCCTCTTTGTTAGTAGAATTTCTTGGGTTAGTGATTTGTCTAAAGTATTCTAGGAAGTGTCACTTTAAAATGTACTTCACACAATTACAAACTTAGGAAATTAATAATAGTATTTCAAATATAATCATTTGTATATAAACTACAAACAAAATCTTCCAACTAGCTGTGTACTTTACAAAATAAATTAAGTCTTCAGAAATGAAAAAAGTAGTTGTGTTACATACTGATCTTGTGTGTTGAAACTGTCAATTTTCTAGATGTCATTTAGAATAACATGAGAACATTCCAGATATTATTCTACCTAATATTTAAATCTACACCTACAAAAACTTAATTTTGTTCTTTCTTATTTGGCCATCAAAATAGTAGGTTCAAATATCACTTATGTTTTTATTATGTATATGAATTAATGCATCTTTTTATATTGCCCTCCTTGGTTATACCATGGGCTTATTCTTTAATAACTGTATAAATAGTACTATTCCTTCTTTTCATTCAGATGTTTTTTTCAGGGCCTTTGTTTTTGATAAAGCAAGAAAACGATGTCTCTGGTTCCCTTTCAATAGCATGTCAAGTGGAGTGAGAAAAGAGTTTGGCCATGAATTTGACCTCTATGAAAATAAAGGTAACGGGCTCCTCCTAAATATTTCATAATGAAATAAAGTATACAATATATGTAATTTTCTGCCCACTGCTCTTTTCCACTGCTTTATCTATTCCATGTACTGAATCTGTTGTGCTAGCTCATCCATTAAGACAGATACCACTAGTTCTTTGACTATTTTTAGCATGATAGCTTAAAGAGAGCATTTCCCAAACTTCCCACATTTAGATTACCCCCTCCCTCTTTGTTTATTTTTAGGAGCAGCTCCTAGAACTGGTATTCTCTATGTTCATTTTAGAAAGTGCCAACTTAAGTTATTAGTTTAAGAGACCTTATCTTATGCCAAATTTTAGGCTTACTATATAGTGTTTTAAATTCTAACAACTTTGTATAACTAAGTTACAATGATGATTGTTGACAATAACAAAATGTGGAGATCTTGAAATATTAGTAGGATCTATTCCTAATTATTTAAAATCTTTAAAAAAAGAATTAAGATGATATTACTTATTAATTTATATATTTTGTATTCTGATATTGTATTTACAAAGTATTTACTTTGTTCAAAAGCAGAATTATATCAATGAAATAATTGAAGAATGTTAAATAAATATGAATTTTACAAGATCTCTCATCACACCAAAGTAATAATCATAGATTGTATTTATGACAATAGTATTTATTTCAATTTTTATGTTTACTTAAATCATACTATCTTATTAAGTTTGGATATTTGATAATGTACAGTTATTTCCTTGCTAATAGAGTAAATGTTTAAATTAAAATTAATCATGGTATAAAATAGAATGATCTCCATATATCCCAATAATTCTATAAATCCTAAACATAATTCATAATCTAGGATAAGACTGTATTCAATCTTCTAACGACTGTGTATACTATCAACTGCTAACAACTGTATATACTAACAACTGTATATATAATTACTTGATAGGACTGTATAGATTATTTCAATATTTCCTGAGTATGAAATGTTAGCAAAAATATAAAAAATAATAATTCACATAATGTAATTATCACATACATATGCATGCATACATTAAAAACCCACACAATTTTACTGAGATAAAGACACATTAGTTATCTTTTTATTATCTTAAAATAACTTTCTGAATTTAACATAAGTTTAAATTACTTAATTTTTGTTTTTAGTATTTTCTTAAAATGGTTTGTATATTTGAGCCCATCATTCTGCTAAATTAAATTTGCCTGGGCAGTCTAGTACGTAGACCAATGTACATAAAGCACAGAGACTAATCTCTGCAGTTATCCAGGTATATACTCACAAAATTAAAACTTCTCAACAGTCTTTTGTTTGTTTTGTTTTAGATTATTCTGAAAAGATTATTTTGCAAATATTAGTAGAAGCTTTAAGCAATACATTTCAATAGGATTTGAGGTAGTTTACAAGCACTAATTACTTAAAGATTTGAATAGAATTATTTTCTTTTTGATGTCTACAGTATATGTTACACAAAGTCATGACAGTTTTCTGTGCTTTTTTCTGGTAGACTACATCAGAAACTGCATCATCGGTAAAGGCGGCAGCTACAAGGGGACCGTTTCTATCACTAAGAGTGGTATCAAATGCCAGCCCTGGAACTCCATGATACCACATGAACACAGGTAAGGAAAGCATGAAGAAAAGAGAGCACAGCCTCTCTCTCTTTTATACATGTGTTAGCAACCTCAGGTTAGGCCTTCAGAATAATCCTACACTTCTACAGTAACTAAGCCAACTCTGGTGAACTGTATTATGCCGAGGCCTGTGTGAATTCATGACTGATATTTAGCCAAAGATTATCACTAAGATGTGACCTAACATGATTTTACCTTAAGAGCTCAATGTATAGATCTTGGTATTTGTGAAGAAATAACAATAACATAATATCTTAAAGAGATTTGTTTTTCCTTTTTTGACCTTTGACAAAGTATAGGACTCTGCAGCTGGAGTGAAGACATTGTTAAATCAGAGATGGATTAGGGGCCAAATGTTCTTTAACCATCTTGGTTCTCAGCTTTGGCTGCATATAGAAATCACATGCTATGAGCCTGTAACTAATCCCGCTACTCAGGCATCAACAAAGACCAACTAAATCAGACTCCCTTGGGGGATAACCAAGGCATCAGTATTTTTTTAAAGCTCCCCAGGTGATTCCAAAGTACAGCCACACATAAAAACCTTTGCTAAAAGCTCATGTCTCAACTGACTAGCTATCCCATTTTACCTAGTGCGTAATGACTGAAGAAAGCTTTTCACTCCTTGGAAATTAAATGTCTATACTTAAGTGAAGAATTGTGTTCAACAGATGAATGCTATTTAAAGACAAGTAAACATAACATCCATAGGCTCATTAATTTGAGAGTTTTAATCAGCATGGAGGAGAAACATAGATATCTAAACCCACTAGAGAACTAAATAGAGCCACAGTTTTTCAAGATTTACTTCACAAATAATTTTAACAGCGACTAAAGTAGTTTAAAACAGCTCTCCTTGTTATTAAATGCATTGGAAGATTGAGTTTACCATGGGCCAGGTATCTTGCTGACAATACATCTGATTTATCTCATTTCCTAAAACTACACAGTGGGCAGTTTATTAGTTCTGTTTTATAGATGGCAAAACTGAAGCACAAAGAGCCTTAGCAACTTTTCAAGGTCATACACAACCTGTAAGTGGTATGGCCAGAGTCTGAGCCCAACCAGTGTCACTGGATAATCTGTGCTTTTAACAATCCAAGGGCATGAAACACTTAGCAGATGAGTAGGACACACGCTGTGGCTTGTTTTTCCAATAGTGGTGATGACTCTGCCTCGATGAAACCTAGCTTTTATTCTATTTCTTTTAATTTTGGAGGGCACAATTATGCAAGATAATTTTACTTCAGTTAACAGGGACAAGTTCATTGGCCCACAGATAAAGAGAAAAACTTAGTTGCTCTAAGATGATCAGCAAACCTGTGATCTTGACCTAGTTAACACCAACTAGTAAGTGTCCAAGCTGACCAGCTTTACAGGGTTTCAATTAAAGAAAACAACTAATTTTTTCCAAATTAGTTACTTATTATTATACACAAATGCCTCTGATACATAGCATTATCCTTATATTGCAAAAAAGGACAAATAATATTATTGGTTTTGCTCTCTCATAAGTATTTGCATGGTGTCATTCTCTGCAAAGTAAGGAAAACATTTTATTAAAGTAGATAGATCTAAGGTTTTCATGAACAAAGGAATGGCACTTAAAATTAATCTTACTCTAGTGGAGGAGAGTGCACTGGACTGACCCAGTAGAGGTCTTATTTCAACCCCAATTCTCTATGATTGTGCTTTGCTGCTAGAGGAGTAAATGTGACATAGATCTCCCTGGGGACTGGCTTCCTAGTCCAATCAGCTGTTCTACCAACAGACATTTCCTTGTGAATATGGAGGTTTAGGGCTGAGAGGATCTTGTACATTAATCAAACCTCTCTCTTTTTATTTTTTGTACACAATGGGAGCTAAACTTAATTTTCATCAATTAACAGGTTATTGGAATACATATATATATGTGTGTGTGTGTGTATGTATATATATGTATATGTATGTATCTATCTATGTAGAAGAGTGATTTATTGCTGACTCTCTAAATTGAAATATTTTACAAGTGGCTTAATGGGAAGATGATGATAGATGATGGAATTAGTATAGAAGCTTAAACAGAAAATCAGGTGACCTGATATCTACATCTCTATCCTTCACTGGCCACCCAGCATTCGTTAATGAAGCAGATGATGGAATAAATCAAGTTTCCTATGAACACCATTTATAAAAGAAAAGGTAGCTAGCACACAGAAGATCTAACTTACATTTCAAAGTATACTTGGATATAACTCAATTTTAAATATTTCTTCACTTATCTTTCTTAAGCCTTGCTCTCAAGGACAGAACCGAAAATAGTATGTATGTAAATAAAAGTTTATTACAGAGCCTGTTGACTGACACAGGGCTTGTGTGTAATAGGTTCTCACAAATACTTGTTGGATGAACATATATAAGTGAAAACAGCAGGGCTGGACTTCATCCTTTGGTCAAGAAAAGAATGCTAAAGAACAGCAGGCTAAACACCTAGAACACAGAAGAAAACTCATTAGTTTGAGTATAAATTCACATACACCAAAGAATGAAGAGAAGGGATGGTCCAAACTGCACTTTACCCTGCATGTTGTCAAGAGGAATTTGATATGCATTGATACAGAATGGTGGAAAGCAGCACTTCTTTTCTCTGTATTTTCCATTATATTAACTCCAGCTGGAAAACTTTATTCCTTTCAGCCATATCTAATTTTGATTTCTACTTTATCTCTCTTCCTTTCTACTTGTATTTTTCTTACTAAACCACTGACTGATTCATTCACTTTTTCACACCTTGTTTTTGGGCTTACAAATCCACTGGAAAGGTATATGTGTGTGTATGTGTTGTTTCTGTGAGTGTATGTGTGTGCGTCTGTGTGTATGCGTATGGAACAAAAATCTTTGAAACTATATATTTAATATATCTGCATTTAACATGTGCTAAATCCTTTAGTTTCTTAAGTAAAATTCATACATAAAATCATAAAAAATAAAGGGCCTTATAATAATCTAATTCACTCCATTCACCTTATAAGTAAAGAAGTTGAAAACTGAGAGAATAAGTAAATTGTCTAAGGACTAGTGTCATATGCTAGTTTTGTGATATATATGGAACAACAATATAGATTTTGTCATTAACAGTAACTTATTTTTACTACTTTACTATGTTTTTTCATTAAATAGAGTAATAGGAGAATTTTCTTCTGTAAATTTGATTAGTACATTACTTTATGAAAAACAAAGTAAATGTCAATTTTGATTCTATCAGAAAGATGAGTATTTCATTGTAAATTTACTATAAAAAGTTGGAGAACAGGCAAAAATGAAAGAAAGTAAATTTCAAGCAATGGTACAAACAAAAGGTGTCCTAAATTATTTTGAAATAATGGGCTAAAACAATGACAAAGATGACTTTTTTTCCTTTCAAAATTAAATACTGTTAGGAACTCTGAAATCATGATGATCTTTAATCATAATATAGTTTTGTCAATGATATGGCCTAATGTTTAATTTTTGTTTTCTCTTATTTAAAATACTAGTGAAGTAAGGATGTAATTCTTTATCTAAAGATATTTTACACTTTCATAATGTTTATAATACTTAATAGGTTTCTTGAAAATGGTTAGTTAAGTGTCTTAGAATAGACTGTCCTATTGATCAATAATTTATATTTTTTGAGGATTTAACTCTGGTTTATTTCATGTTCACATCAGATAACTTCATTGCAAAATGTTGCTTGGTACCCGATGCATGTCCATATTCATTTTGTGTTACAAGATAATGAAAAGTGATTTATTAATTAGGAGTTTCAATAAGTAGGTAACACATTCAAATATATTGACTGAGAGACTAAAATCCCTGGACTTCACTTTAATTAAAGAGCCATTTAGAACTCAGAAATCAGTAAAAGTAGAGATAAACCTTTATAGCAAAAATTGAAATGAATATTGAAAATGTAACCAGATTTTCAAAAAAGTGTTTATTAGTGTTACCTACAAATGTATAATATTTATTTATGATTTTTATGTGTGATCTAGCAGACAAATGAAGCATTTTTGAGGCCAAAGTCACATGCAGTACGAAAGAATAAAAAAACGTTCTGGATTTTTCTGATATCTGGTTGAAATACTTTATGCTGATAACAAATCTGTAACTAGGGCATTAGAAATTTTCAATGAAGGAAAGGTATTGCAGTCTCTGCACCCAGTGGTTAACTATTATGAACTAAACTTGGAAGCACCAAGCCTCAGTCATGGTGAAAATTACCAAAGTTTCTGAATAGAATAAGCAATTGTGTTTTTTTTTTACTATGACAGAATAAAGACTAGTAAGTGGAGTGTGCTTAATATACAGGAGCATTTGAGTGCCAATTGCTTTCTTATCTTTTTTGAACATCTCAGAACAAACATGTAAGGTGTGAAATGTTACAAGTTATGGTAAACTAAAAGGCTGAGAGGGCTGACTAACCTACTGGGGTCTCCAGTTAGTAAAAGAGAGCTGATATTTGAATCCAGGTTTAATTTGTTTCCAGACCCTTAGTTCATGTTACTTCATCATTCTGTTTCTTAAACAGAAAGAAGCCCGCTATTCTTCATAAGAAAAGCAATAAACAAACAAGTAATTATCTTGGATAGGCAGTGTGTCTGTGAGATTTCAAGGCTGACTGTGGTGTTTCTTCAGCTCTCTCCTAAGTGGCCTATCTCAATCACTTGGAGCCTTTGAGTGGAGCTTTTAAATTCTGGTTCAAAGAATGTCAATTAGGTTCTAGAATGATTGGCTTTTAGCAAATCCAGAGATGAATCATTTAGGTAAAAGTTTATAAATTTTTAAGTATTTTAAGACTGGATGCAAAGGACAGAATTCTAGTTAATATATATGGAGGTCTCTACTTTCAAGAAAACATACCCACTAATTAGTCTAATTATTAGGCCTAAAATAAAGTTGCATGCTCTTATACTGTAATGATTATCATTTTAAAACTAGCTTTTTGCCTTCGAGCTATCGGGGTAAAGACCTACAGGAAAACTACTGTCGAAATCCTCGAGGGGAAGAAGGGGGACCGTGGTGTTTCACAAGCAATCCAGAGGTACGCTACGAAGTCTGTGACATTCCTCAGTGTTCAGAAGGTAAATGAACCTGAAAGCTGTGCGGGGCACTCTGCTCCCACTTTGTGTAGAACTGCAACTTGTATTAAAGGTTAACAGAAATGAAGCAAACCAAAAGAAATATATTGTTCACTCAAATGCAACTATAGATCATTATTTGAGCATTTTAACATGTTTTTAAAATTGATTATCCCCAGATTAATGCATAAGAGTTATCAGTTTGAATACCAACAGAGCTTCAGGCATCCTTCTGGGGAAAGTAAAAGTCTGGACTTACTCACCTGTCTTGAGCTCACATACCTCAAAATCTGTTTCTGTACATCACCTGAGAGAAGCCAAATGAAACTTGACCCTGTAAGACTAGTGCTCATTCTATTCACCCAGCACCTGCTTCTGCAGAAATTTTGCTGAACCTCCGTTGCAGTGGTGTGGCAAGGGTACACGGAGCCAGAAGAGAATATGGGAGGGGCCACTGAGAGTTCAATACCTTCCTGTGGGGTTTGGTGAAAATGTGAGTAGACCCAAATTTGATACATAGACTGGAAATGAATGCCATTCGGAATAGTATCTGAAGCGATCCGAGCAGCAGATCCCACGCTGTCTTGAAGGCAGGCACCCTAAGTCCATGTCTATGTTTTTACCTCCTCTCACAGCATAAAAGGCACTGTCCTTACTTTTGCAGTGGAAAACTGAATGCCTGACAAGAAGGAAGAGTAACCATTTCAGCATTGTATGGGGTTTCATTTTTCTTAGTTACCCGGCTACCGAATAGCTGGCTTTTTTAGTTCTATCAGAACCTAAAGCGCTAAAATCCAAATGCAGTGGATTAAATTCTGATAGAAATTTAGTAGGATGTTTAAGTGCTTGGGGATGGGGGGCTTTTGGAATGCTGTCCAATTTTTCCAGTAAGATACCTTTCCTGTTTGTTATTAACATTTTTTTGAAATATTTCTTCCATAAATACCCATTTAATATTAGGTTGGTATTTATCACATAAAAAAAGGCCATTGTTAGCGGATTGTGACAGAGAAGGTGGATTTATTTTCTGTTGTTAGTTAATTTAAAATTCTTGACTTCATGTGCTAGAGCCAGTTCCATTTCTGTTTGTAAATTCTTACCTTCCATTCCATATCATATTCTGTTCACTATCACTTCTTCGTTGTTTTCTTTACTTTTAAAAATAATAAACTGATCTGTAATAACGTTATGAACAAGTCTGTTTTGTATGAATAAATCTGTAGTTACTATTTGTCTTAAAATTACACATTGAAGAAAAATATCCTACCTTTTGGGAACTCTCCACTATCACAGTTTTTCAATGTTGAAAGTCACTGCAGTGGGTTTTGTTTGACCTGGGCATGTGTTTTCAGGGGAAGGTTCCAGTCAAACTTTAAACAGCTTAGCATTTATGTTACCTCCCTAGTCTGTGTAGGAATGTGATTTTCAACTCCTGGTTTATAAGAAGAGCCTTCATCAACATTACACTGGCGTAGATCTGGACTGATAGGCAAAGCAGAGAGTAACCAGCTCCCTGTGAAAGGGCATTGCTCATTGGTATTAATGGTACATGACGCTCTTGGTCATGAAAGGTTGCAGACACGCTTTTTCTGGAAACAAAGAGAGGCCTGGCTACGGTAGGATAGCCCTCCTGTGGGAGCACTGAGTCAACACTTGCCCTGTAAGTGTATTTCAGGGAGTGCGAATTAAGCTGTGTTTAAATTTACACTATAATGAAAAATGTTTTGGCAAGATTTAATGAAGAGAATCTAATGTAAGCGTTATCAATGTACTGATAGAGAAAACAGAGCTATTTATGAAGTGGATGATACTAAACATACAAAATAATGTAGGTATGATATTAACTTCTATTAAAATACATATATATATGAGGGAAAAAACTAAAAATCCAAATGCTTAGTAATATAATAGGTCAGCTATTTTATCTCTGGATATTAATTTATTAAATGGCAAGGTTCAAAGTTACATCATTATGGAGGAGATAGTAATGAGTAAATCATTTTGTATATTTAAAATTAAATAAGAAAAATGTCTGTGATCAAACTCTGGACTGTTTTGAAAAATACAGCATAGGGTAGAGCAGTGCATGTATCTTTTTTTGGAAAATTTTATAACTATATTAATCATCTTGGCTAAGTAATCATCTGAAATTTGTCTGAAAGTTTGGTTCATAAAAGAAAGATCTGATATCTAATGATTAATATTACTTTCTTATAATTTAAGCCTTTGAAATATATTAAGCATTCAAAAAGAAATGAATATACTTTCATCACATTTAGAACCTTATATAATTAAGTAAAGAAAATAGTACCATTAATGTTAATTCAAAGATTATAAAAAAACTGAGGTACATAAAATCCAATTTCTTACTTTAACATTTGCTTGGGATTTAAAATTAAGCAATCATTGGAACAGATGTCTTTTTAATGATTGTCAAATATTCAAGTTAATACATTTTATTAAGCCATAACCATTATTTATTAATACTTTATACTTAGAACCCCAAATGATACGGCCGTAACTTTATGTGTGCAATTCCATACTGTGTGGGGGAAAGCCTTTTAAAAACAAAGATTTAAATAAAACTTATTTATAAATGTGGATTTGTGAGACTATGCATATTTTAAACACTTAGTTTGCTGAGGTAAACACCAGCATGGATTTTTCTGAGAGCCTTTCAAAATAGTTTAGTCTGTAAACTCAGATCACTTGTTTTATAATTGAGAGAAATGGAACATAATAATTTTTGAGTTAGTTATTATGATGAGAAAGATGTTAAATTAATCCTACTTATAATTCATGTGTAGTTTTTGTAGTTTTCTACTATCATTTGTGCCAGAACTATATTTAGAAAAAATATTCCATTTATGAACAGAAACATTTATTTAGTTTGAGTTTATATGATCTGGGGTAGTATTTTGCTTTTATTTTATTTACTTGTTCTAAAGGAAGAATTTGCTAAAACATTTAAATAATACAGTGGCAGCAATAGAGCTACAAGCAAATAGGGCGTGAGGGGCGATCCTCACCCACGGGCACTGCTACACAGATGGTGCCTTCACCCAGCTCTGTGACTGGGTGGACTTGGTTTCCACCTGTACACTCTGAGCTGGGAAAACTTAGAAGATTCTTAGAATTCTGGAAGTTTGAAAAGTGACTATCAGTTTAAAAATTGGCTTTTCTGAGGTTATTTGTATGGCTACCTTGATGGTTTGGTGTAGTGGCAAAACAACAAACGTTTTGGCCTTGGCTAAAATGGCCCATTTACCTACTTTCCCATGGCCTCCGTTTCCGTGTCCCCCAACAGGTGAGACTCCAACAGGAGGACAGCCTACTGTTGTGAACAGGAAGGCCAAGGGTAACAGGTACAATTGTTGAAAAAGGCAGGGACATTGACTTTCTAACATTGCTGCTATCAGTCTGTGTTAAAGTATGACCGGTTAGAAGGTATTGGAAACAAGTTAAAATATGTAGGACAAAAGGCAATTAACGAGAATGGAAAGGACACTGGAATATGGGTCAGAATACTTGTGCTCCTGGTACAGGTTTGACATTTTCTGTTTTAGGTAAGTCCTTTAAATATTTTGTGAGCCTTTTTTCCTCACTGCAAGGATCAAACAATTTCTTATATGTAAAATGTACTGAATAATCAAAGAATATGTAACATAATTAATATATTTTGCATCTCAGAACTATCACAGGATATGTTTAATTCCCACCCCAGTAGTCACTTCCACAGCCTACCAAAATCTACCATTATTCTTGTTAACCTTTATTATTGTTTTAAAAATCTCATGAAGTGTGCAACTACATCCATAACTCTCTCTTCACTTTACTATAAACATAACATACAAATTCATGTTTCTGTACCATTTTATGTTATTTTGCCCTTTTTATAACTTATCCAACTTTCAGCCATCCTTCAAGGTCCAAGTAAAATTCACTTTTTCCTAACCAGCCATTACTGCCAAACACAGAACTTTTAAAATAGAACAAATTATTTACAAATTTACTACTCAACATGAAGTCCAAGGACCAGAAGCATCAGCATATCTGGAAGTTTGTTAAAACGCCCCAGCCCTGTCAGCTGAATCAGAACTTACCCTTTAACAAGATCTCAAAGTAACTTTTATGCTCATTAAAGTTTGCAGAAGCATTAGTCTATCCCACTCATTCCGAAAAGTGGTCCTTTCATAGAAAGACCTGTTTCATTTGCGTAGCTGTTTTTCCTGAAAAAAAAAAAGCCTAAAGTTTCAGGAAAAAAATGTTTTACGGTAATCCCCATAGTATAGCTTTCCAGAAAATAACTGTATTGCTCTCTTTAGAAAGGGGTATGCTCTTATAAACTGCATTTGCTGAAGGAGACTTAGTAACTATATACTGATTGCTGAGTACCACACAGGGTTACAAATTGTACATGTGGATATTTATATGGCCACAGTATTCTATTCTATTTTTCATTCAGTACAATGGAGCAAACAATGATAAATGCTGCATCATTTTCAGTGAAGCTTTCATATCTTGCCTGCTTTTATAAAAGGAACTAAGTCTGTACCCCATTGAATCGGAAAGCTGAAATGTGATAATGCATAACCTATGTTGAGCATTTCAGAAATGACCTTGGCCAAACAGAGCACCTTTATCAATATGCTCTTGGACCCTTCTTATTTAATAGTTCAGGTGCTCACTAACTAGTCTGGGGAATCCCAGTATCAAATGAGAGGAAGCCGAATTGGTCCCTTGTCTTAGTTCATAGGTTAATTTACATGAAAAAAAGTAGATGGACCAAGTGAAATGGTCTCATGTTTCGGAAACTTAATAGTTAACGTCCTATTTGATTATAAAAATCAAAGGTTCCAATGCAATTATTCTAATATTGTATCCCAAATTATTACAAATATTCATTGGGCTTAAACTAGACATTGATGTCCTCACCACCCGGCCCTTACCTTCAAAGTTAGGTGATCAGTGATCACAAGATACAAACGATGTGTTTGGGGAAGTTTGCCGGATTCGCGGGAACTTCAAGCGATGATTTATTCCACAGGACGCCTGCTGCGCTACAAATCAACCTGTCCATCTGAGAAGTCTCATTTTCAGCTAGTTGATGGGATTCAGAGTTTTCAGTGTGACATAAGAGGCCAGCCAGAAGAGAACTATTAATTAACCTCACAGAATCATCATAAGATCCTGAATAATTAGATCAGCTTATACATTTTAAAAACAGTGAGTACAAGGAGTTCAACAGCAGGTCACCTTCTATCCTAGGCTAGATAAGAATGTGAGCTGCCCAGTTATTTGACATGGATGTTTACTAATGGATTCTTTTAAAATAGCCACGTTCTTTGAATAATACCAGATTTCTATCACAGCTGGTCTGTCACATCTATCTTGTCCTGATTTTGGCATTAACCGTAGGAATACAATGTGTACTCACTTTCAGTTGTGTATTTCCTGTGTATGTGTTTGGAGAATAAGAAGAGAGAGGAAATTATTGTGTTGATGGTATGGATACTGAGATCCCTTGCATTTTAGACCAACCGAGGAAAAGAATACCCAAGGGTCTATCTTATATTTTTGGTTCCTTGGTACCTTTTGGACAGTTACTGAAAAATTAGAAGGGCGGCATCCTGCCCCTATGGTGAATTCGTATGACGCTAACTACAATGATGGCCTATTTAAAACAGGCCCTATTTTAAAGTGAAAATGGTACAAAAGGTTTTCTAAAAATTTCTCTGCAAAACAGGTGATTTACTATTTTGTAAATTCTGTAAATAAAGAACACTGGTGTTTTAGATTTGCTGTTGGAATTAACTAACGTGCCATACTTTAATTTTATTAGTTGAATGCATGACCTGCAATGGGGAAAGTTATCGAGGTCCCATGGATCACACAGAATCGGGCAAGATTTGTCAGCGCTGGGATCATCAGACGCCACATCGGCACAAATTCTTGCCAGAAAGGTAAGATAGCACCAAATCATATTCCAAAGATACTGTTTACAAACTGTTAATCGTGCCAGGACAAAATGTTATAGAAATTCTCTTCATGTGATATTTTCTGGATAGTATTAGGTCAAAAGATTTATGATAAGGCATATGAGAATGTTGGTTACACCTTCATCTGGACTTGGCTGAGTAGATTAAGAGTCCCTGAAATCAGGATGGTCCTGTACACAGGAGAATCGGTGGGCTGCAGAAGGGGCACCGAAACAGAAATTTCCTCTTTCTCTTCCACAGCAGAAGACAGAGGCCCATTCAGTAATGACCACTTTGACAGGCCTGAGCTGTGGTGGGAGGAGGCATTATTGCTAAACGCAAGCCAATCTCCTTCTAGAGCCACATTTCCAGTGTCCTGGGTAAACACCATGACATAAGTCAGGCCTACAGAAAGGGAATGAAAGGTGGAGCAAATGGTTCTTTCAGGTGTTTTATCCTAGCGTGTTTTGAAATTGCCTATCTGGTGAAGTCAGGTAACTAAGTCTACTTTTGTCCTTAGGAGTAGGTTTTGAGCTTAATTAGTTATTTTTGTCTAGTTTGGCTCATTCCTTTCACATGAAACATTTTAGTTGAAAAAAAGTTACTTCCCTTATTTTTATTATAAAGAATAAAAGTACAAATAATTACAAGGAAGCTCTATCTCTACCTTTCTTTGGAAATTGCTGAAAGGTGTTTTTTGTTTCTTCTTTATCTTTTTGATGAAATTTAAACTCTGCTTTCTTTTTAAGTGCATCTCTTGTCTTTTAAGTGAGAACAGAAGGGATATATGGGAGCAATTAAAATCAAGTCACCAATTCAGGACCCTATTAATTTAAAGGTAGGAGAGAGTAGAGAAAGTAGTGTGATGGAGTTTGTCTCTTGCTCTGGTGGCGGTGAGGGCATGACCTAGAAAGGCTCTATTTCCAAAATTGAGCTATCATTAGTAACCGAGCTATTAAAACCTAACTTTCAGTTTGAACTTCAAGCCCGACCTAGAAGAGGACTTGTTTTCTTAATGAGCGCTCTCCGCCAGATCATGTTTATGTAATCCGTCCCTAATCAGGCTTTGGGACTTCAGCTGGTGGACTGGTACCAAATGAACCTAACATCAGCAGAGGGACGGCCCTCTACACCTAGGAGACTATGCAGGTTCATAGATCCGATAGCCAATGATTAGCAGTCCTTGTAAGGCAAAACACAGAAAACCTCTTCTTTACCCAGCTAGCAGTACTGGGCTAAGTTGAAAATCATTTTGTGCGCAGAGGGCTGGGTGGTGTTTCCAGGCAGATTTACGTGACACTTTCCTTGGTGTGGTTTGCAGATATCCTGACAAGGGCTTTGATGATAATTCCTGCCGCAATCCTGATGGCAAGCCGAGGCCGTGGTGCTACACTCTTGACCCTGACACCCCCTGGGAGTACTGTGCAATTAGAATGTGCGGTAAGTTAGGGTCAAATTTATTGCTTCCTTTTCCTCTCACAGACTGGATCTAAGCAGGCGATTATTAGTGAGACAGGTTAACAACTGTTTCACTTGATGCTTTAATGTGTGTAGGTTTTAATATTTTAAGAATGTGTCACATAATCCTACCCAATCTTTTGAATTTTCAGGGAGCCATTATTCTGAAAGAGATAAATATTCAAGCGCACACATGCAAACAAAACATTTATGGTAAAGTCCTAAACATTCTCGTATTATCAAGAAAGAGGAAAAAAAACTCCACAGAGGGAAAAAAAGACCAGGGACCAAGTGCAGTAGCATGATGTCATTAGGGACATAAAAGCTAGGACCTTAGATTTTTACCTTCCAGTCCTGTATCTTTTCCCTACTTTTCCTCTCCAGACATAACATGAGCAGTCAACTGACTGTGAACCTCTTGTGGTGAATGACTGAGGCTGCAATGAAAACTAATGTCTAATCGATTTTCACACACATCTTCAGTCTCTAGTAGCTGACCCTAACCTCCCTGGCTGTGCCAATACACAGCCTGAATTCTGTTCCAGACTGTGTTTTAGTAGTCCTATGGTCCTTTTCCATATATGACCTTTACCCAGTTCTCCTGAATTTGTGATAAAAGCTTTTCTCTCTTGCTTGGTCACATCCCTTTACATCTGCTGTCATATCCTCCATGGTTAACTCACACATTTTTACTCTTCTCTGAAATAATACTGGTTAATAATTAGATATAGACATGCTTTGATTTCCATAAGTATAGGTCTGACTTTTTTTTTTGATGGGATCCTAAAATGCTTTAAGCCCAGAAGAATTGTATGAATTTAGTTAGGCACAATAATGTTGTAAACTGGACTGATGATGTAAAGATATGTACGTATAGCGAGATATGTAAGGACAATCTACATAAGATCAGGTGCCATCACAGATACTGACAGCGGCGAGGATATGGGTAGGTAGGTATTTGCGTTTTTCACAGAACAGCATCATGGGGATAGTCTTTTGAACAAACCTAACGGAGTATTATCTACACGATGATACTGCCAGAGCAAATCTCACCTCACTTAGACCCACTAATAAAAGGGAATGTTTTGGGTGACTCAAAGCACATAGAAAGGGGATGTGTGTGGCACATGTAAAATAACTGCAGAATCCAGAAGGCTATCAATGTGAACCCCGTGTGCCAAGGCAACTGAATCATCTGTTTGGTCCTTTAAAATAAAAGATGAATCCTGCGACAGTGTTTCTCTATATAGATTGGGTAAGTTTCACTCATTGACTTTTTAAATCTTGTTAATCTTTCCATCTTTCTAGATCATTTAGGTACAATAAACCAACTGTTTCCCTTCCATTTTTTTGTCTGTTAGGTACCCTTATAAATCATCTCTGGAATAAGACTAGTATAAACACACACACACACACACACACACACACACACACTCACCCTGTAAGTGGCACGCACACACACACACAAAATCTGTATTGACCTCCTCTTTATTTCTCAACCAGTCTTTGGCTATTTTTAAGACATTAAGAGAGGAAAGAAATAGAATGAATATTCTTAACTATTAAACTCTTTCTTTTTCTTTTATGTCCAAAGAAGAGTTGGCTAATTATGTGACTAATATGCAACAATTCTGATGGCTCTCTTAAATAGAGGGTGTTGCTTACAGAATGCTCATTCTAAGAAAATGGTGGTAGGATTTGTTAGCCAAATCCATGTGGCTAACATTAAAATTAAAATTATCTGAGCTTTGGGAATACTTCAGAAGTATTTCATTACAGGACAGATTTTAGTTTGTATAATTATATATAGAAACAGCATTTTTATTAAAATGAATGAAACAAAGTTATCATTCTGGAATTCTGGAAAACATAATAAATAACATTTTATGAATAAACATCTTCCAAATATTTTGGCTTATATTTATAGTAAAGCCTATAATGCAAAAACAAGAAATTAAGTGGTGGTTTCAACTGCATATTAGTTTCCTATTGATGCATAACAAATTATCAGAAGCTTAAAACAACACACCTTTATTATCTCATAGTTTCTGTGGGTCAGGAGTCCAGGCATGACTTGGGTGGGTTCCCTGCTTAGGACCTTACAAGGCTGTGATCCAGGTGCCCACCAGACTTACTGTCTCCTCCAAGACTCAGCATCCCAACCCAAGTTCACCTGCTGTTGGCAGAATTCAATTTCTTCTGGTTGCAGTGCTGAGGTCCTCAGCTCTTAGAAACTGACTAATGTTACCTACTGCATGACCCTCTTTGAAATGTAACAGTTTACTTCAAAGCCAACAGGAAGGCTTTCTTAATTGCCACCATTTATTTAACACGTACAGGAAGGTGCTACCTTGAGCCTCTGATGACCTCTATATCCTCTTTCAAAGAGCTCACCTTATTGGTCAGGCCCACCTAGGGTAATCCCCCTTTAGTTTCCTTACAGTCAGTGGATTAGGGCTTTAATTACATCAGCAAATCTCTTCACTTTTGTTGTACAGCATAAACTAATCACAGGAGTAACTCTCCTGTCATATTCACAACTTCCACCCATACTCAAGGGGAGGGGATTATACAGAGCATACACCAGTAGGTGGGAATGTTGGGGGTCATATGAGGATTCTGTACACCCCACATGTGCTTACATGTACTGGCTGTAACAGAATATTGGTTATCACTTTTATTTGTATCATTTGATTCTTGAATAAGCTTTCTGGTTATCTCTAAGTCCTGACTGCTTGAATTCATTCTTAGTTTCAACATGTTTGAAGAAAATAATAGAGTTGATGAATGTGTCACTTATCTTCTCTAAAGTTGAGAAGGGGTTTTTAAACTCTTGTTTCATCAAATAATAACTGTTAGAAAGTCACAATTGGCACCATTTATTTAACACTTACAGAATGGTACTTTCCATGTCCTACCAAGAACCTTTATTTCAGGTCTACAGAATGGTGATTCGGCCCGGGAGGAAAGCTGTGGAAAGGCATGGCTTGGTGGGGCAGCAATGCAATATTCAAGACATGCTACTTAGGTTGATGCGGGTGGGGATAGCATGAGAACAGAGAAGTAGAGGGAGATGAGGTCTATGCGAGGCAGATCAGTAGGATCCGGGAGTAGCCCAAGGCTGTCATGAGAAACACTAACAAGTTACGCCGGGGAGAGTGGTCTTCTCTGATTTGTGGTCTGTAATAGTAGTTTCCAAACTGTGTCCTTGAAACCCAGGAGGACGTGTCTCCTAGGGGTTTATGGACATGGATAACTTAAAAGGCTCAAATTCCAATTCCTCTATTTCCATGTGAATGTTTTCCCGAAGTCCCCCTCTTGAGAAACACACGTTCCCAAGGAGTCAGTCAAGTTCAACATTCTACCTTCCCATTTACAATTTACAACCACCCTTCCATACTTTACTAAACAAAGCCAGGATGCCCATCTTTCCTGAACTTTAGTGTGGTACACTGTCCTGGGGTGTAAAAACCTTGGGGACACTAAACAAAGAAACCTTTGAAAATACTATCTATGCATGCTGTTTATCATGTCATGTACTACTACTAATTACAAACTCTGGAATATAAATATATGTGTATGTGTGTGTGCACATGCGTGTATCTTGTGTATGTGTGTATCTCAGAATTTTGTGGTGATAAGAAATTTAAAAAATTAATTTCAATACATAAAAATATTTCAGAGAAGTATGATGGGTAAGGAATAAAAGACTCTACAACATCAAATACATTACATTCAACTAACATTCTATAGGTAGAGTGGAATGGAAAATAATTCGAGGAAAAAAGTTGGTAATGCACATTTTATCCAGAAACAGGGAGGTACCACATCATTGTGGTATTTAGAGTCGATTAAATTCATATAAAATATATTGTTTTATTGTGTATAAAAATGTCAATAAAGTATGCTAGAAATCACATCTTTCACATATATTTGAATTTACCATCAAAAGTATAGATGTCAACTTAAAAACATGAGAGGGAATATGAATATTTTTCAAAGTTCTTTTACTAACAGGAGAAAATAGAATAAAATAAAAACAAAAGATAGAGTTAAATAGAAACCAACAGCATCTTAAGACCGCTGATCCAGAATTATAATACATTTGGAGGAATTGGTTGGCAGAGGGTTGAGATAGGAGCAGGTGGGTCTGAGAAGAGCTGATGATTGTAACGGACCAGCAAGACATAGACCGTGAGCTAAGGCAGTGAGCGGTGAGAATGACAAGGTGAGGAAGGGTGTGAACGATATTCAAAAGGCAGAATGTTCAGTACACAATGACAAACTGGATGTAGTAGGGAATGAGATAGAAAAAAGTCTGTAATATCTGCTAGGTTATTGGGCAGAGATAATGCATATTTGAGAGCGGTATAAAGGAGGAGAAAGATAGTAAGCTAGCTCTGCTTGTATTGAGATGCAGGTGCTTGATGTCTGTGCTTAGAGCAGACCTAAGTCCAGTCTTCTCTGAAGGTTATGCAAAGTCCTAAGTAGTGATAGCAGAAGCCTTGGCATAGCATCCAACCTTCTAATCTTCTAATCAGCATATCACTGAAAGTGAAGGACGAGCACTGCTCATCACCTGACAGATGCGTGCCCGGTGTCCGGCGGGCCTTCGCAGTCTTCCTTCATACCACAGACTCAGGGGCTGATGTCTACCCAAATGGAGCAGCCCACAGATATTCTGGCTATACAACTTTTTAAAAAATTATATTACAATTTTACTTGACAACTGTATCTCCATAAAGCTGAAAAACATCCTAAAAAATTCATCCTTCTGAATATATAGGAATAGTATACCGATTGGCTCCTTCTGAATTTATAGAAACAGTTTAGTAGGCCGATATTCAGCTCTCTTCCAAGAATTACTGAATCAAAAGCACGTGGATAGAAAGGAGGGAATTGGACGTTTTAAGTTGAACATAAAGTTTTATGCATACCTAAGTCTGGCATGTGCCCCATGAAGTGGGCAGATCATCTGAAGAAAGGGCAAGATTAAAGTCCAGATGCCACATTATAAACCGTTTCATTTCAGAGTCAACAGGGCTTTGATCTCAGTCAAGCAATGTGGGGGCTTTCAAGAGGTGCACAGGGGAAAATGCAAAGACACTCATGCACAGACCCCAACTTCTGGAGGGAAGCTATCCTCACCCAGGGAGACCAGGTTCCCGTAGATTTCCAACATCACATCACTGTACAAGGACCTCTGAGCAGGGTCTCCAGGAGCTCTATGGCCACATCCCTGAATGTCAGATCTCCTTGGGGCAGAGTCATTCCTCACTCATTTCCTTTCCTCTTTCTTCTCTTCCGACCTTCTTTCAGGTAACATTAATATGTGGAAATCAGTTATTTCAGGGGTCAGTGTTACTCAGATTCAGAGTTTCTTCTCTGGTTCATCATTTCCATGTTGAGGTGTGGTCACTGAGTCCCACAGAACAAATCATTTCACCAAGTTATCCTGAGAAGGTCTGAGTTGAGTGAGCAGAAGGGATGTAACTGAACTCTGAAATAGTGGTCTGGGAGAACCCAACAGCCAAGGCTTTTTCCTCATCATTCGTCATCACTCGGCCCTATAAAAATTCCAGGGCCATCTTTCGAATGGACTCCACAGACTGACCTTTGCATTGCAAACATATGACAAGATAGAAGTCCTATATAGTGCCTTAATTAAGTACAGTGGCCCCCCCTTTTCTGAGGGGGATATGTTCTAAGAACCCCAGTGAATATTTGAAAACTGTGTGTAGTTCTGAACCCTGTATAACCGATGTATTTTCTGAAACATACAAACCTATGATAAAGTTTATACATTAGGCACAGTAAGAAATTAACAATAACTAAATAAAATAGAACAATTATAACAATATGCTATAATAAAAGTCATGTGAATGTGTCTTTTCTATATCTGTCAAAATATGTCATTGTACTGTATTCACACTTCCTCCTGTGATAGTATCAGATGAAAAATGCCTATCAGATGAGGTGAGGGGTGTGACACAGGCATTGTGACTTATCATTAGGCCACAGCTGATCGTCTTATGCTACGTCAGAAGGTGATGTTGGGTAACTGAAACTGCGGAAAGCAAAACCCTGGATAAGGGGGATCTACAGCACTGATTTACTTAGAGTTTCCCCTATAATAACTTCATATACTAAGTAAGTTTGTCCTATAGATTACTTCACTGCTTTTCAGAGAGAAATAGTATTGTTGGTTGGGACTAATTAATTCTTCTGAAGTGAACTTTAATAGCACTTGAAATTGAAGAGCTATCTTGTGGTTAATGTGTCTTAGAAAATCTCTGATTCTTTAAATCAGTTTTTCACAGACTTTTTGGACTGAAGACATCTTTACACTCTAACATTATTGAAACCCCAAACTGTCTGGGTGAGTTACATGAATGAATATTTGCTGTATTGGAAATTAAAACACAAACTTAAAAATGTTTTAATTTGTTAAAAATAAGCTCATTAGATGTTAATAAGTGTAATACATTTTAAGTGAAAAATAACAAATTTTTCAGAAAAATAGGGAAAATGGTTTTAGATTTTTCAAAAATTCAGATTTTTTTGCAAATTTCTTATGTTGCTTTAATTAGAAGAAGATATCTGAGTGTCTCATATTTGTCTTTGCATTCAGTCTTTGGGGATATCCTATATCAAGAGCATCTGGAAACTCCACTGTAGAAAGGGCAAATGATGTCTTAGCATTGTTATAAAAATAGATTTGATCTAGATCCATGAATGGAGCTGTAGAACTCCAGGTGTCCCTCTGGGAACAAATATTTTGTGGCATGTCGGGCATGTCAGGCCGATGTGGCCCCATTAGAACACACTAACTAGGACATAGCTGTTGGTTGCTCCAGTTGTTTCCTACTTCTCACCATTAACAACTTACCTGCTTGGAGATTTCTATCATTTGTTATCTTTTCCTGTGATTTACTTCCTTTGTCTTATAGGAGGGTGTAATTTGCTTTTTAAGATCTCTTTTGCATGATCGGTACCACCATTTATACAGTTTAAAATGCAGAAGCCTAGAATAATCCTAGATATGCTCTTTCCTTCACTCCTCACATTTGATCTGTCACCAAGAACTGTCAATTTCATTTTCATGACCTCTCAAATCTGGCCATTTTGCTCCATCGCTGTTTCCTTTATCCAAGAGAGTATTATTTTCATCTTGAATATTTGGATGACCCTCTGAGAGGAGTTGTATCCATATTTACTAGTTTTCCCCCTCCAATTCCCTCCCCACACTGCAAATAGAATATTTTTAAAAATATGAGTAATAACTTTCCTCATCTTTAGCACACACACACACACACACACACACACCAGTTAAAATCCCTTCAATGATTTCCTTTAATCTCAGGACAAAGACAAAACAAAGCCATCTTTTCCTCTGCCCTGCCATATCTCTAACTTCATACACTGCCATATTTCTCACCGTGCTCTCTGTTCCAGCCAGAATAGTTTTCTTCCTATACCTCATATTTCCCACATTCTCATTATAGTTCCTTCAACTCTGCCACCTCCTCTAACTTGAAAAATGTTCCCTTCCTTCCTTACCAATTGACAGCTACTCATTGTTCAAATCTCAGTGCAGATTTAATTTCCTCAGTTATCATTTCTTCATTTGACTTCTCTGACTTGGTCAAATTCCTTCTTATGTATTTGTATCACCATAAACTTCTCCTTTCATGTACTTTGCAGAGTCTGGTTTTTACATTCATTTTTTAAATTATTCAGTTAATAGCTGCATCAATATCTGTCAGCTTCGACCGAGCAAGGACGGTGCATCCCATTGTGTGACAGTGCTTAGCACATGACCTCGCACATGACAGCAGTTCAACAAATATTTGTTAAATGAGTGAATGCTATCTTCCTATACAGTGTAGTTTTTCACTTCCTTTTGTGTCTCCTGGAATTTCTTCTATGCTTCTTGATTTTCATGTGAAAACTTGGCTTTTCTCAGACATTGTCAACAAGAAAGATTTGCCTAATATGTTCGTCCCATCTCCTCAACCTACCTTCAGGTTTCATGCTTCCCTGGGCTAGTTTTGTTTATTTTTTCTTGTTGACTTATTGGCGTTTTCTTTATCAGTAAAATAAACCAGACTTGTCATGTTTTACCTTAATTTTCTCCTTCTATTTGTTTTCCTTATTTTTTAAACCTTCATCTCAATACATAGTTTCCAGGGCCATTTATTTTTTAACAGCGTTATCAAGGTGAAATTGATATAAAAAATGCACATATTTAATGTGTACAATTTGATGGGTTTGAACAGATAGATACACCCATAAGCCATTATCCCAAGGTAATAAACAATTCTATCACCTCCAAAAGTTTCCCTCACTTTTTTCTGTGTGTAGTAAGAACTCTTGAGATCTACTCTTCTAACAATTTTTTTTAGTATACAGTACTATATTGTTAACTACAGGTACTATATTTTACGGTAGATCTCTAGAACTTACTTATCTTGTGTAACTGAAACTTTATACCTATTGAGGATGCCCCAATTCAGAAATGTGACCTGAGATCTCTTTACAGTTAAGATTTCTATTTAAAGTATTGTTATGATTGGATTGCATCCTGTACACTATTCCCCAACCCCCCTCCCAAATTCATACACTGAAGCCTTAACCTGCAATGTAACTATATTTGGAGATAGGCCTATTAGGAGGTAAGGTTAAATGAGCTCATAAGGATGGGACCCTAATCTGATAGGATTACTGGCCCTATAAGAGAGAATGAGAGAGGCTACTCTCTCCATATGTGCACCACAGGAGGATACAGCAAGAAGCTGGGCATCTGTGGGCCAGGAGAAGAGCTCTCCCCAGGAATCCAATTAGCTGGCACCTTGATCTTGGACTTCCCAGCCCCCAGAATTGTGAGAAAATATACTTCTGTGATTTAAGCCACCCCGTTTGTGGTACTTTGCTATGGCATTCTAAGCAGACTCATACAGGCATGTGCCATCGGTAATACATAGAGAGAATCCTTCCTCCTAGTAACTGTTGTACACTGGAATCATTTTAAGAGAATATCTAACCTCTTAAAATTCAGTATTTTAGAAGATCATTGCCTTTCTCAAAGAAAGCTGATTATTTCTCTGAATTTTATTAACATCCAAGGCCAGAATAGAAATTCACAGAAATAAAATCTCATATTCTGAGTCAGGAGAAAACAATGCCATCAATATTCTTTCTCAAGGGAAATGTCTTGCACTTAAGAGGTCTTTCCAAGTCGTCTTCTAAGGAATGAGAGTATAGAATTGAAGACTTTCATCAAAGTCTTTCTCTCAAGCATTTTATACCAGACAAAGCATGGATAAAGGCCTGGGAAGAGTTTCAGATAGGAATCCTAGGTTCACATGGAGAGGAAACGTGGGAGCAATTTGAAGTTTGCACTTTGGAGGTCTTTGTATTACATTCTCATGTTCATTTTAAAACAAGAAGCTCTTTAAATTTCCACTGAGCCCGATCGTGCCCTTTGGGCACAAAGAGTATAAGTCTGTTGATGGAAGAGTCGCTTTACACATTGTTCTCAATCTCCAGGGAGCATCGTAAAGTATATCATATGTTAGTTGCTCTTCAGTAGCAGGGAATAAATGGGTTGGGTTTAACTGCTCCAAGGAACAATCAGGTATTTGTCCGATAGACTGTGAAGCAATGAGTTATTAGCTATAGGCAAAAGAACAGCAATGTCTTATCACTACTGGGTAATCTAGATTTTGGAGGGGAAAGAGAGGCTGTGACTGTAAGGATTTACTTATCGTCCATGTAAAGCTTGCATATCCCTGGGTGTGGCTCTGCAATATACGCGAGCACTCACATTATCCAGTTGCCACTCGCCAACCTCCATCAGGAATATGTGGTCTCTGCAAGGATTTGCTAGACTTTCACAGAGAGAATGGATCAAATTTATCATTAATCATCTTAGTCTACTAGTCTCTTTCTGTTGGGGGGAGCAAGACATTGGTCCCCAAAATTACATTACAGTTAATGTTCATTCTTTCAAAAAAATCTATTCACATCTTAAAATTCCCTACCAAATATAACAATCAGATCATGCCCCCAACAGCAAAATGAAAGTAATGTTCCAAGAGGCACCCATTCTTTTTGATCGTGTTTGAACAGGACAGTGAAAAATTTCAATAGCAAATGTTTTTCTCAAAGCAGTTCCAAACAGAAAACTTTGTGTCGTCAACGAGAAACATTCTTTCATTTATAGGCCACTGAGGATCATATAAATATCTCTGCATCTGCCTCCAAAGGGTGGCCACTACTGACACCCTTGGCAAAATGTTTTATTAGTGAGGAATTCTCAGAAGAGTTCCTAGTATTTTCAGTGTGAGCTTCGTAGACATACTTGTAAAAATCTTTGTGTAAGTGGGATGCAGTATTTTAAAAACATGTTGCTTTGGCCAATCTTCATCAGCTTCAGCTGATATTTGGGGATTTTTCTGTGCATCTTTAACACTTCACTTGGCCATTGGAGACTCTTTAGAACCTTCTCTTATTCAGTCCCATTTTAAGTATTAAGTACAAAGGAATAGTTTTCTCAATATTTAATAGCCTTCCTAAATCAATTGGCATGAGATCTGTTTCATTTTTGCACCATGTTTTGATATTGATAGAGTAGGACAGCTGAAGGACTCTATTTTATTGCAGTTCAGGAATAATTCGTTTTGTCTGAATGGTAAGTATGTACATAGGCAGCAAAGATCAAACATTTATATCACAGTTAAATGGTCTATGGACAGATCATTCATCATGATCTTCATTAATTAATATGTATTAAACAGCTGCATGAAGTCTTGTAATAACTCTTACTTATTGATGAAAACTATTTGGTTATTTTGTTGTAATAATATTTTTTTTGGTCTAAATTACTTATTCTATACATTGCCACCAAAATTACGTAGTTTTAGTTTATGGGGTCACTTTAAGCAGTTAAATGTCAGATGGAATAAATATAGATGCACTAACTTTGAGGGTGCTTTTAGCTAAAAAAAATCTGAATTCTGCTAGTCTGTAGTTAAAATCCATGAAATATTTCCACTGAATTAAAACACAAGAATAAATAAAACTATCAAGTTGTTTGTGGTTATATATTTCAAAGTTACAGATACCTATTAAAATAAAAGTAAAGGGAGGGGGAAAATAAAAGTTAAAAAAATATTATTTAGATTCTGTATATCTTGATAAGATTTGTCTTATTCAGGCTGCTATAACAGAATACCATAGACAGGGTGGCTATAAACAACAGACATTCATTTCACAGAGTTCTGGAGTCTGGGAAGTGCAAGATCCAGGTACCAGCAGATTCCTCGTGGTGGAAGGGGTGAGGGAGCTCTGTAGCGCCTCTTTTATAGGGGCATTAACCCTGTTCATGAGGACTCTGCCCTGTAACCTAGTCACCTCCCAAAGGCCTCACGTCCCACTACCATCACATTGGGGATTAGAATCTCAACATTTGAATTTGGGGGAGACACAAACAGTCTATAGCAAGGCTTAGTGGAATGTTGCATTTGTTCTGTGTAACATTGTATTTTTACTGATGGGCAGTAATTCTTTGTGTTCTGTAATTTTTGCAGTTTCAAAAGGTTTCAGTTTCTGCCTCCAATTAGAATGTTAAATAACTTAAATTATTTAGTCAAAATTCTAAATTTGTTTTCTTTTTTACCATTTTAACATATCATCTTTTAGTGAATATTTAGTGGTTCCTTAAGATAAGTTTATAGCATAGATTTTTAAATATCCTCATGAAAGTTTAAAGAAAACTCTTCAACATAATTGTTTAAATGAGGATTTTATGATTGCTACTTTTAAAAGTGAAAGATTCTGTAATTAAATCTTATTGGGATACTGCAGTTGGGGTATAAAGTTAATACCAACAGTTCAGGTTTCTGAACTGGAAACTGAAATTTTAGTGGATCAATCAGGGTGGAATATTTTCCTCAATTTCTTCTACAAGTAGTCTTTCCTTTGACTTTGAAATATAAATATTTCTTTTCACAGAGACTCCTAAAATTTGAAAACCTTGCCCTTGAATTAAGAAAATATTTACCTTCTACTAGCTTTTAAGTATCATTCCTCAATATTTTCTGATGATCATGTGGTTGCTTATAGTCATTCACTCAAGTTCCAAAGGTATTGATTTCCTAATGAATTATGATAATATTTGCTTATTTTAATTGTAGGTTTTGTAATGAAAAATGTAACATATTTTTTATTTTAAGGCTCTGTGTATTATTTCAAGTTTTTACTGTCATTGGTTATTTCTACAAAAGCATCACTTTGAAAAAGGTATTTATAAAAAAATTACCTTGAAAATCCAATCACTCTTGCCTAATAACACGCTCTCTATATAATACCTATTTAATTTTACATTGGCCCTTTAGGCATGAGATTTTACTCTCTCATCCTTACACAGGGCTAATTTTACAATGTGAAGCTACCTTCACACAGTAGAAGAAACAGCCTCTGACCTGCTTCCACATTTAGAAATTCCACTAAATAATGGCCAAATCCTTAATCATGCCTGAATATCTATTCCCTATTTTCATTGTTCTGGTTGGTATCTGGCAAATCATACCAATGTCTAAGGAGCAGAGGTGTTACTCTCTGATGGGCTCGGCCTCAAACTAGGTTCTCAGTGAGATGCGATGGGCCAACATCTAGTCAAAAGTGGCCTTGATTAACATTGGGTATCGTCAGGACTAGCTTTTTCAGGTACATGCCACATTGCCAGAGAAATCCTTGAGAAGAATGCATCACTAATAAGCAAAATAAAACACACACAAGTAAGTAGCAAAATAAGAGAGCAGAAGTACCCAAGATAGGCAGCGAAGCCCGTGAGACCAGTGGAAGTGTTTTCCTTTGGCTGCCCCAACTCTGACCTTCCTCCCATCGTCTGGGTTCTGAGTTCTACCTGATGTCACAGTTTGCTGTACAGAAGTTTGTGCCCAAGAAGTAGAACAATCAGAACTTTTCTTCTTAAAATATTAAGCTAATGAATTGATGGATTCCTCAAGACATTTGTTTTTGTATTCTTTCATTTATTTTGTAACTAGATATGAAATATGTCAGTACAAGTTTGACCTTTTATCTGTTTTAGAGTTACCAACTTTTAAAAGAGTACTCTCATACACTCAGTCTCCTCAAGTTGTTTAACAGTTAAATCACCAGGAATATAGTAGTTTAGTGACATTTGTTTTGATGAGATGTGATTCCTCAGGACCTATGGACTCCAACTTATTTTCTATTATCAAAGAACTTCAGATAATATTAAAATCATAAAAGACTTTTAACCAGCACCAAGTTTTTCTACACAAGTCATTTCTCCCACCAATAATATTTGATCTTCCTGAATATATATATATTACCAATATCAACATGTATTAATTCTCTAGGTTATCAATTCTCAATGACCACTTTATAGGTCAATAGGTGGACATTTTCTCAACTTCATTTGAATATCCTTTTAACTTAAGATATTTTTGAGCCACATTTCTATTACCTAAAATAGATACCTAAGAAATAAAGGTACATTTTTAAATGAGCTGAGGAAAATGTATTAAAAGGGCAATTTTTGGAAATCTGCATATACAGTTTATTCTAGTGGTTGTGATTGTCACTAATTAATCCTCCTTTTTTCCCAAAGCTGCATAGAATGCTTCCAAACTTACGCTCTATTTAGTTTGCATGGAGCTCAATGAAATAAAGCATTCAACCACATAAGGTAGAGATTATTTGTAAGAAAGAAAGAAATTTAAGTGAAATCAAAGAGCCTCTTTAAAAGAATTAAACACTATTAAATGTGGAATACTTTTATAGACATGCACAGCCTTTGAAGGCATGTCTAATTCCGAGCTCTCCTTTGGACAAATGATACATTAAATTGAGAATGGATGAATCAAAAGGCATTTATTCAAATCTTGAACTGTCTTAGAGGGTGTCAACTTGAATAAATCCAGAGGCAATTTGAATGACCATTTAGATTGTAAAGGTAAATGGGAGATTATATTGATTTTTTTTCTATTGAACTACAAACATTTCCGTGTATGTCTTGAGAGAAGGAATATGAATTTTAGTTGTTCCAGAATTTTTTAGTTATAGTGAGTAAACGTTAAAGACAAAAAGAGAGTCTAAGTTACGGTAAAATTTAATTTTTGTACTTCTTTTTCTTTGTTACTGAAACTTCCATGATTTCATGAAGTAAGCACTGTAGTTGGACTAGCAAAAAGTTGAACTAAGAAATAAGTCTGCCTAAGAACAACTTATTTGTTGTTTTTTTAATGCTAACAAATTGAATAAAAAGAAAAATTAACATATCAGCTTAGAATATATTTATATTATAGGAAAACCATGGTTAATACCATTACCAATTTTGTATGTATTTAATCCAACTAATTTTAGGAATAATTGATTATATAGTCATTTCAGAAATACTGTATATTCAGCATATATAAATTATAGTATATATTTATCTAGATTCTGAGTCAGATAATAGAAAATACTGTATATTCAGCATATATAAATTTTATGCAATAAAATAATTCTAAAGAATTTTTCAAGAATATAATAATTCAGTGATTGAATGAAAGGAAAATTAGAATGAAGAAAGTAATAATGATAATTGAATTTTTTTGATAACTGTTCTCTAGACCAACATTAATTTTCCTTTTCTTGTTTTTTTATGGCTAAACTTACAGCAAGGTGCTTTGTAATTTCCCTACTTGGTTACTATATTACTCAAAGATGTTTTTAATTTCTAAAGTAAGAAAAATTATCTTTAAAAAAAATTTAAGAGCTATTAGATGATGCGTTTCAAACTAGATAAAGCTAAGCTAGAAGATTCTGTTTTATAAGCAGAGAAATTGTGCAGTAGAGTCCACCATGTTAATTTAATCCCTTAGGTTGAGTGAGATAATGTAATGATAAATTGATTTTTTATTCTGCTCAGTTATTATAAAAATCATAGCAATGCAAATTCATTTGAACTCTAATAGGTAGATGATAGGTTGAAATATTTAAATTTGTATTTCTTTTTACCAATAGCTCACAGTACTATGAATGACACCAGTGTCCCTATGGAAACAACTGAATGCATTCAAGGTCAAGGAGAGGGTTACCGAGGCACCATCAATACCATTTGGAATGGAATTCCATGTCAACGTTGGGATTCCCAATATCCTCACCAGCATGACATAACTCCTGAAAATTTCAAGTGCAAGTGAGTAAATTAAGCAAATATTTCATTAGGCACTGGGGAAAATTTGGCAGAGTAGTAACTTTTTACTAATTTCTGTTAGTGATCCTTAAACTTAGCATGCCTAGGGATAATAAGGAATTAAGAAGCAGATTCAACTACCATAGAGTCTGATTTCTTATGTCTGAGATTTGGACCTCAAATATGCACTTTATCGAGCACTCTAGGTGATTCTGAGTCAGATAGTTGATGTACCAGACATTGCGAAACACATCCCTAGATTTCTGGCCACAGCTTTGGTCTTACAGATCTATTTAATAAACCAATTAATGCTAATGATAAACAGGTGAGTTTCAAATGAGTGCCTTCTTAAATTTTCATATTAAGTTTAGAGAGATTATATATTTTTTCTTACAAGAAGTGGCATATACCTTGATTTCATTCAACCAAATATTTTTTTGAAAAGTTGTATCTTTTTATCCCCATCACCTGTTATTTTTAAAAATTTTAGCCTTGAACCAGTTTTTAGCGTTGAACCAAATATTTTTTTGAAAAGTTGTATCTTTTTATCCCCATCACTTGTTATTTTTAAAAATGTAAGTGAATGCTTTCTATTGTTTCTAGATTTGCTTTAAAAAGTGGGAAAGTGAAACAATTGTTTAGATGAATCAAGTCAAAGAAACTGCCCTTGTATATTAATTATATAGTTGTTAGGGGCTTTCTGCACGGCCGCTTTTTTTCATCACTTGACTTTCGTTGGGCAGAGCAGCCATACCGCCATGTGTTTTTAAATTGTCCACCTTGTTATGAGGGACATAAAATGATTGCTTTTGAAATTTATAACACACGTGTCCTTCAGAGTGGCTTTGCTGAAATAGCACCTATAAATAACACATAGTAGCTTTTTATAATTGGCTTTTAATAAGATAGCTTAACATTTCAAGATGGAGAACTAGGAACACTAGCTGGCCTGTCCACTTGAAAGGGGAGATATTTCATTCTTTTTCTTTTTAAGCTAATTCGGTGTATTTACTTATTAATATTCATCTGTTATAATGTTTTTCATTATTTTATAATAACAAATTTATAGTTGTCACTCTGGGTTTATTTCCCTCATTTTCTTCATAGCAATTCACTCTCTATTTCTGACCTATGTGTTTCATACCTCAGAAATAAATAGCAAACCCAAGCTTCTTTCTTATAAACTTCTCAGTTTCTAACGGTCAATCTGGTATTAATAAAATTACAGCACTTCTGATTAATAAGATCTAAGTAATATTTCTAATAGATTGAATATTAATTTCATTTAATTATTAGCCAGGGATCAGTGAAAAGAAAGTACATGCTTGCTTCAAATTAGAGAGTGTTTTTCAGAAGATCAAATCATACATTCCACATTTTATTTACTGTGAACCTTATATTAAGGTAAAGTCCTTTTACATACAGAGACTATTAGTACAGACTTTTCCTTATTGAGAACTCTTAATTAAATCACTGGTAAAATGAAAGATGTACATGTACTACACTGATAACTTCTGTAGTTAACTTTTCCATATTATAATTATATCCTAATTTTATAGACATTTATAAAGATGTTGGGTAACTTCTTTAAATCAAGGAAGGACTGCTTGGTAATTAAAAGAAATCTATGCAAGCAAATTAAATAAATCGAGGACATACAGAATCCCAGGAAGAAATAGCTATCATATTTTTTTTCTTGTGTGTGTGGCATGTGTTTGAATAGGAGGACCTACCATTTAAAAAAAAACAGTTAATGACAATTAATAATGGCCTTCCTTTTACAAAGAGAATGTTACATGTTGTTTCTACATTATATATGAGCCATGAAAACATAATAAATAACAGGCCAGTTTAAAAGAATTGCAACAGTTGGGAGTCCAAGTCTTGAGAATGAGCGGGGGGAATGAAGTGGTACCATTTTTCTCTTTCATGAAGCAGCAGCGTTTGTGTGGAACTCCAGGCCTGTGGAAGGAAAAGACTACTGACATCTGACAGCATTTATTTCAGTAATGAGGACAGTGTCAGTTGTGTATCTGAATTCTAAATTGTTGTAATTTAGTTTTAGGAAATAATTCTAATTTAGTTTTAGGAAACTAAACTAAGAACTTAGAACTCTATTTATAGACATGCATACATTCTGGGATTCTAGAAAGGTGACAACTCTGACATCACCAGTGTAAGAATCCAGGCAATTTACATTAACATGCTATTCTCAATAGGGACCTAAGGGAAAATTATTGCCGAAATCCAGATGGAGCTGAGTCACCCTGGTGTTTTACCACGGACCCAAACATCCGAGTTGGCTACTGCTCACAAATTCCAAAATGTGACGTGTCAAGTGGACAAGGTAATAGTTGACATTTTGCAGTGTGGGCATGATTAAATTCAGGGGAAATGCCTAAAGGGAGGACATATTTTACAGCAGACGATCTATTTCTTCTTGCCCTGGTTTTGCAGATTAGCAAACAAAATCACCAAGCCTGAAGCTGGATTTCTTTTATATATTCATTGACTCAACATTTACGTATTTATTTGACTGTATACTAGTGCCAGGCTCAGTTTTAGGCACTATACATGGACCAGTAAGATAAACAAAATTCTCTGACCCCATGGAGCTCATTTCCAGCAGATAGAAAATAGCAAAATAAAAATGGAGGTGCGGATAGTAAGCTGTTCTCTGGTTAGTAGTAGAGAGAAAATGTCCCAGAGTTAGAGTGTGGGGTGTGCTATTTTATATTTTAATGGTCTGGGAAGATCTTACATATTAAGGTAGCATTTAAGGAGGACCTGAAAGAAATGAGGGAGCAGCATGTGCCATGTGCATATATTTATTAAAAGCATTCCTGGTAGAGAAAACTACAAATGAAAACATCAGGAGATGGGAGAGTTCTTCAAGAAAAATAACATATCATTGTGGCTGGTAGAGGGTGAGTAGGATGGAGCGTAGCAGGAGATGAGGTTAGAGAGCATTTGGGCTAAAATTGCATACGCACTGTAGGAGCTGGAAGGGTTTATATTTTTATTCTGAAAGAGAAGGCACTTCATTGCAGAGCTCTAAGAAGAGAAATTAAATGATCGATTTGACTTAAATCTGGAATTGTGGAAACTAACAAGACTCTGACATGGGCCAAAACAGGGGAATCAACTGAGGGTTTGTTTCAGTAATCCAGACGGGATGAGAGTGATGTAGACCTGGGTATTAGCAGTGGAGATACGTAGCAGTGGGGTTTGGGATAAATCACTATTGTACTTGGAAACATAGGCACCACTGAAGATAATTTTTTCAGGAAGCAGTAGTAGAGAAAAGTCAGGTTGAAATGTATTTAAAAAAGAAATCATTTGGCAAGAATTAATAATGTTAGGATCTGGGATTTGTTGATACATAATGAATTGAGAATTATGAATTTTAAATGATCATATTCTTTCACATAAATATAATATGATGGTCATAGTTATGGTCAGTACTAAATCATCCTAAAAAGTCTAAGCCAAAGTTAAAGCTCCATTTTTTTTTTTTTTTTTTTTTTTTTTTTTTTTAAGTTTCAAAATATTTATTGAAAAACAGTTTACCATGACATTCCTATACCACAAACATTCCACAGGACTCTCAATGACCAACAAAAGTATACAAAGCCTATCCTGAAAACATCTTTGGAGGTATTAAATATATAGACCCATAAAGATAGATTTATTGCCTTACATATACTTCTGCCTTCCTTTAGCTTCTCCTCAGTGCCATTTGTCATGAACAACTCTGTGAGCAGTTGTAGAGAGAAGAGGGGATGGGTCTCTTTTCAGTCAATTTCACTGTTCTTTGGCAGATTTTAAAGGTCAGTTTGAAATAAAATTGAAACCAATGATTAAGGGAGGTTTGGAACAGCTGTAACTTCTTTGTGCCTGTCTTATTCATTTAAATAATTATGAATATCTATGAGTGATAGAGGCAAATGAGAACAATTGCTTTAAAAGCTTCTCATGTGTACTAAGATGATTTTATGTACATACATATCACTCACCAAAGAATCAGGTAATAGGATATAAGCATTTTGGATTTTGTAAATTAAGCTGATGTTATTGCTTATCTAATAAATAGATGAAGAAATTAAGTCTTATGGAATTTAAATATCTTGCCTAAATTCTCACATTAACACAGCTGGTATTGACTTTAACTCTCCTTAAAATGACCTTCCAGTTACTCTATGCCTTTACCTTTACATTAATACTTTAACAATATTATATTATTTTTCTTTAACAATATATTATACCTGGTCATGCAATAATTTGCTAAGTTCTGTGGGGCAACTTAAAAATGAAGAAGTCCTACTTAACAGACACTATTAGCCAATTCAACATACAACTGTGAAACTTTAACAGTATGTCATTCTGTGATATTGCCAAGCTAATGGTATGCATTGTTATATATGTGATATGTAAGCATGCACACAAAAATCCACACACACACATAGGAGAGGATGCTGCTGTTATCTTTTTCCAGGTAATAACAAATATAAATTCCATATATAGACTGATGAGTTAGAAACTTTTTCTCAAATCTTGCAACATCTGAATCAGCATATATGCAAATTTTCTTCCAACTGGATATTAAAAACTATTAAAAAATGAAAACTGAAATTGCAGATTTTCTTTAAAAATACTGATAAAAAAACTTATTAGAATATATGAAATGTGCTTAAGGCTGTAAACAGAGAACAATTCATAATTTAAAATATTTATATTAACATCATAAATAATTAAGACAAGTGAATGAAATTTCCAAATCCAAGAGAAAAAGTAAACCAAAAGCAATACAAAGAAGAAAGCAATCAAGATAAAAGCAGACATTAATAAGGTAAAGAAAAGAAAACAGGAGTACTAATGAGTAAAGGGAAATGATGGTTCGTTGAAAAAGGTAACAAAATAGATAGTCACCAGCTAACTGACTCAAGAGAGAAAGGACAAATACATAAAATAATTATAAAGGGAGAAATAACCACTGAAACAGGAAAATTAGAAAATATAAGACTATATAAATTAGAAAAATAGAAAATTGTTTTATAAAACCTTATGGGGAAAATGGAAGTTCCTGTGGCCAGGATTCTTACCTGACCCTAAACTACTTGATGATGTAACTAGCCTACTGCTAGATTAATGCTTCCACACCCGCAGGCTATAAGCTATTATTGACTGAGTCACTATATAAAGAGCTCTGCCCAGTTCTCTGGATGGAGGCAGAGACGGAGGTGGATTATGGACCTGCAGACATGATTCTAGTGCGTGACCTACCTCCAGGAGAATAAAGCCTGGTATACACCTTTTTACCTCGAGAATGTTCCATTGTCATTTCTCAGTGTCACTAAATCCATAGTGAACTTGCCCAGAGCTGAAACTCTCAGGTGAGATAAACATCATGTAAAAAACTTTGAAAATGCAAATGAAGTGGGTAATTTACTAGGAAAATTCAAGTTATTTGAATTGACCCTGGAAGAAAAAGAAAACTTAAATAGACTAATTCCTATAAACAAGTACAGAAATTTATTAAAGAACTATTCCACCTAAAATACACCATGCCTACATGCATATCACCAGATGATCTCAATGCTACATAAATTACCCTGTAGCTTCACAAATACAATAAACTTTATAAGTATTTTTATGGTGGAATTATAATATTGATACTTAAACATGATAAAGATAGCACAGAAAAAAGAAGATTTATCTCATGTATGAATGTTAATATGAAAACCCTAAATGAAATTTGAGTGAACAGCCCAATAAAGAAATAAAAAAAACAGGACATAATGACTGGCCCTGAAATTCACAGATGAAATGCAGGAGGAAGAACTCAGTGGTGTTGGACTGGGGTTAGAAGGACCTATAGTTACTCATGAGAACACATACGTATTGATTGAATGTGTTCAATCAAATAAAAGGGACTAAAAATGATAGTACAAAAAAATAACAATGAGCATACCTGGCACCAACTTCTTGTCTTCTTTTTACCTTTCATTCCTAAACAAACAAGAGTTCCTTGGAGATATTGATGGTTACAGGTCTGGGGCAAGAAAAAATACAAGGTGAAACAGGAATGTAGCTGGTGTATTCTGCATATGTGCAAGTATTGGATTTTACAAGTTTATGCTTTCTGAAAACAATTTTATTGTGTACTCTAATGACTGCTACATTATCTAGATCAAATCCTATCCAATTTGATTTTTTAAATTTAATACCAAATTCCTTCTAAGTGATATTGAAAAGCGTGACCCATGGATGTGAAAGATCAAAATGAAGAACAGTAATAGATTATATGGCATATTGAATAAAAAAAAATCCACAAGTCCATATTTATATTACTGTTCCCACTAGAACTAGTATTACTAGTACACTAGTAGTAATAATAGATGGAGGGAATAGGGGAGAAGGAAAAAACTCTCATTTACAGAAGAATGGTAACTAATCAAGAAAGAAATGTAGGAAGTTGAAAAATAACTGTTTTAAAACCAGCATAGTAATAACTGATTCACACAAAATTCATCAAGGTATGCCTAGCCATTTTATAAAAATCTGTTTGGCAATAGGATGCTTAATCAGTCTCAAAGACTCCAACAATTTTTTTGTTATATACAAACAGAAGTTTTGTCTTTATATCATTTAATCAAGTTATCAAACTCATCACCAATAATAGAATGAACTGAAATCATGTGTCACATGATATAATGCTCTGGAAAGGATAAAATATGACCTGTGCAATATTCCTGTCTTTAATTTGATTTTATTAATGAGAAAATAATTAGACAAAAGAAATTAAAGAGCATTTGCTATAGACAGCTGGCCTAAGTGACTCAGAATGTCAAACTCATAAAAGACAAAAATCAAAACACAACAAACATGACAGTATGAGTGTTCATTATATCATTCTTGGGACTTCTGTGGAGTAACAGTTTTCAGAAGAAAATGTTGGGAAATGATATACGTCATTCTAAAAATTCTCATTCTTTGTTGTCCCTGTGTGCTACTCGTTTAATTTTTTCTTTGATTTTTTAAAATTTGTAACTTGATGCATAAACTCTCATTTTAATGAAGAAGAAATTTAGCTGAAAATAAAGATACTTAGATATTTAAGTGTGTTTCGTTTGTACAGATTGAGTGCCTTAATTTTTATATTGATTTTCATGATTCATAGGCTTATAAAAGTGTTTTTGTGCTACACTCACTAGTGTTAATTAGTCTTTATCTATTTGTTTTATTTAGATTGTTATCGTGGGAATGGCAAAAATTATATGGGCAATTTGTCCAAAACACGATCTGGATTAACATGTTCTATGTGGGACAAGAACATGGAAGACTTACACCGGTGTGTAAATTTTTTTCTTTCTCTGTATAGTATGTAATGATAACAGCAGAGAGATATATTCAGATTATGTACCATGCTTTTTCTATTTTTTTAGGTATCGTAGTAAGATAATAAAAACATTAGATTGACTATTCTGTGCAACATAATTTAACATTTTCTCTCCACATAGGAAACTTTAAATAAGCAATTCAATCAGCACTACTTATTAAAAATTTACAATGTGCTTTGCTCTGTGATAGGGGCCATGGGGAACATTAACAAAAAGTAGGCATATGTTTTGCTTCACCATTAAGGAGGATATGATTATACTAAGAAAACAATTACATAACTTGATAAGACAAGGATATAATTAAGTGACAAATCTAGCATTTCAAATAGTACATTATGTGATTATGTTCTTATACTTAATTACTAATTGTTAATATTAGGTCATGAAAAATCAGTAAGAGACCACTTTCATGTACATACATACCTTAAATATCCACGTTAACTACCAAAGACCTAGAGAGACAGGTTTTCTTGTATAGTTTTATTAGGACACAATTTTTTTTCTATAATCAAAGGGATGTATGTGCAATTGAATAAAAACTATGTATTTTAGACAATTAGGGATTTTGACATTGGGCATATTCACAGAAAAAGAAATTATCTTCCACTTGACTCTAGGAACAGAGCTAGTATGTTTGAAATTACAAAACAACTCTCAGATATAATTGTAACACAAAACCGAGTTTTTAATAGATGTCCCAGAATATATGCACAAGAATAAAAGAAAAAAAGGTTAGTGTCATTTAATTAAGTACTTACAACATGGATGCTTTACATGAGTTATCTCATTTGATCATTACTATCACATATGGAAGATATTTTTAAATGTGTGAATAAGAATTAAAGACTCAGAGAAGTTGAATTCTTTTGCCTCCAGTCCCAGCTTAACTTTAAAGTCTTTATTCTCTTCCAAAATGTACTGACTAGTGGATGACAATGCTCACAAACAAACAGTAAGGTTCTAAGTGCTCTTTAACGTAAGTATGCAAGTCACACATGTAAGCTGCACAGGTGCTTAAGTTTTCTAATGCCCACATTTAAAGACATGAAAATTAACAGGCAAAATTATTTTTGAAGATATATTTTTATTGATCCAATATATCTAAAACTGTCATTTTAATATGTATCTAATATATTTTACATTTTTTTCCATGTTAAAGCTTCAAAATCTGATGTATATTTACAATTATAGCACCTCTCAATTTGGACTAGCCACATACCAATTTCTCAGTAGGCTTATGTGGCTAGTGGGTATTCTATTGGATTATGTAGCTCTAGGACTTCAACAATAATCAAAATTTTGTCCTCATGGAACTCACTCTTTTTAGTATAGAATGTCATCAAATAGCAAATGCCAATACCATGTTATAAAAACCATGAACAATAGCATATTTCATGTTATGGGAATAGAAAGAGTGCCACCTAGACTCAGAAGGTCAGGAAGGCTTCCTAGAGAAATTGGACATTAGCTGGAGCATGTATGATAAGTGGGCGTTAGAGGAAGTGTAGGAGGAAGAGTACATCAGGCAGAAGGAATAGCTTGTCCAAAAGCGCAAAGATTGAAGAGTTTGAAAATCAAGTGTAAGTTTGAAACACTGTAATTTGGTCAATGTCTGCAAAGAGGGAATTCTGCAGTGGCAAGACAATACAGACCTCTGCAAGTTGTGTTAAAAAGTTGGATTTTATCCTAAGCATTAAAGGGATTCCTTAAAGAATTTTAAGCAAGAATTGACATTAAATGCTGATTTCAACACTGCTATTTTCTAAAGCAATTTTATAAATATAGCGGGGTGGATCTAGCTCTTCTGGACTTGTGAGAGGCAATTGTACCAACACTTTCTTCAGTGATTTCACATCAGAAGCTTGACATTTTTATGGTGGAAATATTTACACCACAGAAATCAGCAAGGGTAACAAATAAAGACTCCCTCCATACAGACCTCAAAATTCTAATTGTTAAACATTTACCAGCATACCACTGGAAATATGTGACATACTTATTCAGGGACTACAGTAGTAATAACTCTTAATTCATTGAGTTTGGTTAATGGTTAAAAGTCAGTAGGAAATTGATGAAAGATTAAGTTGCATGATACTATTCTGGTCTAACAAACAATGATTAAGTAGGGAGTACATTATGGTGGTTTCCAATATCGACCTTGGAAAGAGTCATGTGTTCAAACCCCTGCTGTACTGCTTACAAGCCATGTGATCTTAGGCAAATTATTTCTTCTTTGTGGATTTGAAATATAAAATAGCATAACCTCAGAGTCTGTCTCATTAGGTTGGTCTAAGGTTATATATGTAAATCACATATAACAGAATCTGGCATGTAATTGATACTATATGTATTTGCTGTTATTGGTCTAGAAAATGAACTTGCGTTTGGAAAGATAATCCAAGTTTCTGTATCTAAGTTCTCCCTAGTTTTTTTAACTGGCACATTAAATATATTAAAGCATGGTAATAATTAATGATTCAAAAAAAATCCATCTAAATGTATAGTTTCATGACTTGGTCAGAATGGCCATGTGGAATTCGACATCAATATTACTGAGATAAACATAAACACTGATATTTGAGTGGGCATGGTCTTACAGAATAACATACAATATTTTCATTTTCTTTTGTACTAAATTTAGTTAAGATGTAAAGTGAGAAAGGCTGAAGTGTTGGTTATCTGTCAAATCATGTTTCATAACTATATAACAAGTGAAATTTCAGAACTTAATTATTTCATTAGCAAATTATCATTATTAATTTTTCAGGTATTTTCTTATACTTTGCCATAATGTTATTGTTAGTGATGCTTCATATGTTTCTGAAACATGAAAAAGATACTTTTGCAGTCACTTGTGTTTTTATATATCTTATAACCTTGATCTTGTTTGTCATCTGCTCTTTTCTAGGCAATGTTTCTCCATTTCTATGCAGTAATATTGTTACCTTGCCATTATAATTATTAAATAGAAGCAAAGTCATAAAATCTTTTATCAATTCATCTCTGCTAATTATATAGCCCTAGTTCATGCTCTTAAGTTGGAGAACATGCTCCCAAACTAAGAACAACGAAATAAATCCCAAACAAAAGAAACAGAATTCACACCAAGTAGAAGCTTGTGTTGTATATGTAATGAAAGTTATGTGCTAGGGTTCTGTCTTCTTGGTGACAGCTTATTTCTCTTGGACACACAGAGCATTCTGTGATGTTTAAAGTTTGTTGTTGATGCAGGCATATCTTCTGGGAACCAGATGCTAGTAAGCTGAATAAGAATTACTGCCGGAATCCTGATGACGATGCCCACGGCCCCTGGTGTTACACAGGGACTCCTCTCATTCCTTGGGATTATTGCCCTATTTCTCGTTGTAAGTAGTACATTTTAGCGATCTTTTTCATTTGAAATATTTTAAACACACTGCAATCCCTCTAAATTGATACCCTAAATCAGAGGTAGAGGTAATAGAGGAGGGCTGGGTTTGACATTCGAGACAGCATTTCACATCCACACACACATCTACACATCTTTCTTCATCTTTCCTCTAGACAAGGAGACATTGTGCTGACCTTTTAAAGACTTTCTTCCCTTGGAAGATTCCCATTTGGAATACAGAAGCAATAAATGACTATGGTTCTAATATGACTAGGCTGGAAAGACCACCCCACTAGGCCCCACCGGTACTACCTGACTACAGGTCCAGCCCCGGAATTCATGTAGGACAGTTCTCAGCAAAGTCCCAAGCCCACTAACAGAGCCATGAATGGGCCTGAGATAGTGGTGTTTCCATCTTCTCTGTTCTATAATCTAAGAGTAAGAAGCCTGAAGCATTCCATCCACTTGCTTGAGCCCAAGAAGACTTTTTAAGAGTATTAGTACAAAAAGTAAGAGAGATGTAAAATATATAATATATGTCTGATATTCTTGATATGAAAGAGCTCCTATATATCACTAAGAAAAAGATAATCAGGAGATAAATTACAAAAATGAATCTTTAAGAGTAAGTGTAATTAATAAACAAAAGAAAAGACATTAAGCCAACATCCAAAATACAAACAATAACAAATGTTGGCGAGGATGTGGAGAAAGGGGAACCCTCCTACACTGCTGGTGGGAATATAAACTAGTTCAACCATTGTGGAAAGCAGTATGAAGGTTCCTTAAAAAACTAAAAATAGAAATACCATTTGACCCAGGAATCCCACTCCTAGGAATTTACCCTAAGAATGCAGGAGCCCAGTTTGAAAAAGACATATGCATCCCTATGTTTATCGCAGCACTATTTACAATAGCCAAGAAATGGAAACAGCCTAAGTGTCCATCAGTAGATGAATGGATAAAGAAGAGGTGGTACATATACACAATGGAATATTATTCAGCCATAAGAAGAAAACAAATCCTACCATTTGCAACAACATGGATGGAGCTAGAGGGTATTGTGCTCAGTGAATAAGCCAGGCTGAGAAAGACAAGTATCAAATGATTTCACTCATATGTGGAGTATAAGAACAAAGAAAAAACTGAAGGAACAAAACAGCAGCAGACTCACAGAACCCAAGAATGGACTAACAGTTACCAAAGGGAAAGGGACTGGGGAGGATGATGGGAAGGGAGGGATAAGGGGGGAAAAGGGGCATTATGATTAGCACACATAATGAAGCTGCAGGGGACACAGAAAGGCAATATTTATAGAGAAGACAAGTAATGATTCTATAGCATCTCACTACGCTGATGGACAGTGACTGTAGTGGGGTATGTGCGGGGGACTTGATAATAGGGGGTCTAGTAACCATGAGATTGTACATTAATGATACCAAAAGAAAAAAGAAAAAAGAAAAAAGACATTAAAACTTAATGGTAAGAAAAAATGAAGTTATAAAAGCATAAGATCATTTCCATTTATCAGTTGGCAAATAAAATGCCCATTATTAGTGAGGGTCTGGGTAATCAGGCTTTCTCAACACTGTCCTGCTTTGTGAATTGGAAAGCCTGTGTGGAAGTCAATTCGGGGAAATATATCAACAATTTTCAGTTTCAGCACTACTGCCATTTTGTGCTGGATAAATCTTTGTTATGTGAGGCTGTCCTGTACATTATGAGATATTTAGTAATGTCCCTGGCCTCTACCCACCAGATATCAATCGCACCACACCTCCTCCCTCCAATCATGACAATAAAAAATACCTACAGGCTTTTTAAGTGTTCCCTGGGGGCAAAATCACCTCCATGGGGAGCCGGTGATGTAGAGTAATATACATTGAGATAGAAGGATATCCTCCATATATTATTGAGTGAAAAAGCCTTAAAAAGCTGTGTCAGTAGCAAGAGACCATTTTACTGTATTATATATCTCATAGCTCCATGTCTATAGTAAACATCTTTAAATATTATGTTAAACCGCTTTCTTCTTTAAAAAGGTCATACTTCTATAAGTTCAATAAGAGTCCTGTTTTAAGAATGTTTTTCTTGTGAGACAAGCCTGTAGCAAGTACCTTGAAAATAGTGGCAAAAATACCCACTTAAAAGGGGACATTAGATTGAAGAAATGATGTTTTCTTAACAACATTAAATGCAGACACAAGTCTATATTTTTTTCAAAATATATAGTAAATTAAAGAGATAACTTCTCATCTTAAATGGAAAAATTGTTATGTTTCAGTTATAGCATAAAAAGGCAAAGTTCTTAAATATGATTTTTATCAAGTATATTTATAATAATAGAGACTTAGAACTTCACAATTTTAATAAAGAAATTATAATAATAAATATATGCATGTAAAGAAATAGTATTTCATATTATTATGTTTTATTTAATCAGCTATAATCACAACCTTTCAAATTAATTAATTAGTGTTTTCCTAATGTTAGTCTACTTCTCCCAGATTAGGGTTTCCATAAATTCTTCTACAGATATACTTTTCACTTTTTGTAACATTAAAACAACCAAGCAAACAAACATGCCCCAGTGGCACATACAAAAAAAAATATTTTAAATCACTGAGATTTATTTTTTCTAAATATTCATGTTACCTCGTAGTACTTTCCTGTGAAGTCTCTATGTTTAGAATAATGGAAGCTCATAGACAATCCAGTGATCTAGGGAGAAGGAAAATAGCCAATGCTCTAGCTTCTAAAACAGGAATTTTTTGGCTTTCCTTACAGAATTCCAGATTTGTAAAAATCACAGTAGCTTAATTGTAACACATAGGTATATAATTAAGAATAAAATGTTCTCATAGAATCTCAGGGAACTGTTATTTGGTTAATAAACTTAACTGACACAGCCTGTAATAATTTTAAAGTTTTCAAACGTATTTTCAACGATAACATTTTAAACAAAGTTTGAATTTAATAACATTTTAGTGCAAATTAATACAAATTTAAAACATTTAATAACATTTTAAAACAAAGTAATGTGCTTTTAGAAGACTTTGGGATGTTACTAGTATTTATGAAATGCTATTGCAGATAAGTCATTTTTATTTCAATATATTCTGAATATTAATACCAATAAATATTTTCTTGCTGTCATTTTTCTAATACTTATAGCCAGGATTTATTTATATTTTCCTGCTGGTGAAAGGCTAATAAAATTTATCTTTAGAAGATTTGAGGTCTTATTTATTTAACTGCAGACACTGTATAAATCATTTTTACACTGTACATTTGTATTACAAAACATGTAATACATATTTTTTATAAATGCTTATGAAATAATATTTAATATACATTTTTAAGACTATCAAATATGCAAAAATAAAACTGTAGAAATGCCTATATGTCTATCTGTACACATACACATTTAGCATATCAGAAAAATCTCAAGTATTAACTATTTAGAGTGTAGTGGTTAAGAGCTCTAACTCTAGCTTTCTGGGTAAGAATGACAGCTCAATCATTTTAAGTTCCTTGGGCAAATTAGTGTGTACTTATTTACTTATTTATTAGCAATTTTAAATTGAGCTGCTATTGTGGTATATAACATGCTAGGAATACAACAATAAAAACAATGTTTCTTACCCTCAGATAGTTTTCAGTGTAGAAGGAAGACATTTACATAAGTTACTGTAAATATAATCATTTAATAATATATACTAAATATTAAAATATATAATGAGAATGGAAACGTAGATGTCTGCCTGGAGAAATATGTGATGCTCATAAAGTTTAAAACGAGTTGAAACTTTAAGAATATATTAAAAGAAATGTTTCTTTATATTTTCAATAAGAGCTCATATTTGGTTTGGAGGCCATGTAAAATACACACACACACACACACACACACACACACACACACACACACACACACAATTTACCCATTCTTCCACAGATAAAATTTTTATCTTTGATGTGTTTTCTTTCCTCAAATTTAAGTTGAATAATACAAAATAATATTTGTATCATATATATTATTTTTAGACTTTAGTGCTATGGTGGATATAATGAGGGAAATGTAAAAGAGGAGAAGTGAAGATAGTATTTAACAGTAAAATGGAAAAAGCCTAGGAAGCATTTTCTCAAAGTTTTGCTCAAAGTGTGCAACAGATGCTGAAATAGCTTTTAAAATGATTAATCTAACCACCAGCTCAGAATCTTCAGAAGTCTGATTTTAAGTGGCATTTCAGCTTATTCTGAAGCATAGGAAATATTTGGCTTAAAGGAAACTATATAGGTAATAATTACTAATAATTATAATATATATTAATATATAATAACTATTACAAAATCACCAAATTTTCAATAGCTACAAAGTTTTTAAAAATTAAATATTTTATTAAGTTACAATAATGAACCAAATACTTTGTTGATGTATTGATGCTTAGAAATAGGAAAGTTGATATGCAATTAAGGATGAATAGTATAGTCTTTCTCATCACAACAACATAAGGAATAAATATTGAATTTTTTATTTTAGAAATTTCAAGTAATTGACTTGAGTGGAAACACCAGTATCCTTGATGTTTTAACCATCATATTCAGCCTCAATCCTGATTTGTACTCTGAACTAAAATACTGACCTCAGCTGACTCTAAAACAAAATCCTCCCCCAGGATAAGCTAAAGGAAAAGGGAAATGGTGAAATTTATATTTTGCCATTACCCTTATTCACTTAAAATACCTAGATCTGGAAAATGAACACAAAAACCTTTTAGCATGTGTTAATTCTCTCGAGATTTCCCATAGATAACGATCAAATTTTCATATATTTCCAAGAAATCCATATGCCATTATTATTTTGTTGCCAACTTATTTGAGCTCAGAGCATTTCCAGGGATTAACCGGCTGGGTCTAAACAGTGCCTGACTAAATTCTATGCTATCAATTCTGAACAGTCAGACATTAAACTCCAGGAAATGTGTGTCATTCATTACAGCATAAGTATTTTCAAATTCAGTATCTTCCAAGCCTTTCTCTTTGCAGCAATTAAACCCCAATAGGGAGGTTATGAAAAAAGAGTAAGTTATAAGGTTTGAGTTAAAATTAATTTGCAGTTTCCAGTGTTCTTTTTTTCCATACTTTTTTTTCTTACTACCATCTAGAAAAAACAATATTTGAAATATTCTAACAAAACAATTATATTTTGTTATCACTCTCTTTCCATTAGTGACATTGATTTTTTCTTGTGGAATTTTTTGAAGTTTTCTTGGTGAAGTTTCAATTATCTGCAACCATGTAAAAAAATTAAAATAAATTTCATAAAAAATATAAGTGGGCCAACTTACAGTAAAAAAAACCCACACAGTCTAGCTATATGAATGGCCCGAGCAAATAATAAGCATTAGAGCCATTCGAGGAGATGCTCACGGTGTACAGTATTGGGCATCTTGACAGCCTGAGGCGGTTCCTCCACGCCAGCAGTGAACCTGAAGCTGCCGACGCTCATCGGCCCACACAGCTGACAGCCTCCAGCTTCCCTCAGATCCCTCACTCCTTGTATGATCACTTCATGAATCACGCATGCGTTCAATGCTGCCCAGTAAAAGTGACACATAATTACTTAAAACAGTACTTTCACATTTTATTTTTGAATTAAATGTCAAGAATTATAGCAAATTATCCAATTCATGGATACTTGTATTTCAAGGTATAGCTCTGATTTGATGTAACAGAAATATGTATATACATATACATTTATTTTTACAGGTGAAGGTGATACCACACCTACAATAGTCAATTTAGACCGTAAGTAATCTTTTAAAATATACAGTATCTTTGAGCCTCTATATGTCAAAATTGATATTTTATTTATAGAAAAATATCTGATAGCGATCAGATCCTTCCATCTGGATTCCTTCCTTATGATAAACTTTAACTTCCATCATAAGAATAAGTTAATCTATTTGTTTTATTAAAAATTTTTCTATGTGTCTGTGTAAAGGGGTTGCAAGAGCAACTACATGCTGAATATCAACATTCAGTCCGTTATCAGAAAGTACAAGATGTTATACTTAACTTTGAAAGGAGCATTTATATTGCTTTTAATTTGGGGCAAAATGTATATAATGGACCTTCGCCATCCTTTCAGTTAAACCAGGATGCTAAAATCAGAAAGAATGGAGCCAGAAGTTTGGGAAGTTATGCAGTGTCTCTATCCTGCTTTATCTTTAAAGCTCTGAATGCTCTCCTAGGCAAAGGATGACACAGTCCAAGAAGTTCAGTTAATCCTCAGTTTAAGAAAATCTTTTGGGAGCGGCTTGTTTTTGGTTTTCACATATTTCTTGAGCTGAAGGAAGTTACTGTTTGATTTAAAAGACCACCAGCTGCATCCCAGGCTGAAGAAGCTAATGGAAATTCATCTTAGACCATGGACAGGAGTAGATAGGATGAGGCAAGGAGCAAAGAGTGGGGTCAGGAAAAAGTTTACTCCAAAGAATTCTGTATTATGCCGTTTGTATATAATGATTTAAACACAATTACATCATTTGGATACAATCTCAATGAATAGAATGTTGGTAACATGTTTCAAAATGGCTCTACATTCTTACTGTACAAATTCAGAAGTAATAAACCAAATGTAGTTTTGTGGTTTTTCACTCAGGCTATTGATTTTCATTGACAAATGAAATGGAACATTGTTTCATTTTATGTTGAGCTTGGTGAGGGGCGTACAATTAAGTATTAGAACTGAGTAACTTAGTGCCTAGTGCTCTCCAAGCAAGGCCACTGTCACTAAAATGGAAATGCTGTCAACCTTGAGTTAATATTTTTTCCTAAGTAATTTGTCTACTTGGATGAGGATAGCAAACATTTTGGGCCTGATTTTTCAGTGTAGTCACAATACTTAATTCCCCCCCAAAAAATGTTCTTCAGCATAATTAAAGTAATCACATTTGTCTAGTTACCATTGCATTTAAGAAAGCCTGAGAGGCATTGGTTATTTCAAAACGTTTTGTCAAAATGTTATGTTTCATCCTCCTTTTAGATCCTGTAATATCTTGTGCCAAAACAAAACAATTGCGAGTTGTAAATGGAATTCCAACACGAACAAATGTAGGATGGATGGTTAGTTTGAAATACAGGTAATTATTAATAGACACAAATCATACATATTTGGATTATTTGCAAAAATCATATTCCCAACTGTATGCCCATATGTGGTCATGTAGGTGCCCTTCTCACATGCCAAGGGGGGCATTTTGCTTGCCAAGCAAATTAAAATTTGCACTTTGTGCCATCAGAGGTGGCACCTTTGCAAATATACACAAAGGTTCCGTATGTGTTGGCATTGTCTCTGATTATACGTAACATTCAGTTCTAATTAAGCAAATAACAACTACACAGAGAACTTACTTATAATTTGATATCACCATAGTAATTATAGTATGTATGTTATCATATAAATATATTACAATATAATGTTATAACTTCTCAGTTTATAATATTATTATTTTATTTTCTAACATGTATGCATATCAGAAATGTTATAATTTTTAATTTATGAGTTTTTCATTGTCATTTTAATGATAAGTTGTAATAATTTTAAATTCTAGAATTTTTTGTTATTAAGAAAAAGATTAACAAACTATTCAGTGTGGATAAAAAATTTTTGACATGGTTATTTCTTAATGCTCTTAAGAATCAATGACATATGGATCTCATTTGGATATATTTGTCTATCCTATAAAAGTTCTATTGAAAACCACTTTGCAATACACTGTTATACAAAAATTAAAATCAGTAATTATGTTGTAAGAATTAAATATTAAAAATAGGAATAACTTTAAATATGGACTCACAACTTTCTGTAAACATATATTATACTATCTGGTAATCAGAAAGTTAAAATTTCTTTGTCTATATCTAACTCTATTTGAACCTCATCATACAACATACCCCAAAATGTACCTGAATTCTAGCCACATTTTCTTTTCCCTTGTTTTCAAGACACCCCATGTTTTTCCCTCTAAGCTTCTGTGTTGTTGTTCCCACTGTATGTTATAGCTTTCTTCTTTCATATTTATGCCCAGAAAATACTTCTAATTCTTCAATACCAACTTGAATATCCTCTCTTTTTGGAAACCCTCCCTCCTAAAGTAGAGGAGGAAAGTGTATCTTTTACTACAATTAAATCACAGTGACATGAGAATAGAATTCAGACAACATGAAACTGAAGTTGTTTTATAAATAAGGCAATTTTTAGCAAGCATGGAGTTTATATTTTTTGATACACTGTATATACAACTTCAGATACTAGATGGTACAAGATGGCCTGAAGTTCTCTTTTAGTATGTCCTCCTAAAAGTAGTTACTTCTTAAAGGTTATAAATGCTTATGTTGATGATTGTGGTGTAGCTGTCCTATGTGTGTAGTACTGAAATAGAATTGTGAAACTCCCAGAATATTGAAGCTGATTGTGCAATATGAAGTTTAATGAAGGCTGTAAATTTTTGGAGGATTGTTTCATTTTCCTTATTATGGAAAATGTTTCAAGAATCCACAAATCTGAATTAATTAGTAATTCTATGTGAAATATAACTCCAGAAAAAAAAAAGCATATACTTCTGAATTTATTATTACCAACAGGAGAATATACAAGGATACTCCTTTGGAAGTCTCCATCCTTGGAAAAACAGGTGAAACTGTTGTTCATCCGATCGGAGTACTAAATAAACTTTTAGAAAGTTTCAAACCCAAGTTCTTAGTAATAGCAGCTCTTTACCTATTCTTCCAAAATGCATACTGAGAGAAAAGGAAATTAAATGGCAATATATACCCTTATCCTCCTGTGCGGTACAGGCCATAAATAACTGTGGTCTTAGTCTGGGGATCGTCTATTATCCTCTGAAACAATGAACATCTGTATTCTTTGGAAATGTCAGTTGTGAAAAGTTATACTTTTTCCATTTCTCTGCCAAAGAGTAATGGATTTACAAGTTTGGGATATCAACAGATAAATGTAATAGTATTTATTATGATCTACAGATATTTTATAATTTCCCAGGTGATATGTCTTGCAAAACTGTTTTACTGTTATAAATGATGTTAAGCTGAACAAACAGATTTATTCAAAATCAGTTATATTTTAAGTTAATATATCGTAACTAAATAATGGTAATGAAAGAAGGGAATAGTGTATAAATATTATAGATGGCTACCACCAGGTGGTTTTCGGGTTTAAATAAAGACTCAACATTTGCATTTTTCATATTAAACACTGAATTTAAAATAGATCTACATTGTTTTTATTCTTTTGTGCTTTTTGTTCATTTTAATTATCCCATATTTGTGGCACATACTATCTCTCACAAAGATAGCACGTACGTGTGAACATGTGTGTTGGGAAAGGATCTTGGTGTGTAGTGACAGCATTCCTATACAAAAATAAAGTTGATTTTATATCATTGTAATCACATTATGAAATCGCCAGATATTCTTCTGGTAAGATTACTCATTTTATTCTAGTTGGGTTAATGTCTACATTTTCCTGTCAAATGCGTTTCTTTTTAACAAATGGAGCTATAGGTTTTACATTAATTGGCAGGCACCCTTTCTGCACAGATGTTACTTGTTTTTCTTTCTTCTTTCTCATAGAAATAAACATATCTGTGGAGGATCATTGATAAAGGAAAGTTGGATCCTTACTGCAAGACAGTGTTTCCCTTCTCGGTAAAGTGTTTCTGAAACCAATTATTTGTTTTGAGCATCTAAAAATATGCTTAGCTTCCATTTAGCTAAACAGAGCTAATAGAGATTCACCAGCTAGCGGCTATTCACGGCTATTTGTTTAATAGAGATTCACCAGCACTGGTTGAACATATTGATTTGTTTTTTAGATTTAGCTTACAAAACTTATTCTGACTTAATTGATATTTACTTACAGGGTACTACTTCTGTTCACTTCTTTCCTCAACTGGCATTACTTTCATTTAGGGAAAAAATTGCTGGAATTATGTTAAGTAAGTTTACCCAATCTCCTACTTGCAATTCTATATTTATAGATAAAGATATTTTTTTTTCTGAGTATCAACAAACTTCTCTCAATCTTCAGTTCTTTCTTGTGTACAGCCAGCCTCATTTCATTTTCAATTAAAGTTTGTCTAAGGAAAGTATAAGGAGGCAACATATGTAAGCTTCCTGATTCTCATCAAGGTCACTGTGATTTTGTTAGCACAAATCATTAACTCATATTAACAAACCAAACATATGTACGACTGAGATAAAAATGAAAATCTGTAGTAAAATTGTAATTCATGTAATGTGATTTCCCTGAGAATTTTTCACAAATGATTTACTCTCTAGCAAGCATAAAGCTTTTTTTTTTAATTAGCTATTCAGAATTTCAGCAATTTAAAGGCTCCACCTGTTTATATGTGCTTGTAGCTTTCAGAATATTCCATAACAAACGTGTTGCTTTTTACTATACTTTGAATCAAAGTTTAAATGTAGGTTATCAGCCCCTTATAAGCTCAATACATGAGCTCAACATTACTCAATATATGTGAATAATACTACACAATTTAAATTATATTTTACATTTTAATTTCTTACTTAGAAACAAAGACTTGAAAGATTATGAAGCTTGGCTTGGAATTCATGATGTTCATGGAAGAGGAGATGAGAAACGCAAGCAGGTTCTAAATGTTTCTCAGCTGGTATACGGGCCTGAAGGATCAGATCTGGTATTACTGAAACTTGCTAGGTTAGTTCCTTTAGAAGGTTTTGTATTTTTAACCTAGACTGTGCAAATTATTGAAGCTTTTTCCTCAGCTCTGTGGCTATTCTTTCTCTCTCATGTAGATTTATTATAGAAGTATATGTCACATGTCATATATGTGTACATATGTGTGTGTGTAAGTGTATATATTTATATACACAGAGGCAGAGAGGAAAGCACTTCCAAGATTTTCAAAACTGAATAAATAAGTTTCACCAACAGTCTGGTCAGTTTGCTTTAAACCCAAAACAGTAAACAATTATTTGATAACTTTAACAGGTAAAATAATGATTAAAAAAAAGCAGTGAGCATTTACTGTCAAATATCACCAAATAAATGATTCATTTCTCTACTACCCACTTTAAATTTCTACATTACATGTGAGGCATTTCCTTTTCTTTTTTTGTTTTTTAAAGAAATGACTATTTATTCTGTATATGTAGCATATTAAACATTAACACAATACTTTAATATGTTAATTTTGTGTTGAATCCAATTAAGGGTACTTACTATATTTTCTCTTTTCAGGCCTGCTATCTTAGATGATTTTGTTAGCACAATTGATTTACCTAATTATGGATGTACAATTCCTGAAAAAACGACTTGCAGTGTTTATGGCTGGGGCTACACTGGATGTAAGCTATTTTTAAAAAGAAGGCAGTATCATATTTATTTTATAAAATAAATTTGAATTTGTTTCTTATTTTTCTCACCTGACAGTGTGCTCATTAACTGTACACTTTTCACACCATTCTAGTGATCAACTCCGATGGTCTGTTACGAGTAGCACATCTCTATATCATGGGGAATGAGAAGTGCAGTCAGTACCACCAAGGGAAGGTGACTCTAAATGAGTCTGAAATATGTGCTGGGGCTGAAAATATTGTATCAGGACCATGCGAGGTAAAAAAGGATTTTGAATAAGAATTATATGGTGGATAGCATAATTTCTCATGTTTTATTTTCTCAAATAAAAATTGTGTATCAATCTGTTTTAAGAGAGGAATTGGGAAAGATAACCCTGTATTATCCTTGTACATTTCTCTTAACTAAACAGTGAGACAATCCATGTTTCATTAGCAGCAAATTATGATGACGTTGGTTTCTCAAAAAAAACCAATAAACTAATAAAGCCAGAATTCGAAGGGAAAGCTGTTCAAATTTGAGTGTCCGATATGCAGTTTGATTTTTTCCAAGAGCTTGAATTTTTCTAATCGTTTTCCAAATTTATCTGATCTTTCCAATTTCTCCCTAAATGAACTCTATAAATATTTTTAAGTGATACAGGCCTAATTTTAAACTTTTAAATGTCTTTTTATTTAAGCCAGTGTAGTGTGTGCAGTGTGTGTGTGTGTGTGTGTGTGCATGAGAGTGGGTGTGTGTTTAAACAAATTCTGTTTAAAAAAACGAAAGTTCAAAGTTTGTGACTTTAAGAGCTTGGACATTCTCATTTGTTAGGCAACTGTTCTTTCAACTTGGCAGTGTTCCTACCCCTATTTTATATAGACAAGCTGTTAAATTGTTCTTTCAGATATATTTTGAATGCAGGAGACACACTCTCTAAGACTAGGAGCTGCGGAATTGTAGAATACTATGTGTAACAAGGTATAGAGTAAGTTCAATACTAGTGAAATGTCTTTTTGTCATGTAGGAAAATGTCCCACCTATGGAGCACAAATATGTATTGAAATTCATGAGTTATATACAGTGTTCTGAGATTTTATTTTATTCTTGAAAAGAAAGAAAAATGTGTATTAAGCTAAAGAGTTTTTAAAACTGCCTTTAAAATAAGGTTAGAAACAGATTATGTGTTTATAACCACTTTCAAATTTGGTGGTTTTCAGTAAATCAGTATTATGGTGTTATTATAACAAGTGAAAATCTACTAGGAGAAAGCTTTATTTATTTCATCTATCCATTTAGTTGTTACTTACCCTGAGAGCCCTGTAAGAATGAAGTTTGGAGCTAGACCCAACCTTCACGATCACTTAGGAAGCTATGCACCTGTCACAGCCCCACTGCCGTTACTAAAAGTGCTTTGACAGCAGCTCTTCAGGACTAGCCTGTAATATGCTTTATCATCTACACATTCTTAGATTCCTGACTTTAGCATTGAAGTATTTATCTCATTATCACGTATTTGTTATTTTTTATCTATATTGATAAGACTTGACTTCAAGTTGATTTTACCACTTCTCAAAAATGCATTTATCCTCCAGAATGTTTTTCTATATCACTGATATTTAAAACAGGGTCATATAATCATGGAAACCACTGAAAGCTAAACCCTGGAAATATACATCTCCAAATGTTTGTATAAAAGCAATAGTATCACATTTAGCAAAAGTCTCCTGAAGCAAATTGCTTTGAGGAGTTCCTATCAGTAATCACTGGTGCATTTATTTAAAAATCAGATTTATTAACTCATAATTTATAAGAAGTTTCTCAGAATAAACTCTCTCTCCTTACTGTCATATCTTCTACTTCAGTCCCACCATTGTTTTCCCCATCAGAGAATGTTGATAGCTCTCTTCTTTCCACCTGTATTACAGAACTAAATTTTGCAGTAGTTTAGTTTTATCTCATCACAACACTATTGGGAGAAAGTTAAGATAGTTTCAAACATTCTTCATAGAAAGATGCCAAAAGCCTGTCTTTGCAATCGTAGGAGGCCACATAGTGCATGTAAGTGATACAACACATTTGTAATGATTATGTATAATAATATGTGTAAATATATATGTATATAAAAATATGCACACAAATAAGTCTATAATCCACTCATATTTCATCTACCACCTATCTATATCTGAGGATACAACATAGTTACCATAGAAAAATGTCATGAAATTATAGACTATCTTCCACAGAGGGATTATAAAATATAAATATAACTATATTAACTACTAATACCAACAATAGCAGAAGGACATCCTTCTTTATGCCTGAAAAAACAATTTCTAAAGCGTTAACATCATTATTTCATTAATAACAATTTTTTATTTAACTTTTGAAGATCATTCTGGGGGTCAGATTGGGAAAAGACAAAAAAAAGCTTTAGAAATAAGAGCCAGTTTAATGTAGTTTAATTTGAAAATCATATGATTACAGATGAGATTTTTTTGTACTTGTATTTTTCTACTATTGAACATATTTTGAATATCAGGAGAAAATAAAAATAAAATCTACCTTCTAAATAGCTGTCAATAGTTCTGTGTTAGTCTGCGTTCAGTAAATGCAAAACACACTTTAAAGTATGAGTGAATATTTTGGAAAAGACAAGTCATTCTTGAATACTCCATGATAGAATCATTTGAATTTTTATACTTCTCTCAGTCTTACTTGGGTAATTCAATAGAAAGACAACCAAAGGTCCAGTATCAATTTTATGTTTTCCTATTACAGTTACAGTTATTCTCTTTTTTGGTATATATGTACATTTGAGATACAAATCTATGTAGGAAATTTTAATGAGTTATTAACTTTTAATTCTTTGTTGTTATTGTGCATGTTTTCTTCCTAGGGGGATTATGGTGGTCCACTTGTTTGTGAACAACATAAAATGAGAATGGTTCTTGGTGTCATTGTTCCTGGTCGTGGATGTGCCATTCCGAATCGTCCTGGTATTTTTGTCCGAGTAGCATATTATGCAAAATGGATACACAAAATTATATTAACGTATAAGATCCCACAGTCATAGCTGATGTAACTGTGTCTGAATCTTCCATCAACACAGCTCTCTTTTACATGAAGATTTCAGAGAACACGGAATTAAAATGTCACTTAAAACAATCTTAAGACAACTACTTGAGTGTCATGTTTGTTAAGATACTCATTAATATTTATGGATGTTTTCTGTTGTTTTGTTTGTCAGTGTTATTTTGTAAATGTTGAAGTGAATTAAGGTACATGCAAGTGTAGTAACATATCTCCTGAAGATACTTGAATGGATTAAAAAATGCAAAGGTATAATTGCTGGATGATAAAAGATTTAATGGAAAAGATCAATTAATCTCTCTACGCTGCTTTCCAAGGTTAGTTTCTTAATAAAGAGTAAACCATAAGTTAAACATTATTTTAACCTCACGAAACAAATTTACTCCTTGTGTCCTTAAATTGTAATCCTACATTAAATTATATTACTTTTCATATGCCATACATTATATTTCATTAATTTCTCCTCACCATGTATCTGTAATACTGCTGTGCACACTTTTTACAAAAATATGTACCTATATACACATGCCTGGGTACACATGTGCGTGCACTAGAGTTCAAATCATGGTGTAGCTAATGTAACTACTACATATTCTGAAAGTGTGTACTTTAGTTTTTCCTTAAGAAAACAATAGAAATTCCTAAAGATCAGTAGAAATATTAAGGAAAGGTGCAAGATAAAAATGACTAGCTCATCCTCCATACATAATGGTCTCGACTGGTTAGAAATTAAGGTGTAGTCATGACCCACAAATTTAATCTAGGTGTTTACAAATGTGTATCATCCTAGTTATCTTAGCAGTTTCTAATTCTTAAAGGGAAGAGGGTAATATGTGTATTAGTATTATTTCTTTCTGCCAAATTTAGGGGCATTTATCTATGCAAACCACTTTAAAGTCTATTTTTTAAAGTATTTTTTAAATTCTTAGATAACTCTAGTTGAAGTTTAAAAGTGTTTTGGTCTTTAAGATGTTTTTATGTAGGCTAATTTTAAGACGGTGCTGTGATTCGCTTCTGGCTCACCTTCTTTAAATTTTAAAAATGTATTAAGAGGAAAATTTCTATATGCCTCTAAAGATTTATAAATAAGCTTCCATCAAATTATTCATTAAAGTATATATTGAGGGAAAGAATAAAAATACTTTTCTCAACCTGGAAATCTTTTAGCCTAACAAAACTTTACTCAAGTAAAGGAAGAATTGTCAAAGAAAAGAAAGAACAGATCATCTAAACTGTATATTCAATTATTTTTTAAGGTAGAGTTAAATCTGCTGAATGATATTTTGTATCAGGATATCTTCAATTTTATCTTACTTCATTTTACATAGGTCTTTACTAATGCTATGGGAAGTTTTCATTCAAATTTTGTATTCGGTATAATAGCCAAGTTATCATATTTATTATTATATTTGTCATGATTAGCCTAAGATCATGTATTTGTTAACAAATAACAAATAGTAATAGGACAGGCTCCAAATTGTCACAAAACCTTCTGTACAAAAGATCTTTAAAAATAATTATTTGAGTACTTAAAATCCAGTATTCCCATTTCTCTAACTTGTTTCTCTTGAATGATTTCAGTTAATGCCAGAGATCCAAGTGATGTTCTAAAAGCTCCAAAGAGCACTGTTCAATCTTGAGTAAAATGCTTTTAAATTTGCTCCTGAGCATGGTCCACAGAGTACAGGGCAGCAAGGCCAGAGATGCCTATCCAGGTTTAGATCATAGTTTATTTGTAATAAGCTTCATGTTGGTATCAAGAAATAGTGAAAACAAAGGAAGATCCGAGAAGTTGCCAGTCCAACCATCTTATCTGATTGCATTTCTCCTTACCTTATATAAAGAACGATTTTAACCAAAACACATAGAAATTTCAAAGGTGTATTGCCTATTATATTTCAGTTTCTTCTTGCTGAACTGCCGAATTCTATTAAGTCACATACTAATGATTTTCATAAACATTTATAAAATCGTAACACTTTTGAATACTCACATTTTCAAATATTTCTTTCATGTCTTTTCCTCTAAATTTGCATGGGAAGAGATAGGGATTACCCCATACAAGATGCAACTTTTTAAACATTTTGAACTCAATGTTTTACATTCTATTAAAGGGCAAAAATCAAATCCACCCAGAAGCCATCAGACAGGGCATACAAAGCAGCACTTTCTTTGGGAAGTTTCCTTTGTGATAGAGGAGATGGTAGACTAGACGGTGCGGGTAGAATGAACGAGATCCACATTATTTTAGGTGGTAGGACAGGGAATAATCATGTCGTTTTTCTCTGGTGAGAGATACCATTTTTCCTGGGCATTCTTTTCTTAATAGACCACAAAATATTTTAAAAATCCAATTTATCTCAAAACCCATTTCATTTTGAGTTATAGACAAAAGGATCTTTTAAACTAGAAGTTTTCGATGCTATTTTTGTTTGGCCTCTTTGAATAATGATGATATGCTGTTATAACTGTGGACATTTTCTTAGGTCTACCAGGAATAGTAATGTAAAATTGAAATATTTGTCATAACGCCTCTGCCGTGCAGAAGGGGTGACCATCCTTTTGTGTACTTCTTTAATTTTATTGTAAAATCTTGTGGTGACTTTTACCTGTTTGCTGTGGGCAGGTCCTCAGTAAAATGGTTTATATTGAGTCTCTAGTATTAACAGGCTCTTCCTTGCTGTCTAAGTGTTTCAAATTATGGGAAATATGAGACACTGGGAGGCAAGAAAAATAACAATAACAGCATGTGATAGCAAAATGGTATTTCACTTATTCCTGTGAATATTTCTTGTTGGTACCAATGGTACTGTACAAAGTGAATGTTATAGCCACAACATTCTCTTAAAAAAAGACACTGTCAAGAAGTGAGAAATTGCTCTCAAGCAATGTTCTTGTTGTCTCTGAACATTTTTCTATTTAAAAAGATATACTGTATTGCCATATAGAGATCACGAGGTCAAGAATTTTCATAAAATCTCATGCTAAAAAACTTTAAATTGATTTACTGAGGCCCAAAATATAACTACTTCCAATCAATTATAACCTGTATTTATAGACAAACTAATTTGAAAAGTTAATTTGAATAAAAAGATATAGTCTTTGTGTGAATACTTTTCTTTCACATTCAACTTGAACTAAGAATTTACTAATACATTAAAAATGTTAAAATTCTTTTGGACCCTATAAATCTTGACAGTGTAATTTCAAGTAGGTTCATTTCCATTTGCACAGAAAGTTTCTGTCTTTAGGAAACTGAAAATGGAATACTGTGGATATTATGACTGTTTGTCTTGCGTGTAAATAGGAAATTGATAAGCTGCCTATTGAGTGGTATAGCTGGATGCTTACCCATAAAGGGAACACTGTGGTTATGACTTGTATATAAAGTTTCTGTAGTTAATAAAGTTGTTATTTTTATAACCATGATTATATTATTATTCTTAATAATAATAAAATATTTTATCAAAATGCTCCCCTTCTCTTATTATAATTACATACATGGACCTATTTGAACCTGTTCTAGGGCTTAATGCAGAAAACAACAGCAACCATAATCCCACTGACAGAAATTACACATAATTTGTTGCAAGAAATATCAGGTATTTATAGAAAAATAGTTACTAATTTATTCCACCTTCTATCCACGGTCATATCAGTGTTCTTCAAAAAGCTGTTAATCTCTATGCACTTTGATTTCTCCCACTATAAAATATAATTATTTGGTCATTCTTCATATTTGCAAGAACAGTGCTATGATATGGTTTACCAGTATTTATAAAATATTGTCTTGAATGATTACCTAAGCTCCTTTACTGCATTACAATATACTACAGGTGTAATTGTAAATGATTCAGTTAATCAGTTTGGAACATTATCTTCAAACTATGCATTAAATTCAAAGTAAATATGAATCAGATGGATTCAATTCAAATGAGATGCAAGATTGGAAAAACTAATTATGAATTGATCTAACTAAAAAGAGCTCTGTAACATCATTGGTTATTACAAGTTATCTGCCTATCCTCCAAAGAAGTCACTCTATTACTTCTACATAGATAGTCATCTCAAGTGATGACTAATGTATATAATTCTCAAGCCCGTGATAAAATATCTGATCTTCATGATTATGATCCAGGGAGAATACATGCACGTATTCACTTCTGGAGTCAGTAAAGATATTTCAAATACATATACTGTTGATTTTTCTAACTTTAGATTTTTTCCCTCTGTTTTTTATAACACATTCCATTTCAAACCTATATTCTGCTGTTTTAAGTAGAATAGTCCAGAAAAGCTTCATTAAGAGATGGTATTGAACAGGGTTCTCAATGAAGTGAGAAAGCAAGCTGTGTAAATATCGGGTCTGATAAATAAAACTTCGACAATATTTTTGTTAGTTTCTTAATATAGTTTATTTACTCTAGTAAATTGTAATGATTTAATTAGTCACTATTTGCCAATGTCTTGAATAGAATCACCTTGGTTTACATTTCCTCGTTGTTATAGTCCAGGAGTTTTATTGACATCCTATTTCATTATTTTCCTGCACAGGCACCATTTTTAATCTATACAATCCTAAAAGTGCATTCTGCATCAGCTCACAACATTACATCCCTTTCAGGTAAAACTCAGATTAGAAGTTTTATTCTAGACAGTCTGTATATTTATTTGGTCCCTTATATTACAAACATCTTAATTGGATGTGTTGCTTAGGAAAGCTGAAATTTAAAACCAACTTCAAGATAAAAAGAATATTTGTAGTAAAATACTTGGGCAGTTAACTGTACTATGAATTATATGCTATTGCTGAAAGCACATCTAAGTAAAACAGAAAATACTGGGCATAGGGAAAACACTCTTTACTTTTACTTTATATAACTCAGAAAAAGTGTGAGATTATACATTATTTGTATGTACACTTACACTTTAAGAAAGTAAACAATATTGAACAAAACAAAACCTATCAACCTGCCATATTACCTATTCCAAGCTAATTTTATACCCTCATCTCTCCCAAATACTCCTGCACACTTATCACTTTTTCTTCACATCATAAATGAGAAATGCCTTCACATTTAAACTTCATGAATGTGTTCAACAGTCCGTGAGAACATCAGGCCTTTCTTTAACACCTCAGAGCCTTTCCCTGTCACATAATTTTCCTTGTGGATCCATCCTCAACATCCATACCTAGAGTTATTACTTCCTCAGCCTGCTGCTGGGTTTGCTGAGGTTTCCTTTTCGCTTATTTTAATAATCTCCTCTAACTGCATAAAACTTGTTTTGTTTTATTTTATTCTGCTTTGTTTCTAATGTGCAATCTGCCTCCACTCAGTCTGAGCTCCTTGGAGATATCAACAATGTCTTGCTATTAAAATTTGTGTATTTTTTATTTTGCACATATGTGCTTCACACATAACCATGCTTAACATATCCTTTCTAATTATCCTACAATCCACCCTCTTTTTGAAGACTTATTAGTATTACCTAGAGACTTGTAATTTTTGTAAAAATTGTGCAACTCTCACTGAGTGTGAAGAATTTTAGGGTTTTATATTTAGTTTCATTATTTAGATTTGAGTTAGTAAGAGGGACTATTCATACACTAGACCATGAAGCTGGAAAGAGGAATTATGAACTATAAAGAATTTATATATTTATAAAGGTAGTTATTAAAAATAAAAATGAAAAACTTGATTTTAGTTTGTTAATGGATGTAAGTGTTTACTTCATACAACCTAATGCAGTTTCAGTTATGCTGGTGAACATTTTCCCATCTGAGTTTCTTCCATGAACAGTTGATGTCATGTCATTAAGGGTAAAAAGACCACATCAATTATTGCAAAAAAAGTCTGAGTCAACAGTAGTTCACTCATTCCTTATGTGCAAATATGCCATCTGCTGTGCATTGAGAAGTTTCACAATACTGTTACTGAATTAGCAAAAGATTTTCATCTGATGGGTTTTCTTAACTGAGAGAAATCAACTTGGATAACATGTTGCAATAAAATGAAGTAAAGAAAATGCAGACGGATTTTTATATTATTTTTTTCATATATTTTTAAGCCTTTACAAAGACATTGTCCAGTTTTCAAAACTGAATTTTTAGGTGGCTAAAATTCAAATTCAATGATAGATTATATATAACTATGCCCTAAACAAAGACTTATATCATATAAAAGAAAAATAATGAATAATTTAAAAAGTGGAAATTTGACACTATGGACAGATAAGTGTTTAAAGATCTTTAGAGTGTAGAAGAGAAGGTGCACAGATGATTTAACATCTTCCCTTGGTTGTTTAAAGAGTCATTCTGAGAGTAAATGTTCAGGTCTTTCTGCTTAAGAGTATGAATGTGGAAAGATTAAGAATGATATTTCAGACAGACAGTTTTTGCATCAGGCAGAACTTCCTAATTCTGAGGGCTAGAATACACTAAAGAATAATAAAACTTCATAGAATCTCTCACTATGGACATTTCTTAAAAGAGGAAGTATTTCAACAATGATTTAGGTAAGCTGGTAAGCTTTACCCAGAATAGAACACCATTCTGCAGGACATTTAAAAGCTGGGCTGGCAACCAAATGTTTGGGGCTTGAATAAGTTTTAGATATGCTGGGTTGCTTTAAAGAATCATTTTGCTGCGGAACCGTCAAGGCCTTTGAGTAACCCTGTGCATTTTGAAGCTTCACTCATGATATGGAATATTCTTCATATTTACTGTACTATAGGACTCCCTTAAAATTATGGAGACAATAGTTATGCCTTTAGCACCAGGTATCTGCTAAAGACTATCCAGGAAAACTTGATTTACATATTTATTTCTGAATGGGGAGCAATGGTAACTACATAGTTTGAAATGTCTACCATCTTTTATAATGTACAATAATTTTTCTTTTCTACAAAAACATCTCCCAGCAATCTTTCCATTTGGCATGTATTCCCAGATTGATCTCCTTTTTCATATTATTTACTCTCTTATGCTCAATTTGAGTAAAATTCAGACACTTAGAAGGAGTTGAGGCATTTTCTTGACATATGTGTACCATCTACTTGACCTCTCACATCATATCATTAATATAAAAGCAAAATTGATAACATGAAAATATGAAGATGATACTCAGGCTGAAAAATAAAAAGACAAAAATAGCCTAATTTTTTCCCCATCTTACTAGCCCTCACAATATCCCCTCATCTGCTGAAATCTCCAGCTTTGGAAGTGGGGGAACTAAAGGAAAAGAAATACAAGTAAAGAATATAAATAAAAGAAAAAGGGAAGAGAAAAAGGAAAGAAAAACAACCTAAAACCTGGCAGGGAGATGGGAAAAGTTTTCTGGAATTGTTTACATGTCCCTAGAGATAAAGTCAACAAAAAGATCTAAAGCATTTTTCTTTATTACCCTCTTTCCTTCTTAGTCACAAGCATTTGTATTTCCCAGATCCACTTATAAAAACTAAGTATAATGAGTCATCCTAAAATTAACAAACATAGAATATGGGTATAGATCATCTACATTCACAATGTCCCATTTTTATACTTTCAGCTTTTACAGTCCTTTTAGTTTTTTACTCAATTATGTATCACCTGTGACCCAAAGTAACAGAGAAAAACAAAGCTTTCTCTATGTGAATATTGCCCTCTAAAATATTCTAATGCTCTTTTCACCTTCAAGGGTTTCAGCATCTTTCCGCTGCTGCAACTTCAGGTGAACTTGGCTGGAACTTCAGCCAGCCAGCTCAGTTGGGAAGAACTGAAGTACCAGGTGGAGACCCAAGACAAAATGTCCAGTTGACATCTCTTCTTGGATGTATCCTTACCAGCTAAACTGTATGTGACCAAAATTAAACACTAATCCCTTCTTCCCCCTCAGTCTTCTCAAAAAAAGGCACAACAGTCTATTTTGCTCAAGTCAGAAGGCAGGAAGTCACTTTTTCCTATTTTGTTTCTCCCTTTCTACATCCAAACAAACAGCAAGACATCATCAGCTTTGCCTCCTGAACGTGTCTTGTATCATTCACGTGTCCCCATCTCCGGTGGCTCCACTTTTGCCCAAGGTACAATTTTCTTTCACTTTCATTCCTACAATATCAAACTGTTTCTCCATATATACTGCAAACTGTTTTCTATCAGTTTCTAGAGCATACCATTCTTTTGCTTAAAGTCCTTTAATGACCTCCCATTGGCCTAGCGATATCTGTATGACCTGCCCTCTGCTGTTCAACTCAGGGAGCCCCTGCTCTGTTTCCCTTTGCCTGCTATTTCCAGCCCCATCGCACTTTTTCCGTTCTGGGAAAAGGTGAAGCTCTTCCCCTCCTTAAAGCCTTTAAATCATCTCCCACCCACCAGTTGTTGCCTGACTAATGTCCACTTCATCCTTTAGCTGAAGTCACAACAACCGTCTCCCAACCCACTCTCCTGTCCCAGACACACATCTCAAAGTATGATATATCTCAGAACACATGGCTTAATTAGTTAGACTGTTGTATATATGCAATAACAATATGTCCACACACACACACACACTCACACACACACACACAGTCTCTCCTATGGGATTTTAAGCTCCAGTGAGAACATGGGCTAGATCTAAATATTTCACACATTTATCTTCAGTACTAGTTAAGTCCTACATGATAAATATTTGTTAAATGAATGTGTCAGTAATTATCTGCTTGCAATTTTTCCCCTTCAATTCCAAAATACAATCACCCTACAATATCTAAATTTTACTATTAAAAATAGTAATATCTCCAAATTCCTTTGGTGGTAGTTTGGGGAGGTGGTTTCTCCCGGCTTCTGTCATACATTTTTTTTATGTTAGTGCATATTTACTGGCCACTAACTATGATAGTATTAGCATCTGGGAATACAACAATGAACAAATAAAACTTGAACCTGAAAGTGTTAACTGAGAAGTGTAAATGGCTTCTGGAGCATGCAGGAAGCTTCCACTAAGTTTTTTTTAGCTCATCTTCCCTTAGTCTTTCTAAATTGTTAGGGTCTTAAATCTGGCCGATTTGAGTATTATTTTTTCTATTTTATGAACACTTTATCCCTGCATTAGTAATTATTAACTAAGTTTAAAGTTATTTTTCTTTTATCTTCCCCTTTCTTGTTCAATTTTCTCAGGTTAATATCTTTTAAATCTTTCTCCTTCTTCCTTACATTCACAGGAATTGCATGCACTTTTAGTAGATTTAGAGAAGTTTATGTATTTATTATCAAGGGAATAATGTAGCTTCTCAAATGGTAGAACAGTAGCAATTTTTAGAGATGAAGTTATAATGGTTTCTTTTGCTGGTGCAGGACTACTAAATGTTTTACTATTGTAAGTTTTTAATTACACATATTTGAAGATGATTCAATAACAATAGATAACGCTGATTCAGTGCTTTCTATTTACCATGCTCTTTTTTCTCTTGTTTAATCATCCTTACAATGGTACATAGTTAGGTCTATAACTCTATCCCTTTTAGAGAAAAGCAAATGTTCAAATGAATTGTAATAAGAATGCACTTAGGGGCAGATTTTCAATATTAATTTTGCTTGAACCTTTCATCCTATCCTGTATGATGAACCGTTAATTTTATTATTTTCCAGAAAAGTAGGAGAAAGAGGGAATTCTGACTTAAACAAGTAAATGTTGCCATAATCTAGACAGGATATGAGCAAGAAGCTATTCAGAGGTCAAACTGTGTTCCAAGCAGACCTTGCCCAAAGCTCTGTGAGGGATCAGCTAAAGGAGCACAGCCTTCTCAGCTTCAAATAGCAATGGCTGACCTGTGAGTTGCTTCTAAGACTAGTCACCGTGGAGCTGAACGTTAGTGGGATAAGGAGCTAGTCCAGCAGGAGAGGTTTCTTTATCTTTGATGAGGGAGGAAATATAGCTATTGACGAAGAAAAGCAACAGACTTCTGAGAAAGAAATAGTAAGAACTTCAGAGAGACATGTAGTGGAAAGAATTCAAAGGGACACCAATGGGAAAAAAAAACAGAATTCATTCAGAAACAAAGAAAAGCAATAATGGTATCTGCCCTTTATTGCAGATACCACAGGGTGTTTTAAGAAAGAGGGAAACACCTTCAAAGGGAATTATAATCTTTTAAATAGGGCAATTATCAGGAAAACTTGATGTACATGTTTATTTTTTGCACTCTATTACATGGAATCATAATCTTTGACAGTTGCAAAGGCATGCTAAAAAACATATTTTCAATTTACAGAGGAAAAGGGAAAGTGAAATGACTTGCCCAGGGTCACACAGCTAGAGGCAAAGCCAGTCCTAGAAACAAAATCTCTTTTTTTTCTACTCAAAACCTTGGTTTTATTATTTACATTTTGATCATAACCATAAAGTACATAATACTGAAATTTAATCAAAACCTCAGAAGAATTGTAGTACTTCAATGGAATTTAAAAAGAGCGGTTAACAAAATCTTAAAATACTGCTCAAGCAAAAGTGAGGGCCCAATTTTCTTTACAGCCTAAAGGGATCTGGACAAAGGCCTGGCAGAGAGGACCAATCCCGGGTAGAGACGTAAGGACTCCGCAATAAGGAGCCAGCCAAGGTGGATGTCAGCTGGCTTCCTTCCCTAGCTCAGTTTGTGATCTGACTGCCTGCTTGACTAGGAAGAAGCCTTCTAAGGAGAAGCTGGGGGATTGATTTTCCGGCAGATATGGAATTGAAATGCAAAAGAAGCAAAAGCGCATACTAACAAGCAGGAGCATAACATGGAATGATGAAGGCAGGGCTGTCCTTCCCAACCCCAGAGGAGAAAACCTGCAGGAGCTGAGCAATTCAGATATCTGCGAAAGTTCCTGACCTAGAGAGGTGTTTTTATTTTTTAAAACAGCTTTAGACAATTAGCTTTGTCTGCAGATTAGAATTGCTCTCAGTTTTTCCTTTAGGGCCAGGAGGGTTTGTGGTTATGAAACCTGTGAGTAGATGAGTTTGAAACTCTAGCTCTAAGTTTCCCAAATACAAGGTTATAGATTGGATTAAAGGCTTATTAAATAGTATTTATAGTTCCCAATATTATGCACATGATTTATATATTCCTCAGCAACCTTAATTCATCAGTTTGACTCTTCAAGCTCTATGTACCTTAGAATATCATGAGCGTTCTCACAGTCTAAAGACCTAGGGAAAGCTCACCTCAGTTCAGTGATCCTGTCTGGAAACTACACAACCTCTTATGTGACAGACCTGCTGTGGGAAGAGGTAGGGCTGGCAGATGTGGTATCCTGATCATCTGAAGTTTTTTCACTTCAGCATGTGGTTAATGACATCCTGCTATATAAACTTGGCTTTTGTGAGGTTTTTTGTGACAGTAAAGATAAACTGAAAATCATGGTTTTTATTCATTCACAGTAATGTGGCACACTTTTAGTCAATTTTTTTGTATTGTTTTGGACACTTCTTAGAGTGTTATGCTTTGAGTTTAGTGTGTCTGGAGTCCAAAGTGTTCTCCTGTGATTTACCTAGAAAGACAAACTCCTGTGCCTCTCTCCACCTGCATATCCAACAAGTACTTCAAATACCTTCCAAACTGTGGGTACGATTGCAATATTTCCAGAACCTCTCACCTGGCCTTAGTACATCTCCATATCAATAGGTATTTCCAAGGGATAGAGAGAAGTAATCCACCTCCATATCAATAGGTAATTACATGAGGGAGCTAGGGCATATGTGGACCCAAGAGGTAGGGTGGGGTCCCTTTTTGCAGCCAGGTCATGAGCAATATGACCCAGCAGAAGGGGATGACTGCTTATAAGCAATAAACAGGTTTCTCCCACTTTATTTTTCCCTTTGACTGATTTTGGTTTCAAAAGTAATTTGCCCCAGGCTGGGAAAATATTTTTCCACCAGAGTGACATCTGGTGGTAGTCGGCAGATGTCACCCAAAATCTGTCTTCATGGGTGTGACCCTTGGGTGGGTTTCCCCTAGAGATGGTGGGGTGATAACCTGTGGCTACTGCGGTGGGGGGTGATGACTCACCCTTACCTCTGGCAGTGGTGGAGGGTGTGGCTTCACCCAGAAACCCTTATGTAGATAGTGGGGAGGTCCCAGGGGCTGCAGTGGTAGAGGGTACAGCCTCACCCAGGAGCCCCCTATCTGTGGGGCTTCCAATTGGGGAGCCCCTAATGAGTAACTTGTCTAGGATAAAGCACCTCCCAGAGGGGTGGGTACTTCCCCACAATAGGAGAAGGGTGGAGACACTGGAAGCTCTGGAATTAGCCCTCCATGAGATAGAAGACTGCTTAGAGGCCCTGAATGGCCATGCAGCAACTGGGATTGTGGGATGTTTGTTACTCAGGATAGTGGAAAGAGTTATTGAGGAGAGAGACACACTTCAGTGTCACTTGGAGGAGCTGGGTGATGACCTATGGGATGCCCTTAAGAAAGAGAGACAGTTATTGAGAAGACAGTTCATTCCGCTGGAAGATATGTTAGCAGCAAGGAAGGAGACAGCAGGAGAATCCACGTTGCAGGAGGCCACGGGGGAGGGGGAGGAAAGAGCAGTGCCTTCAGCCCCAGAGATGGTAGAGGAGATGCTGGGAGAGGATGAGGGGGTGTAGCTGAGGGCAGAACTATTACTGAGGCCACTGCCCGAGGCACCAGCCTCTCCTGTGTTAAAGGCCCCCCCAGCTATAATTAAAAAAATAAAAACTCAACAACTGTAGGCTCCTCAGGGGGAGGACCCGCCTCCTCCCCAGGTTGTGGAGCACTCCATGCTCCGCCCCTACACCCAGGATGAGCTGGTGGACATAAGCATCCGGTTCTGGGAGAAGCCGTCAGAACCTCTGCCTACATGGCTTTTGCGTCTCTGGGATATGGGGGTGGAAAACATTGTTATATTCGGTTCTGAAATGGGTAGACTGGCTTCCCTGACGACTCACCCTTTCCTATGGCAGTGGTTGCAAAATGCCCATCACACCTCAGGGAATCAGGTGCTTCTGGATTGGCTGACAACAGCCATCAGGGCAGTTTGGTCTAATCAGGGTGATTTACTATGCTTACTCGCTAGCTGAAAAATGTATGCAGAGCTCCAGCAGGTGTTATGGGAGCTGGGCATGAACAATATCATCTATAATATGGACCCCCAGGGCCCCGATGAGGAGGTGTTCACCATGGGAAGGAGAAATCTTGTGCTGCATACAGCTCTCCCATCTCTTTGGGTCCCTGGTGACTATTCTTGCCCCCCACATAGGGCAACCCATAAATGAGGCTACTCAGACTTTGGCAGATCTGGGGGAGGTTGAAACAATCAGAGCACAGAAGGAAGTATGGGCTACAACCAAAAGGAGAGGTGCAAAGGGCCCTGTGAATGTATTGAGGGCCCATATGTGGGTTGATTTGATAAAGGCTGGGGTAGTGAAAGAAAAACTTGATGGGCATTCCAATAGGATCTTGTTAGAACTGTGACACCAATTAAATACAGAGCAGCAGTTCCAGCTGCTGAGGTCCACAACATGGGGAGGCAAAGCCCCATGTTTGGCCTGTATTCCTGGGGGACAGTACTCAGGCTCCTCCTGGACCCTCACCCCCACAGGAGGAGAATTGGGTGTCGTGGTTTGACTGGGGCAGGGGTCAAGGTCCCCACTTTGGGGGACATGGTGGAGACCAGAGGCTTCATGCAGAATTAGCAATTCATTGGTCCCCCTTGAATGTACATCACCTGGCACTGGAGGACACAGGAGCTGAATGTTCTCTGATTTATGGCAACCCTGAGCGGTTTCCTAGGACCCCTGCTGTGATAGATAGAGTGAGGAAATCCCAAATCCCATTGGAGATAGGGCACTGGTCCCCAAAGGAGTATACTGTGTACATTTCTCCCATCCCTGAATATATTTTGGGGGTAAATATGCTGCAGGGCCTGTGGTTACAGACCAGTGCAGGTGAGATCAGACTCAGGGTATGTGTGGTAAAGGCAGTTCTGAGGGGACATGCTCAGCACCCGCCTGTAGTTCTGTCTGTACTTCATCAAGTGACAAATACTAAGTGGTATAAATGCTTAGGGAGCACAAGGAAATTGTAGAAATTCTACAGGGGTTGAAGAAGTTGGGCATCATAAAGTCCCCTCATAGTCCTTTTAACTCCCTGGTTTGGCCAGTGAAAAAGCCAGATGGCTCCTGGTATATGACTGTGGACTACAGGGGATTGAATAAAGTCACACCCCTTTTGCATGCTGCTGTCCCCTCTATAGCAGCCCTTATGGACACCCTCAGTCATAAAGTAGGGATGTATCATTATGTTGTGGACTTTGCTCATGCTTTCTTCTCTATTGACACAGTACAGAAAAGTCAGGAATAGTTTGCCTTCACGTGGGAAGGCCAGCAGTAGACATTCACTGTCTTTCCACAGGGACACCTCCACAGTCCCACAATTTGTCATCGACTTGTACCCCAGTACTTGGCCACATGGAGAAAAACACAAACCATGCAGCTGTATTACTACATTGATGATATAATGTGCACATCTGATTCTCTTGCAGATTTAGAAGGGGCAGTTCCTAGACTGCTGAGGAGAAAGGATGGGCTGTGAACAGCACCAAGGCTCAGGGACCTGGTTTGTCTGTAAAGTTCTTGGTGGTTGTCTGGTCAGGTAAAACTAAAGTTATCCCAAAAGAAATCATAGACAATGTCCTGGCTTTCCCTACTCTTACCACTATGGCAGTGTCTCAAGAGTTTTGGGGTCTTTTGGGCTACTGGTGAGTGTTTATCCTGCACTTGGCACAAATTCTGAAGCCCTTATACCAGTTGGTAAAAACGGGCATCGGGTGGGACTGGGACGAAACATGTGCAGCTGCTAAGCGAGCAGTCAAGGCTGCACAGTCCTTGAGTGTAATGGACTCATCAAGGCCCTGTGAGCTAGATGTTCATGTAACGGAAGATAGTTGTGGATGGGGCCTTTGGCAGTGGCTTGAATGGACACGCCAACCTATTGGATTCTGGTCACAGAATGGAAATGAGCAGAGGTCCAGTACATCTTGTTAGAGAAGCAACTGGCTGCTGTGTACTACAGCTTGCTAGCTATGGAGCCCATTACTGGAATAGCTCCAGCCAAGGTAACAACTGATAGAATCCAGACAGGAGTACTACCTTTTTGAATAAGCCCACCCACCATCTCAGAGAAACTTAGGTTTCATCTTACTTAGGCTATAAGCACTTTCCAGAGGACACATCAGCAAGCCACAAGCCCACCTTTCCCCTGACCTCTCCCCTCAAAGAGACCTCCAAAAACCCTGGCCATAAAAAGCCTCCCGGCCCGTTAGAGACCCCTTTTTTTCTTTGTTCTGCTTGCCAGAACAGAGAGGTCCCTCTCAGGTTTAGCAATAAACCTGCTTGGATTATGGAGTTTGTGTCCTCTATTTTCCTTTCAATAACCACCTATCCCATCATGGGGTGGGTGTGAGGTTGGACCCAAAGTCCACAGAATGACGTGGCACAAATGCCTACACTGGCCAGATGGGGTGTGTATTCACAGCAGCATAGCGCCTTAAGTGGAGAACTCCAACTCTTACAGGCCAGTGACATACACCAGTGGGAAGCTGGAAGCACTTGCTTTTGAGCCATTTGTAGCCAAAAGTCCTCATCAGGAGGGAAAAGCCCCTAGACCTGAAGATGCATGGCATACATACAGCTCCAGTTGTGGGCAGCCCTCAGAGTGGGAGGGCTGTGGCTTTCCATCCTAAGACAGATAATATGGATGGAGGATGGAGAGGGGAAGAGAAGCCTATGGGCTGAGTTGCAGGCAGTATGGTTCATAATCACTCAGGAGCCATCCCCTATAGTTGCACTGACAGCTGAGCCGTCTATCGGGGCTTGACCCTGTGGTTACCTACATGGTACCAAGCCAGTTGGATGGTTGGTCACCAGCTCCTTGGGGGCAAGAGTTGTGGACTTGTGGGCCTGACTAAGAGAGTTACTGTATAACATGTGACTGACCATTTGCCTTTGGGATCCCCAGAGAATGATGAAGCAGGTGCCCTGGCTAGAAGGGAAGTCTGCCTCTGATGTGGCCCAATGGTTATATCAGTGTTTATTGCACGTGGGGCAAAAGACAATGTGGACTGTAGCCCATAGATGGGGCTTGCCGTTGACCTTGGAAGAAGTCAGTAGAGCCCAGAAGGAGTGCCTTTTGCGCTCTAAGAGGGACTTACATTGAGTCCTGCAGGAACATGGGACAATAATAAAATGGCCAATACCCCTTGTCAGGTGGCAAATAGACTATTTTGGGCCTCTGCCCATATCAGAAGGATATTGGTTTGCCATGATTTGTGTGGACACAGCTACTGGACTGTTGGTTGCTTTTTCTGCACATTGTTCAGATCAGCAAATGACCAAAAGGTGCCTAGAGCATCTCTTTGCAGCCTAAGGCTGGTTGCAGGTGATTGAGAGTGGTCAAGGCACTCACTTTACTGGACATGCATTACAAGAATGGGTGCATTCCAATAAAGTGGAAGTTTCTTGTACCATAAAACCCTACTGGGGCAGGCATGATAGAGAGGTACAATGGTTTGTTGAACTCTGGCCTGAAGTCAGACACCAATCGTCTCTGGGGTTGGTCAGTTTGCTTACTGCTATAGCATTTGAATGAGAAGCCCTGAAAAGGAGCCTTGAGTCCTGTGGACATGCTAACACACATTGCTGCTTCTCCTATACAACTGTATGTGCAAACCAAAGATTAGGTATTGAAGCCAGGATATGGCCAGCAGAGCAACATCCTGCTGCTGGACCCTACTGCATTAAACCCTGGAGACTCTGTTGAGTGGATGTGGCCCTGGGCATTCCCACACATGGACCAGCGATGGCTGGGCCTTTTGGAACCTTAGGGAAAAAAATTTGACCTCCAGTGTGTTCCTGGAGTAACAGAAGAATGGCCCCCAAAGATCAGGGTAGTATACCCAAAACATCCAGGAGGTAAGAGTATCTTACAGGGAAGTTTTGTTTTGTCTTTATGGCCAGTGCATGTACCTACTGTAGCCCTATATATTGCCCCATCTGTAACTCCCACAGGGAGGGGGGTGAAGTTCTGGTATACTAGACCAGGATGAGATCCCATTCCTGCCACTGTCCTATCACAGAACCACTCACTTGCATGCATCCTACCTGATGGGAAAGATTTGCCTATGATGGTGTCATTAAAACATGTATCTTATTTCCCTTAAGGTTATTTTCTTCTACAGTCCCTGTGGCCTGGACTCGCCCCCTGGCTGCAGCTACAGTGTGATGATTGTTCTGAACTCCCTACCTGTTCAGCTATGACCACATGCAGAATTGGTGAGCTATGGACTTAATCTGCCTAAGACTTTGAACCTAGCTGACTCCTCTGGTTTGAGGATTATCATGATTTTATCACTGTTGTTATTATATGTTATTAGTCTGGTTACAGTGCACAGGGGCCATCGTGGAACATGGGGACCGAGTAGATTATGAGGCAAAATTTCTGGATGGGTGGGCTGTGGGTAAAATTGCAATACTTCCAGAATCTCTCACCTGGCTTTAATGCAACTCCATATCAATAAGTGTTTCCAAGGAGTGGAGAGAAGTAGTCCATCTCCATATCAATAGGTGATTACATGGGTGAGCGAGCGAGCGAGGGTTCATCTGGACCTGAGAGGTTGTGTGGGGTCCCTTTCTGCAGCCAAGTCACAGTAGAGATTGAGCAGAATTGGACTGCTTGTAAACAATAAACTGGTTTCTCCGACTTTTGTTTCTCCCTTTGATTTTGGCTTCAAAGTTAAATTGCCCCATGCTGGGAACATATTTTCTCCCTGGAGTTATACCAACCCAGAACATGGTGTTTCCCCTACACTTTTTTCCTTTAATATTTTTTATTTTCTGTTCCAGCTGTGGCAGTATCTTCTTCAAAACACCATCCTAGTGCCCCGGGTTCTTACAGTGAGAGCTCTGGTTCATCCCATTCATCTCCCACTTCCCCACTGCTCAGATCTCTGGGTCTGCTGATTTTACCACCTAATTATGCCTTGAAAATGATCCTTCCTCTTCCTTGTACCTCCTTTTCCTTGGTTGAAGCCCTTAGTTTTTCTCTCCACTGTATCCTAAGAGGCTAATCTATATTGGTCTCCCTTAAGCCATCCTCTTCTGTGCTGTTAGAGTGACCTACTTAAAAGGCACACATGAAAAAGGCAGCTCAGGCCTACAGTCCTTCCATGGCTCTTCATCTGCCAGGATACAGCCCCTAAGGTTTTTAGTGACCTTAGAGCTCACTCCACACCTTTTCCCTCCTTGTTAACTCTTCTTCAGGCAAAGAGATACCATGGTAGCTTGTTTTGTTTTACTGTTCGTTTGTGTTCCTTTGTTTCTTGCCTAAGTAACTTTGCCATGGTTTTCTTTCTTCATGAAATAGTTCTGCCTACCATCTCCATTCTTTGCTAAATTCTACTTAAGTTTTGAGTTTGACCCTAGGTGTAGTCTCCACTTGGCCTTTATCCCAACCAGCTGGCTGGCTGGGACCCACTTTCTTGTTCAGTTCCTGCCAGCTCTATTGTCTGGAAGCAAAACACTGCTCTAGATATGTTCCATCTGTTTTTAGATGGATATCCTTAAAGAACCTACTTTCCCTGTGGCAACAATTCCCTGCAATTGTTAACTGGGCCTAGCTCCTTGGAGCTTGAATGACTGTCACATGTAAAAACCCAGGGACTTGTTCCCACAGTCAGTCCCTCTCTCTGGAGCGTCAGCTTCTACATCAAGTGTCACCTAAAGTGTTCACAACTGTAGGGGGAGCAGATGTTTATCACTGAATCATAGATTCTGATATTTTTCTTTCTCTTCCATGAAATGGAACTTAGAAAATTGTATACATAAACACTTTTTAAGAAAATTATGACCTGAGGTTTATTTGAATTTTAGATATTTAGTTAATTAGCAGCAGTTTGGATCATTCTAATTTCTACTCCAGTTAAGCACTTAGCATCACTTGTGGCTTTTGTTGTTATCATTTATAAAGTTAAGAATTCTGATAGTAAATCTTTTGTTTGTTAATATAAAAAAAAGTCCATGGGTGTGGATACATCAGTTAAAATTAGGTTTGTCTACAATTGACAAAAAAATTTAAAAAAAAATTAATTTCTTTTTCACATAAAAGCACTCCAGAGATAGGAGTTGAGTCGGCAGGGCAAATTTAGGAAATCATTAGGGACTGCACCTCCTGCTTCGTTGCATTAATAACTCCTGTTTTATTAGTGTTGCATTCTTAGCACTCAGCTCCATTTCATGTCCAAACTGGCTGCTCAAGATTCTATCATCAAGTCTGTGTTCCAGAAAGCAGGAAGAGTAAGGAAGGAAGGAAAGAAGGAAGGGTGGACATCCTCCCTTTAAGAATGATTCCCAGGAGTTCCTTGGCATGACAATCTGTAACTCTGGGGGGAAATGTGTTCCCAGCCAGGGCCAAATAAACCACAAACCACTGAAACTGAAATCAGTTGAAGGAAAAACTAGATGGGAAGAGGCCTTTTACTGCTTACAAGAATGCTGGCTCCATTCATCTACTCCTGCTTGTCTGCATCTCTCCCTGTCCTGGCTGGGAAGTGCTCAAACAAACTCTCTTCCATCCCAGCACACTCTAGCCTCTTCTTGCGCCCTTTGTAATCACCTATTGACACGGAGATAGACTAAGGGCAGGTGAGAAATTCTGGAAATACTGCAATTTTACCCACACAGTCACATGGCCAAAACTGATTGAAAGAGTGGCTGAGATATGTGGTAAATCAGGCTCCATGTGCCCAGCTAAATATTGGGGATTCTGTTACTAAGAAAGAAGTGAAGAATGGATTTGGGTGAACACTGGCAAACTCTGTGAGAGAGGAGATTTCCTTTCTAAAGAAAATCTTATAGCCTCTTCTCTTTTCAACTATGCAGAATTGTTCATAGTTTTGAGGAGAAAACCTACTGGGTCTCTCTTCCTTGTGTAGTGGGGCTTAGGTGGGGGGGAGGAAAGATAACAAACTATTATTATTATAGTAGGGGAAGTGCAGATATAATAATCTAATTCATCTAGGATGGTAGGTTTATTTAAATGATAGAGTCAGGCTACATAACAACACATAAAGGGACAATTAGGTATTTGTAAGGGGTTCTAAGAAGTATCCCAGTTACCCAGAGAAAAAGTGGAAATATTTGCCAAAGAAAGTTCACATTCCTCAAATTCTCCTTTTATATTCATATTTGACTGTTTTTATCTGATCAGAGTCCTGAAGTTTCATTTTTAAATGTATTTTACTTTTTTATTATGTGTACTTTTACTTTAATCACTTTTACTTTGTGGAAAGGAAATGTACAATCAATCAGTAATTTTTTAAGGAAAAAATTCTAAATATCCTGTTAAAATTAGGAGGAAAAAACTGTACTCATGAGTATTTCAGGAAACACTGTGTAACTTGTTGACATACCAGATAATTATAAAAGAGTTCGATTAAAAAAATTTTTTTTGGTATCATTAATATACAATTATATGTGCAACATTATAGTTACTAAACTCCCCACTTCATCAGGTCCCCCCCACTTACCCCATTACAGTCACTGTCCATCAGGGTAGTGAGATGCTATAGAGTCACTACTTGTCTTCTCTGAGTTGTACAGCCCTCCCCATGCCCCCGCTACCTTACGTCTGCTGATCGTAATGCCCCTTTTACCCCCTTGTCCCTCCCTTCCCACCCATCTCCCCAGTCCCTTTCCCTTTGGTAACTGTTAGTCCATTCTTGGGTTCTGTGAGTCTGCTGCTGTTATTTTCTTTCAGTTTTTCTCTTTGCTCTTATGCTCCACATATGAGTGAAATCATTTGATACTTGTCTTTTTCCCCTTGGCTTATTTCACTGAGCACAATACCCTCTAGCTCCATCCATGTTGTTGCAAATGGTAGGATTTCTTTTCTTCTTATGGCTGAATAATATTCCATTGTGTATATGTACCACCTCTTCTTTATCCACTCATCTACTGATGGACACTTAGGTTGCTTCCATTTCTTGGCCATTATAAATAGTGCTGCGATAAACATAGGGGTGCATCTGTCTTTTTGAAACTGGGCTGCTGCATTCTTAGGGTAAATTCCTAGGAGTGGGATTCCTGGGTCAAATGGTATTTCTATTTTGAGTTTTTTTGGGAACTTCCATACTGCTTTCCACAATGATTGAACTAATTTGCTTTCCCACTGGCAGTGTAGGAGGGTTCCCTTTTCTCCACATCCTCGCCAACATTTGTTGTTGTTTGTGTTTTGGATGTTGGCCATCCTCACTGGTGTGAGGTGATATCTCATTGTGGTTTTAATCTGCATTTCTCTGATGATTAGCGATGTGGAGCATCTTTTCATGTGCCTGTTGGCTATCTGAATTTCTTCTTTGGAGAAGTGTCTTTTTATGTCCTCTGCCCAATTCTTAATTGGATTATTTGCTTTTTGTTGTTGAGGTGTGTGAGTTCTTTATATATTTTGGATGTCAACCCCTTATCTGACATGTCATTTATGAATATATTCTCCCATACTGTACGATGTCTTTTTGTTCTACTGATGGTATCCTTTGCTGTACAGAAGCTTTTCAGCTTGATAGAGTCCCACTTATTCATTTTTGCTTTTGTTTCCCTTGCCCGGGGAGATATGTTCATGAAGAAGTCGCTCATTTTTATGTCCAAGAGATTTTTGCCTATGTTTTCTCTAAGAGTTTTATGGTTTCATGACTTACATTCAGGTCTTTGATCCATTTTGAGTTTACTTTTGTGTGTGGGGTTAGACAGTAGTCCAGTTTCATTCTCTTACATGTAGCTGTCCAGTTTTGCCAACACCAGCTGCCGAAGAGGCTGTCATCTCCCCATTGTATATTCAAGGCTCCTTTATCATATATTGATTGACCATATATGTTTACGTTAATGTTTGGATTTTCTATTCTGTTCCACTGGTCTGTGGGTCTGTTCTTGTGCCAATACCAAATTGTCTTATTTACTGAAGCTTTGTAGTACAGCTTGAAGTCTGGGAGCATAATTCCCCCTGTTTTATTCTTCCTTCTCAGGATTGCTTTGGCTATTTGGGGTCTTTTGTGGTTCCATATGAATTTTAGAACTATTTGTTCCAGTTCACTGAAGAATGCTGTTGTTATTTTGATAGGGATTGCATTGAATCTGTCAATTGCGTTAGGTAGTATGGCCATTTTGAGAATATTTATTCTTCCTAGCCAAGAGCATGGGATGAATTTCCTTTTGTTAGTGTCCTCTTTAATTTCTCTTAGGAGTGTCTTGTAGTTTTCAGTGTATAGGCCTTTCACTTCCTTGGGTAGGTTTATTCCTAGGTATTTTATTCTTTTTGATGCAATTGTGAATGGAATTGTTTTTCTGATTTCTCTTTCTGTTAGTTCATTGTTAGTATATAGGAAAGCAACAGATTTCTGGGTGTTAATTTTGTATCCTGCAACTTTGCTGAATTCAGATATTAGTTCTAGTAGTTTTGGAGTGGAGACTTTAGGGTTTTTTATGTACAATATCATGTCATCTGCAAATAGTGACAATTTGACTTCTTCTTTACCAACATGGATGCCTTGTATTTCTTTGCTTTGTCTGATTGCCGTGGCTAGGGCCTCCAGTACTATGTTAAATAACAGTGGGGAGAGTGGGCATCCTTGTCTTCTTCCCAATCTTAGATGAAAAGCTTTCAGCTTCTCATTGTTAAGTATGATGTTGGCTATGGGTTTGTTTTATATGGCCTTTATTATATTGAGGTACTTGCCGTCTATACCCATTTTGTTGAGAGTTTTAATCATGAATGGATGTTCAATTTTGTCAAATGCTTTTTCAGCATCTATGGAGATGATCGTCTGGTTTTTGTTCTTCTTTTTGTTGATGTGGTGGATGATGTTGATGGATTTTCGAATGTTGTACCATCCTTGCGTCCCTGGGATGAATCCCACTTGATCATGTTGTATGATCTTCTTGATGTATTTTTGAATTCGGTTTGCTAGTATTTTGTTGAGTATTTTTGCATCTACATTCATCAGGGATATTAGTCTGTAATTTTCTTTTTTGGTGAGGTGTTTGCCTGGTTTTGGTATTAGAGTGATGCTGGCTTCATAGAAAGAGTTTGGAAGTATTCCCTCCTCTTCTATTTTTTGGAAAACTTTAAGGAGAATGGGTATTATTTCTTCTCTATATGTCTGGTAAAATTCAGAGGTGAATCCATCTGGCCCGGGGGTTTTGTTCTTAGGTAGGTTTTTGATTGCCGATTCAATTTCTTTGCTGGTAATTGGTCTGTTTACGTTTTCTGTTTCTTGCTTAGTCAGTCTTGGAAGGTTGTATTTTTCTAAGAAGTTGTCCATTTCTTCTAGTTTTTCCCGCTTGTTAGCATATAGATTTTCATAGTATTCTCTTATAATTCTTTGTATTTCTGTGGGGTCTGGCGTGATTTTTCCTTTCTCATATCTGATTTTGATTATGTGTGTAGATTCTCTTTTTCTCTTAATAAATCTGGCTAGGGGTTTATTTATTTTGTTTATTTTTTCAAAAAAACAGCTCTTGGTTTCATTGATTTTTTCTATTGTTTTATTCTTCTCAATTTTAATTATTTCTTCTCTAATCTTTATTATATCTCTCCTTCTGGTGACTTTGGGCCTCATTTGTTCTTCTTCTTCCCATTTCTATAATTGTGTCTTTAGACTATTCATTTGGGATTGTTCTTCCTTCTTTAAACAGGCCTGGATTGCAATATGCTTTCCTCTTAGAACTGCCTTTGCTGTATCCCACAGAAGTTGCGGCTTTGTGTTGTTGTCATTTGTCTCCATATATTGTTTGACCTCTGTTTTAATTTGGTCGTTGACCCATTGATTATTTAGGAGCATGTCATTAAGCCTCCATGTATTTGTGAGCCTTTTTGTTTTCTTTGTACAATTTATTTCTAGTTTTATACATTTGTGATCTGAGAAGTTGGTTGGTAGAATTTCAATATTTTTGAATTTACTGAGGTTCTTTTTGTGGCCTAGTATGTGATCTATTCTGGAAAATGTTCCATGTGCACTTGAGAAGAATGTGTATCCTGCTGCTTTTGGGTGCAGAGTTCTGTAGATATCTGTTAGGTCCATCTGTTCTAGTGTGCTTTTCAGTGCCTCTGTTTCTTTACTTATTTTCTGTCTGGTTGATTTGTCCTTTGGAGTGAGTGGTGTGTTGAAATCTCCTAAAATGATTGCATTGTTTTCTACTTCCTCCTTTAATTCTGTTATTATTTGTTTCACATATGTCATCACTCGTGTGTTGGGTGCATATATATTTATAATGGTTATATCCTATTGTTGGACTGACCCCTTTACCATTATATAATGTCCTTCTTTATCTCTTGCTACTTTCTTCATTTTGAAGTCTATTTTGTCCGATACAAGTACCGCAACACCTGCTTTTTTCTCCTTGTTGTTTGCATGAAATATCTTTTTCCATCCCTTCACCTTTAGTCTTTATATATCTTTGGGTTTGAGGTGAGTCTCTTGTAAACAGCATAGATGGGTCTTGCTTTTTTATCCATTCTGTTACTCTGTGTCTTTTGATTGGTGCATTCAGTCCATTTACATTTAGGATAATTATCGATAGATATGTACTTATTGCCATTGCTGGCTTTAGATTCGTGGTTACCAAAGGTTCAAGGGTAGCTTCTTTACTATCTAACAATCTAACTTAACTTTCTTGTTAAGCTATTATAAACACAGTGTGATGGTTCTTTATTTCCCTCTCTTCCTCTTCCTCCTCCATTCTTTATTTACTAGGTGTTTTATTCTGTACTTTTACATTTCTTTTGACTGGTTTTGTGAATAGTTGATTTTAATTTTTGCCTTTAGTTAGTATTTGGATGGTCTGCTTTCTTGGCTATGATTTCATTTTCTCTGGTGACATCTTTTTAGCCTTAGGCGTGCTTCCATCTAGAGCTGTCCCTTTAAGATATCCTGTAGAGGTGGTTTGTGGGAGTCAATTCCCTCAGCTTTTGCTTGTCTGGGAATTGTTTAATCCCTCCCTCAAATTTAAATGATAATTGTGCTGGATACAGTATTCTTGGTTCAAGCCCCTTCTGTTTCATTACGTTAAATATATCATGCTATTTTCTGGCCTGTAAGGTTTCTGTTGAGAAGTCTGGTGATAGTCTGATGGGTTTTCCTTTGTAGGTGATCTTTTTCTCTCTCTAGCTGCCTTTAATACTCTGTCCTTATCTTTGATCTTTGCCATTTTAATTATTATGTGTCTTGGTGTTGTCTTGCTTTTGTCCCTTGTGTTGGGAGATCTGTGGGCTTCCGTGGACTGAGAAACTATTTCCTTCCCCAGCTTGGGGAACTTTTCAGCAATTATTTCTTCAAAGACACTTTCTATACCTTTTTCTCTCTCTTCTTCTTCTGGTACTCCTATAATGCGAATATTGTTCTGTTTGGATTGGTCACACAGTTCTCTTAGTATTCTTTCATTCTTAGAGATTCTTTTATCTCTCTCTGCCTCAGCTTCTCTGTATTCCTGTTCTCTGATTTCTATTCCATTAACAGTCTCTTGCATCTCATCCAGTCTGCTGTTGAGCCCGTCGATCGCTTGTCTGATTTCTGCATTGTCTTTCCTCACTTCCTCCCTTAGCTCTTGCATATTTCTCTGTAGATTCATCAGCATGGTTATATTTTTATTCTGAATTCTTTTTCAGGAAGATTGTATAAATCTATCCCATCAGGCCCTCTCTCTGGGGTTGTTTGGGTGATCTTTGTCTGTACCATATTCGTCTGTCTTTTCATGGTGATAGAAGTGGTCACTGGTAGGTGCCACGTGTGTCAGCTGGGAGAACAAACTCCCTTGCTGCTTGTTGTTCTCCTTGTCCTTCTCCGGGGCCTGGTTTCTTGCCCACAGGGAGGCAGTCTTTGTGATAATCCCCGGAGCTGCCTGTGTGTGGTGTAGCCCTCAGCCTAGCCTATAGCACTGCGGGGGTTTGAAGTCTCACTGGGTGCCTTCTGGTCCCCTTGGTCCTTTCCAGCCCTTGATGTGGGTTCTGGAGTTCTTCCTGCTTAGCTGCACGCCTGCAGGAAGTAGATTCTGTGAGGATGCTGTGGGCAGGGCTGCTCCTTCGCTGATCCGCAGCCGTGGAGGCTCCCGGACCCTTTGTGGCGCTGGCCGCTTAGGGGGAACAACTGGGAGGCTGCTGATCGCTGTGGGAAGCCTCGGCACTGCTTCTTTGCCCAGCCGCTGGCCAGGGTGTCTGAAATTCCCCAAGACTCCCAGCCTGCTGGGCCGAGTGCACTGGGACAATTTTGTTCTGCTATTGGGCCTTTGTCTCCTTAAGACTTTAACCAAACAAAAAAAAAACAAAAAAAGAACAAAAAAACCCAAACAAAACAACAACAACAACAAAGAAAAAAGGAGCCCATTTTTCTTTTGTTCTGCGGAGCCGGCTGAGGGGACCCGTTTGTTGTCTCAGTCTTGGATCCTCCCCTTCTGTTTCTCTAATCTCCAATACACCATGGGATGTGGGTCAGTGCTCCCGGCGCAGATCACCAGGGCTGGTTATTTGGTGGGCCTGTGCTTCCACTCCCTCCTCGCTCTGATTCTTTTCCTCCTGCCGGTGCGCTGGGTGGGGGGGGAGTGCTCGGGTCCCTCCGGGTCGCAGCTTTGTATCTTACCCACTTGGTGAGGCACTGAGTTCTCACAGGTGTAGCTGTAGCCTGGTTTTTGTATTGTATCTTCTGGTTTCTTTTTTAGGAATAGTTGTATTTGTTATATTTTCACAAATATATATGGTTTTGGGAGGAGATTTCCGCCACCCTGCTCACACCGCCATCTTCCCAGAATTCTCGAAAGAGTTGGATTTTATGTACGAGAGAAAATGCATATTCTAGCAACATTTCTATTTAAATTAAACATATTTATATTCCTGTAATAAAGAATGCAGTGCATTAAGAAAAGTACTAAAGTCTGATATAAATAAAAACCTTAAGTCTGGTATTCTATAGATTTCTTCTTATGGACTGTATGTACTTATGAGGAAGAGAGTTTTATTTCACACTGGCTAAATTGCTTAGTTAAAGTGTGTATCTGCTTACACCTACTTTTTCATTATTAGACATTCCATTTGGAAAATATTTGTGATTAGGTAATTTACTTCCAAATAATGACTGTTGTTTTTCTATGTAAAGCATATTTATTAAAGTTAATATGAAGGAGCTAATATTCCTCAAGTGCTTTCTATATGACAGACACAATACTAAGAAATAAATATACATTGTAATTTAATCTTCACAATAATCTATATTGTTTCATTTTACCTACAAGTTAACAGAATGTTGGAACTAGGTGTGGTGATAAGCTAGTAAGTGATTTCGTTCAACATGTGCTCTTAACCATAGACTTTTTCCTCTTGCTGAATCTATCATGACAGGCCCTTCATTCTCATTCTTTTACAATACCAGGATGAAATAGCTAAAGCATCTATTTTGACAGATATACTAGTGTTGATGCTCTATGTTTATGTTCTGCCTGCCTGGGTTTTAGGTATATATTTTGAGGAGTTAATCTGTTCCCTGCTTGTTGATATTTATGGAAATTCCTTGAAGTGAAGACAGCATACCATTTATCCAAGTATGTGAAACTCATCCTTGCTCTAAGTTACAACGTTTGTTAATCAATTTAACCTGCACATATTTATTGAACAGATGTTATGTGTCAGGTATTTAAGCACTGAGAACACAACAGTGAATGTTTCAGGCAGTAAACAAATAATTTTAAAAATATGAATGCAATGGTTTATAGAATGGTTTTAGAAATAAAAAAAAGTAGGTAGTTAAATTAGAAGAAAAGTCCGAGTATTAAATCTATAATCAGGGAAACCTCTCTTCATGAAGATCACATGTGAGTAGAAACAGAAAACATGAGGAGGAAAAAGTCATGCTCCATAGAGAAGGAAGGGTCAATAAAGGACATGAAGAGGAAAAGCATAGAGAAAAAGAGCAACAGGAGGCCCAAGCCTGTGGAGGCAAGTCTGAAGATTAGTAGAAGCAAGGTTTGTAGGTAGACAGGAGCCAGATCATATCTGGCGAGCTTTGTGGGCCATGGTTAGGAGTTTGGATTTATTCTAGATGTAGTACGAAGCTCTGCTTGCTTGGATTCACAGAAAAGCCTCGGTCTGGACCACTGCCAGCCGTCATTGCAGAAGGGACTTAAAGCTGCTGCCCAGAGGCAACACAGATCACTTCTGTGTTCAGCTCCTTGATGACAGCGTGTCATGTGGCCAAGCCTGTGTCTGTGAGACAGACGGTGTAATCCTTGCTCAGGGAGAGGAAGGGAACATTTGTGAATAATAACACAACCTACCACAATAACTGTCTGTTACTTTGACGGTCCTCTGGGCCCCCCAAATTGACTTCATACACTTCATATAACAAGATTTAAATCATTCCATTTAAAATACACTTTCCCAATTAAAAAACAAGGTTCCACCTATTTCATGGAAACAAACATATCCACCAAATAGATTGAAATCTCTATTTATTTAAAGCCCCAGAAAAAGAATCATGCATTATTGACAAGTATTTCTGAAGCTCTTCACACATTTCATAAAATTGCCCTCAAAATAGGACTGGATGAATTTCAGCTCCCATCAACAACATATGAAAATTTAAGTACCACTGGGCCATCAGTAGTTTTCAGTTCCATGTATTCGGTTTCTTCATATAGTACAGCAGGGACACTTTCCCCTGCTTTGGTTTCCAAGAGGAGCTGGAATCTGAATGCAACTCTGTCTGGCTCTGAAAGTGGCCTTCTTCACGCCCTCCCCACTAGCAGTGGATATGTAGGGGTGGAAATAAATTAAAGCTTTTGTCTTGAAAACTGCTAGGATACTCATGTTGTTTATTATCCTGACATAACCCAGTCTACCTTGGCTGATAAAATTATGCAACTGAGATATTAAGACACCTACGTGAAGTAACAGTACACAATAAGCATTAAAATTCTGTAGTAATTGTGTGAATTATACCTCAATAAAGATGGGAAAAAAAAGATTCTGAGGAATGAGAAAACAAATGGTTTCATGTACAAAATTAAAAAAAAAATTGAAGTTCAAAAGGGCAGACATTCTGAATGAAGAGGTTTGATTTAGATGACCTGCTACTCATAGGCAGCTCTGGTTTGGGTCAGGCTGAGTGGCATCAGGGACTTATTTATTATAAGTATCGTTGATTCTTGAGAGCATGGTGGAGAAAGCTAACTCATCATCAACTCATCTAGCCTAAGTTAACAATTACATATACAGACAGAAAAAAAGCATACAAATATGTTTATCACAGCAATTTTATAATAGTTAAAAACTAAATAGCCATCTTTAGAATGATGTGTATGTAGTACCCGTTCATAGGTATATTTTGCTGCTATTAAAACATGTTACATTGCTGAAGTTACATGTAAGATGCTCCTGTTTATGCTTTATGTACAGCATAGTGAAAAGAAAACTCTGGGATGGCAAGAAACTAAAGTGATGACATCAATAGTCTTAAGATGATGGAAAAAGGAGTGATTTTAAATTATTCTTGGTACTTTCTACTAAACTTTACTATGCTGTAGTGTGTGCACGCACCCACACGAGGGGCTATAGGATTTGGCAGGTGGTATTACAGTTGATCTTTAAAAGACAAGATACAACTGAGGGAGAAAAATTAAACATGATGTATTGGATTAGCAGGCAACTTTAGTTTGTGTTTTTCCAAATCTTCTCTCTCACCCCTGGGCTTATCTAAGCAGAAGATGTAACGTATACAATGCAAAATGGTCATAAAGTGTTTAGAAGAGAAAATCTGAGTTCTCAACTACATGAAAAATAGCATTTTTCCTTTAACATCGCCAACGTTTTTTTGTGCAGCTCAGAAAAAGACTCTTATGACTCCATATTAATCCATTTCATAATCTCATACCTTCAATTTATCATTTGAAAATGACACAAACTTTCTCTTTTAACTCTAGCTAGAGTCTCTGAAAACATATCCTGTGTGGCTATAGGTATACCATATGCTGAAGTTTAATTTTGTGCTATTTGTCACCTCGGTCGCTGACCCCCTTTTACTTCTAATTCTGTGTAGAATAAAAGGGGACATTTATCTTTATTTACTTAATTGTAAGCGTCATGGATGGCTTCCGCTGTCCATGCACAGCAGCAGTGTTGGTAGTCAGTGACTGTAGATGAGTGGAGGCGTACCTCTGCATGCCTCTTCAATTACCCTCTCCTGCCCGCTCTATCTTCATTAAGGAAAAGCCACCACTTCCTCTTCGCATTTTTGTGAGCTGGGTCCTTGAGTAAAAGGAATTGGTGTTTTGTTCTTCAATGCTGTCTTTTGTGCATTATCTTAGTGGAAAAGGAATAAATAGTTTGTTGAGGGGTATGTGTTGTGTGTGTGTGACCAAGTTTTGTATTTAAAATAAAAATATAATACATGCCTATGAATATAAAAATGCAAAGAATGGAAAAACAATATAAGTTAAAATTGAAAGTAACACATCACCACTGAAGTTATCACAGTTTGGCATACATCTTTCAAAAAGTATTCTATTTATATAATAATATATACTATTTTCTAAAAAAAGTGATCAGTCTATAGATATTATTTTCCACTTTGTTTTGTATGCTCATCACTATATCATGTGCAGCTTTCCATGATCATCTATATAGACCATTTCTCTCCCCCATGCCTGAAATGGGTTCCTCAAAAAACTAAAAAATAGAAATACCATTTGACCTGGAATTTCACCCAAAGAATACAAGTTCTCAGATTCAAAAAGACATATGCACTCCTATGTTTATCGCAGCACTATTTACAACAGCCAAGAAATGGAAGCAACCTAAGTGTCCATCAGTAGGTGAATGGATAAAGAAGAGGTGGTGCATATACACAATGGAATACTATTCAGCCATAAGAAGAAAACAAATCCTACCATTTGGAACAACATGGATGAAATCATTCTATATTTTAGTTGTATATGTAGAGGTCAGCATTTCACTTGAAAACTATTTTTTTGTGTGTGTGAATGAATGTCACACAACTTAATATAGTCACTTTTTAAAATCACACTGCTTAATCCCCAAGATTTCCTTATGGCACTTTCAAAATGGGTAATTGTTTGCCTTTCCTTATAAGAATATTCATTAAAAAAATCACTTATTTCAGTTTAAAAATTAATAGAAAAGGGAATGAAATATTGTGCTTCATATGTGTCAGGATTTACACTGGGAACTTTAAATATATAAATTATTTTTTATTCTCATAACAGCCCTGTGAATAAAAATCATTGGAAGTTAAGCAGTTACTGAACACCTACCATGTACGTAATGCTGTGTGGATTTTGTCCAGCTATCATGCAAGTTAGATATATTATTATAAAGGGGGTGGAAAACTGGTTCTAAAGGTTAAAAAATAAAGGTGATAAATGTCTGGAATAGTATTTGAACATGTGTGTATAAATACATAGCTTTTAGTCCTTCCATTAAACCATTTAATATGCTTATTTAAGCAATTGTAACGAATGTTTTACATTCCTCCACAATTTATCTTTCTAAAAATAAAATTTAATAATCCTACTTAAAAACCTCCAATGCCTTCAAGTTTTCTAAAGGATCTAGTGCGAAATCATCAACAATATTCAAACTCTTTGTCCCGCTTCCCAATATCACCACCCAGAACTAATTATCATTCACCAAATAAGACATATTGTTTCAGAACGTTGCATGTGTTTTCCAACATCCTACCCTACATTTCCTCTATAAATGGTGAATTTATATTCATATTCACATCGCATTAAATTGTCACCACTTCTGGGAAGCCCTCCTAGACTTTATACCATGAGCTACTACAGCAATTTGGGCAAGCTTTTACCATAGTACCTATCAAATATCATACTATAGTGCAATTATGTTTCTATTTCCACTAGAACACAACTTTCGGAAAGTAAGATTTGTGTTTGAGGATTCTGTTTGTCTTCCCCATAGTCTAGCTGACTGACAACAAATAATGCTGAAGAAATGAGAGCTAAGTAAATTATATGGAATATATACTTCACAGTCATATACCAACATTGACCACAGAATATAAGAGATTACTAAATTTACAAAGAGAATATGGATCAGCTTTAGCCTTAAGCTGCATCTCTGTGGGGAGGGCATTTTTATACCTTATGGATGTTACTGATAATGCTCTGGACCTTATCACATCTGTGGCCTAGTCTACTCCAGACTTGATATAAAAAAAGGTGAGAAGGCAGGACAGGCATCTCTTTAGAACAATTTAAGGAGGGGAATAGATATTGCTAGAGTTTACTATATATGATCTTAGGTCCAAATCATGTATACTGTTTTCTTGGACACGAGAGGATGACCTGAGGGAAGACGCCCCTGGCCTTTGAAGGCACCAGAACCTCCTGTAGCTTCAGAAATAGCTATACCTTCTCTATTTATAATTTTCTAGTTCTGGTAAAGCCAACATTAGAAATTCATGTTAGTGTCTCCTTTATTGGATTTTGCTGACATATGAGTGCCTTTTCTATAAGTGATTCATTTCTATAAACATCCTTTTCTTATGAGTTTATCAACGGTCTTACCATTGGGAGGTAAAAGGAATTCGTTTCAATAATAATCTACCATATTTGGAGGTTGTTTTCCACTTACGAGAAACTTTACTGGTTGAATTCAGATGTATGCTATCATAAAATTCTTTTCCAATGAGGTATTGATTTCTACTAACTGAATCTCAATACTTTATTACAAATAAGATTACATTTAAGTTGAATGCCATTAGGTGTTTAAACTTCCTACCTTCAATTATTCCATAATGTACTAAAAACAGCTGTTGCATTTAGTCACAGTATTGGCTTTATTGTAGCAATGAATTAAGTGAGGTATATGTATGCCTGATGATAATACAGGGAAGTCAGTTTGGAAAAGCAGTCCTTTGAACACAATCTAGCATGGACTGGAGTTATTTGTACAAGGAATCTCTACTCACCATCAAAAGTATTGAAGACTAGCATTGGGGAGAACACTTTTGCCCTTTTCTCATGTCATGCCTGCCTCAAACACATGCCTAGATTTTCCTCAAGGAAATGCTCCTTGTCCATCTAACTGGTCAGTTTGAGAGTATCACAAACCACAGTAGTCAGCAAGGGAGTCTCTGACTTGAAGGGTGCTTGCCATTGTTTGCTTGTTTCTCTTCCACTTCTTTGTAGGCAGCTGAGAGGGTAAGATCCTGGCCTAACCTTCCGGCTCTCACTCTCTACCTCTGCGTAGAATACTTTTACTTCAGTTATTTCATTACTTCCTTCAGGTCTTTGTCAAATTGCAGAACTCTTAGAGATGAGACCTCTTGTTCACCCTATTATAAACTGCATCCCCATCCTTCCGGCTCTATCATTTTTCCTGCTTTATTTGTTCCCCCATGCCACTCTTAATCATCAACATAGCAAAAATCTGATTTACCTGTGAATTGTCTCCCTTCTCTAAGTAGAATATAAACTCCAGAAGGGTAGAAAGGTGTATATTCAGTCCTGTAATCCTAGTACTTGACACAGTGTAGTACCCAATATTTATTTAACAAGTGAGTAGGAAAAAAAAAAGATAAGGAGAAGGTAGAAATGAATAGGAAAAAAAAAAAAGATAGGGAGAAGGGAGAATGCCTAAACTATATTCCAACTCAGTTTCACTAGACTTTTCCCTTGGTATTATGGAATAATGTCTCAATGGGCACTCTTTGCTATCACTCTTTAAGAATGATTGCACAGAGAAATTCACATGGCAGCAGAAGGCAAGAGCTACCTTCATAAGCACAAAAGCATATGACTATTTTTTTGTCCCTGGACTTAATATCACCAAATGCCAACAAAATCCAATTATAATATCTAATCATAATACACAAATGCCCAACAAATGTTGGCTTATTCTCAATGATACTGAATTTGTCTTTATTTTATCCACCTGAGCCTTTAGAGAAAACCAGCAGGAAGAGAAAACGGACAACCATTCTACTAGACTCCAGGCCTCATTTCCCATCTATAAAATGTGGATAATTCCATAAAATGGAGACAATAATAATATTCTCATAAGGTAAAGTGCTTACCATTATGTTCAGTGCTTATTAAGGGTCTACTATAAGTTAGCTGATATGTTACCATCACCCAATTGGTTATTAGACTTTGATGAATCTCTGTCTTAAGTGTCTCAACTTTCCCTCTCCTTTTGTTACCACTGATAAAGACAGTGCATACTGTTCTCCAAGTTGTACACATGCCACTAGTACGGAAATTTATTTTACATGGCATAAGAATGTCATAAAAATAAAGCTTTTTATTTTATACTAAGATAACATAAGTTTTCTTTCTGAATGAGTAGGTTTGCAATCAAAAGCAAGTAGGTATAAAGTAAAGCATTAAGTAAAGATGTAAATAGGCCATACATTGGTATGCAAAAACTCTTGATGACTTTTTATGGGAATGATTGATGTTTGAAAAATATGTTACCTCAACTGTCTTTCTCTACTTCTTTTTTTTTATCTCTGTCCTGTCCTCTGCGTTATCTGTCTAAAGAAAAATTTGATCCTGTAGTACCTTGCCTTACATGTCTTCCACTCTTACGCTTCTCTATCGGACAAATCCCAGTCTTAGGAATGGAAAAGGTCTTCATGATCTGCTTTTCTCCCTAACTTCATTCATTACAACTTTCACAGGACAATTTATGTTCCTGAAAAATCATGCTGATAAGATTTCTTAATCATATCCCATACAACTTTATAACTCTGTGCATTCAAATTTTTTTGTTCTTTTTTTTGGGTGGTAATTTGCTTATCCAAATGAAGATTTATATTCATAATTTAAAATCCAATTTCAGGAGGCCTTACAAAAGGTAGAGTTGGCTATTTCTATCTCTGTAATAATCTGGCACTTTACATTATTTAATGTTTTCCTCTACCATATTATTTTTAGTATTTTTCATATATATGTGCATGTATTATCTCTTCCTCAGACTATGATCAGAGGCTTTATGTTCCATCTCTAGCAATAAGCTCAGCAAAGAACAGACAATAAATATGTATGGAATGAATGAATTAATGAATAAATGCATATGTAGCCCCAACTTGTGTAGACATAGAATAATAGCTGTTAATGATGTAAACAGATTGTACTTTAACTTCATTTCTTTCACTGAAATTGCTCTTCTAAAATTCAACCATGTCTTCTTAATTATCAAATCCAATTCCTTCATTTCAGACTCCATCTATTTGACCTTTCCAGAACTATCTGAAACATTAAATGTTAACTCCACTCTTCCTCTCACTTCTGTCTTTATGTCCCTCAGGACATCAGATACAATATACCGAAATTACGCTTACTGTTTTCCCAGGCCACCCTTATCTGCTCTACTTCTCTATTTCCCATTTTAATTATAGATCACCAAGTTTTTCAAGACAAAATCTTAAAATCATTTTAAATAATGCCCCTTTTATCCCAAACCACATCCACTTATATAACAACTTTTGTGCATTACCCATTAGATTGGTTTTTAATGTTAATGTCTTGTGTGTTCTATGGTATTTCAAACTTGAACTCTCACCTAGATATCAAAATGCCTTCTTAACTGGTTATATATTAAGATTCATTTAGTCATGTGACAATCTCAAATCCAGCTAACTTACTAAAAGAAGGAGAATTCACTGGCTTATTGTATCAATTATGTATGGCCACAGTAATGCTGCATCAGACATACCATACAATCTCAGTGGAATATAACACTAAAATTTATTTTGCTCTGTGTAAACTTATGGCTTAGGTGAACAACTCTGCTGATACGGACTGTGTTTGGATAATCTTAGCTGGGCTAGTTATGTTTCTGAGGTAGGCAGGCAGGTTGGCTACCAACTGGCTTGGCTGACTCAGCTTTTCTCCACAGTATCTCAACCTTCAGCAGGTTGCCCTGGGTTTGTTTTCGTGGAAACGAAAGGGTTCCAAGAGAACAAGTTGCCCTAGACCTCCTAAGGCCCAGGCTCAGAACTGACACAGCACTACAACCTCATTCTTTTGGCCAGAGCAACTCACAGGCTATCCCGGTTTCAAGGAGTGGGAAAATAGACTCCACTTGTTGATAGAAGGGGCTGCAAATCCATATTGCAGAGGGCAAAGGTAAAAGAAGAGGAAGGATTGGTGCTATTATCATGCTCAGTCTCTTATACTCACCTAAGCAAATCTAGAAATGGGAGGGAGCTATTTTCAGAGAAGACTGTATATGGGAAGAGAATTCTATCAGGAATCAGTCTCTTACTCTCTTCCTTTCTTCAGGTCTAACCTGTGGTTTTCAGTCAGCTGTTCCTACAAGGCTGGTTCTAAGGTTGCAAGTGGCTTTGTGTTTACAATGAAAGTAAATTCTTCCCCAGCAGCAACAAGCTAAAGAAATGATCCCTGGGGGAAACCCTAATTCTTCTCTGCTAGGCACATTTAACTATCTTTGGTCCTGGCACTGTAGCCAGGGTTAAAGGATACTATAATTAGGCCAGCCAAGGTAGGATTGCACACTCCCTGCTCTCAGAGTCAGAGAAAACCAAAAGTGCTTTTACTAAAAAGGGGAAGAAGAGTAATAAAATTAACATGACTCTGGTTTTGTGCAATTCAGTTCCTTTCCAGTTACTATACAGCATCACAGTAACTCTCCCAAATGACAGACCTCATCACATTAATTCCCGCTTAAAGTCAGTGCTTTGTTACTGACTGAAGTTACATGCTAACTTTTACTATGATGTGTATGCAAACCCCTCCCCTTTTTGTTACATATATATCTCTCCAGTCCTTTTATCTGCTGCTATTTTAGGCATAGTGACCTATTTGCCAGAATGCACCATGCAATTTTGCCAAAGCTTCAATTAAATTTTCTTCATTGTCCAAATGTATTTCTCCTATGTTTTTCCTACCAGACTATTTCAGCTCCTGGTAATGTATGATCAAGTCATACTACATTTCCATCCCCAAATTCCTAATATCCTTTTATGACTCAGTGCCTTTGCTTATGCCCCTTAGATGGAATGCTTTCCCCATTCATTCTCTTTGGTATAGTTCTGATTATTCTTTAAGTCCCTAGGTCCCACATCCTCTTTTCCAAGAATCTTGCCTTATCAGTAAATTGAACACTCATTGCTCTCCCTTAATCCCTATTATACTACCTTCTGGTTTCTTGTATTTTTTAAAAATCTCCCTCTGGAATTCTTTATTTATTGTCTTTAGTCCTCTGTGCTTTACATTATGTCTAGGCTGTACTACTTACACAATAATTCCCAATAATTATTTTGTTTATAATAATTAATGATTTTCAATAATTTATTTAAGTGCATTTAAGTTTTAGTAGCTGACTAAAAACACTTTGTAGGGATCAAAAATATCTGCAAATCTTCTTAGATGGAAAAATTACTATGTTTCAATCCTGAGCATAGAATAAAGTTGAGTGTTTTAAAACTTTCACTATTCTCACCCTTAAAAACACCTGAGTCTGGTGAAATTCAAAGTAATTTATCAACTTTATCTTTAAAACTCATTATTCTATTAGTTATGAATTATCCTCTCCTCTTGTACAAAAACTGTGCCACTAGCTTTTGAAATTATCTATCTGATGTTTCCTCCTTGGTCTAACTCAAATGTATCCTCTTTCTAACCAGAAATAGATGCATTTTTACTTTGTTCTGTAAAACCATACATGCTAGTGATAAATGAGCAGTGTCTGTGGCTACATTTGTTGTTATCTCTTTTGAAGAAGAAAATCTGGCACTCACTTATCTCAACTTTAACAAGTGGAGATAAACCTTGATAGAAAAATGTTTCTGGACTGCCATTGCTTTTAGCAAGGGTAAACTATTTAAACTAAAAGCAGCTGTTAGACTTTTTCCAAAATATAAATCTAAAAGTAAAATTCTCTCCAAAGAATGGTGCATAATTCAATGTAGCTTTCAATCAAGTGCAAATGCAATTCTATTGGATGTTTGTCTGTCATAAATATAAGCCCTTTTATTAAGTTCTTTTGGCTTTAGAACTAAGATCGTTACTGAAATAATGTCCGGTCTGTGCCATTAATATGATCAAGGAAGTGTTGCTAATGTCATAGTGTAGGCTATTAAGTTTATAAACATCTATATTTTATGTTTATAATAATTGATAAATCCATTTGCTAGATTTTAACTTATGTCCCAGCAACTGGGAGTTCCCCAGAAAGTTCTCAGTGTAGATCACGGCTGCTAATGGAGGAAGGCAATTTAAAAGTGTTGTTCCTATTCCCTTTAAGAAGAGACTGAGCAAAGAGAAAGAAATCCATGGAAGAAAAGAATAGATAAATCCTAACAGTGAAGAAGGCAGAAAATAAACAAATATCTTTACATTTTGAGGGATAGAAGTATATATTTTAAATTTGAAAATTGTCACCCCAATTTGTTGTCTGTCTTGTTCCAATTAGCTCACTGTTCTGACTTCCTTGATTGAACTGCAGATACAAATTGGCTTTTTTCTTCTTTTTTTAATGCTTACCCTTTGGGATATTTTAGTAACAGCATATTTCCTTGAACACATACTAGGCTGGTATATAATAAAATATAGTGTGTTTCTAAGTTGTTTCCTTTGCATGACTTCCAAATTTCTTCTTTCGCCCTCCTTCCCTCCCTCCCTCTCTCTTTCTGTACCTTCCTTCTTTTCTTTTTTCTTTGTCAGAGCAAAGGAGAACATTACCCAGCTGAGCAAAAATTATTTTTAATAAATTGATATGAAATATATGTATATATTTTTTAATTAAGTATATTAAGTGGTAAATTATGCTAAGTTGCCTTAAACCATAATATATATTTGTGTATCTAAGTACTAAAGGAATTGATTTTCTGTCCTTTCAGAGAAGGGAAGTCACCAGTTGGAGTTCTAAGTTCTGTAGTACTTTCTCTTTCCCTTTTGGCTTAAAGACACACACTTTATCTTTAATTAACTTCAAAGTTTAGTTGAAAATTAGTTACATTTTGTTAGAAATGGGAAATGTGAGGATTGTGCCCTGTGCATGTGAAGAGCTAACTTCTACTTTAAAGATTTTCTTGGGTAAATTCAGCTGTCTTACTTACCAAGCTTGTTCATAGTTGATGTCACAATTAAAGTTACCAATTTGCCTTATCTTTGTCTTTTGGGAGACTACACTCTTTGAATAAGAGTTTATGTCTGGTATTATATTTAAGTTGTGGTCCCAGTTTTCATAGAATGGGAGCACACAATAGATAAATTTAAGTAATATTAATACTTCAAAATTATGAAGTATTTTTCTTGGCCCAATGATGCATTTCATAGTTATCATTTTTGCAACTCAAATAATTAGTGACAAGGGGTAGGGCACTTCTGACCCAGTAGATTTGGATGGAGGTAACTGGAAGCTGACTTTAAGGCAACTAAATTTATGTGGGAAAAAGAAAGCCAGAGTCATTTCTTAAAGAACTTTCTGTTCATCCTTGAAACTAGTTACAAGTTAAAGCTTGCTGGGAACAAGGTACATTTTGGCAGTTACCATGCACAGCCTTTTGTTTAAACTAGAATTACTCTTGGACACATTATAATTTAGTTATCTTCTGAAATTATAATACCCAGAAATCCCTTGAACTGGTCTCCATAGTTAGCCAACAGAGGACAATTTTTCAAGATGACCCATTAAATATTTTTCTTATTCTTTCCTTCTCTTTATACACAAATTTTTATCTATTCTCTTAATATTTACTAGTTACCTTTTATGCTTACATTCCCATATCAGTTACACTCAAATATAATCCCAACCTTAAATGATTGTCAAAGGCTATTTTCTTGTAACTTACTACTATTTAATTGTACTACTGTTTAATCTAGAATAACTTAGATCTTTTATTGAACTGAATAAATACATTTACTTTACAAAAGTACAAAAAATAAAACTTCACCCTTCACACTTAGTGCATTTTGGTAGTGGATCTGTGTTGAGTTTGGAGTTGATGACCTGAAAAGGCATCTCATTATCAATTCTGCTTAATCAAAATGGTTATATTCCATATATATTCTTCAACATTTAAATCAATAAACTTAAGTGAGAGCATAAAAGCCTTCTTTTGGCTCTATGGTTTAATTCATCATGGCCCATACACTTCTTTGTACAATTTACACTTTCCAGAAGTTATACTGAGCATTTCCCTAATTTTTTGTTTTCACATTGCTAGATCATCTGTGGTGTAAAGTTCATACTTCTGATATTTTTCTCATAACATTTCAGAAGATCTAAAGCTCTTTTCTGAGTACAAACACATTTAACTGATGCCTAATGTATGCATAAATTCTAAATTGTCTCAAAGACAATTTAAATATCCAATTCTTAAAGATTTAAAGCGTATGACTTTTGCTCCTTTGCTTTTCTAAATAAAGCATATGAATTTCACTTTAGCAACATATCAGTGAAATATACTTATCAGAGGATTCAGTCATGTCTTGACTGCTAATACCAGCCAAAGGCTCTTTGAACTTGAAATTTGAGGACAGCCTAATGGACATTTTTACTACCCACTGGAACACATTTTCTAAGTCTGTTCCAGTATTAAGTAAGAGTACATAAAAAAAGTAAGGTATCTGGACCTTATGTCTCAGTCTTCTATATAGATTTAAGATCATATCCTACATTTCACAGAACTCTTTATGTATTAACCATGAAAACAGTGATGCTGTATCTTCTTTAAAATTTTAGCTAAATAGGTATTATTGGAATAACAGCATAATTTAAAGATACCTTTGCTGTAGTTAAGGATATTTTCTGCTGTAACATTAAATGTCATGGAGGATAAATTACCAGTTGAGTTCTAGGAATAAAATGATATTTACATGTGAATCAGCACACTTTGTAAGAGGTACAATATTTGTCTGCCTTTTTGGCCTTAATTCTCAAGAAATTACTAACCCTTATGTATCATTTCATATTGGTAATTAGCTTATCTAGGGCTCAACCACTCCTATATCTGGGGTCTAAAATTTATTTTTTAATTTTGTAATATTCTTCCCCTTTTCTTACATGCTTAATTTTATTTCTCTCAAAATCTTATTGGAAGACAGGGAGTATACATCATAAGTAAATGAGATGAGAGAAACTAATGCATTGTGGAAAAAGAAATAAATGTTGCAATGTAATACACACTGGAATTATTAATTTTAATCATAATTACCAATATGTGAAACTTTAACCTTGATTTTAAGAGAGGAGAGAGGCTTCATCTCTAAAGTTTAAAATTTTAATTAGTAATAATTGCTGATTTTTATGTTGATAGTTATTTTTTGGCAAAATGGGAGTAGCTGTCTTTGTCAATCAGTGCTGCCTGCTGAGAGTTGAGTCTGTGGTGTGAATGTCACATAAATATTTAACAAAAGAAAACCCAAGGTCTCCTATGGACACACATCTGCTACTGAAGAGCTATAACTCACAAATTACGTGTCCTTTCTTGACATATAGCATGTCAGAAAAGAATGTTTAAAAAAAAGAAAAGAAAAAAATGTAAACTCCTAACAAACACATTAAAACTGTGTGTACATAAAATACAAGTATGTCTCATAAAAGAATTCTTGAAAAATATCTGGAGCACATATGGAATAAGACAGCTGTTAGGTTGCTGTAAGGTTAAACACATTTATAATATCTCCATTATACTCCCTCTCCACATATTAATATCAGGAACTTCTAGGAGAGATTAATATTAATGACATTAAAGAAAACAAACGTATCTTTCTTTGAAAAAATCAGATTTTGCACATAATTTTTGAATTGACTCAAAATATAACAGCATGTAACTAAGAAATGTTATTTTAGGCAAGACTGCAGAATGCTTTAAATAAATCCAAATGAGAAATGGAAAGTATTGAAAGATTGCAGCTACTTTCAGAGTCATGCAAAAAAGTTAATTATTTATTTTCATAAGTTAAATTCCTTAACACTCTCACCATAATCTTATAAGAAGAAAGTGAAAATAAATTTAAAAACCTGAATGAATTGCAGTTTGCGAAATGCAACTTTGAAAGCAATCATACCTTAGAAATCTATTTACAATCACTGTAAACTTAGAACATTTACATAGTCTGCCTCTGTCTCTCTCTTCTTCTGTCTTCCTTTCCTCTTTCCTTTCCTTTTTCTCCCTGTCTATCCAAACTCTGCTTTATTCCAAAAGGATTTAAGATATCTTATATGGAAATACATGAAATTCAGCAAGATAAATGTCAGGGTCTAACCAGGAAAACAGAAACTGCTCTACTCAAGTTTTAGTAAAGTGAATTTAATAAAATTAATTGTTTACACACGTGATAAACTAGGGGAGAGGCCAAACAGGGGGCAGTGAGTCAACAGATATTAGTAACAGCAAGAAGCAATTGGCATCCTCAGTTGCAGAGATGTGGTGACAAGACTGTGTTAGTGCAACATAAGGACTGGAGTCACTTCACAGGAGCTAGACCTGCTGCAGGCCTGTCTAGAAGGAACCAGGGTCACAGGGGTGAAGCAGTCACTGACTGCATCTCTGAAGAAAGAGAGACATAGGGGGAAGTACTCTGGCTTCTCCCATCCTTTGGACTCCTTCCAATTTTTCAGAAGTGCCTCCCATAGGTTGGACACAGTGGGAAACCAGCTGAGGCCAGTTGGTTACGTACAGCCTGCAGGATTCAGCCCCATTGTGAAGAACAGAACAGAGATAAGTGTTAATGGGTAAGTCTGAGAGCCCCACTATGAGCATGTCCAGCTTCCAGCAGCCAGTCTGGCTGTGCTGACTGGGGTAATTGCCTTCTTTTATGAGAAATGGCATGACATCTACTAGGTGAATTCAGCAAAGGGCAGGTTGAAACCAAGCCCAGAAGGTAAAGGACACCTTAAGCCTCCTGTCCCCATTGCATACTGTCTCTGCCGGGACACTCTTTTCTCCAGGGTAAGCTCCAGGAAAGACTGAACCACAAAGGTCTTTGCCTCTTCTCACTAGGCCGTAGTGAGTACTCTGCTATCCCTAGGCAGCTTTCTCTAGGCCATCGCCACCATCATGATCGGGGCTAGTAATTTCTATGACAACCATGTCTATAAAGTAGACTATATCTTTGGTATCTCCCCCTGCAGAAGTTGTCCCACCTGCTCAGGGGAAAATAAAAAAAAAAAGAGTGCATAAGATAGAATTCCCAAAGAAGACAATGATAGTACAATAACACTGAGCAAAGAGGAAATTAAGTATAATGTAGCCGAAATGCCTGACAATGAACTTTTCTGATTGTAATATAAATGCATGACATTAAGCTTCTGATTGCTGAGGCATCCATTTCAAAGACATCCAACTCAAATCTATTGCCAGCTATCCAACTAGATAAAGAGTACCCCATCCGTGAGGTTTCTTTTAGAAGGCACTGGGTGACCTAGAGAACGGACCCCTTGAGTGAGCTCACTTTTCCTTCTCACTCTTCAATTCCCACTCATATGTTTAAATTCATTAATACAGAGGGAACCCAAGAAATCCTAGGCATGCCACCCTTGACCCCAATAAAGACAGAACCCCAGGTCTGAGCTTTCTTTCTCTCTGCTGATGTGCTGTGTGCCCTCCCAGGACTTGGGAGTAATAAAACTTGCTTTTGCCAAGTTCCTTGATGGTTGTTGCTGAGGTGCGTCTTGGAATCATAACAACCACAAGGGCTGTTCCAGCTATGCATTATCTCCCTCTGGGGAAATGTCTTTGGGGACTCCCCACAAAGAGTATGTGTAAGACTTTATCCTCCATTTACCCCATGGCCCCAAGCACATGAGCCAGTGAAAATCATGTCTGGACTTGCCTCATCTTTTCGCCCCACCCCTTAAGACCCAATCACCAACGTCCCCATAGTAAAACACACCCTACTCCTTAAAAACACGCTTCCTCACCCACAAGCTGCTGCTCTCTCCTTTCCGAGACATCCATTCTGTCTGTCTGTCTTACAGGGAATAAAACCACGCTGACGGAGTTCTCGTGTCTTTCCTTGCGAGCGAGTGAGCCGGGTGGCTGAAGAACCCTTTCATTGGTGTTTCCGCCTGGTTTGGGCTCTCCCGGTCGCCTGCTCTTCCCTAGGAATTCGAGCTGCACCGGGAACCCGATAGCGCCCGGCCCCTCCGGACACGAGGGCTCCTCAGCGCCCTCCATCTCCCTGAAGGCCTCTCCAGCATCCACCACCCGCGCCAAAGGAGCGGTGAGTCACCCTCCCCCATCAAGTGACTAAAACGCCTGTGAGCACCTGAGGGCTGACCGTTGAGTGTCCGGCACCCTCGTGGCCTCACCACAGGTGGGGGACCGCCCCCAGTCACGGCCTTCACTGGCTACGGCTGTGCCCCTGGTCACCTCCAGTCCAGTTTCTCTCATCCCCAGCAGGCGAGAGACTTGCCCCCTAGACCCACAGCAGGTCAGTGACGCCCCCAGTCCACTAGTTTCTCCCGTCCCTCTTGCACCCCTACTAGGCCCACAGCAGGTCAGTGACGCCCCAGTCCCTCTCGTCCCCAGCAGGCGAGAGACTGTCCCCACTGTGACTCTTCCGTTTCCAGCAGGCTCCGTACTTTTGTACTCGCCGCCCGGGACAGTGCCGAAAGTCCTGGCGCTAGGTACCTGCTGGCACGCTTGCCCGGGGCAAGCTCAGCCCTCCAGTGACAGAGGTGACGACCCTTCACTTGGAGTCGGGTTTCTCTCGGAGTTCTGAGCCCCCTAGGGACGCCTGGGCTGTGCTGCAGACACTCCACTGTGAGAGTCACCATGGGAGCGGCCCCCTCCATCCCTGCGGAGTCCCCGCTCAGCTGCCTCCTAGACAACTTCAAAACTCTTCATCTACATCCAGATCTAAAACCCTCCAAGTTAATTCAGCTCTGCAGCCAGATTTAGCCCCAATAACCTTTAGACAATAAAACAATTTGGCCCCAAAATAGATCCTTAGACCCTAAAGTCCTTCGAAACCTTCACACTTTCTGTGAGCGTTTAGACAGATGGAGAGAAATTACCTGTTAGACAGATAGAATTCCCTATACTCAAGCTTTCTTCTACCTTCAAAACAAGCCATCTCTATGTAACTCTTGCCACCCCAAGCACATCCTTGCCATCCTTTCAAACCCTCCGAAGACTCCCTCTTCTTCCCTAGGCCCAGCTCCCTCTTCCTCCCTAGACCCAGATCCTGCAGATGAGCCCCCCAATCGCTCAACAGGATAAGGATCAGCAGCCTCAAGTGGGCTGCCTGTCTCCACCCCTCCAACCCTCCCTTCTTCTCCCTTCACAGCCTCACTTTCTAGCCCCACTGAGGGAAGTAGCCAAACCTTGTAAATCCCTCCATGTGGGACACAAACAACCCATCTCTAGCTAAGTGCAGCCCAGTCCAGATTAGTCTTAAAAACCCAGACTCTTTCTCATCACAATCCCAATACCCACTACCCTTGTGCAGCCAATCATCCAAAATCTGTTAAAAAAAGGCTTCTTGAAGCCAACCCACTCCCCGTTCAACACTCCAATACTTGCAGTGAAAAGCCTAACGGCACTTTCAGGCTAGTCCAAGATCTCAGAATCATAAATGAAGCAGTCTTCCCCATCCATCCCATAGTACCCAACCCATATACTCTCCTCTCCTCCATCCCAAGCTCCACCACCTATTTTTCGGTAATAGACTTAAAGGATGCCTTCTTTACCATACCTCTCCACCCCAATTCCCAAAATCTTTTTGCTTTAACATGGACAGACCCCACCTCCCATGTCTCTACCCAATTAATATGGACTGTCCTTCCCCAAGGCTTTAGAGACAATCCTCACCTATTCGGCCAAGTGCTGGCACACAACCTCCAACATATTTCTTTCCTTCACTCTACCCTCTTACAATATGTCGATGATCTTCTATGCAGCCCTTCCCTAGCAATCTCACAACAAGATACAATCACCCTATTAAACCACCTCTCTGTGGTTACCGCATCTCCCCAGAAAAAGTGCAGTTATCCGCATCTCAAGTTTCATACTTAGGTGTTCTCCTGACCCCTGGCAGAAAAGCCGTAACTCTATGCAGAAAACAACTAATCCACAATATCCCTGTCCCCTCTACAAAAGAAGAGACACTTTCCTTCTTAGGCTTAGCAAACTTTCTCGTAGCCGAATCCCCAATTTCTCATTGCTCGCAGCTTCCCTCTATGCAGCAGCAAAGGGCTCCCTCTCAGAGCCCCTTTTGCAGCCAGTAACCCGCCCTTTCTCTTCCCTGCAGAAAGCTCTCCTATGAGCCCCAGACCTACACCTGCGAGATCTCTCTAAACCCTTCCTCCTATATGTTAATGAAACCCATAGGTTCGTCCTTGGAGTCCTTTGCCAGACCACACTGTCCATACCTGCCCCTGTAGCATATCTTTCAAAGCAATTAGATACCACCACCCGCGGATGGGCACCATGCCTCTGTGCCTTAGCAGCTGCAGCTATTCTTCACCAAGAGGCAAGAAAACTCACTTTTGGCACAGCCACCACCATTCTTTCACCCCACCGCCTGTCAGAACTCTTAACATACAAAAGTCTGAAAACCCTTCCCCTAGCCGAATCCTAGCCCTGCAAGTCACCTTTCTAGAAGATCCCTCCATTTCCTTTGCTACATGCACACCTAGCAACATTGCTTCCCTATTCCCTTCCCCGGCTAACACCTCAACTTCCAGCCCCCTGGGCACACACAAGTCCCTATCAGTTCAGAGCCTTCATCAACCCTGTTAGCCTGGGGCCATCTAAACCTTAACCCAGTTATATAAACTGCTCGCCCTTAGACTGAAATACTTTTAGTCAAATAAGCTAAAATGAAAGAAGGCAAATGGATATCAGTATCTCAAATCTTTGTATCAGTTTATCTATCTGAATATATGTTCTTTTATGAAAAGTGTTGCTAACTATAATCATTATGTCTCAGTCTGTATGTTTGTTTGTCTGAGTGTGTAAATGAAAAATGTTTTTCTACCTCCAGATAGTATTAATACAAATTAATTTAAAAACAAGCGCTTCTGAAAACTGGGCATTCTAAAACTTCCAGAAAATTCTAATAAAAATATTAAGCATTAATGCTAATTTAAGTTTAACTGAAACAGACATGTCCTTATAATTATCAGCTGCCTAAGTTTACTTAAAATTGTTTAAGTTGATGTTATCTGTTAAATCTTTCAAAAAGATACTTAAAGAAAGGCTTGACTTTGTCTAATGTCTAATAAAAGTTTTATAAATAATCTAGCATAATTGCTAAAGAGTGTGTAAACAAGTGTAACAAATGAACATCTTAATAATAATAGTATATTAATGTATAACAGTGTATGTCTGCAAACAGTCTAAGAATTTTGTGGTAACCAAAATTATTAGAGTTTTGCTAAGTTATATGAATATGTTTTAGAGTTTTACTAAGTTATATGAAGATGTTTTGTGCTCAGTAAAAAATTGTGCTATAAGGCACATTTTCAGAAATGATAAAATATATTCATAAATGTATCAATCTAAGGAATATTGGTGTTACAGTTTACCATAGCCTATTTTCAGTATTCATTGAAAGTTAAAGTTCCTAATGGTTTTAAATTCTAATTAAAACTACTTAAAGTAATAAATAAAACATCTCTGCTTGCTAGAAAATATGTGTGTTTTAACAAGAGAAGGTATAAGGAATGGAGATTAATTTTATTTAGGGTAAAAGAAGGTAACTGTTCTAAAGCACAGCTGTTTATTTAAAGAGGGAGAACAGTGAATGTAAAAAGAAAGTTGTAGAAAGTTTGTGGAAAAATTGACATGGTCGTGCTATGTAAAATTCAAGCAAATGAATCTTGATTTCAAGTACTTAACTTCATATCAAGTTTCTTAAACTGATTAGTCTGCTCTTAATGTTGAAAATTTGTGATGGGTTCTCTAATTGTTTTATCAAAGTTTCTCATGGTTAAAGTCTCAATGAGTTGTCTGGGTATTTAAGAAAATGAGATCTTAGTATTAAAAAGACTAAAAGCTAAACTTTGCTAACAACTGTAACCTATATTTGCCTTTAAGGTGCTTTGTTGTCATTCTAGTTAAATGGATAAGTATTGCTTCATGGCAACCTATATCCTATTTAAGCAAGGGCCAAAGAAACTTTCTTCTGAAAACTTCCCAAAATCAAATTCAAAAAAGTCCATTTACCTCTAGTTAACTCTGATATTTTCCAAAGGGCCCCTGGAACATGTCAGAGGAATTTTTTTTCTCATTGGGAAAGTATTTGGCTAAATTAGCTTCTTTATCTGTTATATAATCACCTGCTTAATTACCTGGAAAGCACTGTCAAAGGGAATGATGCTAAACTTTACTATGTTTTGTGTTGCAGAAATATCCAAATTTCCCTATGTCAGCTGTCTTATAATAAGCTCTCATCAGATCTTTAGCCATTGTCATTTGTAAGTCTTTTGTCATTTATAGTCACTGTTTTATTACTCCTAAACTAGTGAAGAACTAGATTTCAGCAGAACAGGTATTACATAGGATTAAGTGAACTAAGGAAGATGATTTTGTGGCTTTTTGCTTCAAATGTTACTGATAAAGTGTTTTAAGCTTTTTCTCTTAAGCTGACAACAGTTTAGTAAATGACAATACCTTTATAAGCAGAATTGAAAATTTATCTTTCTCTCTACCTGATCCCTCCAGAATTTAACAACTCTCAGTGGCTACTTTTATATTTCATAGCATATATTTATTTGCATAAGTTCAATAAGAATCTGCTTTCCTTGTAAGAAGACCAATTAAAAACACTGGTTATATTACCAAGACTTTGACTGGAATGTTATACCTGAGAGACACGTGCATAAAACTCATATGAACAGACAGCTTTAAGGAACTGAAGTTGACTTTATAAAGCCAACAGAGCCCCTTGGAGGAACTGGCCTGGTACCTTGCTTACAGGATTCCCAGCAGCCTTACCAGGTGAGTAAAGAAGGTCACTTGCTGGCAGGTGCAGGAACCTCAGAATGTCTTGGGGACCTCAAGAAGAGAGGAATTCACCCAAATCTACAGGTACTGCAGGCAAAACTTGATGGCAAGTCTGGCTTGGCTTTCTAGCCTTGAGAGGGCTTTAAAAGTCCAATCTGAAGTTCCTAATAAAAAGTTCCAACAAAGCACATTTAAAAGAGCCTATGTAATCAATTGCTCTTCTTGCTGCACTTATGCAAATAATCAAGCCAAGTGTTAATTATTTTCTTACTCTGGTTACTTCTAATAAAAATGAGGGTGATTTTAGAGAAAAGTGTTGTTTCAATAATACAGCCTTATTTATACTAAGTCCTAATACTAGTCATTAGTACATAGATTAGATCCAGTATTCTAGTTTCCCCAAGATATCTGGCTATGATTCTCAATTACAAATTTATGATTTCTAGTCCTCATATTCAGCCATGCATTCTTTAATCTCCTTGTCAAGTCTGTTCTTCCAGAATAGAAAATCCAACTCCAGATGTTGCTGCTTAACCTGGTGACATGATTTGTTCTGTCTTGCCTAGAGGCCATGAAGCTGCAAATGGTGATAGCCATAGAGCCCAAGATAAAAACTCCCATCTTCCGACACATTCCTGACCAACCACTGATGGAGACCTAGCTGCACCCCTTACTGCGCCCCCTCTCAGCAGGAAGCAGCCAGAGCAGTCATGTCCCCTATCCCTAGCAGCAGCTAGAGTCTCTATCTGTAGAAGGGGGGATGAGACAGGGACCATGGGCTTAGATCAACTCTGAGAGAAATCCTACTTCCTCTCCTCATGCCTCTTACCATTTTCTGCCTTCTCCTACTATTCGCTCCCTAATTAATTTTCTAAAAAACCTCATTCAAACTCAAATTTCAAAAATCACTAACCAAACAATCAATCAGTTAATCATGCAGGAGTTCCACCGCCTTCCAAAGGAAGAAAGATCCTGCCAGCAGACAATGCAGTGTTGACAGAAGCCCGAGTCCTGGAACATGCCATCACCACTTCAGACCAAGGGCTCATCCAAGGACCACCCCCATCGATACAAAAATGAACTTCTTCGCCCCTAATTAGCAGGAAGCAGTTACTGAAGACTGACTTTCACCTCCTCCCCAAGTCCTCTGCAATTTTAAAACAAAAAAGGGAGGAATGTAAGACTTTATCCTCCATTTACCCCATGGCCCCAAGCACAGGGGCTGGTGAAAATCATGTCTGGACTTGCTTCACCTTATCTCTAAACATTTCACCCCACCCCTTAAGATCCAAACACCAACCAGATGGTTGCCCCACCCCTTAAGACCCAATCACCAACATCCCCATAGTAAAACACACCCTACTCCTTAAAAACACGCTTCCTCACCGACAAGCTGCTGCTCTCTCCTTTCCGAGACAGCCATTTTGTCTGTCTGTCTTACAGGGAATAAAACCACACTGACGGAGTTCTTTTCTTGCGAGCAAGTGAGCCGGGTAGCTAAAGAACCCTTTCAGTATGGACCCATGTGAATGCCCCAGGCACTCCTAGATGATTGCTGAAACCAACATAAACATAGACAATTTTCCTCAAAAACATACTAGCTTGATAAATGGAGGCAACAATTTTTTTAAAGCTTCCTAACAAATCAAAGAGGGACATATATGTAGCCATATAGTGTCAAAAATTACAAAGGAACGGTAGAGCTTTTCTGATGCCAAAACTGGAAATTAATTTGTTCTAAGTGTTTTAGTAAAGAAGACATAGTTTAAAGTAATGCACTGTCTTCAAAATCTTTATAGTGATGAGTTTCATTGCTCACAATATTTTTGAATACAAACACTATTGAAAAAGAAACATTTCAGGGAAAGCTTTTCCAAGGGGAATATATATCCAATGAGATCCAGGTAGGCTGTTCTCTAGTTATCTAAATTCTAGATTAATCCAGGGACAGACTTTAGAAAAAGTCATGGGATGCAGTTTCTTCAGGTTCTGTTCAATAAAGATGAACTTTTGATAAACTTTAAGTAAAAGGAACTCAAGACTAAATTTCCAAGTACCTTTGTAGAGTGTAGGTAAAACTGCAATATTTCCACAATCTCTCACCTTGCGTTAGTGTATCTCCATATCAATAGGTGTTTCCAAGGGATGGAGAGAAGAAGTCCATTTCCATATCAATAGGTGATTACAAAGTGGGTGGAGAGCAAGAGCACACCTGGACCAGAGAGGTATTTTGGGGATCTTTTTTGCAGCTGGGTTGTAAAAGACTTGAGAGAGCAGAAGTAGGTGACTATTTGTAAGCAATAAATGGCTTTCTCCCACTTTTTTTCTCCCTTTGACTTATTTCGGCTTCAAAGGTTATTTGATCTAAGCTGGGAACATATTTACCCCTGGAGTTACATAGAACTACTCAGTTTTGTTGGTTGCTGGGGTGGAATAATTTTAGTCTATCCTTCAAGGTTCTTCTAGGTGGTTGTATTAGTATAGGCAGTTAGTTAAGATACGAGTGGCAGAAAGGAAAGGTGGGGTGGAAGTTGGTAACCTTTCTAGGTGGGTTTAGATTCACTCTTTGCCTAAAACTAGAAGTAAGACAGAACCAGGAATCCCCAAGGCTGATGCCTGGACAAAGGACATTGAGGGCATGTCGGAGAATGACCTTGTTCCAGTCACATGATCATTAGCTGCCCCCCACCAAAAAGGGGTTTTTCTGTATGCACTGTAGGTAAGACCATGCACAGAGCCAGAGCTGTTATACAATCCAAACCCATCAATCAACTGATCTCACCTGAACCCACCCCTCATACTTTCCTACAAAACCAACAAATATTCAGATAAGCAGGGCTGGTCTTGACCTCCTGGGCAGCCTGCTTCTCTCTTCATGAGTGTACTTCTGCCTTGCTCAATAAAACTATCTTGTAGCCTTCTCATTTTGCTCATGTTCCTTGTCCAAGTGCGATAAAGGAGGGGTAAAAAGACCCCTCCCTGTAACAGTTGAAGAATCAAATTGACATGAAACAGATTAACAGGAGGAAAAAAACCAAAGTTTAATTATATATGTAAGGATCTGCCATAGACATAAGAGTCCAAAGACAGACAGGGAGAATAAGGTATATATATCATCCTGAACTAAGGAGAAGGGGGTAGCAGTCTATGATTTCAAAGGAAAAAGGGAAGCAATTCACAGGAATATTAGAGTAAAGATTTGGTAAACAAATGTTTACTGGGCCACACAGAAACAATGAGACATAGGAATTTCTACAAACTTTGCCTTATTCCTCCCTGTCTCCTATACCTTGTGCACATTATCATGTACTTATGTATGGTGGTGACAGCTCCTCTTAAAATAGTTCATCTAAATTCTTTTTATTCAATTAAGGGGTGGGAGGTCAAAGTTTTTCTCTGAATCTTTTTAGCCTTGATTGTTTTCAGCTTTGACATAATCTGCATGCCATGGTGGTACATCTTGGGGTGGGGGGTCTGCCCTTTTCCCCTACATAGTCAAATCTGGAGACCATTGCTTTGGCAAACAGCTGACCTGGATTAAGGGACAATCCCATATTATGTAATTATGATATAGTGAAATATCATGGCCCAATGTGGGTTAAGAGTGGCATATGATTAATGGTTTATCTATATTATTATGCAGAGAATGCCAAAGTATTACTAGCTAATAGCATTTTCATTCTTACTTAGAAAGGCAAAATTATCCAAATTTAGTGTGAAATGCAATTTATTCCGTAATCCTTAGCTTTTCCTTTATTGGTTAGCTGAAATATGCCTTTTCTTTTTTATGACATTTTCTTTTCTTCTTTTCCATAGTTTTCAACTAATTGGTGCATGGACCAGGGCTACAAAACCCTCTGTTGTCTGATATAAGCTATTGGTCTAATTATATTATTGCTAATAGTTACACATTGTAGCTAAAGTCTGCTAGGAAACTATGATGAGCCACAAAATTAAGAAGAAAAAAAAAGACTTGAACTTTAAAGGTCAATATTCAAGTGTATGCAATCTTTTAGTATATATTTTAGGTACAGTATTAGTGAAATAAATTAGCTTATGTGGGGGTGGGAGAAATTCCCTTTCTTCCCTTCTAGGTTCTTTTGGCTATTTATATTAAATTGACATAAGACAAATTAGAAGGAGAAAAACAAACAAAATTATATAAGCATGTGACACGAAGACTCAAAGGAAAGCCAGGTAGTTGAGGCTTTATATAATATCCCTAGCTAAAGAAAGGGATAGGGGTTTGAGATTAAAAGGGAAGGAAAATCTTTTACAGGAATAGAGAGAAGATATTTAGAAAACAAAGGTTGCCCTGTTATGCAGACAAGTTTCTTAGTATGGTAATAGGTCTTTTTCTGGTAGAGGTCCCTTTTCCAATGTAAATTTAGGCAGTTGAAGGGGAGGTAAAGAGCTTTTCCTGAATCTTCTGGGTTTTGATTGCCTTTAATAACTAATAATAAATAGTAAAATAATCCTCATTCAGAAGTGACATGTTTTGGGGTTGTATATTCAGCTCTCCTTTACTTGACAAGTACAGCTGTCTGCTCACTATATGAGTCTTTCAGAGTATGTTCTTTGCCAACTCTCACAAAATGCATTTTGTATGTGGTGTTACATATAAAACTCTTGCATCCTACCTTTTTATCAGGAATGTAAAAAAACCTGATGAAACACATCTGAACATTCTAATTAGTGCATCTGTATCTTTTGCTTCTGAGAAAATAATAATCCATTCCCCTTTGAACAATCACAAGTTTAGTAACTATGTAGGTCAATGATAGTTATTGAGAAATACAAGAATTATTTTAGAATATTATCATTGGAAATGATATTTTTAAAAAGGGATAGCAAAAGTTTGGGATTTAGAATACTAAAATGAGCTTTGGCTTTCCCTTTATTACCCATTAACCTTGTCTACATGTTTTACAAGCAAGAAGCAGAAAAGGGCTATGGTTAAGAACCTTGACTCAGAAGCCCATCTGCTGTTGCTGAATCTGGTGGTTACTTACTAATTGTTCAACCTTGGATATTTACTTTATTTCTCTTGCTTCGTTCTTTTCCGTAAAACAGGAGCTATATCAGAAACTTCCATATTAGGTTCTTAACAATGGTTTAAATTAATTAACATTTTAAATTTCTTAAAACATTGACACACACTATGCTAGACAATAGCTGTTAAATTAATAATTCAAACCTTCAGAATATATGTTCTTAAAACTGAATAGTAAAATTATCTTCTTACTTGTACTGCATAAATTTACAGTGCTTAGTATAATTCTGACCAGAATAAAGTGCTTCTAGGAATATCTTCTAATTCACTGTGTTTTTATATTCATAAATAACCAACTATTGGCCTGTAGGTAGTTTCCTGAAAGCAATGCCACTTATCAGATTAAAGCAAAGTTATTGAGTTTCTTTACCACATTTTAACTACACATTCTCTTACTACTGAAATCTGTCAGAGCCAAAAAAGAGAAAAAAAAGAGAAAGACAGAAAGTCAAAGTAGCTGATAAATGTTTGAAACTTTCTGTATGCGTGGAGTTAGAAAAAATTATGTGTCAGACAAAAACACAGCTGAAGTATGGTTATGGCTAAATGCCTCAAATATAAACTCCTTGTTAAGTGCTAAATAAGTTCTACATCTGGCTTGCCATTTATTACTCATTCTACTTCGTAGGGGGAGTTTTGCAAATGACAAAACATATGTTGATTTGGGATCATTTCAATAAAAACTCTTTCTTATGCAAATATTTATCTTAAATTCCTTAAAGCTACTAATGAAGGCAAAGATTTTGAACAGACAATAAAATAGCACTAACCCTGGGGACACTTAAGACTTAGAGTTTCAAAGATAAACTGAGATTCTTATTGCATAATACTTTAGAAAGTCAGTTATATCATTTAAGTCTTGCTAAAATATGCATATGTTGCTTTATAAGCAGAAACATCTATATACAGAGAGATTCAAACAAAAGTTAAATACATATTTTTATAGCAGATGTAGTAGAGCTGCAATTCTTACTGTACTAAATACTTTCTATATGTTATTTTATTAATCTCAACAGCCATGGAGTAGGTAGCATTTTTCTTAATTCATAAAAAAGAAAATTGAGGTTTAAAAGGGTTAACTATCTAAAATTATTTTATTTATTATCATGTTTACCTGATTACAATACATGTCCTTTGCTAGAAGGTAGTCTCCAGGAGAGCACAGACCTGGTTCTGTCTTTTCAGAACTATGTCCTTAGTCCCTAGAATATCTTCTTGCACATAAGTATTGAAGAATGAAAATGAGGTAGAGCAAGGACATGGGCCAAGTGTCATGACATTATAAAATCTACTTAAGCTTGGGAACAAAGGCCTAGTTTATTCTTTAACTCAAAGTATAAATATGTTGTACTCCCTTCTTCCAGTTACACTGATTGTAACATTGATAAGTAAGACATTGTATTCAGGACAGAGGACAAACTTCCAGAGTGTAACCAGGACAGAAAACAGACCTCTGGAGCACCAATGAACCTACAGTGTCAACTTTGATGGATAAAGAATGCTGAGCTACAAATCAGCACAGTCACTTAGACAACCCTATTCTTAAGACAGAACTTCAAAGTAAATATTAATCACCTGTATATATCATGCCTTATACTGACCATACTCAAAGGGTCCTATAAAAACCTCAAACCCTATAAAGAAGACACCAATAAATGGGAATATATTCTGTGCACTTAGATAGAAAGAATTAATATTGTCAAAATGGCCATCATGCCTAAAGTAATCTACAGAGTCTATGCAATCCCCATCAAAATACCAACAGCATTCTTCAATGAACTAGAAAAAATAGTTCTAAAATCCATATGGAACCACAAAAGACCCCAAATAGCCAAAGAAACCCTGAGAAGGACGAAAAAAGCTGGGGGGGTTACGCTCCCTAACTTCAAGCTCTACTACAAAGCCACAGTAATCAAAACAGTTTGGTGCTGGCACAAGAACAGACCCATGGATCAATGGAACAGAATAGAGAACCCAGATATAAATCCACACAATACATGGGGAATTAATGTACAATAAAGGAGCCATGGATATACAATTGGGAAATGACAGCCTCTTCAATTACTGGTGTGTCAATTACTGGTGTTGGCAAAATTGGACAGCTACATGTAAGAGAATGAAACTGGATTATTGCCTAACTCCATACACAAAAGTAAACTTGAAATGGATCAAAGATCTGAATGTAAGTCATGAAACCATAAAACTCTTAGAAGAAAACATAGGCAAAAATCTCCTGAATATAAAAAAGAGCAACTTTTTCCGGAACGCACCTCCTCGGGCAAGGGAAACAAAAGCAAAAATGAACAAATGAGACTACATCAAACTAAAAAGCTTCTGTAGAGCAAAGGATACCATCAGCAGAACAAAAACATATCCTACAGTATGGGAGAATATATTCATAAATGACTTACCCGATAAGGGATTACCATCCAAAATATATAAAGAGCTTATATGCCTCAACACCCAAAAAACAAATATCCTAATTTAAAAATGGGCAGAGGATCTGAACAGACACTTCTCCAAAGAAGAAATTCAGATGGCCAATAGGCACATGAAAAGATGCTCCACGTCGCTAATTAACAGGGAAATGCAAATTAAAACCACAATGAGATATAACTTCACACCAGTTAGGATGGCCAACATCGAAAAGACAAGAAACAACAAATGCTGGCAAGGATGCAGAGAAAGAGGAACCTACACTGTTGGTGGGAATGTAAATTAGTTCAAGCAATGGAAAGCAATATGGAGGTTACTCAAAAGACTAAAAATAGAAATACCTTTTGACACAGGAATTTCACTCCTGGGAATTTACCCAAGGAAAACAAGATTCCTGATTCAAAAAGACATATACACTCCTCTGTTTATCATATATATATAAAAGATTTATATAAAATCTTTTGCTGTTTGACTTATTGCACTTGGTCTCTGAATTCTTTCAAACAAGCCTGGAGGTTGATAAGAGACCCTGGTCCATCACTGGTGGTAAGTGTCTTTGTCACTTTGTTATGTCATTCAACTTTTAGTCTTAAGCTCAAGTCTTTTCTCTCTCCCTGTTTTATTTCACACAGGGAGGGAAGCAGCTGCAGGGACCTCTGATTTGGGGGCTTGCACATTCCCATCACCTGGGTGATCTGGAAAAGACCGCAGCCAAATGATGATGTTCTTTAGCAGCTTGCCTAAATGTCTCCTTGTCTTTTATTTTGGAAAGTTCCAAGAACATAAACCCACTCCATCCAGTGCTCTGAGGCTCCCCCACTTCTAGGGTAGCAGGGATATAATTTTTATGCCATACAGATCCATGCAGACATTGGATGCCAGGTGAACCTGGCTTCAGGAGTTGGCAAGGGATCTTCCCTATGTGCAGGAGTTCAACTGAACTTTCCTTTTCTACCCTTTGTTCTTTCTTGTTTTGCATTGCCTGCTTGGCTTCACAAATAAAGGAGCCACTCTTCCTCTCTCTATGCAACTTTGACACTGTTGACAATTTAATGAATTCCCTCTTGTTTACATTTGTTTGACCTATTCGTGAATACTTTCTTGATCTGAGTCAAGGACACCCTCTTGGGGTCAGGGAGACCTCCCCAGATGAGACTGCTGGATAACAAAAGAATACCGAATTCATGAGATCGCTAATATCCCACAACTAGTAATTTGTTGTGCAAATTCAAATGATCCTCAGTGATTTTTTATTATGACAACATATTAAAAAATATAGCAACATAGAACAACATTGTTAGAAATGTCCAGGCAAGCTCTGAAAATTGGAATGTCTTTTATCAAGTTCTGCTTAAAGCAAAGATGATGTCCCAACTCTAATAATCATTTTCTTAGACATAGCTGTAAAGGTACTTAACCTCTCTGAATAACAAGTAAAATTCTATTATTGGTATGATGAGGATTAGACACCTTAGTATTTGTAACAGTCTTAGAATAACATCTGGCATTTAATAAGTGCTTAATAAATGTTAGCAGTTATTGGCATTATTGTATTAAGTTCATTTCACTTAGCTATCTTACCTTATCCAAGTTTGTGTGAGGGAAACACTGGAAATACAAGGAGGTCCAGTTAGTCATCCTTTTAAAAGAGTGAGTTTGCTTCATCCTGTTCATACAAATAAAAAAAGATAGATAAGAAAAACAGAAATAAAAAATTAAGTTTTAAACTTGTTTTTGAGTAGGGAAAAAAAAAAAAAAAGGAATTCCCCAAAGCAGTGTGTGTTTCTGTCTGAACTCTCGAATTATCAGAAAGAAAAAAAGTATCATTGATGATATCTATCTGTATCTATCATCTTTACAAAAATATATTTTGTGTGCAGTTATACAAACCAACATATAACATGTAAATATAAATAATTTATAATATAAAAATTATCTAGTTGCTGGATGCTATTCTTCCAACTAATATCCTGTTGGTGGTTATGCTTTACCAAACATTCCCTGTCACAAACATGCAAGAGCAGACGTTTGGGGCCAATTTTCTGGAGCCCTAGACAGCTGAGTTTGGCTTTGCTGCCAATTACTAGTGCAAGGAGCAGGGGTAGCTAAAGAACAAGGTCAAATAAATTAAAGTCTAAAATTCATTCTCACTAATGTTTTTATTCTGTTCAATCTCAGCCAAAGATGTTCTTTATGCCTGTGTGGATATGAGCACCTTTCCACCTCTGTAGCCTAGGTTCTCTTCCATGGAAATCACGGTGGTACCTCCAGGACCTCAGAGTCCTAATAAGTCTCTCAGGTGCCTCACTTTTTAAAAAACTCAAGAATTAGCAGAATAAATAAGATGAACACCACACTGCCCCTCCCCACCAATTAAAAAAAATTAAAATCAGTAAAAATGTCAAACCCTAGTCTCTAAAGCTATTTATTTAGGCAAATATAGGACTCCAGAGCAATCCCAAAGTATAAAGTGGAGATGCAGTTGGTGTCTTTCATCAGAGCAGTAAAAGGAGAAAAATCTATTTTTGCCTCAACTTTTGTCATTTTTTTTCTTGCTAATTGTCCGGAGTTTATTGAGATCTTAGACTTAACTGGGAGACCCTCCCTCCCAGTGGTTATAGGTGTTGTGTCTGCTGCTGTTGGGGGAAGCCATTGACATTGATGCATACTCTCCCTCCTCTCGGACAGGGGGGTTTTGGCCAGCCTGTACTCCATATGGCTGTGCAGGACACTCGAATGCTCCTGCTGGATATGTCTTCCTATGCTGGGTTGGGTACGGGCTTCTGAGGATGGCCTGTCTTCCACCTGACTCCTAGGGAAGGTTTTTCCCTCTTCTCCACATTTGTTTCAGTTGTTGATTTGTTCTCAGGATATTTCTGAACTGAGTCTGCAGCTGAAGCCTTTAAAATGTGGGCCCCATGGTTCATGTCAAAACCAGTGGTGCTACTTGTATTCCCAAGGCGTTGTCGTTCTTCAGTTTCTGAAAGGCTTGTGGAGCTTTAAGGCCTGAATGGCATTCTATCTGCTCCACCATTTTTTTAATGTAGTGGGTCATGTGGCTAGTATTCAGTTTCTCTCTACTGCTGTTCTTTTTAGGAGGGTCTGAGCGAGTAGGTGAACATTCCAGCTGTCTGCTTTCCGTCATCAGTGTGCTTCAACTAGAACTGGGTCAGAGCTTTCTTTCATTGTCCTTTCCCTTTTCCCCCCAATATCTGTCCCACCCTCCACTTTCATTATATTCTATTTGTTGCCTTGTCTTCCATAGGATAAATAGTGAAAACTAGTACAGACTCCCCAGGCCACCCACGGTCTAAATAAATCTTGTCCATCTTGAAGGTCTTAACTTGGAAAAACTATAACTGGGAGATTTCCTCCCATCAGAACATGACCTAGGCCTGGAATTAATCTGTCTTTGTCTTTTCATCTCCATCCTCTATGCTTCAACTTGTCTCTTACTCTGGACATTCTCTCAGAGGCCTAATTTTGCCCACCTCTTAGGCACAGACAATATCTGTACTTCCACCTATAGTATTATTTTGAAAATCGCCTACTAATCCCTTGAGCATTTTATTCTAAGATCCCTGGTCTTCCCTCTCAAGTCAAAAATTTTTTTCTATAAGCATGTGACCTAAATGTCTCAGTTTTTAAGGAGATAGTTTCCTAACTCCTCTTGCTATGAAGATTTAAAAAGCACTTTCCATTTTCTGGATCTTAGCTTGCTTTAGAAGAATGAGCCAATCTGTCCTTTCAGAATTTGCTCAATTAAGGACTTGGTATGATTAAATAACAGCTGACAACATGTTCCTCCCTTAGTAATCTCTTTAAAAGTAATTATACTGGAAAGTAACAAATTTTCCCTTCAATATATAATTTCTCCAGTTTATCTCTAGCTAAACTTTGGATATTAATCTTTTACCAAATAATATCTCTCTTTCCTTCAAGCTGAATCACCCTGTCTTCCTTCCTCTCCCTTCCTCCCATCCTCCTTTCATTCCTTCTCTCTCTCTTACTTTTCAATTATTCCTTCTTCATCAAAGCATCTTTTATAAACCACTGTTTTCTCTTTGAGGAAACCTGATTCTTAGGCTCAGTGTTACATCAAATCCCTGTTTAGGGGAGTAAAGATGGCGGCATGAGAGGTGAGACAGAGGCTTCCTCCTAAAACGGCATATAATATGAAAATATAACTAATACAACTATTCTTGAAAGAGCAACAGGAAAGAGGACTGCAACAAACTGCATACACCTGGAGACAAGAGCAGCCCTCATGGAAAAGGGTAACCTACTAAACCTGGGGTCCTTTGGGATCCAAGCCCTTCCCCCACCCCAGCTCACCAGCAGGAGAAAGAGGAATGGAGGAGGGAGGGAGTGGAGAACTGGCACTGCTGAATACCTAACTCTGGAGATCTGCTCTGGGAGCACAAACCTACATTTCATGGTGCTTCATGATACTCTCGTAATTAGGGGGTTGGAAAGTTAAGACAGGCAGAATTCCTGGAGAGACTAAGATTCCAGCTGCTTGTGGAAAGCAGGGATCCATATCCAGCTGCTCTGGGACAAAAGAAAGGCAGGCAGTCTGAGAGACTTCCTAACAAAGAAGCCCTTAGCAAGAGGGCTGCTAAAGGGGCAAGGATTGCACAAAGCTTACTGCTCAGGAGAAAGGACAGGTAGACAAAATTGTCCAGGTGCACTCTACACAGCAGAGTGGGAGCTTTCACAATCTTCAGGTGCTCCAGCTCCCTGGCTACCTACACAGCTCCAAGAACCCCTTCTGTGGCAGGCAGACTACTGCGCCTTTCTTTTGGCCAGCGCCACCAGGCTTGGAAACTGGGAAACACTACCCTGACATTAGGCCAGGCAGAGGGAAGATCTGTCTACAGCAGCTAAAAACACAAAGCACAGAGGTTTATACCTGTGTGCTCGGCCTACTGGTTCAGGCAGTGGAGACAGGCATAGCAGCCAGGAAGCAGGAAACAACTCTTTCCTCTCCCCAGGAACCAATACCACTCTCCTGCAACCCCGACATTGCTTCAGGGGCTGAGCAGCTCCAGAGAGTAGAGCTTCTGGGCACTAGAGGGCTCCATACACAAATATGAAACGCCAAAGGAACCTGGTCCAGAGTAAAATTATGAATACAACTCCTAAGAAAGATTTAAATGATATTGACCTCATGACTCTCCCTGAAAGGGAGTTCAAAATAAAAATCATTAACATGCTCATGGAGGTACAGAAAGATATTCAAGAACTCAGGAATGAATTCTGGTCGGAGATCCATTCATTGAAGAGCACAGTGGATGGTATTAAAAACAGATTGGATATGGTGGAGGAGACAATAAATGAAATAGAAACTAGAGAAGAGGAATACAAAGAAGCTGAGGCACAGAGAGAAAAAAGGATCTTTAAGAATGAAAGAATATTGAGAGAACTGTGTGACCAATCCAAATGGAACAATATTCGCATTATAGGGGTACCAGAAGAAGAAGAGAGAGAAAAAGGGATAGAAAGTGTCTTTGAGGAGGTGATTGCTGAAAACTTCCCCAATCTGGGGAAGGAGACAGTCTCTCAGGCCATGGAGGTGCACAGATCTCCTGACACAAGGGACCCAAGGGAGACAACACCAAGACATATAATAATTAAAATGGCAAAGATCAAGGATAAGGACAGACTATTAATAGCAGCCAGAGAGAGAAATAAGATCACATACAAAGGAAAGCCCATCCCACTATCATCAGACTTCTCAGCAGAAACCTTACAGGCCAGAAGGGAGTGGCATGATGTATTTAATGCAATGAAGCAGAAGGGCCTTGAACCAAGATTACTTTATCTGGTGAGATTATCATTCAAATTTGAAGGAGGGATTAAACAATTCCCAGATAAGCAAAAGCTGAGAGAATTTACCTCCCACAAACCATCTCTACAGTATATTTTGGAGGGACTTCTATAGATGGAAGTGTTCCTGCAGTTTCATAGCTGTCACCAGAGGTAATAAAACCACACTAAAGAAAGTAGAACAGCCAATTACTAAGAAAATGCAAAATTAAATTAACTATCCTGAAAGTCAATCAAGGGATAGACAAACAGTACAGAATATGATACCTAATATATAAAGAATTGAGGTGGAAGAAAAAGGATGAGGAAAACAAAAAACAAAAAAGAACCTTTAGATTGTATTTGTAATAGCATATTAAGTGAGTTTAGTTAGACTCTTAGATAGTAAGGAAGTTAACCTTGAACCTTTGGTTACCATGAATCTGAAGGCTGCAATGCCAATAAGTACATACATATCCATAATCACCCTAAATGTAAATGCTCTGAATGCACCAATCAAAAGATGTAGAGTCAATGAATGGATAAAAAAACAAGACCCATGTATATGCTGCCTTCAAGAGACTCAACTTTAAACCCAAAGACATACACAGATTAAAAGTGAAGGGATGGAAAAAAGCATTTCATGCAACTAATAGGGAGAAAAAAGCAGGAGTTGCAGTACTTGTATCAGACAAAATAGACTTAAAACAGAGAAAGTCACAAGAGACAAAGAAGGACATTACATAATGATAAAGGGGTCAATACAATGAGAGGATAAACCATTATAAATAGGCACCCAACACAGGATCACCTACATATGTAAAACAAATACTAATGGAATTAAAAGGGGAAATAGAATGCAATGCATTCATTCTAGGAGACTTCAACACACCACTCACTCTGAAGGACAGATCAACCAGACACAAAATAAGTAAGGAGACAGAGGCATTAAACAACACATTAGAACAGATGGACTTAACAGACATCTACAGAACTCTACACCCAAAAGCAGCAGCACACACATTCTTCTCAAGTGCACATGGAATTTTAAAAAACAGATCATATACTAGGCCACAAAAAAGCCTCGGTAAATTCAAAAAGATTGAAATTGTACCAACCAGCTTCTCAGACCACAAAGGAATGAAACTAGAAATGAATTATGCAAAGAAAATGAAAAATCAAACAAACACATGGAGGCTTAATAACATGCTCCTAAATAATCAATGGATCAATGACCAAATAAAAACAGAGATCAAGCAATATATGGAGACAAACGACAACAATAATTCAACACCACAAAATCTGTGGGACACTGTGAAGGCCTTGTTAAGAGGAAAGTATATTGTAATACAGGCTTACCTCAGGAAGGAAGAACAATCCTGTATGAGCAGTGTAAACCCACAATTAATGAAATTAGAAAAAGAAGAACAAATGAGACCCAAAGTCAGTAGAAGGAGGGACATAATAAAGACTAGAGCATAAATAAATAAAATCGAGAAGAATAAAACAATAGAAAGGATCAACAAAAGCAAGAGCTGTTTTTTTGAGAAAACAAACAAAATAGATAAACCCCTAGCCAGACTTATCAAGCAAAAAAGAGAGTCTACTCACACAAACAGAATCAGAAATGAGAAAGGAAAAATCACTGCAGATAGCCCAGAAATACAAAGAAGTATTAGAGAATACTATAAAAAATTATATGCTAACAAACTGGATACCCTAGAAGAAATGGACAACTTCATAGAAAAATACAAACTTCCAAGGCTGACCAAGAAAGAAACAGAAAGTCTCAACAGACCAGTTACCAGCAACGAAATTGAACTGGTAATCAAAAACCTACCTAAGAACAAAATGCCTGGACCAGACAGCTTCACCGCTGAATCTTATCAAACATTTAGTGAAGACCTAATACCCATCCTCCTTAGTTTTCAAAGGAATAGAAGAAGAGGGAATACTTCCAAACTCATTCTATGAGGCCAGCATCACTCTAATACCAAAATCGGGCAAAGATACCACAAAAAAAGAAAACTACAGACCAATATCCCTGATGAACATAGAGGCAAAAATACTCAACAAAATATTAGCAAACCGAATTCAAAAATACATCAAAAGGATCATCCATCATGATCAAGTAGGATTTATTCCAAGGATGAAAGAATGGTTCAATATTCGAAAATCCATCAACATCATCCACCATATCAACAAAAAGGACAAAAACCACATGATCATCTCCATAGATGTTGAAAAAGCATCTGACAAAATTCAAGATCCATTCATGATAAAAACTCTCAACAAAATTGGTATAGAGGGCAAGTACCTCAACATAATAAAGGCCATATATAAGAAACCCACAGCCAACATTATACTTAACAGCGAGAAGCTAAAAACTTTTCCTTTAAGATCGGGAACAAGCCAAGGATGCCCACTCTCTCCACTTCTATTCAACATAGTACTGGAGGTCCTAGCCACGGCAATCAGACAACACAAAGAAATAAAAGGCATTCGGATTGGCAGGGAAGAAGTTAAACTGTCCCTGTTTGCAGATGATATATTGTACATAAAAAACCCTAAAGAATCTACTCCAAAACTACTGGATCAAATATCTGAATTCTGCAAAGTTGCGAGATACAAAATTAATACGCAGAAATATGTGGTATTCCTATACACTAAGAATGACCTAGCTGAGAGAGAAATCAGGAAAACAATTCCATTCCCAATTGCATCAAAAAGATTAAAATACTTAGGAATAAACCTAACCAAGGAAGTGAAAGACCTATACTCTGAAAACTACAAGACACTCATGAGAGAAATTAAAGAAACACCAATAAATGGAAACACATCCCATGCTCATGGATAGGAAGAATTAATATTGTCAAAATGGCCATCCTACCTAAAGAAATCTACAGTTTCAATGCAATTCCTGTCAAAATACCAACAGCATTTTTCAGCCAACTAGAGAAAATCATTCTAAAATTCGTATGGAACCACAGAAGACCCCGAATAGCCAAAGCAATCTTGAGAAGGAAGAATAAAGTTGGGGGATTATGCTCCCCTACTTCAAGCTTTACTACAAAGCCACAGTAATCAAGACAATTTGGCACTGGCACAAGAACAGACCCATAGACCAATGGAACAGACTAGAGAGCCCTGATATAAACCCAACCATATATGGTCAATTAATATATGATAAAGAAGCCATGGACATACAATGGGGAAATGACAGACTCTTCAACAGCTGGTGTTGGCAAAACAGGACTGTTACATGCAAGACAACGAACCAGATTATTGTTTAACCCCATACACAAAAGTAAGCTTGAAATGGATCAAGGACATGAATGTAAGTCATGAAACCATAAGACTCTTAGAAGACAACATAGGCAAAAATCTCCTGAATATAAGCATGAGCGACTTCTTCCTGAACGCATCTCCTTAAGCAAGGGAATAAAAGCAAAAATGAAATAATGGGACTACATCAAACTAAAAAGTTTCTGTAAGGCAAAGGACACCATCAATAGAACAAAAAGGCATCCTACTGTATGGGAGAATATATTTGTAAATGACAATACCGACAAGGGGTTAACATCCAAAATATATAAAGAACTTACATGCCTCTACATCCAAAAAGCAAATAACCTGATTAAAAAATGGGCAGAAGATATGAAGAGACAGTTCTCCAAAGAAAAAATTCAGATGGCCAACAGACACATAAAAAGATGTTCCACATCACTAATCATCAGGAAAATGCAAATTAAAACCACAATGAGACATCACCTCACACCAGTAAGGATGGCCAGCATCCAAAAGACTAAGAACAACAAATTCTGGCGAGGATGAGGAGAAAGGGGAACCCTCCTACACTGCTGGTGAGAATGTAAGCTAGTTCAACCATTGTGGAAAGCAATATGGAGGTTCCTCAAAAAACAAAAAATAGAAATAACATTTTATCCAGGAATCCCACTCCTTGGAATTTACCCAAAGAACACAACTTCTCAGATTCAAAAAGACATATGCACCCCTGTGTTTATTGCAGCACTTTTTACAATAGCCAAGATATGGAAGCAACCTAAGTGTCCATCAGTAGGTGAATGGATAAAGAAGAGGTGGTATATATACACAATGGAATACTATTCAGCCATAAGAAGGAAACAAATCCTGCCATTTGCAACAACATGGATGGAGCTGGAGGATATTATGCTCAGTGAAATAAGCCAAGCGGAGAAAGACAAGTATCAATTATTTCCCTCATTCGTGGAGTATAACAATGAAGGAAAATTGAAGGAATGAAATAGTAGCAGACTCAGAGACTCCAAGAAGGAACTAGTGGTTACCAAAGGGGAGGGGTGTGGGAGGGCGGATGGGGAGGGTGGGAGAAGGGGATTGAGGGGTATTATGTTTAGTACACATGGTGTGGGGGAGCACGGGGAAGACAGTGTAGCACAGAGAAGGCAAACAGTGAATCTGTGTCATCTTACTACACTGAAGGACAGTGACTGCATTGGGGTATGAGTGGGGACTTGATAATATGAGTAAATCTAGTGACCACATTGTTTTTTCATGTGAAACATTCATAAGAGTGTATATCAATAATATCTTTATAAAAAAATATGTATATATAAAAAAAGAATTACGTTAAATCAAATCTATAGATGAGGTTAGGGACAACATAGATATTTATGATATTGTCTTTTTAGTCTTAAAATCTGATCTCCCTTTTAACTTATGATTTCTTTAAGTCTTTCAATAAAGAATGAAAATCTTCACTGTAAAAAAAAAGTCCCTGTTTAATATTTTTTTATACTTGGGTTTGGGTAATTTCTCTCAGTTCTATTTTAATCAAAGAAGATTGTATATTCCTTTTAAAATACAGGCCCACATTCCTTTCAGTTGTTCATTGATAAAAACTGTAATGAAGCTGAGACCTGAAGGTCTCTGACTTCTAGCGGACCTAGAGGGCATTATGCTAAGTGAAATAAGTCAGGCAGAGAAAGACAAATACCATATGATTTCCCTTATAATAAGTGGAATCTTAAAACAAAGTGAACAAAACAACAGACTCATAGACACCGAGAAGTGACTGGTGGTTACCATGCGCAGGAGTTAGGGTGGGTGTGAAATAGGTGAAGGGGATAAAGAGGCACAAATCTAAATTGTAATATGAATGAGTCATGGTGATAAAACTACAGCATAGAGAATATGGTCAGTAATTTGTAACTTTCTGTAATGAAATCTTTAATTCTTTCTGTGCTAACAGATAGTAACCTCCATAGGGTGAGCATCTAATAATGTAGGTAACTGTCGAATCACTATGTTGTATACTTGAAACTTAATATTACATATCAACTATTCTTCAATAAAAACAAAAACAGAAACAAAAAACAAAGGAGGACAGTCTCTGATTTCTAGGATGTTATCAGAATTTATGTAATTAACAAATTCAGGGCCAACTTAAGACTATAAGGGGGAAGGTGAACCTTAAAATCCCGTGGATAAGCCACATGGATCTAAGAATTTAGTTTCTGCATGTCTCTTCAGATTAAAGTGCAAAATGGAATTTGGAGCAGCTCATCTAGCATTGCCTGCCAAGTTGGGCAATAACTGAAACTAGAACTTCACTCACCCACAGTGCCTGAGAGCTCACATGGGAACGGGGCACAGTCTAAAATCTTGGCCTGCACAGTCCAGAAGTGTGGTATTACTTTTGTTTTTTGACTCAGTTGCTGAGTGGAGTGGGGGTAGGGGTGGTTCCAGGGGACAGCACCTTCCTATCATAATGACCATTATGCTATGGGCTAGGAAACAAATGCGGATATTCTGCTAATTATTAAGTATATATATTTCCACTGTACATTCTAGGTAATTCATTTTCCTCAGTAATGCAGTGTTCAGTGTTGTGGTATTATAAATATCTTATTGATATGTTGTATATGGCATCACTTTTTATTTATACTGTTTACAAATGTATATTTGATACATAATTATATGAACAAAATATTTGATTTTTATATTAACCTTGTATCATCAACCTTCCTAATTTATTAATTCTAATAGTAAAATTGTAAATATAGAAAAATAGTATGAGGACACTCTATAGATTTTCAGATTTTTTAATCTATATAATCATGTTGACTATAAATAATGACAATTTTATTGTTTAACTTCCTTATTTTACTGGCTAAGATTTCCAGAACAATGATCAATAGAAATGATGATAATAGGTATCTTTGTCTCATTTCTTAAAAGTGTGGGGATACTTCTAATATTTAATAAATATTTAATAATAATATTTAATAAATAGGTATGTTTGCTTTTGAAAACAAATATATAAATATGTATATTTTTGTATTATCCATACTTTATCTCTGATTAAGAATACACTGTTCAGTTCTGAATTTCTCAATATTCAGAAATTCATATAAATATATCTGGATTCAATTAGCAGATACTTGTTTTGAATTTTTGTGATGATGCTTGTGAGAGAGATTGACTCATAATTTCCCTTTCTTGTGAAGTCCTTGTCAGGTTTTAATAACACACTTATGTTTACCTCATAAAGCATGATGGAAGTTTTCCCTCTTTCTCACATTCTTTGAAAAAAATTATGTTAGATTTTTGTTATCATCTTGTTCTTATTGTTTCCTTGTTTAATTCCTTTGGTTTACAAATATATTCTATATTGTTTACATCCTTAGAAATGTACTGAGACTTGCTTCCAGCATTTTGGTAAATGTTCCATCTGCACTTAAAACTAATGAGTTTGCTAAATTATTGAACATGATATTCTATACATGTCAAGTAGGGCTAGTTTGTTAATGTTGTTATTCAAAACTATACTGATTTATTTTTCCTACATGTTCTATTAGTTGTTTGAAATATCTGTTAAAGGTTCCGACAATAATTGTTGATTTTTCTGTTTGTCTTTATAATTACAATGATTTTTGCTTTATATATTTTGTGACTATGTTATAGTTGCAAACAAACTTAGAATTGTGTGTCTTCATGGTTGACTTGCTACTTCTATCGTTGTTAAATATCCATTGCCATCTCTAATAATGTTTCTTGCTACAAAGTCTTTGTCTGATATTGTATAGCTACTCAGATTTCAGTAGTTGATGCTAGTGGTTCCATGGAAATTTTTAAATACTTTCTTTTTAGTTTTAATTGTTTCTGAGTCTTTAGATTTAATGTGTATCTTTTGCAAGCAGCATGTAATTGTTCATGTGTTAATGCAGTCTGACAATCTCGTCTTTTCATTGGACTTCTAAAATCTATTTACTCATAATAATTAATGATACATTTAGCTTTACAGCTACTATTTTATTATTTTTATTTCCTTGCACCATTTCTTTTATTTGCTTCTTTCCCCTCCTTTCTTTCCTTATCTTGTAATGGCTTTCTTTTAATTATCCTGTTTCTCTCCCCTATGGTAACTATTCATTAAATACTTTCCCAATGTTTATTTGATGGGCTACCTTGGGGATAGCAACATGCATCCTTGACTTACTACAGAGTGATATATATTGCTATTTTCATCATTTCCAGGACAATGCAAGAAACTTAGATCTGTTAGATCTCCTTTAACTTCCCTCTTGTCTTTTGGGCCTTTGTGAGATATCCTGACTCATATTAATATTTTTATAAAATCAATATTAATTCAGATTTGCTTATCTATTTTCCCTTTCTGGTGTTTTTAATTCCTTCCCAAATTTTTATGTTTCTACCACAGGTGATTTTCCCTCTACCTGAAGAGCTCTTTTAGAAGAAGTCTACATAACCAAATTTACAGTTGTTTTTTACTTTCTGAAGACATCTCTATATTGCCTTCAATTTTGTTAAAAATCACAGTGTCAACAGGGTATGAGACATAAGTATCTTCAAACATATAAAGACATCTACAATAAGCTTTTACATGTAGTTTTTAAAAAACTTACACATATCCTATTTTAAAATAGACATACCTACTTTACAAGGCACTAACCTTTCTGGAACATTTCCATGTAACCCCAAATGCTTAACAACTAAAAAGAAAAGATAAATCCTATTGCAAAAACATTTACTACTCCTGCTTTGAAAGAAAACAGCATCATTCCATTCCTCTACTGAAATAAAAAAAAGAAATTTATATTCAGGAATGAACAACAAAACTGTTCCTTATATTATATATGCATATTTCATCATATTCCTTAGAAATAGCACTGTATAATATTACTGTGAATAAAATCACAGATTCTGAAAAAAAATTTAGTTTTTATAAAGTGCTATGACACTTGCTCAAAAAGGCCCAAATGAAAACTGCACCCTGTTTCATGCATGATACACTCCATCTGAAATATGCTTAGCCTTTATTTTACTCTGTTCACACACAGCAAAGCCAACTCAGAACTGAAGTTGAAGGTTCTGACTCAAATTCAACAACTGACTACTTATTTAAATTTTTTCTGACAAACTCTATCAGCAGTTATGTGAAACTAAGGATTCCTACCTAGGGAAATCCTGAACAGAGGGCATTTTTCCCTTACCAGATCTTACCTCAAAACAAAACTAAAACAGAGAAACAACTCACTCTAATCTTTTCTCTTGTGTCCTTATATAACAACTTAAATCAGTCATTACACCTGCAATCAAACATATAGACATTCAGCATGTTCTCCAGTCTGTAGTTTTAAGTGAAAATAATTAAGAAAAAAGTTTTAGACATTTTTTAGTAGTTGGTAGAAAATGGTTTAATGTTATATATATATTTTTAAATCAGATTTTAGGGTAGCCCCTTTTGTTCAAACCATAGTGGATGGCACAGAATTTCCATCTTGATAACAGAGGCATCTACAGCTTCATTTTGTAGGCCTAAAGCTGACCGAGGGAATTCTTTGCAGCTGCAGGTGCCTGAATGGTCCCTAGAAACAAATCTTGGTCATAACTTGGTTTGATCTTTGAAGATACTGATAAAGTGTTGAAGGAGCTCTGGTTTCCTGATGGCAATTGGTTTGGCTTTGGGAACACAGGGACCATGTTTCTGAAATCCTCAAAGTGTTCTTATCATCTCCCTGTTATATTCCTTGAGAAACATAGAACTCCAGTCTCTGATCAGAACTTTTTATGATGTGCTAATTGATGTCTAAACTGAGAACAGCTCATTAGCAATGATCATTCCATGCCAATCCCAGAAGCATCTGTACCCTGAAGGAGGCCATATCTGAACAGAATGCATGTCCCATTGAATGTATTGTGTCGGGGCACTTTCTCCCAGTAACATGCTAACGATATCCATATCAAGTACAGCAGGCTTATGGAAATTTCCATCTGGTTATTGAAGAAGCTGCGAGAAGCTCCTGGAGTGCTAAGGGTAACTATGTGGTGAATCTCCATTGTACACAATTATGTTTTATCTTCTTATGTAAGAATGGTAAAATTGATCAAATGCTTATCAAATCTACAGACAAGTTTCATGAGCTTAATGGAGCTCTTCATTTGTCAACTTTACCCAAAAAGGAGTTGGCAGTCTACTTACTCAAACTAGTCAACTTCTCACAGAACACCACATTCCTGCTGATAAAGCATCTCTGACCATTTCAGAAGCTATCTCAGTGTTGACCAGACCATAACTCCAGAGACAAGTTGTCAGTGAGGATAATGTCTAACTTTGAAACACCCGAGTCTCAGCTCTGAATGCTTATTCCACATCAGACAGCCTCAACAGCATAGAGCAAACAACAGTTGTTTTCATCTATTAAAATCTTTGCTACCATTCCCTACACCAAAGACAGACTGATCAAGGCTGCTGAATGCTTAGTTTCTGTAAATAACAAACCTTCCCATCCCATGCTAGATACCACACTGTTGGATAATTCTGAAATAAGACTTTAGTCTGTCTTCTTTGAGGGGCTCATGTGGTAAGCAGGAAATGCTGATGGCATTTATACTCTTGAAAGGTCATGGCACTGATGCAAGAAGTAGAGGACACAATGCTAAAACTGTACTGTTGCTAGCACTGGTGATGCTGGGATTCCCTGAGAAATGTGAGCAGAGAAATTAAAGATGAATAATTGAATTATACAGGGAGGCTGTTGTAGCAAGGTCTGAGCCTGGCAGAGTGAGAATCAGTATTCAGAAGCCATTCTGCTTGCTGGATGTGCAATTCCTAACAGTCCCGCCCCAGGAGGCAGTATGGATTGATTCCTTTGATTCCCCTAGCCAGAGTGATCCCACCTAGAGAAACTGTCAGTGAGGACAATGTCTTTCTTCCCATGTGAGCTGGCAGAGAAAAGTGTTTTCTCCAGTAGGTGACCGAACGGATGCCATGCTTACAGAAAATGGGGGACAGAGTGAGAAGGTCTCTTCTCATGAACGACTGGATGGGAATTCTTTGTATCTTCTTATCTTGGGCCAGAACCAGATGGTCCCTCCGTGGTCAGTGCATTAGGGTAGGCAGAGGAAGAGGGAGTGCACAGACTGTGAAGGTGGGGGCACCCTCGTGCCACCACGTCTAATCTTTGGCTGCCCCTTGTTTCACATGGAAAGAACCTCAGTGTTGGTGCCAAGAGTCCCCAGTCTGTGGGATACTATCTGGATAAGATCCTAGGTGGCCAGTTACTTTCTTTTAACATTTTGAAATGTCAATTTTCTTTTGTCTTCTATTGTTTCTATTGAAATATTAGGCGTCTATCTTATTATTGGCCCATTAAAGATAGTGGGTGTTTTGGAGATTTTTATCTTAGTTTTTGGATTTCATTGTTTTAGCAGGATGTACCTAGGCAGGGCTTTTTTCACTTACCCTGTTGGATATTTATAGAGCTTTTTGATTCTGTGGCTTGATCATCTAATTTAGTTTTTATTTTTTGTCAGTATCTTTTCAAATATTGGCTTTGCCCCTATATTTTTTTTCTCCTTTTCTAGGATTCCAGTTATCTGTATGTCAGAAATTCTTCTGTGATCTCTTAAACTTTTATATTCATTTTCTATCTTTTTTCTCACTTTACTTCACTTTGAACAATTACTATTGATCGGTCTTCTACTTTATTGTCTTTCTGTAGTGTTAATCCCATCTATTGAACTCTTATTTAAGGTTACATGATTTTCAATTCAATTTCAAAGATTTGATTATTTTAATAGTCTAAAGTTCTCTGGAGAAATTTTCTAGTTTTTAAAAAATCTATTTTCTTGGATACATCAGTTTCTCTGAAATTCATGTCTGAAAACAAGAATATATGGAACACCTTTCCAGTGACTTCATTTTCAGTTATTTTTCTTGTTTTTAATTGATTCTCCTAATATGTCTGTAATTATTGATTTAATAACTATTGTATATACAAATTATTTATTCTATGATTTCTGTTATCTTATTTCAGGGAAGATTTTGTTTGTTTGACATTTTACTAGAATCGTGCAGATTGACATCAACGGCTCGCGGCTGTATTTCAGCACTGTGGAGAGGGATCCTGCGTGACTTTCCTCTTTTGATAAGGTCCTTCCGAAGTCTCAGCTGAAGGCTGAAGTTGTGTTCTAGATACCTTACTCCTTATTGGCCTCTGAACTCCCGTTTTTGTGTCCCTAGCACCATGTTACTATTACAGCTTTGCTTAGCTTTTTATTCTCTGCTGCTTTAGGCTTTGGCTTCCTGACCACTTACCACATGTAACATAGGGATTAGAAAACACCTGCAGAAAAAGTAGTGCAGAATTTCATGCTTATTTCCCTCTAGTTTTGTCTTCTCTGTGACCTCAGCCCTTCAGCCGTAACTTGCAATTATTACTTGTGGGACTAATTTGTAGTCCTCAAGTCCATTTTTTGCCTACTCATCTCTTCAGGCTTCTAATAGCACTGAGATACTTACAACCTGCACAAGTTATATATACTGCAAATACCTTGGGTTGAAAATCAATGAAGAATTTGGGGCTTGCCTAAATATGTTCTCCTGTCTCAACAACTTAGCCCCTCAAGTCTTATCTGCCTTAGTTGCTCTTTGAAGTACTTCTAACAGTTGTTATTTTAAATTTTATTTTATACAGCTTTTATAGTTTTTCTCAGCAAAGCTTGCCTCTTGCAATCTACTCCATTGCAGCTGGAAGGATAAGAGAAAAAAATGTATTTATTCAGGTTTTGTTCTCTTTTGGACCTTACCAGGATTTATAGTTAAAATGTGACTGAGCAGGATGTTATTTTGTTAGTTTATATTCAAGACAAAGAAGGCAAGAAATGCATGACTTTTTAAAAACACATATTATTAAGGGACGACTATAGTGCTAGCTCAAATATGGACTTTGTTCTTTGGATTTTGTTTCTTGCATTCCCTCTGGTCACAGAAGGTGTTTTCCCCTATTGTATTGGATCCAGACTTCACCTCACCTTCAACCCTACTTTCACTATCCGGACTAATTTTCAAGCACTGAAACTTGAATACTCTACCAGTAGAGTGAAACTCTATGTGAATATAATCTATGATACAGAGGATAAGTAGGACAGAATTTCTTAATTTCAAATCCCTGAATCCTTGAGAGTCCAGTGCATATATTTTATATGGTCATGAGCAACATAAAGTGTAAAAACAATGTCCATGTTTATATGCCTATGTTAATATGTTTATTTTTTTGGGTAAAGGCCCTGTATTTTCCATAATCTAGTAATCAAAATTATTTACGACAGTAACCTAGAAGTTTTTTGAACATCTCCCTTACCCAAATCTAACCAGCAGCCATTCACTTTGAATTGCAAATCCTGAGTAACTCTCAGGTGCACCCACTTCCCAACATCTCTGGTGCCATCACCTTAGTCTAAATCATTACTGAGACCACAGAAAACTCTGATACACTGAACTCCTTGACTTCACCCCCCAATAAACCATCAGTGTATTTTAAAACAAAATGATCATGTTGCTCCCTTTTCTTCTTCAAAGCTTTTGGTAGCTTTTCATGACATTTAAAAAAACGTATTTAGAATAACATAAACTTAAAATAATGTTAAATCCTTAGCATTGCCCAGCAGTTCATCCAGGGAGACCGTGAAACTCTTTGGCGAGGCAAACAGCCTCTGGAGTCACTTCAAATCCGACTTCTCCTGCTTATTAGCTATGCAATTTTGGGCAAGTTATTTAATTCTCTGTGCCCAGTTTCTTATTCTATATAGTGGGAATAAAAATGTATTTACGTTATGGAATTATTGTGAAAATTAAATGAGTTTAAATAGTAGATTTAGAACAGTACCTAGAAAGCACTCAATAAATATCTTAACAGGTCTTATGTTTTGCAGGATATAGCCACCGCCTTCATCTCTGTATTTATCTCACATATCATCCTAAACCTCTGCCTACCAACAAAGCTTTAACTCCAGTATTACGAGCCTTTTCACAGCTCTTTGAATACCTTGAGATCATTACTCTTTAATGTCTTCATACCTACTGTTTCTCTGCACCTATTGTTTCTGCTTTCAATTGCCGATGTAAGCTTTACTGTCTAATTTCAGATAAGGTTAGTTCATCTTATGAATTGTTCTCATTGTGCCTCATTAGAAATATGTGATTATAATGGTTTTAAATAATTACAGGTGAAGTAGGGCAGGTACATGAAGCGTCATGATTAACTTTTCCTGCCTATGATGAAAAATGCCAAGATATAAACAGTATAGTAAGAACAGGAGGGACCCCGTCTTAAGGTAAATATTCCATTTTAAAACCAGGGAGTTAGGAGGTAAGATTCCTAACATATTCTTTGGTAATCAGGCAATAACCCACCCTATGTTAAGGCAGGACAAGGAGTCCTAACTGATATGTTCCCAGTGCTTTAGGGAAACCAGTATCTTGGAAAGGAACCAGATCAATAAATTCCTTGTGTTAAGTTTATCTTACAGAATTATAAAGAGGACTGACTGTGGGTAGTGACATCATGTCTCTCATTGAAGAAAGACATGAGATCACAGGTCAAGCCTTTGCCCAACAACCTCTGCTCCCACTCCTGCCCTTTGCCCCATTCATGAAAGACTTAAAAGACAGAATCTGAAGCCCTTAAGTGTGCCTCCTCTCTGACTTCACTCCCTTTTCTTCAAGTGTGTACTTTTTATTTTGGTATCATTAATATACAATTACATGAGCAACACTGTGGTTACTAGACTCGCCCCATTATCAAGTCCCCACCATGTACTCCATTACACGTACTGCCCATCAGATGCTATAAAGTCACTACTTGTCTTCTCTGTGCTATACTGCCTTCCCCGTGCCCCCACCCCACATTACGTGTGCTAATCGTAATGCCCCTTTTTCCCCTTATCCCTCCCTTCCCACCCATCCTCCCCAGTCTCTTTCCCTTTGGCAACTGTTAGTCCATTCTTGGGTTCTGTGAGTCTGCTGCTGTTTTGTCCCTTCAGTTTTTCTTTGTTCTTATACTCCACAGATGAGTGAAATCATTTGATACTTGTCTTTTTCCACCTGGCTTATTTCACTGACCATAATACCCTCTAGCTCCATTCACGTTGTTGTAAATGGTAGGATTTGTTTTCTTCTTATGACTGAATAATATTCCATTGTGTATATGTCCCACTCCTTCTTTATCCATTCATCCACTGATGGACACTTAGGTTGCTTTCATTTCTTGGCTATTGTAAATAGTGCTGCAATAAACATAGGGGTGCATATGTCTTTTTGAAACTGGTCTCCTGCACTCTCAGGGTAAATTCCTAGGAGTGGAATTCCTGGGTCAAATGGTATTTCTATTTTGAGTTTTTGAGGAACCTCCATACTGCTTTCCACAATGGTTGAACTAGTTTACATTACCACCAGCAGTGTAGAAGGGTTCCCCTTTCTCCACATCCTCACCAGCATTTGTTATTGCTAGTCTTTTCTATGTTGACCATCCTAACTGGCGTGATGTGATATCTCACTGTGGTTTTAATTTGCATTTCTCTGATGATTAGCGATGTGGAGCATCTTTTCATGTGCCTGTTGGCCATCTGAAGTTCTTCTTTGGAGAAGTGTCTGTTCAGATCCTCTGCCCATTTTTTAATTGGATTATTTGCTTTTTGTTTGTCGAGGTGTGTGAGCTCTTTATATATTTTGGGTGTTACCCCTTATCAGATATGTCATTTATGTATATATTCTCCCGTACTGTAGGATGCCTTCTTGTTCTAATGATGGTGTCCTTTGCTGTACAGAAGTTTTTAGTTTGATATAGTCACACTTGTTCATTTTTGCTTTTGTTTCCCTTGCCTGTGGAGATATGTTCATGAAGAAGTTTTTCATGTTTATATTCAATAGAGTTTTGCCTATGTTTTCTTCTAAGAATTTTATGGTTTCATGGCTTACATTCAGGTCTTTGATCCATTTTGAGTTTACTTTTATGTATAGAATCAGACAGTAATCCAGTTTCATTCTCTCACATGTAGCTGTCCAGCTTTGCCAACACCAGCTGTTGAAGAGGCTGTCATCTCCCCATTGTATATCCATGGCTCCTTTATCATATATTAATTGACCATATATGCTTGGGTTTATATCTGGGCTCTCTATTCTGTTCCACTGGTCTATGGGTCTGTTCTTGTGTCAGTACTGAATTGTCTTGATTACTGTGGCTTTGTAGTAGAGTTTGAAGTTGGGAAGCGAGATCCCTCCTGCTTTATTTGTCCTTCTCAGGATTGCTTTGGCTATTTGGGGTCTTTTGTGGCTCCATATGAATTTTAGCAAGTGTGTATTTTTTAAATAAAGCCTTCTCACTGCTCAACTTACTGAGTTTTGTCTCTGTTCTCTTCCAGTGGTAAATGTCTTTGTCACTTTGCTATTTCATTCTATTTTTCCAGACTTAAGCACAAGTCTTCACTCTGTGTTACTCCAGATAAATAGGGAGGGCTATTGAGAGCTCTGATTTGGGCTTGCAAGTTCCCATCACCTGGGACAGGACTGTGGCTGTACAATCATGCTCTTTGGTAGTCTGCCTGAAAAATATCATTTCTTTGCTTTTGGGAAGTTCTCAGAACATAATCTCACTCCATCCAGTGCTCTGTAGCCCCCCCAAATCCTGGGGTCATAGGTACTTAGTTCCCACGCCATGCAGATCCAAGCAGGCACTGGACGCCAGGTAATCCTGGCTTTAGGAGCTGGCAAGGGATCTGCCCTGTGCTGAGCATCAGGTCAGGGAGCTTTCCTTTCCTCCCTCTGCTTTTCCTTGCTCTCGGTTCCCTACAAAACTGAGGCCATTCCCTGCAACTCTCACTTTAATGAATTCCTTCCTTACCTACACTTGTCCTACCCTCTTGAGAATTCCTTCTCATTCAGAGTCAAGAACCCTCCCCCACCCAGGCTGAGGTTTCTCCTAGTGCTTCGGCCAGTACACAGGGAGAGACCGGCCCAGATGCAGCTGCCCGGCAACACAGGCATACCTTGTTTCATTGTGCTTCACTTTATTGCTCTTTGAAGATAATATATTTTTTACAAATTGAAAGTTTGTGGCAACCCTGTGTTGAGCAAGTGTATTGGCACTATTTTCCAACAGCATTTGATCACTTCATATCTCAGTGTGACATTTTGGTAACTCTTGCAATACTTCAAACTTTTTCATTATTATTATATCTGTTATGGTGATCTATGATTGGTGATTAAGACTTGCTGAAAGCTCAGATAATGGTTAGCATTTTTTATCAGTAAAGTATTTTTTAATTAAGGAATGTACATTGTTTTCTTTTTAGACAGAATGTGTTGCACACTTAACAGACCACAGTATGGTGTAAACGTAACTTTTATATTCACTGAGAAACAAAAAAGTTCAGTTGACTCACTTTATTGTCATTTGCTTTGCTGCGGTGGTCTAGAGCCAAACCCATAATAACTCCAAGGTATGCCCGTATTATTGTCTTGACTGATCTCTAAGTTGAATGTCTCATACTGGGATCTCTGAACCGATTTTCTTCATTTCTCTGTCAGCAGAGAAATGTACTTATAAATAATGTACAGCAACATATTAGCTATCCAATATTTTTTGTTGAATTATTATGTGGGGAAATTGGGGTTCCTATGGGCAGGATCCTCACTGAACTTAAACCACTTGATGTAACTGGCCTGTTGCTAGGCTACTGGTTCTACGCCCGTAGGCAATAAGCTATTATTGTGCTATATAGAGAGCTGGCCCACCGCTCTGGGTGGAGGCAGAGACACTAGTGCTCAACCTACCGCCGGGAGAACAAGCTGGGTAATAAACCCTTTCACCCCAAGAACGTTTTACTGTCATTTTCTTTGGTCACACTGAATCCATAGTGAACTTGCCCGGCACTGAAACCCATTGGCAAGACAATTATGTTGAAAGATTAAAGGGATCCTGAATCCCCCAAATAATAAAATCCACTTGTATAGGAGGAAGTGGAATGATATGAGTTGATAGTTGTATATTTGGGGAAAATGAGCTGCGGGATCTGGTAAGAATCTGTGGATTGCTCAGAAGAGATGAGACTTTTTTCTGATGTAAAGACAACTGTAACAGTAAGTTCCAGAAATAGAAATCTGAATAGCTGGGATTAATACCAAGGCAAATCTAGCTAAAATAAATATCAAGTACAATTTTGTCAAGTACGAATTGTACCTAATATGGGTATTTTGTTTAACACTATTAACAGAATGATTTTTTTTTTCCTCCTGGGATGGAGGAAAAATTCTCCTGAGAATCCTCATGTAGACAGTCTTTTTCTTGTCTATTTCCCTTTCTACCTTCCAGCACCCCACGGAGATATTTTTAAATGTATTAAGCCAGTCTCTTTCCCCACAAAGAGGCTCAAAACCATAAGAAACCACAAATAGGCATATGTATTTGAGGATGAAGGTTTGCCAAAGAAAAGCATTCATGCCAAATCAAACTTGAAACTCTAATGCTTTCACACTTAAAACACTGCAGTTTCATGGTAATGCAACGTCTAAGAAAACCATAACATTAAAAAAATTTTCAACACTTTATGATGTTAAAGATAAATAAATGAAACATAACATTTTGTTTAAAGTGGAAATCAAATCAAATAAAGATACTGTTTTTCATCTTACTACATTTTTTTAATTTAGAAAATTTTAAATGTTTTGAGCTTAAGTAAAACTAAGATATAATGTATGGTACAAAATGCAATTTAAAATGATAAATGCTAATGTACATCCAAAAAATATTATAAAGGTTCTCTGAAGGGGACATGATTTCAAAGTTAAAAATAAACATTGGTTTTGTGAAGTTGAAGTACATATAACATAATTAAATTTTCTACAGTCTGTTTTTGCTTAATGGTAAACAAGGACTTCCCCCAATTTTAAAATATATTTGCAGAGTTTATATATTTTCTTTCTTCTCCAATACATTTAAAATTATATAGATGCTCTTTTCGATTTTTGTGTTTCTTTTAACAGTACATATGTGATCACAGTATATCTTTAAGTTATGAAGTGCTTACTCTGTGACAGGAAATGTTCTAAGCACCTCACATTAATTAACTGATTTCTTCAGAACAATACTCTATGACTCTAGCAATATCATTAAACCTATTACACAGATGACAAAAGGAGAGAAATACTGAATAAATTTCCAAAATTTCCAGTTTTCAAAAGGAAGAATTGAGATTAAACCTTGACAAGCCTGAATGTGCTTGAACATTAATAAATTGCCTAGAATTTCTTACCACCTGCTTCCCTCTCAGTCTAAACCAATCTGACTTTTATTACAGTGAAACTCCCTTTGCTCACCAAGTCCTTAATTGCCAAATGACTTGGATGTCATTCTGAGCTTCACTTGTTTCACTTTGCTCTAGGTAACATTATTATCACTCTGTTGAAACTGTCTCCATTCCCTTCATACAATTCTGGCTGTTTTGGTTATTGTTGTTGTTTGTTTCTTTCACATATTCTTCTATGTCCTTTGACCTCTTAGTTTTATTTGTTTTTTTATCTGCTTGTTTGTTTTGTTTTTAAATCCAGCCCTCAGTCCCTTCATCATTACATATATTTCATCTAAAAGTTGATTCATGTGCCTAAATATTTTCTGGAAATCTGTGCTTGGATATCCTATAGTCAACCAAAACTCAACCTGATGAAGGAGTTTAGAACACCACCCCAAAATATGCTGCTCTAGCATATGGGCTATTTTGAGTTAAATGTAGTTGAAAAACAGCAGATGTAAGGACATTCTGACGTTTCTTCTTTTTCTGAAAAGCAGACGAAATTCCCATGTGAAAGATGTCTTTCTTATACCACAAGGAAAGAAACATTCTCATCACCAAGAATGGGAAGTCAAGACCACAAGAAATCTGTAAAAACCTTGTTAAATTAAACTTTAGCTTTCTAGTCACTTCTCCACTTTATTAATGGCCCCAGCCCAAGACCCTTTGCCTTGTCATGGTTTCATAATTTACTTATTTTTGTCTAACTCAGTATAAGCATTCAATTTAACTTCTTTGGGTCTTCATATTTCTGGTGAAGGTTCCACATATGTGTGAAAAAATAATTAAAACTTACATTGTTTTCTCCTTTTAATCTATTTTATGTCAATTAAATTCTTAAGCTCTTAAAGTATAAAGAAAAAAATTTATTTCCCTACTCTGGCTAAATTAATTTTCCATTTTTCTTGAAACTAGGTCTTTCTCCTTTAATTCTTGTCTCAGTATATGACACCTCCATCACCCAGAAAGTCAACTTTGATTCTCCTTTTCATTTATTCTTCACCCTGAACAAGTCAATCACCCCTTCACATCAGGCCACTGCCACTTCCTTCCTATAGATCTTACAGTTTCTTGCCCGGATTAGTACCATAGCTTCTGAGCAATCTCCAGTTTCTTATCACCACTCCTCTCTCTCCATCACACATAAACAAAGTGATCATTATAAAACCAAAATACAGTCTTATAATTCCTCATCTTAAATTCTTTAATGTTCATTTCTCATGCCCAATTTCCTCTAGGTTAAAATCCCTAAACTAGCATTCATCCTCATATAACCCTTCCTCATTTTTTCAACATTTTATCTCTTTCCAATCTATATGATACCTCTGAATCTTTCATATGAAGCCAATCTTCATCATTATTTACAGTTTTCATATTTAAGAATCCATCTACTCGCTAAAATTTATATGTAACCCCAAAATCAATGCTCATAGATCTTTCTTGTGTAACAAATTATAGATCAAACAAGAAATTATGTTAATGTTATGAATTAACATTTCAGCATAGAAGAAAAGAGATGTAACATCAAATGAGTTAAATCATTATAATCTTAAAGGTGATTTGGAAATATCAAAAAGATTTAAAAGTTTTTTTTTCGTATTTCTAGAATAAATATGTATTCTCAAGCTCCATTCATTGAAAAGTCATAGTAAAATAGCAACCTAGTCTACAAAGAAAGACAATTCAGTAGCAATTAGCACCTCTAACAATAAGATTTGGGTATCTAAATATGATTTCCCACTAAAAGGAACCAGATCTCCTTGAAGAAATGGTAGGTTTCAGATTTCGGGCAAGAATAGTACAAGAATGTCCTGGAACATCTTGTACCAGAAACAAAGGAAGCTTTCAAATAAACAAATAATTAAAATTACAAAACAAAATCAGGAAACCAATTGAAAATGTTCCCACTTGTCTAAAGTATAAAAAAGCTATAGCATCAAAGAAAATAATAATTGCAATGACTGAAACCATAAGTAATGTTGAAGTCCATGAGTGTATTTAAAAAAATTGGTTATTGGTTATTAGCCTTTGGAGATTTGCTGGGACACAAACTGTTCTAAACTGGGGTTGGCGAACTTTCTGTAAAAGACCACATAGTAAATATTTTAGGATTTGGGATCCACATCTAGTCTCTGTTTCTTCCTCTTTCTTCCTTCCCTTTCACCCTTCTTCCTCTGCTTCTTCTGCTTCTCCTCCTTCTCCTCTTTATTCTTCAGGTCTACATACTGTTTCTGTTGCATGTTTTTTGTGTTTTTTTGTCCATTAATACCCATTGAAAAACCCAAAGACCAATATTAGCTTACTGGCCACACAAAAAGAGGCCTTGGGCCATATATAGACCATGGACTATAGTTTGTAAATACCACTTCCAAAATAATATGTCAAGGTAAATATGACAAACTTATTTTGGATTTGTTATAAAAACTGTAATTTACAGTAACTAAATAGTTGATGAGGAATATTTCATTGTAGTACAGCTAATGAGTTCAGAAATAATGTTAGAATTTTTAAGTCATCATTTACATACTGTAATGAATAATGGATCTAAGCAGTAATCTTTGTACCAAAACCTTTAAGTAAAGGGTTAACAGGGAATTATGTAAACAGATGGATTGTTACTATCACTTTAATCCAGTGGTTCCCAAACCTTGCTGCATAATGGCATCAAGTGGAAATTTTTAAAACTATTGATGCCTCACTCTCAGCCCTGGACATTCAGATTTAATTGACCAAAGAGTCTTAGATATTTCCACAACTCCTCTGATCATTCTTAATGTCATTAAAAGTGGAACGATCTGATTATTATGTACTTTCTGGTGAAATGTAGTAAGAAATACATGGCAATGCATTGCCGAAACACTAACATTGCCACCTATGCATTAACAAAAAACACATTCTAAGATGTGCTATCTTAGATTACTTCTGGTTTTACATTCTACCATACCACATAAGCTTCATTAAGCTTCGTAGATCTAAAAATACTATTTTATTATAAGTTAAGAGTGTTTTGCTTTCCCAGCCATTTTAAGTGGTCACCGAATCTATAGTTCAATAAAACTAAACCTTTCTAACTCATTATAGTTGTTCACATGAAAAAATAGTAATAAAAGTGTTTCTGATATATTTAAACTGATGTATCTGTGACTTTTTTATTAATTGAAAGAAGTCCTTATTTTCTTTTAGAAGAAAGTATCTTCCTCTCCTAAATCAGTCTCTTTCAAACCAGCTATTATTTTAGCTTCTACAGTAGTTAAACATGATCTGCATCAAAAAAATTCACTTTGAACTCACAGGGAAATTCATAATTTTGTACCTAAAAAAGGACACCTGTATAAAATAACCTTTCTTATTGAGACTATCTTATGAATCTTTCAGTCTTATCTTTTGATATTTGATCTTTCCAAATAAAATATTGCATAATGAAATATTCATTCATGCTGCTCTTTTATTACTAGTTGTTCCCTGATTTTGAAAATAAACTTGTTATTTTTTGGGTAAATTGTATATTGATAAGGAAAATTATTGTTTTGCTTCGTTGGTCTTTTCTATATGTTTAACTTACTTTAGCTTTTGTTAATTGTAATGGCAAGTTTAAATATCTTTAACAAAATTCATGACTGTTCACATTTAAAACAATAAATATATAATATAAAACTAAATATATATAATAAATATTACATATATATTTGGAATGAAACACAAAAATAATTCTGGGGAAGTGAAGCAAGGGATCAGAGATGTGGGGTGGGAAGGCTACTTTTCTAATTGTCTAGTGTATATTATTTTCGTTCATTTTATTAATAACTCTGCAGGCTCTTTCAATTAGTCTCATTCAAGAGCATTTCTTTGAATATTTTCTTCCCACATTGCTCTGGACTTCTGAAATTTCTTGATTTATCATCCATCTTTTTAAAATTTTCTAAGATACATTGCAGGCTGTTGTCTCTTTGACCTATGTTTGGGAGGGATTTTATCTTGTATGTCACAAATTTAATTTATTATTGTTTCTTATTTTAATTTCAATCATATTTTATTTTCCAGTAATAGTTCTTGTTATCTGATGCATTATTTTTTCACATTAGCTTGCTTTTCTTTATGGGATATGATATGAATATAGATCAATCAGTTTATCAAATAATCTGTGTTCAAATCCAAACTCTAATACTTAAGTGCTGAGCCGCCTTGTCTTGCCAATGGGTTTCAGCCCCAGGCAAGTTCGCTGTGGATTCAATGTGACCCAAGAAATTGACAGCAAAACGTTCTTGGGGTGAAAAGGTTATACCCAACTTTATTTCCAGATGGCAGGTCAGTCACTAAAATCCTGTTTGCTCAGAGCGAGTCTGCATGCAGCAAGCTGGTCTCTGCCTCTGGGCCTCTGTCTGCACAGCCGTCCCCTGGGCCTCTCTGCACAGCCGTCCCACACAGCCGTCCTCTGGGCCTCTCTGCACAGCCGTCCCGCACAGCTGTCCTCTGGGCCTCTCTGCACAGCCGTCCCGCACAGCCGTCCTCTGGGCCTCTCTGCACAGTCGTCCCTTACAGCCGTCCTCTGGGCCTCACTGCACAGCCGTCCCACACAGCCGTCCTCTGGGCCTCTCTGCACAGTCGTCCGGCACAGCTGTCCTCCGGGCCTCTGTCCTCGGCGCTGCCACCACTCCAGCCTCTGCTCTGCTCTCCTGTAGCCTTGCAGCCCTGCCACCCTGTCATGCCCAGAGCACTGGGTGGAGCTCTTTAGAGTCAACAGCCATGTATTGCCACAGGTGTGCAGTGAACTAGTCAACCAGGGCCAGGTGAGAATCCTGGCCACAGGAACTCTCATTTTATCCACACGCATATAAAATAGAAATGATCAAAGTGCCTGGTTCTATTACAATGAGGTTTTAATGAGGGCGACATGTATTAATGCTTATAAACCTCTTTACGGTACAACCAGCAAAGAGTAACCCTTCAGCTAATATCAAATATTATTTTAATTATCTGTCTGTGGCTATACCAGTCAAAGATTTGAAACAAGTTTCTCTTCCTTGAATTATTTTTGTTTTCCAGGTCAATTTCTTTATCTTGGTTCCTTTCACTCAGGCTTTTTCTTTTACTTGTTTGCTGATCCCTGGCAGCTTTTTCGTATTTGAAAATGAAGAGCTAGGTTAATTAGTTAGCTGTGTGGTTTTCCTCTGCATTGATTTAGGTACATTTCTCCAAAAGACCTGTTTTTTTCATGGAATAGTTAAGGGCTCTACATCAGTACTTACTGTGAGTGAGGATTTAATGTGGAGTGTGTGAATCTGCAGCGATCACAAAAGCCAGGGTCTCGACCTTATCAAAACAGGAAGAGATTTGTACTTGGCATTTGAGAGCGTCAGTGCACTTCCTGTCGATGAGGCTGTCTTTGCTTTCATCCAGCCTATGTGCGGTGGTCTAGACTCCAGGGCTTTGCAGGTTCCTTGGTCTGCAACCACAGTATTTGGATCATTCCCTCGGCAATGGCTCATTTTGCTCCCAGAGCAGTTCTTGGTTTGTAGGCTGAGGTCAAAACTCACTGGGCCCATCTGATTCAGTTCTTCAGAATGAAGTACCCTTTCTAAACTCTGATGATTAACCTAAGGCCTTGTGGGTAAAATAGCAATATTTCTAGAATCTCTCTCCTGGCCTTAGTCCATTTCCGTATCAATGCATATTTACAAGGGGCGGGCGTAGGGGATGGAGAGAGGGAGAGGCCAGCGCATGTGGGGAGGGAAAAGACAGGAGGGAAACAGGCGAGCCAGAGCAGCTAAGGCGGGAACAGAGCCAGGACTTCAAATAAAAGCGTTTTTTCCCCTTGGCTGATTTCAGCTTCATAGGTTTATTCACCCCGGGCTGGGAACATGCTTTCCCCTGGGAGCTACAGGCCGACTCAAAGATTTTGAGTTTACTGACTCCCAGCTTGAAGATTCTTAAGGGCTCTGTTGCTCTTGGTTCAGGTTTTGAGCTGCAGTATTTCTCCTTCCACTTCTGTAATTCAATTCCATTTGTTTTACATCTTCAAGCTTTTTCTCATAATTTCCAGATTACTCAGGATTCATATATATATGAAGTTCCTTACTTATAAATTTACAAATTATAAAATTTTATAACTTATAAACTTCCTTATAAATTTGGAAATATATAAATACATATAAAATATGTAACCATATGTAATATATGTATATACACATATGTGTGTGTGTATATATATTTTTTAATCATATAAAATTTTTCTTTGGGTGGATGAAGAGTGCTGAATTTGACACTGGAATCAAAAGTCCTAACTAAAAATATGGAATAGAGAAGTTAACATCCACTATAGCCTCTGTGTTTATCTTTCTTAATTTTTGTTAGTTCCCTTGTCATACTTTTCAATGCTATTTTGAACCTATTTTCTTTAACCTCTACAATCTCCCCTCCATTTTTCTTTAAGAAAATAATATGCGCAATCACCGCCAACCAACTCCATCCCCATCCCCCAGGCCATTTTATCTACACTCCCCTCCTGTAGCATTTTCTTACCCATCCTCAGAACTTGAAGGGCTTTCCCCAAGGAGGCCAGTTCCTGCTTCTGAGCTGGTTCCACCTCCTTTCTTCTCAGGGATCATGAATCATTGCGGCTCTGCTCTCTTCTCCAGTTCTTCCTGTTCCAAATTACTTTTTTCTACTTTTCCATTTTAAGTATTGCTCTCTCTCTATCTTTCCATCTCTGTCTCCCTCTCTTTTCTCTCACCCTCTCCCTTTCTAGAAAAATTCTTCTGAGATCCAGCAGACATCTTCCCATCCACCATTCACACTACCTTGACAAAGGAACTTTGACCATTAACTTCTCAATGTTAAATTCAATGGCTGAATTCTATCTCCTTAGCTTTTTGACAATTTTTCTTCTGATTTCTTATTTTTTTAAATAATTTTTTCCCATTCTCCACTGTGGTTCAGTATTACTTCTTAAAAACCAGCCTTCTCATTTTAAGTTTTCTTTTTCTTTGGTTCATCTTACTTATACTCAAGATTTAAACTAATAATTCTATGCTGATTTTTATGCCGGATATTTACTTCTTGACCTGATCTCTATTCTGACCTTTAGAAAAAAAATACACACACACACACACACACACACATATATATATATATAATTATTATTATTACCTTAGTGAATAACCACTTGGATGTCTCACATGTAACCCAGACTCAAATAATCACTCAGTGTGCCCTCCTTCCTGTCAGAACTCTCCCTGCATTTCCCATCGTGGCACCTTCCCCTATATAACATCAAGATAGGGAGTAGGAGAACCACTCCGCTACCCCTCAGCTAATGAAGTATCAAGTCTTCCCTTGTCATCACTTGCTGTCCTCCTTTGTTGCATTTGTATTTATATTGATTTAGCTTGGATCCTTATTACCTATCACTTATTACTCTGTCTAATAACTGCAACAGAATCCCATGTGATTTGTGGATTGGATTGTACCCCTCAAAACTTCGCAACACATTAAAAAATTAGTGAGTCTGAAACATGTATCTGATTCTATTACCCCTTTAAAAAAATCAGTACTTAACAAGGTCATATTGATCTGCTGTTCAAAATGACCTCACCCGTCATGTTCTTTCTTTTTCATAAACACACACACACACAAACACACAGGGGCATGCATATGTGGTCGTGCAGGAGCACATCACTATGCCATTTCATACTTCTGTGCATTTATTCATACTGTTTCTTCTTCCTAGAAAGGAATTCTTTCATTTCTAATTTGATTAGAATATTTAATGCATTTAGACTCAGCTCTTATATTACTTCTTCAGGGAGGCGTTTTTAATTTTTTTTTTAGATTTAAATACATTGCTTCAATACAAGTCTTTTCTCACCTAAACCACCAGAGTAGATTTATATTATTTTTGCTTCTTCGTTTCCCTATTAAACTGTAATTCTGTTCAGGTAGGAATGGTGTCTTATTAATCTTTCTTTAAATGCTTAGTACAGTAGTGAGGTAGGTAATGGGCCCTTAGTAAGGTTTTACATTTTGAACTGAACAGATGTATATTACATATTGCCTTGGGAAAAATACATAATTGAAGCATTTTCAGGCTTAAATTTTAAAAAGTGTTATGATAAATGGAATAATTTTTATGCTTATTCTTTCTTTGTGTATATTTTAATAATAGTATACCATTTTTCTTGTGGGTGGTAGTACTTTAATACACAAAATAAAGAGAAATTGGGATCTGACAAACATTATTTATAAATCTATATACTTAAATACACTACTTTCCAAAGCTAAGATTAGTGAATGTTTTCACATTTAAAAATTTAACATAATATGAGTGATAAATATTATTTTGATAGAAACAAATTGGTTTGAGGGTTTACCTATCATATAGATATTATCTCAGATAACCTAGTTAACTTTCTTGTTAATTGAAGTTCTGACAAATGAAGTATAATATCTGATGTTTTCTTTCTTTCTTTTTTCTTTTTTATATTTTTTAAAAGCAAGGAGTTAAGTATTTCAAAAATGGCTACTTCAACTTAGGTATTTTTAAAATCTGGACTCTGTGACTTCTGCAAGGCTAAACACTATAATTCTCCAATTGAAACATTATCTTTTGAAATCCATAAAGACATAAATCCCTGTGTTTATTTGCCATGTTCTATTTGAGGATCTCTACATGATCTGCACTATATCTTCCCAGGATGGACTGAGACACCAGAGAGCTTTAGACTATCTACTGGCTAGATTGACATGTATATTAGGAGAAGAGATCCTCTTTAATCTATAACTCTACAGTATATCACATTTCCATTTATCTTGTGTGTCACTATATTTTATTGATGCTTCCTGATGTGTTCAAAAAAGTTGTCCTCTCATGCCAAAAATGATTGTACTGTCTGTGTTTTTATTGGTTTACCATTTTCTCTAGGGAACTGACTAAGAGGCATACTTTTGAGATTGCTGTTAAGTGAAAGTTAATACTGGATCATGAGAGAAAATGTTGAAAGAATTAAAAACAAAGGAAAATAAAAAAGAAAGGTTTTCCTATTTTTTTCTACCTCTAGTTCTCTAATGTGACTGTTCAAATTTCTACAAATTAAAAATAAAATACGTTATATGACCATTATAAATGTGTCCAAGTCAGGATACTCAAATGAAGAGTCACTTACATCCAGAGAGAATTAGTTCATCCAAAGGATAAATTTGTTGAAATGTGAAGATATGGAAGTAGACAGGGTTTTGGCTAAGGAACTATCTTCTAGACTATTAGTTCTCATGGTTTAGTCTAGGGATCATTTTGGGAGCACCAAAGATCCCCAATATTGGCTAACTTGTTCAATATTCTTTCTTCAAGCAGAGTCAACCTCATTGCTATTTCCCTAAGATATAATTCTAGTAAATACAGAATAATAACTGCCATGATTATATATTTACTATCTTTAAACCACTTCTGGTTACACTATGATGTGTTTAAATGAATCGGAAGGCCACCAACTGTGGCAGTAGATTTGTATTTGTCATCTGGGTTGACCATTAATAGTTATACGGAAGCCTCTTTGATGTTAAATTCCAACCAGAAAAAAAAAATCACTTGTTTCACAGTGTTATTTACAGTCTTAATGTAAATATGGACAGTTCCTATACATGTAGGAGATAACAAACATTTGTTCTCCGTTCTTATAATAATTCATTTACCTTTTTCTTCAAGACCTCAACTTATTCTTCTTGACATCTTTGGACTAGGATCTGGAAAACTCAGAAGGTATTTTTCTGTGTAACATTGGTAATCTTTTATCGTATTGAAATAATATCTCCACTGCTGGTAATCATCTTGAATGAGATCAGTTTGTCCAACCACTGAAATTAAATTTGGGAAAGAAAAAAACTGTTTGATTCCTTTATTTTATTAATCCAGATAACAGAATGGCTAAAGGTCAGCCAAATAATTACCTCATGAAAAATCATGAGAGCTTTAGTAAAACTTTTTAATCTCTACCTCTGATTAAATATGGAAAAGAGGAGTAATGATGAGTAAATGGAGTTGATGTTTCTAATTTTACAAGTAAAGGCTCTATCATTCCTGAGAATGGTAATAAAGAATTTGAAAAAATATATACTCTCAAAATGGGTGCTAATGGAAAGAGCTAGAAAATCCTTCTCTATGACATAAAATTATTACCTCCAATTAAATATTTTCTTATATTTTAATAAACATTTTATTATGTAATATAATCAAATATAATACACATATATAAGTGTTCATGTCATAAGTGGACAGAATGACTGATTATCACAAATTAAAAACATATATACTTCAATGTGTTAAAAATTAAAATGAAATATTTATTAATTTAATATAGCAACAAAAAGCCATTACATGTTAACATAAAACATATATTTTTATGAAAAGTAATTATATCATCCAAATAAAAAAATGTGAGAAGAGCAGCATTGTTTTACATTTTTCAGATCTCTAATATCTTTAACAATAGAAGAAAGTTGGATTTTTATATCAGCATTTAATCTGTTGCTATATGTTGTTTGGTTGAGTACTTTGAAGGAAATATAGTCTTATTCAAATATGTTGATCGGAGGTTGTTTAAATATTTTTTTCAGGTTATTGTGGATACTCTTTGACACTACAGGGAAGCTCTACAAGTGGTAATTTCTTAAAGATAAGTTAATATGTGGAACTGGAACTGTACTAAAGTGTCACACCTCATGCTTCTCCCACTTCCATCCCTAGATACAACAAATTTCTTATTTCTATGTTAGATTATTTCACCTGTTCTCAGACTTCATATAACTGGGATCATGCTCAAAACACTGGTGAGAGAATAAGAGTGAAGATAGCAAATATAATCAGTATTATTATGAAAGCAGTTTGCCTTTGTGGACCACTGCAAGAACCTCAGGGACCAGTAGGGCTTCCCCAACCTCCTTGGAGAACCATTATGTAGTATAGCATTTAATTCTATGCATACACCTAAATTGTTTGGCCTATTCTATTATTAATAGGTATTTAGGTTGTTCATTAACAAGCCTATCCTCTCCTTTGTTGTTCTTCAGGCTACTTTTCTTTTATGTATTTCTGGATTGTAAAATACTGTATTGTTTTAGCTGTTTAACATTATTATAACAAATCTTACTTATTATGGTTTCATAATATTTGATATGCTGTAGACTAAGTCCTTCAATTTTTTCCCTTAATATTTTCTTTATTTTTGGCTTTTTCATTTCAATCTTTTTCATTTCATTTCATTTAGAATCTAAAATATCTTTGTAATGATTTATTGTTTTCTCTGTGGACAGTTACCAAACATAGATCAGACTCATTCTTAGCAATCCAATGTTTTCTGATACAATGCTTAAAAAGACTTTTAAGAAAATTTCAGCTTGTAGTTGTGCTGGTATATGGGAATACAATACATTTTTCCATGGTGGGAACTTGCTAAATTTACTTATGTCTTTTAATTTAGTGTAATTCTGTTTGTTTTTCTCACTCAAATTCCTGCCATCTGGAATAAGGACAATTACATTTCTTCTTTTCCATTATTTCTTTTATTTGCTTTATTGTATTAGCTAGGAAAAAAACCTCAAGTAAAATTTTAAATAGGAGTAATGGTATCAGATAGTGCTCCCAAATTCCCAAATTCAACGAGAAGGCTTTCATTATGAATTAATTAACTGTTTCATGTTTATGTTTAGTATAGGTTTTTGTAGAGCATATATTTCTAGTTTATAAAGACTTTCATATCATGAATATGAATGTTACCAAATTCCTTTTTTGCACCTGAAATATGTTTTCTTTTTGTGTCCTCTTAATATAACAAATTATATGGATGGGCTTTAAAAAAAATGAAGAACTCTTGCAATCCTAAAATAAATACAAGCTCAGTTGGGACTTTACATATACAATCCCTCCCCACCAATACAACCACAATGAATTTGAATTGCCCATGTTTCATTTATATTTTAAAATCTATATTGATGAGAGAGATTGGCTTGGAACTTGACTCTCTTATATTGTGTTTATCAAGTAGTGTTAATTAGTTTAAAGCAAGGTAGTTAAGAAGTTTCCTTTTGTTTTTGGGTCAATGTGTAAACTGGAATTTTCTTTGTTGGGAGAGATGGGGTAGATTAATTGTTTATTCAATAACTTTAGTGATTAAAGATTGCAAAAAATATATTTTTTATTTATTCATTAAAGTATAGTATATATATAATAAAATGTCTACACCTTTAGCGTTGAATTTCTTGGATTTTAACATCATATAACCTAACTTTATATTCCTTTGAGTCCTTTCATAGTCACCCCACATCTCTCTCCCGCTTCTACCCATGAACATAACAATCTGTTCTTGGATTACATGTATGTAGAATCATATGGTATCTGTTCTTGGACTACATGTATGTGGAATCATATGGTATCTGTTCTTGGACTACATGTATGTGGAATCATAT
>JAQQAC010008880.1:6161176-6259978 GCA_029783875.1 Phataginus tricuspis | reverse complement strand
ATTCTCTTCTGGCCTGTAAGGTTTCTGTTGAGAAGTCTGATGACAGTCTGATAGGTTTTCCTTTGTAGGTGATCTTTTTCCTCTCTCTAGCTGCCTTTAATACTCTGTCCTTGTCTTTGATCTTTGCCATCTTGATTATTATGTGTCTTGGTGTTGTCTTCTTTGGGTCCCTTGTGTTGGGAGATCTGTGGGCTTCTGTGGACTGTGAGACTATTTCCTTCCCCAGCGTGGGGAAGTTTTCGGCAATTATTTCTTCAAAGACACTTTCTATCCCTTTTTCTCTCTCTTCTTCCTCTGGTACTCCTATAATGCGAATATTGCTACGCTTCGATTGGTCACAGAGTTCTCTTAATATTCTTTCATTCTTAGAGATCCTTTTATCTCTCTCTGCCTCAGCTTCTTTGTATTCCTGGTCCCTGTCTTGTAATTCCTTGATCGTGTCTTGAACCTGATTCAATCTGCTGTTGAGCCCTTCGATGGCTTGTTTCATTTCTGCATTGTCTTTCCTCACTTCCCTCACTTCCTCCCTCAGCTCTTGCACATTTTTCTGTAGATCCGTCAGCATGGCTATGACTTTTATTCTGAATTCTTTTTCTGGAAGACTGTGAATGTCCATTTCTCCAGATTCTTTCTCTGGGGTGGTGTTTGTCTGAAGCTTTGTCTGTATCATATTCTTCTGTCTTCTCATGACTGTAGAATTTGTTGTTGGTAGCAAGGAGAGATAAGAAAGGAGAGACAAGAAAAAAAAGAGATTTCTACTAATAATATAAAAGTATAAGGAGAGAGAGAGAAGGGAAAAGAAAAGAAAGAAAAAGAAAAGGCAGCAACACCTAAAAGAAAACAGCAAGAACAACAACAAAACAAAACAAAACAAACAAACAAACAAAAAAACACCAAAAAGCCCACCGGGGGTGGTTTCTGTGCGAATGCTGTAGGTGGCGCTATTGCTCCGCTATTCCAGAGCCGCGGCCACGTCGCTCCACACGGCCCTTTAAATCTGTGGCCGGGTGAGAATGGATGGGAGGCTGTTGAAAGAGAGGGAAAGAAAAAAAAGGAAAAGAAAGGGGAGAAAAAACAAACAAACAAACAAAAAAAAAGCCACCGGGCGTGGGTTCTGCGCGAGTGCTGTAGGTGGCGCTGTTGCTCCACTATTCCAGCGCCACTATAGTTCTAGCTGGGTTGGAAACAATGGGAAGCTGTTGATCTCCGTGAGGGTCTCAATGGCGGGCACTCTTTCCCAGTCGCCAGCTACAGGGTCCAAAGCTCCCCAGGACTCCCAGCGTGCTGGGCTCAGTTCGCGGGGCTATCCGGCCCCTCTACTGAGCTCCTGTCTCTTTAAGACCGCTGGGGTAGAGCGCGCGCTTTTCTTCCCCTTTTTCTCCTTTCTTTTTCCTTCCCGGAGCCTGCCGCGGGCAACTTGCACGTTCCCGGCTGGGACCCTGTGCCCTCTGTCCCTCCTATCTCCGCTACACCGCAGATCTCCACTCCCTCCTGGCTCTGAATCCTCTCCTCCCGCCGGAGCGCTGGGGGAGAGGGGCGCTCGGTCCGCTCGCGGCTCCGTACCTTACCCGCCTTGCCGGAACTCCCGCCGGAGTGCTGGGGTGGAGGGGCGCTCCGGGCGCAGACTTCCCCTGGCTCCCGGCTCTGAATCCTTTCCTCCCGCCGGAGCGCTGGGGGAGAGGAGCGCTCGGTCTGCTCGCGGCTCCGTACCTTACCCGCCTTGCCGAGACTCCCGCCGGAGTGCTGGGGTGCAGGGGCGCTCTCGTCTCGCTGGATCGTGTTTCCGTCCCGCCTTGCCGGTTGCCGAGTCCTCTGTCCGGCGTGTCTGGCCGCTGGAGCTCTGGGGGGGGGAGCGCTCGGTCCCACCGGATCGCCGCCCGTCCGCCTCACCGGCTGCCAAGTTCTCACAGGTGTAGCTGTACACTGTGCACTTTCCTGTGTATTCTGGTCTCTCTTTTAGGGATAGTTGTATTTGCTGTATTTTCGTGAATAAATATAATGTTGGGAGGAATTTTTCTGCTAGTCCGTTCAAGACGCCATATTCCCGGAAGTCCTCCAGGTTGGTTATATTATTCTGCTTTATCGTCTAAGTCTTTCTTCAATGTTGTCTAATCTCTCTAGTTAGTTTCTTAGTTTCAGTTATTGAATTTTTTATTTTTTAATTTTGTGATGAGTTATTTTAATGCTTCTGATTTATGATTACATCTATTATTTGGCAAAAAATTTCAAATCTGGGCTTTGGTCCACGTGAAATCTGGTAAATTTCTTATATTCTGACCCCTGTGATATAGTTCAGCAGATCCCACCTGAAAGCCTATTGGATTTATTAGTAGCCTATTCTTTAGTAGACCCCAATTCTTCTGAAAAATCTGCTTAGCTAGTTAGCTTCTCAATTTCAACTTTCACAATAAAAATATTGCCTTAAGGATAGAGGGAAATTCCTGTCAACATATTCTTCCTTTCCCTTCTTCTGCATTTGACTCTAAAATTCTAGTTCTCTAATGCTGTCAATAAGATACTGAAATTAGAAGACTGGTGTGAAACACCAAGGCGCTTTTGCCCAACATACTTTTTTTATTTTTTATTTTTTAATTACTGGGTGTTTTTACAATTGTCAAAATAATATAAAAGAACTGAAAGGGTTGAATAAGTTAGAGAGTGTTGAGACAAAAATATACTTCAATCATTTGGAAAAATGAATAAAAAAGAAAGGCAGTATGTTTTATAATGTTTTGATTTTCTTAAAATTTGCTTTTTGATAAATTAGTAAGTCTATAACATATAATCTCTATTATTGTGTTTCAATTATAAAGAAATATATATATTTCTTTACTCCAGATATTCATGCTTTGATCAATTTAGTACTAGAGAATGTTTCATAACCTATTCAGAACCAAATATAAAGAAATATCCATCTTAAAATGGATATTCATATAAATAATCTAGATCAGAGTTAAAAAAATAAATATATGAAGGAAATACATGAAGAATAAATATATAGATCTCTTAAAATATTTATTCCATGTTACCAACATAAAAGTATTATTATTTGTTTCTTATTTATATATTATCATGGCAGTTTTAAAACATGGTCCCATATATTTTTGGTTCTTCTCCCATTGAGAAGTGAGTTCTAATTTTTCCTTCTGAATCTGTCCAGGTTTATAATTACTTCATCCACAAGAATATAACATAAGTTACTCCAGGTGACTTCCCAAGGTAGGTAATGAAAGATTACATGGTTCTCACCTTTTGCTGAAACAGTCACTCTTAGAGACATGTTATCATTTAAGAAGTTTGACTACCCTAAAAATCCCATGATGTGAGTAAGCTGAAGCCAAATGGAGACGCCTGCCTGTATAACTGTTCTATTCAATAATTTAAGCTGGGCCTAGGCACTGAGTCCTTCCAGCCCAAGTGCCAGACATACGACTGCAGATGCATCAAGATCATTCCAATCTCCAGCCATTTGAGTTTACTCCCAGCTGTTCTGTCTTTCGCAGCTGAGATCTGAAATACTGTAATTTAGAGACAAGCTAATGTCACTATGTGCTATTTAAAACTGACCCGTAGAAACAGAATTTGGGGAGACCCCAAATCTGGGAGTTTTCTAAAAAACCTATGACATGCTGGTCTGGGGACTAAGTATATGTAAGCCTGCCAGTCCTTGAAGAACCTTTCTATGAAAGCTTGAAAGGTATTGAAGAAAATGTTATTGAAAGTTCAAGGGAACTTTTATCTTGGAGAGTCTTTCTAATGGCAAAGGATCTCAAAATAAGAAAGTCCTGAAGAGAAAAAAACAAAAAAACACTGTCAGGAAAACATGACTTCAGTGTAGAAAAGAAGCCACGGTTTGATAGAACTGTCCTTTTTGAGGTCCCAGAAAGATTTAAGATGCTTTCTCATAGATGTTCAAAAACATATAAGGCCTTCTAAAGGCAGTAAATTCAGATGTGAGCATGAGCAGGGCAGAGCCACGCGTTTCAGAGAATCACTTTCAGGGAACAGGCTTGGATCCTAATCGAGTAACAGCTCGTGGGTGTGCCTGGTTTAAGGAAGTGCTGTGGCCTAGTAACTGTTTTGTTCCTTCCCTTCATCTCTCTCTTTTTTTAACTGAGATATCATTGACATACCATTGTATTAGTTACAACTGTACATAAAAATGATTCAATATATGTATATATTGCAAAAGTCTCGTTAACATCCATCACGGCACAGTTAAATTTTTTGTGTGTGTTTGAAGACTTTTAGGATCTACTTTAACATCTACTTTTGAAAACTATGTCTATTGAGGTAATTTTATTGTGATAGTTATTTTTGCATGTCAGCTTGGCTGGGCTAAGGTTGCCCAAATAGCTGGTAAAACTATTTTGAATGTGTCTGTGAATGTATCCCTTGAAGAAATTAGCATGTGAATTAGTAGACAGAGTAAAGAGCGCCCTCACCAAGCCCTTGGGCATCATCTAATCTGTTAAGGGTGTGAGTAGAACAAAAAGGTGGACGAAGTGTGAATTCACTCTTTTTGCTTGAAACATCCATGTTCGCCTGCCTTTGGACATCAGTGTCCCTGGTTCCTGGGCTTTTGCATTCAGGCTGGGACTTTACACTTTTGTCCCCCCTCTTCCTTCTCTAACTCTCAGACTTGGACTGAATTACACAACCAGCTTTCCTGGTTCTGCAGCTTGCAGATGGCAGAACATGGGCTTCTTGGGCTCCCTAACTGTGTGAGCCAATTCCAAACTCTCTCTCTTTCAATACATATATATATTTATCTGGAGGACCCTAATACACCTATGCTGGCTGCCCCACCACTGAATATTAGATGTGGTCATACTGACAGGGGGCAGGGGCAGATCAAGAGAAACTATAAAGAATTGCATTAAATGATGGCATCCTTAACTATGAGCTTGAATCTATGTGGTCATTGGATAAGGCTTCTGGGGGATCTTGGAAGAGAATAAGAGCATTTGGTTATAAATAATTTATGGTCGGAAGACATACTGGAGCAATTTTAAAAGATAGCAGCAAATTGACATTCCTCCTACAAATGAATTGAGTCTATGTCCTCTCCTCTTGATTTTGAGTGCTGGACCAATAGAGTATTACAGAAGTAATGCTATGTGAGTTTTGATGATGTTATAAAATATCAGTCACCTTGTTTCTTCAATCACTTGCTCTTGGAGTCCTGAGTCATTTGAACTATTTACGTATATGGAGAATACTGCCTGGGTTAATTATTAGTTAACCTCTGGGCCTAATGGCAAGATTTTATGATTTTCATTATAAACTGAATGTAGCTCTGGGAGGAGAGGCTCCCCGCCTGGGGCAAGTCTGCTATGAATTTGAAGTGACTAAAGGAAGGCAAGGGCAAAAAGTTGGCAGAAAAGGGGGTTTCCACGTTTATTCTCACTCAGGTTACAGGCAACCCAATACACATGGCTGACTCGAATGTGCTCCCCAGGCCAGCTACAGGTTCTGCTCTCCAGCACAAGTTTAATCCTCAAGGCAGCAGGTCTGTCTCTCCTCACTACCTGTTCTCCCTGCAGTGTGCCAAGCTCCCTGCTCCCATGCTTGGGCTTAACTCTCCAGGAGCACTGGGTCTCCACAGCTCTCCGTCTGCTCTCCTGGCAGCCCAGCTCCCTGCTCTCATGCTCTGAAAGAAACTCTGTGTGCAGGTCCCTGGTGACTGGCAGATGCCTGACCAATTAAATACCAGGAACTGGAGGAGAGGAGAGAATCTGTGTTTCTTCTCTACCCCTCCCCTAGGCAGATACTCCCATGACTGACCAGCAGTTCTATCACTAGTAAGCATCCCATAAATGTGCAAACATGCTCTTATTATATACACAATGGGAGCTACTAAGGCCAGAGGGGATTCCTGTTCAGAAAGTTCCATTTTTCCCCTACCAATATATTATTACATAACTCTCTACTTGCCTTAAATTCTAGTATTTATATACTATCAATTGATAAAGATTTATGTTTGACTAACTCTACCAATGTAGAAAAAAACAAAAATTAAGTGTCACGTTCATTAACTCAAGATTATATATATATATATATTTTTTTTTAGGAGAACCAGGGTATATATTTAGAGATACAGTGAGAGGAAAGAGCTCCTAGCTCATGCCAGGAGGGGACAAGAGAGCCCCAAGATTATATATTTTTTAATAGTTATTTTATTTGTTATTTCTGGAAGTAGGTGATTGAATAAAATGTTGGAAGAGAAAGAGTATGGTTTAATGAAGGCAAAAAGAACGTAGGACAAATCTGGATTTAGAGGGTAGAAGCTCCCATGGTTTCCACTTCTGGGTAGAGGATACAAGAAAATTAATATTATGAATATGCCAAGGGTATTACTAAGTGACTAATTGCCTTCCTAATTTATCTTTATTTTCTCCAAACTTTAATTTGTCCAAATATAGGTATAAATCAATGACTAAGGTGATTAGTCATAAAGTAAGAGTCTATTGTTTATTAAGCCTCTTGTCATATGCCCTTTGAGGTTTTTGTTTGGACTTCATTTGTTATAGGTACCACTTACTATTTGTTAGTTAATGGCTCCTGATACATTGAATTTTAAGTAATTCTTTGTCCTGAAAATAACAAACACTTTAATTTCTCACAGATTTCAGTGAATTGCATTAAAGGTTCATTAAATGAATTTCAAAGGCGAATGTTTTGATTTTATAGCCTCATATTTTTTATGGACTAACATTAAGTTTTAACTACCTTGAGGTTACTCAATTTTACTGAATCAAGATCTTCTAATTTGAGTGCTCAGTATTAGTCAGTATATACCAGATATAAAACCTAGCAATTTCCCATAATTCCATGAGGTCGTTTTTCCATGACATAATTCCATACAAATTCATCATCAAGGTCTTTTTGCACATGTATTTCAACAGTAGCTTTCTAAGTTTATTACTAAGGAAAAAAATTATGTCACAAATTTACTATTTTATTTAAATTGCTAAATTTTTAAAAGATTTTCATAGAGCATGGAACATTGATTTTTGACATCTGTGTTCTTTGGAGATTATTGTAATGCAGATAATCAGTAAAGTATTTTTTCCTTGTACTCTGACTACAGTTGTACCTATAAAGTTTCAATTGGATCCCTTTGAACTTCTGATTAGAAGGCACAAATACATTTATAAGAATAAGTAAAAGTTATATAAATGGATTCAGAAATCCTAAAATCATCCCAATTAACCTTAAGTATTATAAAATGAAATATTTTAAGGAAAATTTAATTCAAAATAAAGTAAATTTGTATTTACAAGTTCCAAAGAGTATTAAAAACAACTATAGCTACAATAATTTGCTAAAGAATACACAAGAGGTAAATTGAAACATCAAAAATGTAAGAGAGGAGGGAGTAAAAAGGTACATAGCTTTTGTGTGTGATTGAAGTTAAGTTGTCATTAGTGTAAAATAGATTGTTGCATGTATAAGATGTTTTACATAAGCCTCATGGTAAACACAAAGCAAAACCTAAAGTAGATTCACAAATTATTAAGAGGAGGAAATCAAATCATACTATTACAGAAAACCATCAATTCCAAAAATAAGTCACAAGAAAGGAAAATGAATTTAAAAACAACCAAAAAATAATAAGATGATTCAATAGTCTAAATGCTTAGACTATTAGAGTAGAATCCAGAGCCAATAAATAAGTCCTTATATATCAATACTAGATGTAAATCAATCAATGTAAATGGATTGAATTCTCCAAACAAAAGACATAGAATGACTGGATGGATTAAAAAAAGAAAAAAAGACACAACTATATGCTGCCTACAAGAGACATATTTCAACTTTTAGCATACACAGGCTCTAAATGAGGAATGGAAAGAGATACTCCATGCAAATTGAAACCAAAAGTGTGGGATGAGCTGTACTTATATCAGGCAAAATAGACTTTAAGCTGAATATATAGCAAGAGATATAGAAAGCTATTATATAATGATAAAGGGGTCAACCTATCTAGAAGATAGAACAATCATAAGTATATATGCACCCAACATTGAAGCACCTAAATATATTTAGCAAATACTAATATATATGAAGGGAGATATGGATAATCATACAACAGTAGGGAACTTCAGTACTCCACTTTCAACAATGAATATAGCATCCAAACAGAATATCAACAAGAAAAATTTGGACTAGAATCATACTTTATATTAAATGGATGTAACAGACATGTAGAACATTCCATCCATTGCAGCAGGATACACATTCTTTTCAAATCTACAAGATACATTCTTCAGGATAGATAATATGATAGGTTGCAAAACAAGTCTTGATAAATTTAAAAAGATTGATATCATAGCAAGTTTTTTATCCAACCACAGCACTATGAAACTAGAACTCAATTAACAGAAGGAAATCTGGAAATTTCATAAATGTGTGGAAATTAAACAACACTGCCCTGAACAACATTCTCATGAAAATGGAAACACAATCTACCAAAACTTATGGGGTGCTGCAAAAGTAGTTCTAAGAAGGAAATTTATAGTAATAAATGTGTATATTAAATTTCAAATGAACAACCTAAGTTTGCACATAGAGGAACTAGAAAAAGAATAACCAACTAAGTCCAAAGTTAACAGAAGGAAGGAAATAATAAAAATTAGAACAGAAATAAATGAGACCAGAAAAACAATAGAAAAGATTAGTGAAATTAAGAGCTGTGTTTTTAAAAATTTAAACAAAATTGACAAACCTTTAGCCAGACTAAGAAAAAAAAGATAGAAGACTCTTAATAAGTAAAACCAGAAATGAAAGAAGAGACATTACAGTTGATGTCGCAGAAATACAAAGAATAATAAGAGACAACTATGAACAATTACACACCAGTAACTAGTATTATCTAGAATAAAGGATATATTCATAGAAACCTACAACTTATCAAGACAGAATCAAATAATGAATAAGGAGATTTAATCAGTAATCAAAAATGTCACAAGAAGGAGAGATTGAGGACCAGGTGGCTTCACTAGTGAATTTTACCAAACATTAAAAAAATTAACACCAATCCTTCTCAAACTCTCCCAAAAAAATGAAGAGGAAAAACACTCCTAACTCATTTTACATGGCTAGATCTATCCTGCTACCAGTGCTAGGTAAGGACAGTATGAGAAAACTACTGATCAATATACCTGATAAATATAGATGCAAAAAATTCTCAACAAAATAACAACAAATCAAATTCAACAGTACATTAAATGGAGCATATAACATGATTAAGCAAGATTTATCCTTGGAATGCAAGGATGATTCAATATATGCAATTAAATGAATGCACTACACTACATTAATAGAATGAAGAATAAAAATCATATTACCATCTCAATAGATGCTGAAAAGCATTTGACAAAATACAACATCCTTTCATGTAAAAACCCTCAAAAAATTGGTTATAAAAAGGACATATCTCAACCTACTAAAGGCCATTTATTATAAGCCAACTTTTAACATCATATTTAACAATGAATAATTGAATATTTTTCCTCTAAGATCAGGAAAAAGACAAAGGTGCCATGTTCACCACTCTTACTCAACATATTACTAAAAGCCCCAGCCAGAGCACTAAGGCAAGATAAAGAAATAAAAGGCATCCTAATTAGAAAGAAGTAAAATTGTTTGCAGATCATTCCATCTCATATATAGAATATCCTTAAGTTACCACAAAAATGTTGCTAGAACTAATCAATTAATTCAATAGTTATAGGATACAAAATCAACATATGGAAATCAGTTGCATTTCTGTACATTAACAATTAACTATCTGAAAAATAAATAAAGAAAATAATCCCATTCACAATAATATCAAAAAAAAAATACTTAGGATGAATTTAACCAAGGAGGTGAAATATCTATATACTGAAAACTCTAATACCTTGATGAAAGAAACTGAAGACACCAACAAATGGAAAGATATCCTGTGTTCATGGCCTGGAAAAACTATTATTGTTAAAATGTCCATACTACCTAAAGTCATGTATAGATTCAATGTAATCCCCATCAAATTCCAATAGCCTTTTTGCAGACATAGAAAAAAACCCTAGAATTTGCATAGGCACAAAAAGCATTAAATATTCAAAGCAATCCTGAAAAAAAGAACAAAGTTGCAGGCAGTACTTTTTTAAATTTCAAACTATACTTCAAAGCTATAATAATCAAGACACTATGGTACTGGCATTAAAAATAAACACTTAGACTAATGGAATAGAATCCAGAGCCAAGAAACAAATCCCTCCATATACAGTCACCCAATATTTGAAAAGGGAGCTGAGAGTACTCAATGGGGAAATGATAGCCCCTTCAATGAATGGCGATCTGAATAATGGTTAACCACATATGAAAGAATGAAATTAGGCCTAGGTGTTATACCACTCAGAAAAATTAGAGCCAAACGAATTAAAGACTTAACATAAGAACTAAAACCACAAAACTCATAGAAGAAAAAAATAGGGAAATAATTCTTTGACATTGGTCTTGGCAGTGATTTTTTGGATATAGCACCAAAGCACAGGGAACAAAAGCGAAATCAGTTAAGTGGGGCTATATCGAATTCAAAAGCTCTGCACAGCAGAAGAGAAAAGGCAGCCTACTGAATGAGGAAAAAAATATTTGCAAATGGTGTATGTGACAAGTAGTTACTATCCAAAATATATGAAAAACTCATACAATTCACTAACAAAAATCAAACAATATGATTTAAAAGTGTGAAGAGAAACTGGATATTTTTCTAAAGAAGACATCCAAATGGCCAGCAGATACATGAAAAGATGTTCAATATCACTAATCATCAGGGAAATGCAAATTAAAACCACCATGAGAGATCATCTCAAACCTGTCAGACTGCTTATCATCAAGAAGAAGGGAGAAAAGTCTTGGAGAGAAAGTGGAGAAAAGGGAACCTTGTACATTGTTGATGGGGATGTGAACTGGTGCAGTCACCAGTTGAGAAAAAGGAAAAAGTATGGAGGTTCCTCAAAAAATTCTAAAAATGAACCAAAAATACCATAAATTTAGCAAACCCACCTCTAGGTATATATCCAAAAAAATGGAATCAGTATCTCAAAAAGATATATTCATTCCTGTGTTCACTGAAGCATTATTCACAGAAACCAAGATATGGAAGCAATCTGTCTATTGATGGATGAATAGATAAAAAAGATGTGCTATAGATATAGACATATAGATAGAGGTGTAAATATAGATAGTGGAAAATTATTCAGCCATGAGAAAGAAGGAAATCCTATTATTTGGGACAACATGGATAGTTCTGGAGGGCATTATGCTAAGTAAAACAAACCATGCAGAGAAAGACAAATACTGCATGATTTCACTTATATATGGAATCTGAAAAAGTTGAACTCATATGAACAGAAAGTAGAATGGTGGTTACCACAGGTTGGAGATTGAGGGAAATGGGGAGATATTGGTCAAAATATACAAACTTCCAGTTATAAGATAAATAACTTCTGGGGATCTAATATACACCGTGGTGATTATAAATAACTAAACTGTATTATACTTGAATACTTGAAACTTGCTAAGAGAGTAAATCTTAAATGTTCTCAACACACAAAGAAATGGTATTAGGTGAGCGGATATAGGTATTAGCTAACTATAGCAGTAATCATTTTTTAGTTCATAAATGTATCAAATCAACACATTGTATACTTTAAGCTTACACAAAATCATGTCAATTATATGTCAGAACTGGAAAAACAGTCAATAATATAAAACTTTATTCTATGAAATTTGAAATTTTAGATAAAAATAAAACATACTGAATAATATTTTAACACAGAAAAAGTATTAAGTAGTTTTATTATAAAACAAGCATACAAAAAAACTGTGCTTGAACCCATTGTAGATATTCCAGCAGTTATCAACAGATTTTAAAATGAGGAATGATATTTTTATGATAATACACAATGTTCCTACTGACAGTGCTTTATAATAATATTAAAATAGGAAGTTCTCTAGAAAATATATGGAGATGCAGGATTTCTTAATTAAATGTAATATAAAATAATCTGTTTAGTTTAAATGAAACAGAACTTTGTTATTCTCCCATCAAAACTCCAATCATATATAGTATGTCATATTTTGGTAATAGTAAAGTGATTATATTTTCTATTTATTACTACAATAAGCAAATAAACAGAATAGTGCTATTAAGGAAAAATATAAATATATAAATGTTGCTTTTCCTTTTCCAGATAATACCAGATAATTTCTGAACATCCATTTCATTCTGATGCTAAAAATTGCCTTTTAATTCATATTTTTTCCCAGCCAATGGCCACATCCAGTGTGTCATTCAAACAATCTATGATTCTTCCACATTCTCAGGGCCCTTTTTAGCTCTGTGATCTGGCAAAATAAACTTTCTCCCCAGTTCAACCTGAGAAAGGTACTGAAGGAGTTTTGGAACATAGCCAAAATCTCAGTGACGTTTTCCTTAACTGGAATCTAGGAGAACCCCAGATTTTCTCCAATCAGAGCCATTCATGATGACACAATATCCTATAAATGAAGCCACCGTGATCACACATTGTGTGGCAAAAACTTGTAGTCAATTTAGGATTAAGACTATTTTTTTAGAACCTGACCTTTGTTTGAATTTGGTTAAATTTCAAAGAGAATTAAAGATAGAAGAGAATAATCAAAAGATATCTAACAAATAAGGATTAATGCTATCTGGAAGAAATTTCTGAATAACATAGATACAAATGCTTTACACAAAGAATGACACCTTAAATTAAAACACTTCAAATTGGGGGATGAAGGGGAAAATACAGACAATGGTTCTTACATTAATCTAATAATTAACATAAAAATCAATATTTAGTTTAGCATTATTATCTCTTTTTTAAAGGCCTTATATTTAAAAATTAATATTTGTATATCACAGTGCTCAATCTATAGAAATATTATATTCTGGGTGATAGAGATTACATTCTTTCAGGGGAAAACATTGTTACTTTTGCTGCTCAAAATAGTATTTGGATTTTTTTTTTTTACTCATTGAAATATCTAAGATGGAACAAAATTTTAAAATATCTTGACTTTGAAGAAGCTTTAAAAAATTATGGAGTTAAACTAATAGCAAGTGTTGAGAATTTGGTTAAAGAAAATATTATATTTTATGAGTTAAAATAAAACTCCTAGGTTCTTAAAACAGAAATCTATATTCCTGCCAAGATCGTTTAAGCTCTGTCATGTACACATTGGTTTGTTCTTGAAAAAAATAAGGAAACCTTTTCTGTTACTTTTATACGATACTTAAACTTTCTGTTATATTTTAACTTGCCAGTTGCAAGTAAAGTTGATTAAAATATTCCACATAACACACATTTTGATAAGAAATTCTTAAATATGTGTGCAGTAGCTATGACAGCACGCCCAGAAGCTATGCTGTCATTCTGAATAGATCTGTCTGACTTACCACTTAAAACTAAGGTAGTTCCCTTGGACCAAACACACACAGATGTTTAAAACTTATGGTACAAATTAGAGGGGAAAAATGGTCTTTAAAAAGTCAACCTGTTTAAAATACAAAATTGTCTTTTAAAAAATTCTCCTTATGGAAACAGCTTTCACTGAAGTTTTGTCTACACTGGTAATCGTTTTCTATGATATTTGCCAATGTTCACTGTCTATCCCCACTGGAAGGAAAGAAAATGGATGTTTTCCATCTGCAGCAAAATAGAGTCAAAACAAACGTATTTAAATTGGAAACATTTGTGGCTAAAAGAGCTGTTCTTCATGAAAACATCTGGTTGTACTTTTAAGTCATTGCCAAATAAATGCATGCTGGAAAATCTATTTTAAAAGCCGCACATGGTCACCCATGTAGATGTAGCCTAAAACTGTTTTCGTTTGAGGTCAACACCCTATTTTAGGAAGAAAAGTACAGATTTGTGAGTGTGCAGTGATTTTTTAAACAATACTGCTGGAATGACCATGGAAGTCTGAACATGTCTACTTTCTTCCAGACAAGGAACACACTATAACAGACAGTGCTTTTGAGAGTTCTCAGGTAGACAGTGCAGAGATTCATATAATAATGGTAGTGAGATAAACCAAATAGCTACTTTCTTGTGAACAAAGACTGCTGCTAGTTTTTTTTTCATATTTACATTGACTCCGAGAGATAATCAACTGAAAGATGTGATGAGTTTGAACTTTAGACTATTTGGTTGACTAGGTATATTTGTTAGGGTAGGTAACCCCCAAACATCAGTGACTTGACACAATAGAAGTTTCTTTTGCATTCAAGCCCACTGCAGATGTTTTGGGTTAGTAAGCAGCTTTCCATATTGTTTTTCAGGGATCCAGTTTCTTTCAGTCATGTGGCTCTCCCAATCAGTAGGGCTCAAGGACTATTGAAGGTTGTTCTGTATCTGATAATCAGAGAGAATTTAAAGGATCATGCTATAGATTTGTATGTGCAAGGCCTGGAATTGTGTTCTGTATTACCTTCCACATTTCATTGGTTACACGTAATGAAAGGAAAGCTCAAAAATGTCCTCTAGTTATGTACCAGAAAAAACAGGATACGGGTTTTGTTGAATATAAAGTTATCTCTATTACACTTATGAGTGGAGTTAAGTAGAAGAATTTCTTCAAATATTAAGACATAATATTTTATATTTCATTATACATACAAGGCAAATGACAGACGAGTTGTATGAACTATTTTATAATAGATGTTATTGGTCTTTGCCCTTCTATTTCACAAAGGATATCAGCTACCTATAAATTAACCCTCAGGCAAACTTCTGAGAATGTCTCACAGGTACTCATGACCACACCTACTACTGCCACACCATCTTTTATCTGGTAGGCAGCTCTGGGTACCACTGTCTTCACTCATCATGCACAACTTCCTGCTACATTTACACCCTCTCCTGATGAATTACCTGCTGGATTCTGCTATGTCTAAACATACTATGCACATTTGGAGACAAGACAGCATGGACCTTTGGGATGTCAAACACAACATTCTATTAAAAAATAGGGGAAATGATGTTTGAAGTGTATCCGGGTAAGGGGAGACAAAACTTCATCTCTACCCCTTAGAGTCTCTGACTTGACCTTAGAATTAAATGGACAGAAGGTAGATTAACATGAGAAAAGCATACACATTATAAAATATACATGGGAACTCCCATAGGGAAATAAAGACCCAAAAAGTCAATAGACCCCAGAGCTTGTATTACTATGTACTAGGTTGAAAAAGAGTAGTAACAGTGGAAAAATAGCTGCAATATATGGGAAGACTAAAGGAAGACAGAAGTAATTTTAACATGGTCTGTTTGTACAGCTTTCTTTTGACCTTGACTCCCCATCTCTTGTGATAAGAATGGCTCTCTCCTCCCCATACAGGGAGGGAGTCTTTCAAATGAGAGTTTTATCTACTGTTTTGAGAAACAAAGTGGAAGGTCAGAATGCCCTTCTTGAATTTGCTGATTTTCATGTGTCTTCAGCTCAAAATAATCCTAAAATAAAGTGGCACATTTTGGGGTGGCATATTGCACCACTCTTCAGAAGCGTTTCTGCTTGTGTTCACTCTTGTCTCTCCGACACACTCACAAGACATCCCTTCCCTTTCTGCCTGCAGCTTTCTCTATATAGAGCTTAGGTATTTATCTTAATCTGTTGTAAATGTCTGCACATGTCTAGACATGACTAAATCCTTTATGCTCTACCAGTCCTACATATAAACTGTGATTTTTAATCCTTACAACATACGTAAGAGGGAGATCTAAAATAATATAACCATTATCACTCTTCTTTCTCAGATGAGGAAACTTAACCACTGAGAGGTTAAGCAGTTTGTTCAGTATAACAAGATTCCTGGCCAGATCTTTAAATCCAAGGTTCAGGCTCTTAAGCACTGCACTATATTCCTTCTTCTAAGATTCAGATGACGTCTTTCACATTCTTTTCATTTTTATTATATGTGTCACACTTGTACATATTTCTCTATTATTTCTCCCCTCCCTAAGATGTCTATTATTCCATTTCTACTGAGCATAGTAGTGCTCAAGTAAAACACCCTAGATTAGTTCCCTAATAAAACCCATGGAATCTCAGGGTCAAATTCATGCACTAATAGTGAATGAGAGAACGCTATATATAATACTACAGGGAAAGGACTGTGTATGTGCTAGACTAAAAGGGGCAGCTATCATCTCACTTGAGCCAATGGTTGTCATGTGGGAATGCATACTATGTATTGCCAAACCTTACGATTTTCCAGTAGAAATTAATAATTTGGATTTTATATGCAATGTCCAGAATTTTAAGTATTGGCATTTTAATCACTTTAAAAATGGTTTTCTAATGTGCAATGCCTGAATGAGGTCCATTTGGTCCCTCACTTACTTTTTATGCATGACCAATAGAGGGACTACATTCTTCATGGTTGGTTGTGTTCCAGATTTAATAACCATTATAGATTTAGTGGTTCAGTCATTCTTTCAGTTATTCATTTATTCCTTCACTCATTCATGTAATTCATACTTTCATAATCCCACACTCTTTGCAGTGCACACAGTACAAAGATGAAAATAAATTACCCCTACCTTCAAGATGTTCATAATTTGATATTGGAAAGAGATATACTGACAAGCAATTAGAATGCTTTTTGATCAGTGCATTAATAATGTAAAGACTTATTACCTCTCTCTGCGGATGGTATTTAATGATAACTGGGAGATTGCCATGGTGAAAAGGCACAGAAAGAAGAGCATATAGAAATCCTAGGTGGTTTAAAAGAAAAGAGTACTGCTGGGAAAACCTGAAAAAGTTCCATATTGTGTAAGCAGAAGATGTTTTTGAGTGATGGAAGTCAGAAGATGTAAATTTGTGAGAATGAGCAATACCTAATAGAGCATTATAATATTGCTAACTATGAACATTAATCATATTATCACATCGTATTTATTAACATTAACATATTCTTAATATGTGTGTGTTTTGTTATTCTCCTCAAATACATTTTGGAGTTCATGGAGTCCATGATAATCATCCTTGTATACTGTGATAACTGTTACGGAGCCACCACCATATGCACGCATTACTCATTAACTATTTTTTGAACATATAAGTGAAGTGGTCCGATGGCTGCTTAACTTACAATGTTCATACTAAAATTAATATGGTATTTTACTCTTTTCTGAATCAGGATATATAGGCAATAAAAATAAAAATAAATGTATGTTTCAAAGGCAATGTATGTAATTAACTATAAAATCACATATATGCTTATATATAGTATAACCTGGCTGAAAATTTATTGTTTGTTTTGAGTTTTTGATAGTATATAAATATGCTATAAAATTTTAAGTCAGTTTATATTCCCAATACCAGGAACTATATAATTTATCCTCTAAAATGGTAGCATTTTGAGGGTGAAAAAACATTTGGTAATTATGGCAAGATTGCAGTTGTACCTGGTAAAAACCTGGATTTCCCAGGCTAACAAGAATGGATGGGCATTTTACCAATAATCACAGACATATTTAACAGGAAGCATGTTTCAGACATCTCGATGTTTTTGTTTACACAGCTATTGGGAAAAATGAAAAATCAGAAAAAGATCACAAAAACTGGTTGATTGGGTTCATACTTATATATTTCAAATAAAGATATTTTTCTCAAAGGATGCAGATAGACCATATTTTATATTAAGAAAATTTCCGGGTATATAAAAAGCTATAGGATAGTGGGGAACACTTTTGGTAAAGAACTAAGAAGGAGGAACAAAGGAATTTACCATAGGCTGTTTGTCAGTCATTTCAGACACACAGTAAGGACAGTTGGAGGGTGAGCTACGTGAAATGACAAAGATTTGATCAGAGAAATGTGTCACAGTCAATAACTATTTGTGATATGGGAACTCAATAGTCCAGATAGCAACTATAAATTTTTATTTGACTAAAAATCAAGCACTTATATTTTCATTCTGCTAGAGACTATTTTTTCTCTCAAGAACGTAACTGGAATGACTAGTAGAGCTGTTATCTTAGATTTAAATTAGAAAGAATAAGGGTTAGGTAATGTTAATACTATTTAGGGTAAAATAACCAAGTAATTTTAATGTGTATGATAACCAAGGCATGATCAAAGATATATCCTATATATTAGAAGTATGGACTTCCTCAACTTCAAGGAAAAGCTTAAAATCATCATGGCTAAAGAAGACAAGGAGTATTTCAAAATTGTAAATTCAAGATTAATTCCTTTCAAGAAGGAAAAGGGTAAATTAGCAAAAAGACATGTGGCTTTTTAGAATACTTTATAATATTGATATGAAAATAAGATTATGACATGATAATTTCCTGCCAATATCACTATTAATGTGTGCTCTATGTTCCAGGCAACATAATCAAACACAACCCATATGATGGATATTATTGTATTTATTTTACAGAAAAGACCAATGACGCTTGAATAAAGTCATCATTTCCCAAAATAATATAATAAATACAAAGAGATACATTGTAGACTTTGTGGCTATGCAGTTAGTATTCAAACCTACGTTTCTCTGAATATAACTATTAACAGCCATTTCATTCTCAAATATGGAAGAATATAAACAAAAGTTAGTAGAGAATAATATGTCATTGCCATCTAACCATTGTTGTGAAAGTATAATGTACAACTCAAGATAATTGTACTCTACTCAGAACCAATCAACATCCCCTTGCAGGCACTGACTAGAGTTCAGGACATTGTGTTTCAGAAATCTGCAGGTGAGCCTTTGAAAAAAATAACCACATTTTGGAGAATACTTAAAATTGTATCACTAAAAAAAAATTACAGGTTTAGTAATGTTTTAACCTAGAGAATAAGACAATTAAATAATGAAGGAAAACAATGACTCTTTTACAAATTCATGCAATGATAAAAAAATTGCAGTGAGGCTTGTTTAATTTAACTTAAGAGAATAAATTTGGAATACTGCAATAGAAGATAAAGAGGCAGTTTTCAATCAATATATGGACAAAAGTGATGGTGTTGAACATATATAATGCCTTTATAAGTCAAGAAATGCTATATGTCAGATATATCATATATATATAATTATTTAAAAAACCTGTGAGCAAAATGTTGTCTTCATTTGAAAGAGAAGAAAAGTGAGAGTATCGAGAAGCTATAAATAACAGGACTATTTAAGATGTAAGCAGCCTTCTATTTCTTTCACTCAGCAATTCATGTATATAAATGGAGTTCTCCAAGAATGGAGAAATTGTTCAATATATCCACTCATGAACTTGGTTTTTTTTTATTAAGGTATTATTGATATACACTCTTGTGAAGGTTTCCCATGAAAAAACAATATGGTTACTACATTCACCCATATTATCAAGTCGCCAGCCATACACCATTGCTGTCACTGTCCATCAGCATAGTAAGATGCCACAGATTCACTATTTGCCTTCTCTGTGCTACACGATCTTCCCCGTGACCCCTCACACCACGTGTACTAAACATAATACCCCTCAATCCCCTTTTCGCTCCCTCTCCACCAGCCCTCCCACACCCCTCCCCTTTGGTAACCACTAGTCCCTTCTGTCTTGGAGTCTGTGAGTCTGCTGCTGTTTTGTTCCTCCAGTTTTGCTTGGTTGTTAACACTACACAAATGAGGGAAAATATTTCGCACTTGTCTTTCTCTGCCTGGCTTATTTCACTGAGCATAATATCCTCCAGCTCCATCCATGTTTGTTGCAAATGGAAGGATTTGTTTCTTTCTTATGGCTAAATAGTATTCCACTGTGTATATGTACCACCTCTTCTTTATCCATTCATCTACTGATGGACACTTAGGTTGCTTCCATATCTTGGCTATTGTAAATAGTGCTGTGATAAACATAGGGGTGCATATGTCTTTTGGAATCTAAGAATTTGTATTCTTTAGGTAAATTCCAAGGAGTGGGATTCCCAGGTTAAATGGTATTTCTATTTTTAGTTTTTTGAGGAACCTCCATATTGCTTTCCACAATGGTTGAACTAGCTTACATTTCCACCTGCAGTGTAGGAAGGTTTCCCTTTCTCCTCATCCTCGCCAGAATTTTTTGTTCTTAGTCTTTTCGATGCTGGCTATCCTTACTGGTGTGAGGTGATATCTCATTGTGGTTTTAATTTGCATTTCCCTGATGATTAGTGATGTGGAGCATCTTTTCATGTGCCTGTTGGCCATCTGAATTTCTTCTTTGGAGAAGTGTCTCTTTATATCCTCTGCCCATTTTTTAATCAGGTTATATGCTTTTTGGGTATTGAGGCGTGTAAGTTCTTTATATATTATGGATGTTAACCCCTTGTCGGATATGTCATTTACAAATATATTCTCCCATACTATAGGATGCCTTTTTGTTCTGTTGATGGTGTCCTTTGCTGTACAGAAGCTTTTTAGTTTGATGTAGTCCCGCGTGTTCATTTTTGCTTTTGTTTCCCTTGATTGAGGAGATGTATTGAGAAAAAAGTTGCTCATGTTTATGTTCAGAGATTTTTAACTATGTTATCTTCTTAGAGTTTCATGGTTTCATGACTTACATTCAGGTCTTTAATCCATTTGAGTTTACTTTTGTGTATGGGGTTAGACAATAATCCAGTTTCATTTTCTTGCATGTAACTGTCCAGTTTTGTCAACACCAGTTGTTGAAGAGGCTGTCATTTCCCCATTGTATGTCCATGGCTCCTTTATCGTATATTACCTGGCCATATATGGTTGGGTTTATAACTGGGCTCTCTAGTCTGTTCCATTGGTCTATGTGTCTGTTCTTGTGCCAGTACCAAACTGTCTTGACTACTGTGGCTTTGTAGTAGAGCTTGAAGTTGGGGAACATAATCCTCCTCACTTTATTCTTCCTTCTCAGGATTGCCTTGGCTATTCGGGGTCTTTTGTGGTTCCCTATGAATTTTAGAACGATTTACTGTATTTCATTGAAGAATGCTCTTGGAATTTTGATAGGAATCGCATTGAATCTGTAGAATGCTTTAGGCAGGATGGCCATTTAAACAATACTAATTCTTACTATCCATGAGCACGGGATGTGTTTCCATTTATTGGTATCTTCTTTAATTTCTCTCATGAGTGTCTTGTAGTTTTCAAAGTATAGGTCTTCCACTTCCTTGGTTAGGTTTATTCCTAGGTATTTAATTCTTTTTGATGCAATTGCGAATGAAATTTTTTTTCTGATTTCTCTTTCTGCTAGTTCATTATTAGTGTATAGGAATGCCACAGATTTCCGTGTATAAATTTTGTATCCTTCAACTTTGCTGAATTCAGATATTAGATCTAGAAGTTTTGGAATGGATTCTTCAGGGGTTTTTATGTACAATATCATGTCATCTGCAAACAGTGACAGTTTAACTTCTTCCTACAAATCAGGATGCCCTTTATTTCTTTGTGTTGTCTAACTGCTGTGGCGAGGACCTCCAGAACTATGTTGATTAAGAGTGGAAAGAGTGGGCATCCTTGTCTTGTTCCCGATCTTAAAGGAAAAGCTTTCACCTTCTCACTGTTAGATATGATGTTGGCGGTGGGTTTGTCATACATGGCCTTTATTATGTTGAGGTACTTGCCATCTATACCCATGTTTTCAAGAGATTTTATAATGAATGGATGTTGAATTTTGCCAAATGCTTTTTTGGCATCTATGGAGATGAACATGTTGTTTTTGTCCTTCTTTTTGTTAATGTGCTAGATGATATTAATGTATTTTCTAATATTTTACCATCCTTGCATCCCTGGAATAAATCCTACTTGATCATGGTGGATGATCTTTTTGATATATTTTTCAACTCGGTTTGCTAATATTTTGTTGGGTATTTTTGCATCTATATTCCTCAAGGATATTGGTCTGTAATTTTCTTTTTTTGTGGTGTTTTTTTCTGGTTTTGGTATTAGAGTGATGCTGGACTCATAGAATGAGTTTGGAAATATTCTGTCTTCTACCGTTTGGAAAACTTTAAGGAGGATGGGTATTAGGTCTTCATTAAATGTTTGATAAAATTTCGTGGTGAAGCCGTGTGGTCCAGGGGTTTGTTCTTAGGTAGGTTTTGATTACCAGTTCAATTTTGTTGTTGGTAACTGGTCTCTTCAGATGTTCTGTTCCCTTCTGGTTCAGCCTTGGAAAGTTGTATTTTTCTAAAAAGTTGTCCATTTCTTCTAAGTTATCCAGTTTGTTAGCATATAATTTTTCATAGTATTCTCTAATAAATTTTTGTATTTCTGTGGTGTCCAGAGTGATTTTTCCTTTCTCATTTCTGATTCTGTTTATGTGGGTAGACTCTCTTTTTTTCTTGATAAGTTTGGCTAGGGGTTTATCTATTTTGTTTATTTTCTCAAAGAGTCAGCTTTTGCTTTCATTGATTCTTTCTATTGTTTTGTTCTTCTCAATATTATTTATTTCTGCTCTAATCTTTATTATGTTCCTCCTTCTACTGATTTTGGGCCTCATTTGTTCTTCTTTTCCTAGTTGCATTAATTGTTAGTTTAGACTGTTGATATGGGATTGTTCTTCTCTCCTGAGGTAGGCCTGTATTGCAATACCCTTTCCTCTTAGCACAGCATTCGCTGCATCCCACAGATTTTGTGGTGTTGAATTATTGTTGTCATTTGTCTCCATATATTGTTTATCTCTGTTTTTATAGGGTCATTGATGCATTGGTTATTTAGGAGCATGTTGTGGAACCTCCATATGTTTGTGGGTTTTTTCATTTTGTTTGAGTAATTTATTTCTAGTTTCATACCTTTGTGGTCTGAGAAACTGGTTGGTACAATTTCAATCATTTTGAATTTTCTGAGGCTCTTTTTGTCAACTAGTATATGATCTATTCTTGAAAGTGTTCCATGTGCATTTGAGAAGAATGTGTATCCTGCTGCTTTTGGGTGTAGAGTTCTGTAGATGTCTGTTAGGCCCATCTGTTCTAATGTGTTGTTCAGTTCCTCTCTCTCTCTACTTATTTTCTGTCTGGTTGATCTGTCCTTTGGAGTGAGTGGAGTGTTGAAGTCTCCTAGAATGAATGACTTTCATTCTATTTCCCCTTTTAATCTGTTAGTATTTGTTTCACATATGTAGGTGCTCCTGTGTTGGGTGCATAGATATTTATAATAGTTATATCCTCTTGTTGGACTGACCCCTTTATCACTATGTAATGTCCTTCCTTGTTTCTTGTTACTGTCTTTGTTTTGAAGTTTATTTTCTCTTCTATAAGTACTGCAACTTCTGCTTTTTTCTCCCTGTTAGTTGCATGAAATATCTTTTCCTATCCCTTAACTTTCAGTCTGTGTATGTGTTTGGGTTTTAAGTGAGTCTCTGTAGGCAGCATATAGACAGATCTTGTTTTTTTATCCTTTCAGTGATTCTATGTCTTTTGATTGGTGCATGCAACCATTTACATTCAGGCTGATTATAGATAGATATGAACTTATTGCCATTGCAGACTTTAGATTCGTGGTTACCAAAGTTTCAAGGGAAACTTCCTTACTACCTAAGAGTCTAACTTAACACACTTGGTATGCTATTACAAAGACAACCTAAAAGTTCTTTTTTTCTCCTCCTTTTTCTTCCTCCTCTATTTTTTATATATTAGGTATCATATTCTGTACTCTTTGTCTATCCCTTGACTGACTTTGGGGGTAGTTGATTTAATTTTGCATGCTTAGTAATTAACTGTTCTACTTTCTTTACTGTGGTTTTATTAGCTCTGGTGACAGCTATTTAACCTTAGGAACCCTTCTGTCTATACCAGTCCCTCCAAAGTACGCTGTAGAGTTGGTTTGTGGGAGGTAAGTTCTCTCAGCTTTTGCTTTTCTAGAAATTGTTTAATCCCTCTTTCAAATTTAAATGATAATCTTGCTGGATAAAGTATTCTTGGTTCTAGGCCCTTCTGATTCATTGCATTAAATATATCATGCTGCTCCCTTATGGCCTGTAAGGTTTCTGCTGAGAAGTCTGATGATAGCCTGATGGCTTTCCTTTGTATGTGATCTCATTTCACTTTGGTTGCTTTTAAAACTCTGTCCTTATTCTCAATCTTTGCCATTTTAATTATTATATGTCTTGGTGTTGTCTTCCTTGGGTCCCTTGTGTTGGGAGATCTGTGTACCTCCACAGCCTGAGAGACTATTTCCTTCCCCAGAATGGGGAAGTTTTCAGCAATTACCTCTTCAAAAGACACTTTCTATCCCCTTTTCTCTTTGTCTTCTTCTCGTACCCCTATAATATGAATATTGTTCCATTTGGATTGGTCACACATTTCTCCCAATATTCTTTCATTCTTAGAGATCCTTTTATCTCTCTGTGCCTCCACTTCTTTGTGTTCCTCTTATCTAATTTCTATTTCACTTATTGTCTCCTCCACCATATCTAATCTGCTTTTAAAACCTTCCATTGTATGTTTCATTTCTGATACTGTGTTCTGTAATGATTGGATCTCTGACCAGAATTCATTCCTGAGTTCTTGAATATTTTTCTGTACCTCCATGAGCATGTTTGTGGTTTTTATTTTGAAATCTTTTTCAGGAAGATTAATGAGTTCAGTTTCATTTTACTCTTTCTCTGGTGTCTGTATGATTTTGCTTTGAACCAGTTTCTTTTGATGTTTCATGTTTGTATGTGGCACCCTCTACTGCCCAGAAGCTCTACTCCTGGAGCTGCTCAGACCCTGGAGCAATGTTGGGGTTCCCAGAGGAGCGGTGTTGGTTCCTGTGGGGAGGAAAGAGCTGTTTCCTGCTTCCTGGCTGCTATGCCTGTCTCCACTGCTAGAATTAGTGGGCCGAGCATACAGGTATAAGCCTCTCTGCTTTGTGTTTGTAGCTGCTGTAGACAGGGCTTCCCTTTGGCTGGCCTGATGCCAGGGCAGGGTTTGTGGGTTTGGAAGCCAGGTGTGGGCTGGCCGGGAAGAAGGCAGTGCAGGCTGTGAATGATGGGAGGGGGCCTTGGAGCTGCTTAGCCAGCCAGGGGGCTGGAGCGCCTGAAGATTGTGAAAGTTCCCAACATGCTGGGCAGAGTGCACCTGGACAATTTTGTCTACCTGTCCTTTCTTCTGAGCAGTAAGCTCTGTCTATCCTTGTCCCTTTAGCAGCCCTCTCGCCTTTAGGAAGTCTCTCAAAGTGCCGGCCTTTCTTTTGTCCCAGATCAGCCGGATATGGATCCCTGTTTTCCATAAGTGGTGGAATCTCAGTCTCTAGGCATTCTGCCTCTCTTAGCTTTCCAACCCCTCTAATCACCAGAGCACCATGCAATGTAGGTTTGTGCTCTCAGAGCAGATCTCCAGAGCTAGGTGTTCAGCATTCCCAGGCCTCCACTCCCTCCCTGGTCTCTTTCTCTTCCTCCTGCCTGAGCTGGGGTGGGGAAGGGTTTGGGTCCCAACAGGCCACGGCTTTGGTACGTTACCCTGTTCTGTGAGATCTATTCTTTTCTCCAGGTGTATGCAGTCTGGTGCAGCCCTCTTTCCTGTTGCTGTTTCAGGATTAGTTGTATTAATTATATTTTAGTATTATATGCAGTTTTAGAAGGAGGCCTCTGTCTCACCTCTCATGCCACCCTCTTTAATCCTCTCTGATTATCTTGGTTTCTTAATGTACATAAGGAACACTGGAAGTGATTATTAAGTTCTTTGGAAAGAACACCCTACTGGCTCATGTTCTTCTATTAGATTCATCAACTATTTGTATGACACCAAATTAACGAAGATTGCATTCATATGTTCAGTTCATCTACTTCAGTGTATTAATGAATTATTTTGTTATCACAATCTTAGAAAGTTAGGAGATTAATGTAATTAATTTTGACTTTTTAAGACTATCTAGGCAAAAGTTTTTCCAATTTTCATTTTATGTTAGATTGGGCATGACCCATATATAGGTTGATAATTTTAAGAATTCAAGGCCTGAATACTTTTCCAAACTGCATAAACAATGAAATTTTCAAAAGAACATTTTAGGAAAGCAAAACAAGAAAAATCATGTTTTCCTTTCATTCTACATTTGTCAACATAAACACTCTTCAGGAAACTTTAGCATGTTTTGAGAGATTTTTGAATAAAGGTAATTAAAAAACCCACCAGCCATCCAATAAGCAAATATCTGAGTGATTTTTAGTCCTACTAAAATAAATTGTGTAGTCCTAACCAAACATATCAACTGGGGAAAAGAGACTCCTCCTTTGTAAAGTTGTATTTGTTAGTTTGATGTCTTATTTGGGGGAATTCATGTATTAATGGATTTGTCTTGGTTATAAGATCAAATAAGAACTCAGAAACCAATAATAAGCTTCCATTTCCTCCAAGGGTTATTTAAGCCTTTTTTGGTTCAAAAGAGCTTGAGTTACTCACAAAAGATTTGTATTTTTTAGACACGCGAGCAGTGACTCAGAGGATGAGTAACAGAGACAGCCCTCTTCTTCCCTCTTCCCCTCCCCTCGCTCTTCCCTGCTTAGCCAGAACATACAGATTAATTGACTGTTTTTAGCATGCCCTTCTGTTGCTTATCTTCATTCTCGGCTTTCAAAGATGCTTTAAAAATCTAGTTATTTCGTACATTCTATTCTAGAAAAAGCTAACAGATAATTACTGGGAGAAAAAAAAATTATATAAAGCTATATATCTATCTACCTATCTTATCTATCCAGGTCTGGAAGTAAAAATGAAATCTGTATTGGAGGCATTCCAAAATTCATTTTGATATCATAAATCAAAACTTTGTACTTTTCTACATTTTATAGGATGTTGAATTCAGAACGAGTGCAGTGTGAAAATCTTTGTCATTGTTTGTTTCTTAAAATAATTATTTGAAATAATCATTGAGCCTGTTTTCTTCCAGTTACCACAGATTCCTCTTTGAAGAAAAGGAAATAATACATCCCTGACCCCCATATAGTTTATATTGTAGTCTGTGGAAATTGACAATAGCTATTATACTTTAAGCAATTGAACAGCATGTTAAAGGATGATAAGTGTATGGGAAAAAAATAAGAGTGGAAAAGGGGAGAATGAAAAATTGCTATTTAAATCAAATGATACTGGTTAACCTCATTAAGAAAGTGATAACTGAGCAAAAACTTGAAAGAGATGATGGGTCAAGACATGTGAACATCCATGGGAAGAATATTCCAGGCAGAGAGAATGTTCAGTTCAAAGGGACAGTGGTAGCTTTATGTTTGACAGGATATGTCCACCAAACAGGTTTGGATTTTAATGTAAGATTCTTTGAGAATATGCATCATTAAGACTCATAGGAAGAAAATGCTCCTGATAGAATGCAATCCATAATGTCATGTTAGACACAGAGTCTTTTGTTCATTCATTTATCCAAAGACCACAAACATAAATAGCAAGCCTTTCATTGTCCTGAGCACATGAAACACAAATATGAGTTAGATACTAGGGAAACACTAATGTAGGCAGATCTTTATATTCCTCATTATAAATGCCATAATAGAGTGTGTACAGAACTCTTTTGGGTGATAGTAGAGTGGGTGACTAAGTACCCTGGGAAAGTCATGAATGGCTTCACTGAGGAAGTGATATCTGATCTGGTTCCTGAAGAATGAGTAAGGTTTCACAAGGAAGAAATGAGAGAGAGGCATTTCTGGACACAGAATCATATATGTAAAAATGGAGGTATTGAAGAGAATATGAAAAAGCCTTGATTTTATTGGATGTGTGGTACAAGAGAGTAGAGAAGGAGAAATCAATAAAGTGTGAAATACTGCATGCTATGTTATTTGAACTCTATTTTGAAAGTACAATGTTTTATTAGAAAACTGACATAATCAGGTTTGTAAATTAAACTATTTGATGGTGGGTGTGGAAGATAGATCACACCACTTAGGCAGCCTTTTCCAGTGACCAGCTGTTCATAACAGATCCCTGTAGATACCTGTATAAAGATGCTTTAATGCTTCAGGGAAAAGTTTGTAACATTACATAGAAAAATCTTACTGCTAGTTTTGATGTAGAACAGAACCCAAAATAGGATAGGTTACTTCCGAAAATATACAAATCACAATCCCATGGGGTGTAAATATGAGGGCCTACAAGATTCCATTCTAGACCTTAAGTTATTTAATGAGATAGCCTAAGTAACTCTAAAGCAATATAAAGTATTTGTTGAGTGCTTCTCATATATCCTGTCCTGTGCATGTTCCTTTTATGCATTACCTCATATACTCCTCATCACAGCTCTGACGTAGTTAACATAACTTTCCACATATCATAAATGAGGGAAATGATGTGTAGGAAGGTTAATGTTAAATAACATCCAGAGATGAAACATTTTATTGGAATCAGGTACCTTTGGTTGCAAGTGCTTTGCTATACTATATCCCTGAAAATTTGGCACATATCTGTGTTTCTAGTACTTTGCTATTATGGCACAAAATACATCTGAAGTATTTTCTCTTTTACAGATATTGAACTTGTGCTGTTTTATGCATTAAGATCTGTTTTAGTGATTAGAAAGATATATTGAGGTGTCTCATGGCAAGAACATGTGAATGGTCTGAGTTTTTGCCTTACTGGTAAGCTGAGAGGTTTGCTTTCCACAGCTCAATGGTTGCCGTTAGAAGACATGGGGCTCCTGGGTCAGAGACAAAAGACATTATTGATCAAGGAAATTGGAAAAGCCAGAGTGTCAGTATTCCTGAGATCCCAAAGAATGATTCAAAGAGGGCCATGTGATGCCTGCACATGCAGTGGGTTTAGTTAGAACAGAGGATCTTTGCATTAGAAGGACATTTTATCTTCATTATATTGAACAGTAAACAAACCAGCCCTTGTTCTAGAAAGGGACTCTGTCTCTATCTTTCAAGACTATTTCCTATACAAAAGTCCTTCAAGATAGTCTAAAACAAAAAAGTTGACAAGACTTACAGAAATGCATGACCCATTGAAAACTGTCTCCTAGCATCTCACTCAAAAGGAACCTGTGCCAGAGGGTACCCAAGACAGTCTAACCAACTGTCATTTCTACCTTATGTACCTGGAATCCCATGGCAACCTTGAAATGAAAACATTTCCTAGAACTTGATCTGGATAATTTAAGCCAAGTTTGATTCCACTGCCAGAGCCATATAGCACAAAGTGTAGATTTCATTATATGACTAATAGGTCTGTGTGCAATTGATTTTTAATCAAATTATTGAAAACACTCACCCCTTGGTAGATTTTGATGCTACAGTTAAAGGAACATGTGATTCAAAGTATTTTTCTAGCACTATAACTGGTTGAATCACATAAATCTTTTTCTGTTTTCAGTAGTGGAGAGTCACTTGTTGACAAAATAATTTACCTTTTAAAGCACTTCTGATCTGGATAATGCTCCATGCAATCCTCATTCTCTTAGGGGCATGAATGAAAATGTGAACATTTTTTTACCACCAAATGTAATTTCATTCTTCCGGTCTCTAGATCAAGTATTTCAGCTTGTAAAGCCTATAACCTTAGATTGGATTTCAGATAGTCTATTGACACAACCACTGGTGATCATGCAATTTCCTTGGCTGATCTTTGGATAAAATATGACATAAAGCATATATTTGAAATCATGAGAGCATCCAGGAAGGAAGGAATAGTGAATAACATGTGCATGCAGAATGGCAGAAATATTTACCACACTGTGCAAATAACACTGCAGTATTCCAGTTGAACACAAATTCATAGACGATAAAGCTGATTGTGGGAACTATTAACATTGCCAGTTTGAGAAACTCTAGTTATGCAGCCAGAGGAACTTAGCGAAGGGGGTTGTGACAAAAAGGATGATGTCCCAGAGGTAGTGGCATGATCAGAAAACGTCACATAAAAGTAAATATCAAAGACATACCACATTACTGGAAGGGTGAAGGATAAAATATGGGAAGCTGATCTAAAGTAGAAAGGAATTGGACAATTTGTCAAGACACAGGAAAGATCCTGGTTCTCTGTCTCAAATTATAAAATGGGATGAAGGGAGGCACTATTTAAACTACTCTTGATTTTTTTTTACAAAGAAATAAAACATTTTAATTCTCATTTAAATTATAGTGTATCGAATAAATACTGTTTATTTTTAATTCTGTATCAACTTCTAACCTATAATAACAAGGTTATTAATAGTATGACAAACATTTTTAAGTACTGGGACGATTATAATTTTTCTGACTGATTATTAAAATTAATTTGCATTATTTCAACTTGCAAAGGGTATTTAGTCCTGCAACATTGTACAAAGCAAGCATAACCTTGTTCTTGTCATACATATGTATGCATATAATGATTGTTTATAATACATATGTATATCACACATACCAGATACTGTTCCAGAAGTATGAAATATAGTATCTTTCTATATTCCTGACATCTTATTTTGTGTACTCATTACCTCTCACATAGAAAGATACAATTTTTCTTTTTACCATACTACCTTCCACTTTGATAGTCAACCCTCAGGGTCCCCATGTGAATCTTTCTAAAAATGTATTTGCAGTCATGCGACAGCCTTTCTCAAAAGTGAATAATGAGAAACTTCTGTGTACTTCATTAAACAAAAAATTTTTGCACTGTCTTACTTTTGTTCATACTGTTCTCTCCATCGATGTCTCATTCCTCTCTCCCTCTTTCCTTTATTACATGAATGTGAAGGTTGATGAATGAATGAGCAAATATTTACTGGTGGAATATTTCATATAAATTAAATAAATGAAGGTAACATTCTCCAAAGTGCGATTCTCACACATGTGGGAAAAAATCTACCATAGTACTATAAGGATATATCAGAACTTCTATTTACACTTAAAAAATATATTTAAAACAAAAAAAGTAACTAAGCCTTAATATCCATAGAGGCAGTAACACTCTCAATGGGTCCTCATGTCAGGTAGTCACGTGCCGCATGGAGGCCAGAACGGCCGTATCGCACAGACGGCGCTTCTCCCACCCCCGTGTTTGTTGAGGTCCGGTATGTTCTCATCATTTGACTTCATGTGAATGTGGTTGAAGTGGACTTATGTATTATATGATCTTATTTAAACTAAATCTTTCTTCACTAAATAAAAAAGAAGTTTAAATTCATTGAAACAAGAATGAAGAAAACAATGGGGAGAGGGGAAATGATATTGACTAGTATTAGGAACTAAAAATAGTTCTAGCAAGAATCAGCCAGAAAACACTCAATACTATTCAGAAAAAATAGTTGCAGTATGGATTTACATGTACTATTATTAACAATGAATTTCAACTGAAATGCATAATTCTCTTGGAGATATTAGCTCATGGTGGCTTGAGGACATCACAGTTAGCAAATGCAGAAATTTTGTGCCTGGTGCACGACCTCAAAATTATGCAATATTTTTAGCAATATTGCAAATTAGGGGTGCATTTGGAATCTGACAAAATGTTACCTGAATTTGATCATTCAGCTATTAGTGTATAATAGCAACAGTCAAAAGTCCACAATTGATTGAGGTAATAATTGTTTTCAGACAATACAAAATGGCTAAAAGAGCTCAGGTGAAATAATAGACAATGTTAGATGCATTGACTTGCTTTCTAATTTTTTGAAAGATGTAGAGAAATGTTAAAGATTTAAAGAAACACTGATTAGAACTAATATAGTGTGAGAGGCCTGCACTGTAGTTGAATGCATGCACAAGTTTTAAACATGGCTTGGCTTATTAATAACAGTCTATTTTAATAACAATTTGAAAAATCACTTTTTTTGAATCACTAAAGGAGAAGTTCACTCAAGAAACAGTGCTCTTAAAGAAAATATGGCTAAGGAAAATAAATTTGGGGGAAAAATCTAAGAATAACCTCTGATAAAATGGCTGTTTTATATTAAAAATAAACAAAGGATTCAAGAATTAATTTACAGAAATAGAATCATATGTGAAATACATTCACTTCACTTGCATTATTCATAAGTAAGTTATTGCAGCAAAGATGGAGAAGGTTAAAGCCATAAGTGGAAAGCAATCATCAAAGTGGCTACTTTGGGGTTGAGATGAGGGAACAGATATTTAAGAATCATAGTGTTTTGTAAAGAGCTAGGGAATAATAATGAAAACACTTTTTACTATACATGTGTACTTGTTATAAAATGGCACAGTGTTTAAAGAATTTTCAAATTTAAGGATGAGCTAACCTATTTTCCCTTACAAAAGGACAAGTCTTCCAAATGTGTTTACCATTTCTGCAATATGCAAGTGCTTCATGGAAGATAATAATAGTAAAAATAGTGCTCTAGCAGTCCCTTAAATATAAATGCAGCATTTAATGATGAATAAGAAAGCAACTGCTTTCTGAAAAAACTCACGCTATGGAAAGACGAATTTGGAAATGTTTCCATCATTCTATGATTCAAACCATCACAAATGTGTTGCCTACAAAAACTCTTATGTCAGACCACTTGTTCTGGGGAACAGAATTTTTTAATCAGTCTAAAGGTTTTCCACATGAAAAGTCTCAGCAGATTTTAAACTAATTAAAAATGTAAAATACAAACCTCCCAATTAGTTTGAAATAAAATCTAATTGACATCAAGGATTAAGGACATTTTGTAGCTGTCAATACTTATTGGTAAATAAAACTGAAAATGAGTTCATGATTTATTAAGTATACAATGAAACACTTCCTCCATTTAGTTCTACACATACTTGTGAGGGATCTTTGGGATCTTTTTCCATCTTTAATAGCCACCAAGTGTGGATGTAAACTAAACTTTGACTCTGGCTATGAACCTATTGTATCACACAATGTAAAAACTGGACTATCAGTAGCAAAGAAACATATTCATTTATTCTCACTCTAAGTATTATTAAATAATATAATAAATATATGTATACCTTATTTCATGAAACATAATTATGTTGAGATTAAAATGTAAAATGCTTCTTGTATAATTAATATATACATGAGTTTTTAAAGCAATAGTTTGATTTATATTTAGCTCATTCTTCATCTCATTATGAAATATTAAATCCCATAATAATATAACAAACACTATTAACATTATTTGTAATATTTTAAAGAGACAGAACATTTACTGTAGTATATTTGTGTCATTTTGAATTACAGTAATTTTATGATAGTTATAAGGCAATATGCATAACATAATGTGATGATTTTTCCATCCTTATATCATTCTTAAATTCTAATTTTTGTTGATATTTTATGAGCACATAATATATTATGACACGTTACATATAAATAGTTTATAAGTATATAAATGTACATATTGTAGGAATCACTCATTTTACTCATCAGATGTTATGAAAACACTTTGGTGCTTTAATGCCTCATTTTATATGCCATCTCCTCCTTAAAGGTTTTTCTTTTTTCTTCTTTTTGAAAGTTTCTTCTCTCTCTTGAACCTTCATATTATTTTGTTGAAACATATTATTCATTCTGCAATAGTGTAGCTGTTTTTATCCATCAGTTCATGTCTGTTAGGTCACAGACTACCTAAGCTCAGCAACAGAGTAGTGAGTACATAGCTGGTGCCACTCAGAAATATGTGTTACCTGAATTGTTTTAGGGTTTGCACCATAAAAGTTTAGGTTTAATATGGAGTCATATTAAGATTAACTCTTTATCCTATTATAGAGTACTTTCTATTAGGTAAACAAGGATGAAAGAACAAATCACCTGGACTGCTTGCCAAAAACTCTCCATAGGATACCCCACACGAACTCTAAATACTTATAATTTAAATTGATGTTATATAATTATCCTGGCTTAGCTGATAATCTTCTCACCAGAGACAGATGGGAAACAGACACAGAAGGTGAAATATGACCTATGTGCATAACACTCAATTAAACAGATAAAATGAGTGGTTTCAATGTTGAGCAATAATTTATTGACCTGTTGGCTTAATTTGAGTAAAGATTGAATTTGTATAAATAGTCAAAGCCTGCATTTGTTAGGAGACATTGCTAATGGCATTGGGAAGCTGGCCTAGATATGAACATCTTCAAGATTTTATTAATATGTACAGGTTTGTTTAACTTTTGATGTTTCCTTACCTTTTAAGAAACTTAACTCTCAGTGTTAGTTAAAGAATTTGACCCCTTGCTGAGATCCTTTTAATTAATTTTATATTTTTCTCTCTTACTCTCATTCTCACTCTCAGTCTCTCCTGTGTGTGTCCCTCTGTGTATGTGTGTGTGTGTGTGTGTGTGTGTGTGCACGCTCAAGGTTAAATGAACAAAAACTCAGCATTTAACCTTCGATTATTTCAAACAGGACCCTATTTTTGTTTTTGTTTTTGTTTCCCTTAAGGCCCTCTTTTCTTAGAGCTTTTTGCTGTATTAAACTATTTATTATATAACAAAACAGGAGAATTACTTATTAATTTAGGACTATTTTTTAATACTGGGCTTTTAAAATTATTTATACTGCCTTTAGTCATGCTACATACTCTGGGAGTGAGTTACAGGACATGCCTATCTGCTTTTTGCTCTAGAAGAGAAGCATTAACACAATTTACCATGAGTCACAACTTAAGCAAAACACAGCCTCTTTTCTTTCTATTAAAAAGAAAAATGATAATAAGTAAGTGTAGAAAAGATGTTTCACTGATTTTTTTTCAACTAGCATTTTAAATTAAATTACAACAGATTTTTACAAGAAAAAAACATGCAAAATGATTTGGCTAATAAGCTACAGTAGGAAATTAAACTAGCTTTTAACTGAAATAACCATTCTACATAGTAGTTGTTAAAAAAGGAATGAAATAGTATCTCAGTTTTATTCAAGTTTGTTCTATCTATACTCAAAACAATGTCGGAATGTGAGTTAAAAAATGTTTACACAGTTTTAGTGAAATTTTTCAAAATCACAATTTTACTTCACTTTATAGGGACAAATATGTATAATTATTATTGATAAAGTTCATTTCTATAACTGGGTTTCACTTAAAAATCTCTGTGTTATTCTTCAGTGTTTTCACACACTGCAGCAGATATTCAGATGTTAATTAACCCAGTGAATTTGCCTGAAAACACACTCCCGGGGACACAACTAAGCCGAGCTTATGATAAGGATGTAGCTGGAAAAGCAAATGTCTACCACTTCCTGAATAAAACAAAGGATTTTGTCATCGATGCAAGTAAACGAATTTTAGCATTCATATTTTTATTTATTTCATACTTACTTCTTTTAAGATTCAGACTTTAAAGAAAATTATTTAATTAAACCTAAGTGTTATATTGGATTTCTTGATTAAAACCTCCTGCACAAAGTTACATAAATACTTATTTCTAAAGTAGTTTCCCATTACCACACTGCCCTACATGCCTCATATCCCAATGTTACCACAAATGTTTCCTCAAAAGAATTAAAATTTTTGTTCATTAATTTGTCTCCCTCTCAGCCCAGGGTCACTTCACTTGAATGCTTGGCTTGTGGTGCAGCAGTCCTGAGCTCTGAAAACAAGCCCTATTCCTACCCCTTTCCACAAAAGTGGGTTCTAAGTTCTGTTGACTTACGTACTACTTCTTCTCAGTACCTAGAACTGTGTTCTAAACCTTCAAATTTTGAATAATTTCAACAACCTTAGAACTTTTGTTTCCTCCTAATGAGGGTCAAGACACTGGAAGCCCTTCTCTGGTGGAAGTTTCTGATCCTTGCAGTGAGAAGCAATAATGCCCATCTCATCATGCTTCCCGATAGTCTGCCATTTGGACCTAAGGGATTTTTTGTTTGACCTTTGCTGGGAGTGATATCAGAGATGTTGATTCGAATCCCAGAAGAGCTCCCGTCCTCTGTGCACATGGCTTCCTTAATAATATGGAAGGATTCTGAATCCAATTATATGGAGAATGTGTGCCCACTTAAATTCCCTGTTTCTCATACCCTTGTTATCCATGGTAATTGCCTAAGATGAAAGCATCTGCACATGTGTATTTATCCTCTTCTCTATTCTCATCCTCAAACCGCTCCAAGCTTCCTCTCCCTCCCTTAACCTAAACTCACACTTTCCTTCCATATACATACCTTTCAGTCATGGTCTGTGAAATCCCCATTATGTGGCAAGCAAATAAATAAATGCACACATGCATACATACATCTCTTACTTTCTCAACCTCCTTTGTGACATTTCTGTACTCTAGCTTTAACTGAAATTTGTCATTCTATGGCAGTAACTGCAGCATGCCTCAAGCTCCTGTTACTCATTCACCCACACGTCTCATATCTCTGGGTCAGGAAGTGGGAAGTCAGCACTCTTCTCGCTCCCCAGGCTGATTCCTGACCATTACTCCAATCCTCTTTGGAAACTCCCTTGCTTATTTGGAGTTCAGGGTTATTTGGCTCCTTACCAAATATACTAATCTCTCCCCCTCAAACCCTGGAGACATGAATGTATCATTCACAGTGTTTCTCTCTATCTCAAGTCCTGCCACCAACTCTTAGGTTCAATATTCACATTCTGGCCCATCTGGCACCCCAAACGCTCAGTCCCTCTACCTTGTCTAGTACAAATCTCTGTGCCTAAATCCCTGTAACTTTAAAATCTACTTCCATCCACCCACCTCCAGGATCACAGTCAGACCTTCATCAGCACCCAGAACAATTCTGCTTCTGCACTCTTACCTCTCAGGCCTCATTCCTATGCATTACTGGATTCTTTTATTCAGTTTTCCCTACTATACTGTTTCGTCAACATCATGGAGGCCACAGATCCACTGATTTATTTTCTTTCTATCACTCACCTCTTCTCTTTTCTTCCCTGTCTAGCACTAGGATCTTCCAACCTCTCCTGACAATACCCTCAGATAACTTGCCTTGTCGCTTTTCTATAATTTTTACCGAGGAATACTCCAACATGAGATAGATGAGTATTGTTAGAGAAAATCATGTGAACCAGGATATTAACTCTAAATTTTATGTGGCCCAATATACTTCTTGGTAATCTAAAATTTCTCCAGTCAGATCTCTTATTGACCAGCTTGACTATTTTAAATTTTCTCCAGTCTTATCTCAAATCTCCTCCTTACCTAAAATCTTTTCTTTTGTCAGATAATTCAACTCACATATTTGAGGAAAAATATGAATAATCAGGAGGGAATTTCTTTCTGTTGCTACCCCTAGAGGTTGCTCTTTGCAATCTACCCCTTTCTCTGCTCTTTTGTCACAGATATGTATGCTTTCTTTCATCTACTTCCATTGCCTTCAACTCTGTCTTGAGTTCCATTTTTTTTCTCCCTCTTCAGACATCTTGTTGCATGGCTTGCACCTTTTTTCCTATATTTTTTCTTCTTCTCTGCTGGTTCCCTTCTATTAAGTTTTAAACAAGTCTTTTGAGCCTTTCCTATCTTAATAAAATCCACTCTTGACTGACATCCCCCTCATTTTATTGTCTTCCTTTTGACTTTTTATAGAATGTCTTACTTTTCCTCTAACTGGCCAAACATCTTTAAAGAATTCTCCATACCATTTTTTCCACTCCTATGCCTTCCATTTATTCTTGAACAAAGTTCAGTATGAATATTGACAGACCACTCCACCAAGACATGTCACCATACATACATAGCAATCTTCTTAATTGTTCAATTCAAATATGGACTGGCTCTCTTCCCCCAAAATCCATTTCTACTTTTACCTTTGTATGAGTTATATAAAGCAACCCTCTTGGGGCAGAAGTAGCCAAACGTGAAGGCATATAATCCTCAACTCCCTAATCATCATTTACTATCTTGCAGGATATCCAAAACACCATTATATGAGGCATGCATTACCGACCCCTTTTGTCACACCTTCCACTTCTGATCAGTCACCAAATCCTATGAATTCTAAACCCTCAGTATACTTATCCGGTCTCCATCATCACTTTCTCAAGTCACTTCCCCATCACCTTTCCTCGGGATTTCCACACCTACCTCCTATTTGTCTTCTTGCCTCCAGACTTCCACAATTTTCTCCTCACTGACTTGGTAATTTTCTTGAAGTACAAATAGGATCATATCACTCTAAATCTTTGATATCTAACATCTCTCTAACCATCATCTATTAATGTCATACTGTTTATAACTCTGATTCCTATTTTCCCCAAGGCAAAATCCAAACTGCTTAAACTGACACAAATTTCTTTAAGATGCAGCTTTTGTTTATCTTTCCAGACTCAGACGATATCCCTCTCCATTACATGCTGTATATTTTAGCCAAAATACACATCTCCTCATGCAAAATTAATTTCTGCCTTTGGGGCTTTGCACATACATGTCTTTTTCCTTCTTTATTCCTCATCATCTGACCAAACTCTGCATCTTTCAGCATTGGTTCAGAAATTATTTCCTCCAAGAAGTAATTTTAGCTTTTATCCTACTCCCAACATTTTATGTCTTAAGTAGATTCTGGTATAATCACATCTACCAAAATTTTCAATTATGAAACTGATCCCAGAAGATTTCTGCTGATAGTTGATACTGGAGGGCTCTTGAGACATGTTTTGACCATTAATATCATTGATGTTGCGGAACCTCCAGACTGTACTGCTGATCTCCAGTTTTCTTCAGGCACAGGTATATAACAGCATTTTCCTATCATTTATTTTCAATAGCTGCTTTTAATGAAAGAAACTAGACATATTTCTGTAGTTGAGGATGTTCAGTGATTTTTATTATGTATACAGTATGTGCTTATATAAATATATAAAAATATGTGCAGATATTCTGTGTATAAGAAAACATTTAAAAAGAAAGAAAATAAAGCATAACTTTTCAATGAAATTGTTTGAAAAAAGTTTACCATTTATTAGTTCTCACTCCACAATTAAGATTTCAGAAAAAAATACACTAAAAATAGCAATAGAGATTCTTCAAAAGACTACTATAAAAAATAAAAAATAAAAGGCTTTGACCACTTAATACATAAATTTAAACCTTTATTTGTGAAAATACCACAAAAGTACTTTATTTTTAGTACCCTTGAGGTTGAAAGAGTATTTTCATATTATGAAAGCAAATGACATGTGTGTGTTTGTGTGTGAGGTTGGCCAGGTCAAGGACATAAGCAAAGCTTTCTCTAAGGAATTAATAACTTACTTTAGGTCCAAGCTCTGATATGAGTAAATAAGCAAGAATAGCAGGAACAGTGTTTCATGCAGAAGGAAATGTATGTATAAATGCCTTGAGACAGGATAGACCATGGTGAGTAAGAAGAAATAAAAGTCTAGTGTGATTGAAAAGGAGAGAGCACTACGTAATATGATAAAAAATAAAACAATTATTGAAAGGTAATATGGATATTTTAAGAATGTTGGTCTTTGCATTAAGGGTAGCAGGACTCCTTTGAAATATTTTAAGCACAAAGATATTTTAAATAGATCCAGCTGGTTGAGTGTAGAAAAAGGGTTTAAGTGGACAAAGGTAGAAGAGGTGTCAATAGATGTCATAAGTGCCAGATAGTAAATATTTTTTGATATTTTGATGGCCAAAAGGCAAAAATCAAAGATATTATTTATGTAGCACTTATATAACAATAGAGGAAACAAATTTCTATAAATTTTTAATGGTAAAATTTTTAAAATATAATAATAGTAACAATTGGCTATAATATAGTAATACTGGTCTATTAAAGAGAAGAATGGATTCTCTTTCAGAAGGATAGAATTTCCTTTTACTGGGTGGAGAGCTTAGATAATGTCAGTGAATGCTTATTCTTCTTTAGCTAACGAATGAGCCACTCAGAATCTTATTTTGGTTGCAGCCTCGTTTTGATTTATTTTGTGAATAAAAGCTGTCACTCATAGGATTTTTTTTTTACATTTTTTTATTTTTCTGTCCTTTTTTTTGTCAGATAGGAATATTGTGATGAGTACTTAGTTTTATGATTCTGATGTATATCATATTCTTTTATCACTGCTATTGCCTTTGTATAATAAATGCAATGTTTTGCCACATAATTCAATAACTAATCTGTACTCCATCATGCCTTAAAAGTATAGCGTTCAAAGTCCATGTTTCTCTTTTCCTGTTGAGCCATAGTGGGTAGGTAGGAATGGTAATAAAAAATAACATGGTACTCGGAACACTGCTATGGTTGGCTTACTGCAATTTATGGTATGTGAAGTGATGAGAACACCATAGATGGTCTCTATTGCCTCTGCAGGGCGCCTAGCATAGCAAGAAGCCAGCAACAGAGACTGTGTAAACAAGTGGGGGTGTTTGTGTTCTGTTAGCACTTTGTAGACACTGAAATTTGAATTCCATATAAATTTCATGTGTGACAAAATATTATTCTTTCTTGTGATTTTTTTAACTATTTAAGAGTATAAAAGACATTCTTAGCTCACAGACCGTACAAACCCAGGCAGCCGTCTAGATCTGCCTCCTGCGCAGTGATTTGAAAACCACAGAGAAGAGAGAAGATCAATTACCAGGTTATTTCAGTAACCCAGGCAGGGAATGTTACAGTTTGGCCTAGGAAGGTGATGGGGATAAATATAAAAGTATGATCTTGAGGTATTTTAATTAGAATGAATCGGGTATTGAATTCAATATAAGGGAAGAAAGGCCTCTAAGGTTTCTGATTTGCATAACTGGTTTGGAGGTGCTCAGTTAAGATAGGAAATTCTAGAAATAGACCAAATTTGGAGAGAAAAATGATGAGTTCATTTGTGAACATGTCAAGTTTGATATGCCTGTGTTATATCAAAGGCAAGATTTAAATAAGCAGTTGAACTCAGAGGTCTTGCCTAGGGCTATAAATGTTTTGTAATTGAAACCATGGATTTGGATAGGATTACTCAACGAGAGAGTAGAGAATTGGAAGAAAGGAAGGCTAGGGCCAAACCTTGAAGAACTCCTACACTTAATGATGTGGATGGAGAAGCAGCTCAGCCAGCCAGAGAGACTAAGGAGCAGCTAGAGTGGTGGTAGAAAAAGAATGATGCCATAAATGGCAAAGGAAGAGAGTGCGGACGGAGGGTGCCATGGTTGGTACACTTGGCTTCCACAATCAAGGAAGATGAGGTATTCAGATGTCTACTGCATTTAGTTAGTGTTGTGGGGATAATAATAATTAATGAGCCTACTGAGGACTATTTTATTGGTGCTCCAGGGGTAGAAGCCAGAAGGGAGCAGACTGAGGAATGAGATGGTGAAAATAGAAACCAGTTTTCAGAAATTTGTATGTGAAGCTGGACAGAAGGCAGTGGCCAAACTATATTGGATTGAAAGAGTTTTGTCTGGTACATTGATTTTAAAGGGAGACTCTTGAGTAATTTTACACACAACTGGGGAGAATCCATTTCACTAGGGAGCTGAACATGTATGAAAGAGAAAGTAGGAAAGAGACGGAATCAAAGCCCAGGTGGAATCAATCAACCAGTCATTTATCAATCTAATCTGCTTATTTATCTTATAAATATTTATGTCTATATTTACATTTTAAATTAATTTTTATATTAACAAATTTAAAATACCTAGAAACTTAAAATTTTCTCATTTCAGACTGCACGGGAAACTCTAGTCAATGGAAAAGTACTAGTGAATTGAGGGTCCCAGTTTATTTGTGTGTCTGTGTGTGTGCCTGAAAGAAATTCTCTTTTTCATTGCAATTAAAATGTAATATTTTGAAAATATGCATTATTATCCCTTGACTTGAAAAATCATCAATGTAAACCATACATTTCTTTTAAAAATATACAATAAAGTTTAAAATGACCATTTTTAGTTTTGGACAATATAATCAAAAACAAGTTATTCATTTGAACTGCCATATTGTTTATTTTCATTTATTATAAAAATAAACTAAGATTTTTCCATATGCATTTCTATTATACCATGTTCAAATATCACATTCATTTTCTTAAAAGCTGCAGAAGAGACTTTGATTATATCCAGAAATATAATGTTTATTATTTTGACACAAAAGCATTCTTTTTTCGGATTTTCACTATTAAAAGCAGTGTTCTCTGATAACCATGTGCCATATTTCATAGCAAATCCCTTCATAGTTTTTTGGGGTTTTCTGTGTTTTTTTCCCACTTGATCAAGGGGTAAGACTTCAGGTCATATCTCCCAAGCTCTCCGGGGCTCTCAGCTCCCTTCTGGGTCACACTGAGGGCTCTTGAGTTCTTTCTGTTTTCCATTCCCAGAGCTGACCCCATCCAGGATGTGAGGTGGTAAAAGTTGTTCACTCAAGGATGACAGGATGAAGTAGTAGCTAAAGGAGACTGAAGATTATTTTTAAGATGTTGGTTAAGATTTGAAAAGCTATACTGTGGATTTTTGTCTGATCTGAGAACATAATGGCTGCTCAGGAACCTTGCCAAGTTTGATTTGTCAGACAGTTTCTCCAAGGTCCTGAGAAGATTTAGAGCAAATGCTAAGGATTTGCAATGATTTTTTTTTCTGCCAATAGAAAAAGCAAAGCATTGTGTAATGTTAAAGAGAAGTCGAATAAGATGGACTCTGAGTATTGATTAGGTCTGGCAGCGTGGAGGCCTTTGATAACTATTTGTGAAAAGTTTTGATGTTTACAGAGGCCAGAACCACTATTAGAGTGGACTAAAGACCGAGTGGGAGGTGAAGTAATACACAAAACACTGGCTCTGAAGGGCAGGAGAGAGACAAGGCCATAGTTAAAGGGTGCCGGGGGTTAAGATGCCTTTGTTTTTTGTTTTGTTTTTTTGTCCCCTAAGTACTTTATTCTTTTTTTTTAAATAATTTATTTTGGTATCATTAATCTACAATTACATGTGCAATATTATGGTTATTAAACTACCCCTTCATCAGGTCCCTCCCACCAACCCCATTACAGTCACTGTCCATCAGCGTAGTGAGATGCTATAGAGTCACTACTTGTCTTCTCTGAGTTGTACAGCCCTCCCCGTGCCTCCCCACTACATTATGTCTAAGATGCCTTTGTTTTTTTTTTTCAAATACATGCCTACATCTAGAGTCAATTTCCTGAGAAAGTAGAAGGGGAGACACCTCTCAGTGGACAGGGATATCATTGATGACAAGAAGTTGTCTCTTTGGACTATAAAGGGAAAAAAGGTGCGGAAGTAAGTAGGTGGTAGATCTTGTGGGGAAAAGGTGAGCTATCCCTAGTCTAACAGTTTCTATTTACTCTGTGCAGTAGGAAGAGAGATCCTCTATGTGAGGTGAGGTAGAAGGGAAGGGTCAAGAGATTTGGGGCAAAAGGCAAGGTTTGAAAAAGTTTTAATAAGTTGAAGAATAAATATAACAGAGACGTGCATAAGAGCATTGAGGGTCCAGTACAGCTCTTCCTCTATTAAGTCTCTTTGTAATCAATAGTTCAGGCTTTTACTCATGAAATATCACAAAATCTGACATTTATCTAGATGTTGGAAAAATGAAGAAAGGTTTTAAACTTAATTTTCTGCTTTTTGGGTCAAAAACAACATACAGATAAATATATATATATATACACAGATTATATATATATAAGATATGTATAAATAAAAATCATTTATATAATATATAAATTATATGTGTATAATTTATATAAGTAAATAAAAATATAAAAAATATATATCCAGTATATTTCTAGCACATTTTACTTAATTCATTGTTGTGTTTAACAATTATTATTTTCAAATTAGTCTTATTTATTTGCCTTTAAAAAAACAAATTTGGGGATGTGAAATTTGCTTAAAAATAATAAAAACCTATATTATATGTAAGCATGGTGTTTTCAACATAATAGAAGTTTTGGGTTTTTTTGTACACTTTGACTCTTTCTAGAAGGAATTTTACAACTTAGGCCTGTAGTTTGCTTTCTCCTTTTCTCTTACCAACAGCTTTTAGGCATCACCCTTTGCGAAACACAAGGCCTCACGGTGGGATGTAAACTTGAGACATTACAGACATACCTTGGAGATATTTCAGGTTTGGTTCCAAACCACCACAACAAAGCAAATATCACAATAAAACAAGTCAAATGAATTTTTGTGTCCCCAGTGCATATAAAAGTTATGTTTACAGTATATTGTAGTTTATTAAGTATGCAAAGGTGGTATGTCTAAAAAACTATCTTAATTAAAAAATACCTTGTTGCTAAAAAATGCTAACCCTCATAGGCACTTTCAGCAAGATGTAATCTTTGCTGGCGAGGGTTTTGCCTGCATGTTGATGGCTGCTGACTGATCAGGGTGCTTGGCTGCTGAAGGTTGGGAGGCGGTGAGAGTTCTTGAAATAAGACAACAGTGAAGTTGAAATGTTAATTGACTCTTCCTTTCACAATTTCTCTGTAGCATGCAATGTCATTTGATAGCATTTTACCTACAGTAGAATTTTTTGAAATCTTAGTCCTCTCAAACTGCCACTGCTTTATCAATTAAGTTTATATAATAGTCTAAATTCTTTGTTGTGATTTCAATAATCTTCACAGCATCTTCACCAGGAGTAGACAATGTCTCAAGAAACCTCTTTCTTTGCTCATACATAAGAAGCAACTCCTTATCCATAAAATTTTTACATGAGCTTGCAGCAATTCAGTCACATCTTCAAGCTCCACTTTAGGGCTTTTGCTGTTTTCATCACATCTGCAGTTATTCACTTCACTGAAGTCTTGAATCCCTCAAAGCCATCCATGAGAGTTGGAATCAACTTGCTCCAAACTCTAATTAATGTTTATATTTTGGCCTTTTTTCCATGAATCACAAATGTTTTTAACGGGATATATACAATGGTGAATCTTTTCCAAAAGGTCTTCAATTTACTTTGCCCAGATCCATCAGAGGAATCCTTATCTATGGCAGTTATAGCCTCATGAAATATATTTCTTCAATAATAATGCTTGAAAGTTGAAATTACTCCTCAATCTATGGGCTGCAGAATGGGTGCTGTGTTTCCCAGGCATGAAAGCAGCATGCATCTCATTGCACTTCTCCATCAGAGCTTTTGGGTGACCAGGAGCATTGTTAATGAGCAGTCATTTTGAGAAAAAAAAACTTTTTTCTTAGCAAAAGTTCTCAACAGTAGGCTTAAAATATTCAGTAAACCATGTTGTAAACAATATGCTATGATCTAGGCTTTGTTGTCCCATTTATAGAGCACAGGCAGAAGAGATGTAGCATAATTTTTAAGGGTCGTAGGATTTTTGGTCAGTGAGCATTGGCTTCAACTTCAAATACCCAGTTGCATTAGCCCCTAGCAAGAGAGTCAACCTGTCTTTTGAAGCTTTGAAGCCAGGCACTGACTTGTCCTTCCTAGTTATGAAAAGTCCTCAATATCATTTTCTTCCAATAAAAGGTTGTTTCAACTACACTGAAAATCTGTTTTCAGCCACCCTCATTAACAATCTTAGCTAGACATTCTGGATAATTTGCTGCAGTTTATACATCAGCACTTGCTGCTTCCCCTTGCACTTGTGTGTTACGGAGAGAGCTTCTTTCCTTAAACCTCATGAACGATTTCTGCTAGCTTCAAGTTTTTTTTCCACAGCTCCTCAGCAGTTTTAGCCTTTATAGGATTGATGTGATTTAGGAATTTGCCCTGGATTAGGTTTTGGCTTAAGACAATGTTGAGGCTGGTTTGATCTGTCCAAACCACTGAAACTTTCTCCATATAAACAACAAGGCTGTTCTGCTTTCATAGTTTGGTGTGTTCACTGGTGTGGCACTTTTAATTTCCTTCAAGAACTTTTCCTTTACATGCAAAATTTCCCAAACTATTTGGAGCAGGAGGCCTACCTTGGCTGTCAATATGCCTTCCTCACCAGGCTTAATCACTTCTAACTTTTGATTTAAAGTGAGAGATGTGTGTTTCTTCCTTTCAGTTGAACACTTAGAGGCCTTTGTAGGATTAGTAAATGGACTAATTTCAATATCGTTGTGTCTCAGGTAGTAGGGAGGCCCGAGGGGAGGGACAAAGATAGGGGAATGGCCAGAGGGTAGAGCTGCCAGAACATACACAGATTAAGACATTTATAAACTAAGTTTGTTGTTTTATATGGGTGTTTGTGGTGCTCCAAAACAATTATAAACACTTAACGTCAAAGATCACTGATCATAGATCACCATAAAAATATAATAATAAATGGATCAAAGACCTGAATGTAAGTCATGAAACCACAAAACTGTAGAAGAAAACATAGGCAAAAATCTCTTGAATATAAACACTAGCAACTTTTGCCTGAACTCATTACCTTGGGCAAGGGAAACAAAATAAAAAATAAGCAAATGGGACTACATCATGCTAAAAAGCTTCTGTACAGCAAAGGACACCATCAACAGAACAAGAAGGCATCCTACAGTATGGGAGACTATATTTGTAAATGACATATCCGACAAGGGGTTAACATCCAAAATATATAAAGAACTCACATGCCTCAACACCCAAAAAGCAAATAACCCAATTAAAAAATGGGCGGAGGATATGAACAGACACTTCTCCAAAGAAGAAATTCAGATGGCCAACAGAGACATGAAAAGATGCTCCACATCGTTCATTAATCATCAGAGAAATGCAAATTAAAACCGCAATGACATATCACTTCACACCAGTTAGGATGGCCAAGACAGAAAAGACTAGGAACCACAAATGTTGATGAGGATGTGGAGAAAGAGGAACCCTCCTACACTGCTGGTGGGAATATAAACTAGTTCAACCATTGTGGAAGGCAGTATGGAGGTTCCTCAAAAAACTCAAAATAGAAATACCATTTGACCCAGGAATTCCACTCCTAGGAATTTACCCTAAGAATGCAGCAGACCAGTCTGAAAAAGACATATGCACCCCTATGTTTATTGCAGCACTATTTACAATAGCCAAGAAATGGAAGCAACCTAAGTGTCCAACAGTAGATGAATGGATAAAGAAGATGTGGTACATATACACAATGGAATATTATTCAGCCATATGAAGAAAACAAATCCTACCATTTGCAACAACATGGGTGGAGCTAGAGGGTATTATGCTCAGTGAAATAAGCCAGGTGGAGAAAGACAAGTACCAAATGATTTCACTCATCTGTGGAGTATAAGAACAAAACAAAAACTGAAGGAACAAAACAGCAGCAGACTCACAGACCCAAAAATGGACTAACAGTTGCCAAAGGGAAAGGGACTGGGGGGTTGGGTGGGAAGGGAGGAAGAAGGGGAATAAGGGGCATTATGATCAGCACACATAATGTGGGTGGGGGCACGGGGAGGGCTGTATAGCACAGAGAAGACAAGTAGTGACTCTATAGCATCTACTATGCTAATGGTCAGTGACTATTATGGGGTATGTGGTGGGGACTTATAATGGGGGGAATCTAGTAACCACAATGTTGCTTATGTAATTGTGTATTAATGATACCAAAATTAAAAAAAGTAGTATATGGAAGATTACAGATCACATTAAAACAAAATTTGCTATTAAAAAAAATAATAATGAAAAAGTTTGGAATATTGCAAGAATTACCAAAATGTGACATAGAAACACAGTGTGAGAAAATGCTCTTGGAGAATGGCACAGGGCAGACTGGCTCAATGCAGGGTTGCACAAACCTTCAATTTGTAAAAAATGCAACATCTGCAAAGTGCAATAAAGCAAAGAGCAATAAAATGAGGTATGCCTGTATTTGCCAGGATTTGTTAAAGTTGTTCCTTTCTGTTTTAAAAAATTTACTTAAAGTTTCTGTGATGTTTGGTCATGTTCTGTCTTCCAGTTATGCTGAGGGGAGGAGGAAATATTGAGAGAAATGCTTCTAGGCAGCTACCATTATCTTTATTATTTTGTTATCTTCACCTATTCCCAAATCTCCTAGTCACTCACTTTAAATGTAATTACATTAGTAAACAAAGATCAATTAAATTTAGTTGGGTGACTTGTTATAACTTAACATTTATTATAATGTATAAATTTGGTTCCCAAATGTATTTGTGTAAGAAATAGAGAATTTTTTAAATGTCTTACTACCCAACTTGAGTTAAACTGTATTTCCAACTCATACTCCATGGGCTGTAATAAAACACACACACACACACACAGTGAGAGACACACAAACATAAGGAAACAAATAAAAAGATAATGAACTCCAGTCTTTCCTGAGGTCACTTCATCCACGTTGTATTGCAGTTTGGGTTTTTTACACATAGTCAAGGCTATGGAGAGATGTTCAAGGTGTGTGAGAATTAGACATCAATCAGTTGTCTACAAATGTGTTTCTATAAGAAAGAGTTCCTACATGCATGGTCCCATCAGGTCTAGAAATCAGATGAATCTATAGTAAGTTTCCCTGACTGGTTCCCCGTGGGACATTCTGTCTGCATATATGTCATGTCCTGTTTCTTTAAGCTATATATGCCACGGTCAGTGCCAAGAAGTAAGGGAAGGCACTCTGTGAGAGCAGGAAAAATGATAGGAAACTAAAGAGAAAAATATTAAAATAAATGGAAATAGATAGCTATCTTAAAATATCCCAGCCCCACCATTCAATCTAAAATCAATATTGATCAGTTTTTATCATATAGAGAGCTATACTTTTTGATACAACATGTTGATCTTTGCTTCACAGCTGCCTTGGAAATTGATGAAGACTATCCATTATTTCAGTCCCTTTACAGAATGACAGCCACAGATGAGGACTCTTCAAATGGAGACAGACTGATGGTAGGTGGTAATCGCTCTGTGAGCTTCATATATGCTATGCTTCAGAGATACTTTTCAAGAGTAGTTAATATATATAATTTGTTAATGAAAGAGTATAATGAAGGTGGCAAGCACTATAAAGCAATGTTTGTGTTATTGTTGGAAACAGCATTTTTACAAGTTATTGTCTTGATGGGTACAAGAACATTCTGTGAGTTCTAGTGGAGGGAGGCAGCTGGAAGGAAGATGTCAATACTGAGCTGAAATGGGAGCTTTGCCTTTTGTATTCTATTCAGAATTGTTTCACTTTTCTATTTCAATGGCACATGTGAATGTGATTATATATTTTTGATGTTTCATTAACGTAATTACTACATGTCTAACTGTAAGAGACTTGCTTTTCCCCTAATTCATTCATGGTAGTAAAGACTCTTAGAAATTTGGCAAAATAAAAAGGACCCATAAAGCTCTATCTGGGGAATTTAGTGCTACACTGGACTACAACAGTCAGCATGCTTTCTCTGCAAATGTTCTTTTTAAACAAGCATTGAAAGAGTTTACTGTTTCTCATTCAGTAACTCACAGTATGAACTAATGGGGCTCTGAATGGGGGTGGAGAGGGAAGATAATCAGTTGTCTTGGGTCACGTTATGGCTTCAACACTAACTAGCTGTGTGATCCTGGGGCAGTCATGGAATTCCTGTTGTCCTTTATTTCCGGTTAACCTTCAGTGATATGCGGACTGTCGTCAAAGTACTCAAAACACGGTTCAAAAATATTTTATTGTAGACCAGCCAATATGAAATTAACATGAAATTGTTAAGAAATAGGAGACCTTTCCAATTAGATTATAAGTCTCTAGAATAGATAAAAAAATAACCTATGGTCCAGTTGAAAATAGTTATTACCAGTTCTGTCATTTGTAGGAACAGAATAGGAACCCACAAAGGGACAATTTAAAAATTTAGTGTTTTGGGCGACAGTTATATTCTTCGAGGTGAGATCCTTGTCAGATTTTTAGAAAAAATACACAAATGTAATTGAACTTTTTTTTTTATAATTTATTTTGGTATCATTAATCTACAATTACATGTGCAATACATGGTGATTAAACTACCCCCTTCATCAGGTCCCCCCCACCAACCCCATTACAGTCACTGTCCATCAGCGTAATGAGATGCTATAGAGTCACTACTTGTCTTCTCTGAGTTGTACAGCCCTCCCCATGCCCCCCCCAACACTACACCTGCTAATCGTAATGCCCCTTTTACCCTCTAATCCCTCCCTTCCCACCAATCCTCCCCAGTCCCTTTCCCTTTGGTAACTGTTAGTCCATTCTTGGGTTCTGTGAGTCTGCTGATGTTTTGTTCCTTCCGTTTTTTGTTTTTTTTTCTTTGTTCTTATATCCCACATATGAGTGAAATCATTTGATACTTGTCTTTTTCGGCTTGACTTATTTCACTCAGCATAATACCCTCTAGCTCCATCCATGTTGTTGCAAATGGTGGGATTGTTTTCTTCTTAAGGCTGAATAATATTCCATTGTGTATATGTACCACATCTTCTATATACATTCATCTACTGATGGACACTTAGGTTGCTTCCATTCCTTGGCTATTGTAAATAGTGCTGCAATAAACATAGGGGTGCATCTGTCTGTTTGAAACTGGGCTGCTGCATTCTTAGGGTAAATTCCTAGGAGTGGAATTCCTGGGTCAAATGGTATTTCTATTTTGAGTTTTTTGAGGAACCTTCATACTGCTTTCCAAAATGGTTGAACTATTTTACATTCCCACCAGGAGTGCAGAAGGGTTCCCCTTTCTCCAAATCCTCGCCAACATTTGTTGTTGTTTGTCTTTTGTATGTTGGCCATCCTCACTGGTGTGAGGTGATATCTCATTGTGGTTTTAATCTGCATTTCTCTGATGATTAGCGATGTGCAGCATCTTTTCATGTGCCTGTTGGCCATCTGAATTTCTTCTTTAGAGAAGTGTCTATTCATGTCCTCTGCCCATTTCTTAATTGGATTATTTGCTTTTTGTTTGTTAAGGTGCATAAGTTCTTTATATATTTTGGATGTCAACCCTTTATCAGATACGTCATTTATGAATATATTTTCCCATACTGTAGGATGTCTTTTTGTTCTACTGATGGTGTCCTTTGCTATACAGAAGCTTTTCAGCTTGATATAGTCCCACTTGTTCATTTTTGCTTTTGTTTCCCTTGCCCGGGGAGATATGTTCATGACAAAGTTGCTCATGTTTATGTCCAAGAGATTTTTGCCCATGTTTTTTTCTATGGGTTTTATGGTTTCATGACTTACATTCAGGTCTTTGATCCACCTTGAGTTTACCTTTGTGTATGGGGTTAGACAGTAGTCCAGTTTCATTCTCTTACATGTAGCTGTTCAGTTTTTCCAACACCAGCTGCTGAAGAGGCTGTCATCTCCCGATTGTATATCCAAGGCTCCTTTATCAAATATTAATTGTCTATAAATGTTTGGGTTAAAGTTTGGATTTTCTATTCTGTTCCACTGGTCTGTGGGTCTGTTTTTGTGCCAATACCAAATGCTCTTGATTAATGTGGCTTTGTATTAGAGCTTGAAGTCAGGGAGTGTAATTCCCCCTGTTTGAGTCCTCCTTATCAGGATTGCTTTGGCTATTCGGGGTCTTTTCTGGTTCCATATGAAGTTTAGAATTATTTGTTCGAGTTCATTGAAGAAAGCTGTTGGTAGTTTGATAGGGATTGCGTTGAATCTGTAGTTTGCTTTAGGTAGTACAGCCATTTTGACAATATTTATTCTTCCTAGCCAAGAGCATGGGATGCATTGCCATTTGTTAGTGTTCTCTTTAATTTCTCTTAGGAGTGTCTTGCAGTTTTCAGAGTACAGGTCTTTCACTTCCTTGGTTAGGTTTATTCCTAGGTATTTTATTCTTTTTGATGCAATTGTGAATGGAATTGTTTTTCTGATTTCTCTTTCTGTTAGTTCATCGTTAGTGTATAGGAAAGCAACAGATTTCTGTGTGTTAATTTTGTATCCTGCAACTTTGCTGAATTCAGATATTAGTTCTAGTAGTTTGGAGTGGAGTCTTTAGGGTGTTTTATGTACAGTATCATGTCATCTGCAAATAGTGACAATTTGACTTCTTTACCAATCTGGATGCCTTGTATGTCTTTGCTTTGTCTGATTGCCGTGGCTAGGACCTCCAGTACTATGTTGAATAACAGTGGAGAGAGTGGGCATCCCTGTCTTGTTCCTGATCTTAGATGAAAAGCTTTCAGCTTCTTGCTGTTAAGTATGATGTTAGCTTTGGGTTTGTCATATATGGCCTTTATGATGTTGAGGTACTTGCTGTCTATACCCATTTTGTTGAGAGTTTTAATCATGAATGGATGCTGAATTTTGTCAAATGCTTTTTCAGCATCTATGGAGATGATCATGTGGTTTTTGTTCTTCTTTTTGTTGATGTGATGGATGATGTTGATGGATTTTCGAATGTTGTACCATCCTTGCATCCCTGGGATGAATCCCACTTGATCATGGTGTATGATCCTCTTGATGTATTTTTGAATTCGGTTTGCTAATATTTTGTTGAGTATTTTTGCATCTACGTTCATCAGGGATATTGGTCTGTAATTTTCTTTTTTGGTGAAGTCTTTGCGCGGTTTTGGTATTAGAGTGATGCTGGCTTCATAGAAAGAGTTTTAAAGTATTCCCTCCTCTTCTATTTTTTGGAAAACTTGAAGGAAAATGGGTGTTATTTCTTCTCTATATGTTTGGTAGAATTCAGAGGTGAATCCATCAGGTCCGGGGGTTTTGTTCTTGGGTAGTTTTCTGATTACCGATTCAATTTCGTTGCTGGTGATTGATCTGTTTAGTTTTTCTGTTTCTTGCTTGGTCAGTCTTGGAAGGTTATATTTTTCTAAGAAGTTGTCCATTTTTTCTATGTTTTGCAGCTTGTTAGCATATAAATGCTCATAATATTCTCTTATAATTCTTTGCATTTCTGTGGGGTTCGTCGTTATTTTTCCTTTCTCATTTCTGATTCTGTTTATGTGTGTAAATTCTCTTTTTCTCTTAATGAGTCTGGGTAGGGGTTTATCTATTGTGTTTATTTTTTCAAAGAACCATCTCTTGGTTTCATTGATTTTTTCTATTGTTTTATTCTTCTCAATTTTATTTATTTCTTCTCTGATCTTTATTATGTCCCTCCTTCTGGTGACTTTAGGCCTCATTTGTTCTTCTTTTTCCAATTTCACTAGTTGTGTCTTTAGACTGTTCATTTGGGAATGTTCTTCCTTCTTTAAATAGGCCTAGATTGCAATATACTTTCCTCTTAGAACTGCCTTTGCTGCGTCCCACAGAAGTTGTGGCTTTGTGTTGTTGTTGTCATTAGTTTCCATATATTCTTTGATTTCTGTTTTGATTTGTTCGTTAACCCATTGATTAATTAGGAGAATGTTGTTAAGTCTCCATGTATTTGTGAGCCTTTTTGATTTCTTTCTAAAATTTGTTTCTAGTTTTATACCTTTGTGATCTGAGAAGTTGGTTGATAAGATTTCAATATTTTTGAATTTACTGAGGTTCTTTTTGTGGCCTAGAATGTGGTCTATTCTGGAAAAAGTTCCATGTGCACTTGAGAAGAATGTGTATCCTGCTGCTTTTGGGTGGAAAGTTCTGAAGATATCTGTTAGGTCCATCTGTTCTAGTGTGTTGTTCAGTGCCTCTGTGTCCTTACTTATTCTCTGTTTGGTTGATCTGTCCTTTGGAGTGAGCGGTGTGTTGAAGTCTCCTAAAATGAATGCATTTCTGTCTATTTCCTCCTTCAGTTCTGTTAGTATTTGTTTCACATATGCTGGCACTCCTGTATTGGGTGCATATATATTTATAATGGTTATATCTTCTTGTTGGACTGACCCCTTTAGCATTATGTAATGTCCTTCTTTATCTCTTGCTACTTTCTTCGTTTTGAAATCTATTTTATCTGATACAAGTACTGCAACACCTGCTTTTTTCTCTTTGTTGTTTGCATGAAATATCTTTTTCCATCCCTTCACTTTTAGTCTGTGTATATCTTTGGGTTTGAGGTGAGTCTCTTGTAAGCAGCATGTAGATGGGTCTTGCTTTTTTGTCCACTCTGTTACTCTGTGTCTTTTGATTGGTGCATTCAGTCCATTTACATTTAGGGTAATTATTGATAGATATGTACTTATTGCCATTGCTGGCTTTAGATTCGTGGTTACCAAAGGTTCAAGGGTTGCTTCTTTACTATCTAAGAATCTAACTTAACTTTCTTGTTAAGTTATTGTGAATGCCGTCTGATGTTTCTTTATCTCTCCCTTCCTATTCTTCCTCCTCCTTTCTTTATATATTAGGTGTTTTATTCTTTGCCTTTAGTTGGTATTTGGATGGTCTGCTTTCTTTGCTATGCTTTTATTTTCTCTGGTGACATCTTTTTAGCCTTAGGGGTGCTTCCCTCTAGAGCAGTCCATTTAAGATATCCTGTAGTGGTGGTTTATGGGTGGCAAACTCTCTCAACTTTCTTTTGTCTTGAAATTGTTTAATCCTTCCATCATATTTAAATGATAATCGTGCTGGATACAATATTCTTGGTTTGAGGCCCTTCTGTTTCATTACGTTAAATATATCATGCCATTCTCTTCTGGCCTGTAAGGTTTCTGTTGAGAAGTCTGATGATAGTCTGCTGTGTTTTCCTTTGTAGGTGATCTTTTCTCTCTCTCTAGCTGCCTTCAATACTCTGTCTTTATCTTTGATCTTTGCCATCTGAATTATTATGTGTCTTGGTGTTGTCTTCCTTTGGTCCCCTGTGTTGGGAGATCTGTGGGCTTCCGTGGACTGCGAGACTATTTCTTTCCCCAGCGTCGGAAAGTTTTCAGCAATTATTTCTTCAAAGACACATTCTATCCCTTTTTCTCTCTCTTCTTCCTCTGGTACTCCTATAATGCGAATATTGTTCCATTTGGATTGGTCACAGAGTTCTCTTACTATTCTTTCATTCCTAGAGATCCTTTTATCTCTCTCTGCCTCAGCTTCTCTGTATTCCTGTTCTCTGATTTCTATTCCATTAACAGTCTCTTGCATCTCATCCAGTCTGCTGTTAAGCCCGTCGATGGCTTGTCTCATTTCTGCATAGTCTTTCCTCACTTCCCTCACTTCCTCCTTCAGCGCTTGCAGATTTCTCTGTAGATCCGTCAGCATGGCTATGACTTTTATTCTGAATTCTTTTTCAGGAAGACTGTGCATGTCCATCCCTTCATGTTCTCTCTCTGGGGTTGTCTGGGTCTGAAGCTTTGTCTGTACCATTTTCCTCTGTCTTTTCATGGCTATAGAATTGGTTGCTGGTAGTTGCCACATATGTCCGCTGGGCCCTTTATGACCGCCTCGCGGGGTGCCGAGTCCTCTCAGGTGTAGCTGCACGCTGTGCGCTTTCCTGTGTATTCTGGTCTCTCTTTTAGGAGTAGTTGTATTTGCTGTGTTTTCGTGGATAAGTATAATGTTGGGAGGAGATTTCTGCCGCCTGGCTCATGTCGCCATCTTCCCAGAAGTCTAATTGAACTTTTTTAAATCAAATTTTACCTCACTTCAAACTAATTTTTTTCAGAAATTTCTGAAAATAGATTTATTTGCTCTTGCCTCTTTCTAGAGATAGTGTTAAGTAAATAAAAAATAGAGTTCAGATAAATTATAAACTTCACGTTCAACTGTGCTGATACTTGAAATTAGCTTATATCATTATAATTCTTGTTTTGTTTCTTAAGATTCAAAGTTAGTAACATGAGTTCATTTTTACCTTCTTTCAAAGTTGCATTAATCTGCAGAATCAGAATTAAGTGTTTTTTGAAAATTCTCTTTTAGAAAAATATGTATGATGTGAAGCTGTATAAAAATATAGCAAATCTTTTGGTTTTGTTAATAGACTAAAGAACTCTTATTTTTCCTGTATTCTGCAACAGTGTGTGATAGTGTTTTTAATTAAAGCTAAAAATAAGACTGAATTAATCAATATGGAAAAAGAGGAATTTCTGCATATTTTTTCCATTATTGTATCTTAATTATCTTCCAAATATCTTTTCATTTATTTTGGTGTGAGTAATGTGTATTTTATTTTTCTAGTATTCCATTGAGACACAGCTATCCGGACCAAAGAAAGGGGCAAATTCTTTTGGAGTGGATTTGATAAGTGGCATTGTTAGCTTGAGTGGCAAAGATCCCTTGGACTTTGATGCTGGATATCATGTAATTAATATATTTATTTATTATTCTACACAGAGTGGCAAGAATTTTTATAATTTTAAATTTGCCTTTAAAGTTAGACATATTATTTTAAAAGATGAATAATATTTTGTGCAATTCATTCATGGGGATTAGTACAGTTAACCAAAAGTCTAGATCTAGTCTTTATGGTTACTCAAAGCATGGAGCTCGCATCTTAACTTTTTAGATCGACCTAAAGAAGTTTAAGAGGGGAAAAAAAAAAGACTTTAAATAGCTTCTTAATTAGGGAAAATTTAAATCATAAATCATTAAAATTTAAATATATTTGAACATCAAATAAATAGAATAAATTTAAAACAGTTAAGTATTCATATTGAAACTAATTCAATGTACATACCGCCCTGCACCACTTAGAATGTCAAAACACATAGGTACCCGAGGTAAGATCAGATATAAATCTTACAGATGAATCTGAAATTAATATGGTAGGAAAGAAGAACAATTTCTGGCATTTCCATGAGAAAGCCAATTTAAATCAAGCATTGTTGAGAAGATTTTTCTCAGTGTAAAATGAAGGATGTAAGAACCACTAACTGAAAGAAAGCAGCTAGAGGACTACTGAACTAATCTGTCCACACAGAAGTGGGATGTGAAATTTGGTAAACAAAGGTATAAATTGTAGATTTATTAATGTTATTGTTAAAACAGTCCCATTTTCAGAACTCTCCACATGTATTATTTCAATAATGTTATTGAGAAAACAGCCATAAGGGGCAAATGCAAGAATTTATAGAAAAAACAGAGATTTTGCTGATGAATAGATATTTAGGAGAATGAAGCATTATTAAGAATATAAATGGTGAAAAAAAGCCAGTGATTCTACTTCAGTTTGGATAAGTTGAATGTTACAGGATGGTGGAGAAGCTAATGATACATAGCCTTTAAGTACTGAATGTTAGGACTATAATATGAAATTAAAATTAATTAGAAAAAATGGAGATTATGCATAGGATCCACATATTGAGCAGGTCATACTTCTGATCATTCCATCTCATTTCTCTTGCTTGCTTGACTCACATATTCAACCAAACTTCTACTAAGTTCCTTAAGAAATATTTCATTTTTTCCACTACATATCTAACCAATCTATTTTATAATATTTGATGTGTTAGTACCCATCCAAGAATGTTAAATACTATGACTGTCAGCCCTCATCTGGCACAGACTCTTGCACATTGCAAGGCCTTGTTGAATGTTTGCTTAAGAAAGGCTTTACTGGCTATCTTACTGTCTCAGCAGTGCTTGTTTTCTTTTTCCTTCAAAGGACACTGCTGATATGTATGAATGAATGATATTTAAAGGGGGACATGTGTAACAGGATGATGGGGAATATATTTGTGATTTGATGACATTTTCAACTCTTCAGAAATCACCTGTTGTTCTTGATTCTAAAGAGTAACTCACGGTCTTATTTCTTGGGGTCAGCAGCAAGCAGCCTGCCTTGTGAATAGTTTAATTGCACAGTACTTTCGGTTTCTGAGTGAATCTGGAGTTCATTCATTATCTTTTTTGTTCAATGTACTCTTTATTTAGGCATACGGCCAAGGTACACAGATCTTTGAGTGAAGTTTAATGGTATGTAAGATAAAGCTACTTTGAAAGATGCAACTGATCTAGTTAACTAAGAAAGCACTTATATTTCTTTTAACTGCCTGGATGAAAAATAAAAAGCTATATCTAATTGGAGAAAACAAACAAAAAGAAACCTTAATAGGAAACATATTATAAAGATATATACATATTACCAAATAGTATATTGTAAAGTTTTTAAAAACTCTTTTCCAGGTTTTCCAGCTTGCATTGAGAGCAACAGATAAAACAGGTCTGTTCTGTCAAGGGACACTAATTATCAAAATCAGGAACATAAACGATGAGAAGCCTCAATTTGAGTAAGTAAGCGTATTTATTATGAAGTGTAATCATAAGAGAATCTAACTAAACTTTTCACATATACTATAAGTAATAATGATAAAGATTATGTAGCTACATAGGAAATATTTTATATGCTATATTAAAAAATGTGATTATATACCCATATCTGATATATGTGCTGATTAAAAGTAAAATATACATTAGAAAATACTGGATACCAAACATAGATGTGACCATCATAATATGGTAAAAATATTTTTTTTGTCTCTTTTCCTTTTGTTTTCTTTCCCAAAGGTTTTATAAAGTTGTTGCATTGCTTTTTAATAAATGCATTAATTTTACATAATAGGAAAAATAGACCTTAAAATACAGTTTAAAATATTTAATTTAAACTCTTTCACTTCCATACTCTCAGGTACCACTGTAGCATTCAAAAATATTTGCAGACTATGAATGTCTGTTAGATGTATTTCTATACTTCAGAATATTGCAGTCAATATCACTAAAGTCTAAGAAGAATCAAATGCTCCTTAAATTGGTGAAGAAGAAAAATAGGACTGTTCAAATTACCTTTCCAGTATCCCTAAATTATATCTCTACAGTTGACCAAGGAGAGTAATTCATTGAGTCCCCAAATTCACTTTAACTTACATATGTTGTAGGCAGATATGAAGCTTAATTTATTCTCTATATCTGAGGAAATAGAGGTATTTAGAGGTAACCTAACTTTCCTCTTACATTTGCCATGAGGAGCCACCAACTCCTTGGAAGGATTTTCTGTTGCTGTCATGCCTTCAATAAATATGAACTTAATGCTTTTACTTATTTAGTAGAATTTAATGTTACATATTATGAGCAATGCCAATTACTAAAATATTGCATGACAATATTTTTTTAATCTCAAGACACATAGTATGTTGAATTCCAATTAATCAAACAAAAATAAATAACTTAAAATGGTCCAGTGTGTAAGTATTGTGAATTACATTATATTACGGTATAAGGATCAACCACACTGGGAAGGAGAAATCTCACTGGACTGTGTTGGTCAAGAAGGTAGCCCAGAGAAACGGCATCACCCACTTCGTGTCGCTTTTCCTTTGACTTTACATTCCTTTGAGAGCTTCCTTAAATTTATCTCCCAACTTGGATTTAGCCTTTGCTTGTCTTTAAATCTGTAGCAAAGTTCTAGTACCTATCACATAGCATTATAGTTATTTACATTGTGTTCTCCACTAGCAGTGGGATTCTAAGTAGTAGCAGCAGAGTTAGTTATATGGGTATAACTAGAATGACACACTACAGGTTATTGATAAATGTCTAATGCTTGAATGGAAGGTTGAAAAAGAAATAAACTTAAGTTTCAGAAATGCTGCAAATTGATCAGGAACGTCAAGTACAATTTGGAATAATAGAGACGCCCTATTTCAGTCTGTTTTGCAGGTTTCATTTCTTTTATGTCATAGTATCTTAGATGTCTGGCATGATCCCTGAGACTAAATGATGAAAAATTAATGTTTATGCAAAAATTAAGTAACTTTGTGCCCAAAATGGAGTTTCTCAATATTTGAATACTTTTGGAACTCAAATTCTTGACAACATGAAGGTGGTATCAACATAAACCCAAAAGATTCTTGGCTGTTATCCTAACTAAGCAGATCTATGCACATGGATTTGCGTTTTCAACATTTTTTTCATTGCTGTACATTTTATTTCTTTAGGCCATTTCCTCTGAATTCTATTAATGTGACTGAAAATAAACCTGTTGGAGAAATTGTAGCAAGAGTAAAAGCAACAGATAGAGATGAAGATAGCAACATCAGTTATTCCTTTAAAACTCAGCAGGAAAAGTTTGGTCTGGACCCTTGTAAGTTTTAAATACATACTTTTAGCCTACTTTGGTTAAACATTCACTATCTAATTTCTGTATTTCCTCTAGAACTTGGGCCGATAAAACTACCCTTTGAAAGTTAAATTAAATATGGGGAAGGAAACATATTATAAATATACGGTGTGACAGATGCTATTTTCCTATTTGTTAAAGTGACATTCTTGTGAAATGATGAGTGTTATAGTGCCTTATTTTTATAACTGGCCATCATCTTTCAGAGGCAATCAAAACAAATGTTTCTGTGAAATCCTTATAAACTATAGGACAAGTAAGTCATATTTATCTCCCTAATTTCATTTCTGGAAGTTGAGACTTTTCCTTCATACTTGTATTTTGGATATTTGATTATGGGTACATTTCTGCCTATGTGGACAGGATTACTGTTCTGAAATAGTGCTTTCCTAGAGTTTGTCACAGTGCCTGATTTAATTGGTCGGCATTCAGAAGAGAAAAAGAACCACAAGGGACATAGCTGTGAGAGCTGGTTGAGCGACCTCTGGATGTCTGTTGTCTCTGTGTTTAATGCTGGAGCTTGAAATCCCCAAGGCAGGAAGTCAGGGAGAAAGATGGATATAAAGTGGGAAAGATTAAGGGTAGATGAACACGCAGCAGGCGCAGGACTCCATGAGGGTGGACTAAAATCTATGTCAGTTCTTATTGCTACTTAATGGTGGTGGTGTAGGTATCCTGCAGAAACTTGGGCCTTTAGTAACAAGGCTGAGCACACACACCTATTCTAGGAGTCAGAGAAGCTGGAAGAAATACAGAATTGGGTAGAGTAGTTGCAGAACCAGATTCTACTTCATGACGAGACAGTGGGCCAGCAAAACACATGTAAGAACTGAAATGGCTGCTGTTACCTTTCCACCCTTCCCCTCAGCCAAGAATCTCCTTTGGTGACACCAAGGGTGAACAGTTATCTCCATCTTCACAAATTTTCCTAAGTTTGACCCTTGGGCTCACTTTTCATCATTGTATGTGGTAAGATTGATTTAAATTGGATATGAGAAGCAATACATGATTAGGATTTTAAAAACACTAATAACTATTTAATATTGTAATTAAAATCAAATATAGTGGTTTATATCTGATATTTTTAAAGTGGAGATGCTCCTTACACTTGACGAATCCATAAGTGACAATTTAGAGACCTGGAGGAAAATATGATGAAACCATTTTTAATACCTAATAATATTTTAAAGGTAAGTGTAAGCAAACAGACATTTTTAAAGAAATATTTTCAGTGAATGTAGAATTGATAAGCATCACTTTTCTCATTCCCTAAAAATGTATATCATTAAGTGAATTAAAACACCTTCAATATGAATAAATTAACATGTGCTTAATTATTTGAGTTTGGTAATTTTTCTTAATTATATTTCTTTTTATTAGTCACAGGTATAATCACCATTCTTCAGCCTTTGAATCTTGACAACCCAAATAACCCTAAAATCTACTCTTTGGAAATTGAGGCCAGAGATAATGGAAATAATACCAGTACCTATATGTTTACAGTTTTTGTGGAGAATATAGATGATCCTATTGTCTGTGACTCAAGTTTTTCAATAGGAGCAGGTATATTACAAGTCAGTTTTATTGTTAACATTCATGAAAGAATAAGAGTAAGAAAATTTTTAAATAAAACTTGGAATTATAGTTCAAATTTTTTTCCTTTTATAAAAGTATACAAAAAAATAACTGAATAAAATGAGAGATGTACTCTTAAAAAGAAAAAATAATTAGCATAATTTAAGTTAATATTCAAATAATTATTTGTGTGGCAGATTGAGTATAGGAGTAATTATGAAATTTTTAAGTTGATCTATAGCATACCAATTAAGAGGAAGCCTCAAAAGTTGTCAAATTCATGAAAATCTAAGTCATAAAATATAATTTTCACTTACTAATTTGACCAATGTTTAAAAACAATAGGGGGAAAAAAGCAATGTTGGCTAAGAATATAAAAAATATAAAAAAACCAAACCAAATTCGTAAAGTGGAATTTTGAATAACCACTCACAATACTTTTTTAGTAGACTTATTAAGACTATTAAAATGATTATGATATTTATTCCAGTATTTCTGTTTCTTAGAGTTCATCAACAGAATTATTGGACAGTCAAGATTTATTTGCAAAATTTGTAGTGGCATAATGTTCGAAATAACCAAAATATCTAAAAACAGGAAATTGGTTAAAAGATGGTATATCCATGTAATGAAATGCTATGATGGAGGGCGGAGGCACGAGACAGGCACCATGGTTAACTTTTCCTGCCTATGATGAAAAAGCTGAGATATATACAGTATAGTATCCTTTATTTTCCAATACTTTTAATAATATTCTCTACTGTTAATTTTTTTTATTTTTCTCAAATTAAAACTCTATCTTTAAGTATAAAATTTCAGTTATCTTGAAATATCTTGAAAAACGAGTAAGACTTATCATTACTCCTTATAGTATATAGTTATCTCCTCTGATAGTCTTGCTCCCAAAAGAGCATGTGCTTATACGTTTTAAATTATATATATTATAATAGGATAGATATTAAAGTAATATATTCAGGTACCCTTCAGTATGAAATAAACACATTTTCTGAAAATTTTGGTATGAATTAACATTTTGTCACTTTAATTTCATTCTTTAAATTCCACCCATAAGAAAAACATTCATAATATACTAACTGGATGTGTGTAAAATAATGAAGTATGTTCTCATTAGTGACACACAAATCACAACTTCTTATACAGTTCCCTGACTTCACCCTTATGTGTGTTTGTGTTTTTCACGAAGACCTCCGGAAAAAAAATTAACATTTGAATGAATGTGAGACTTGGCTCATAGTAGGATCTCGGAAAACCTAAGTTGACCTAATTTGAATTTGGTTGGGTCAACTCAGGCTCATTGATTGTATCTATTCTGCTAGTTGGTATCTCCATTCTTTCTCCATTTATTTCTAACCTTACTTATCTGCCATATTAAAATCCTCTCTACTCTTTCTCCTTCTCTATTTTGACTTCTTTTCCTTCTCTCACTCTATTAAGAAAATTTGCCCAGTTAACTTGGAGACAATGTAAAGGAAATAAAGTTGAGGGCAAATGGAACAAGGAAAACCTTGTTAAGATGGGTTTTTTTTCCTTCTGGATTCCTGTACAGTATTTCACTCTATCCATTTCTCAATACCACCATCATCTCTTCTCCGTTTTTAAGAAACTTCACTTCCAAACTCAGAAGTTCCAAAACACACACACACACACACACGTGCATGCCCATGCACATGCACACGCACACACACACACGTGCATGCCCATGCACATGCACACGCACACACACACACACGTGCATGCCCATGCACATGCACACACACACATGTGCATGCCCATGCCCACACACGTGCATGCCCGTGCACACACACACACACACACACACACACACACACACACAGACATCTTACTCTTTACCAAAGCATGCCTTCTGGTATGTGTGATGAAAATCTATATGAAATCAGAATTTGTGTTAAAGGGACCTGTTCACAGAGGCTAAAGTGAAGAAAAAAGTCTGCTAGGTAAGCCTTGGCAATAAACCCACTTATAGGTCTGGCGTTTATGAAGATATCTTTTGGATCCCTTTGAGGCAATTTAGCTGATATTATTTGCCATTTCCTTTTGGAAATTATAGAAAGCTTTAAAAAGATACACGTGGATACCAGGGAGGTCATTCTGACCTGATTTCTCCCAGTCTTGGCTGAACTAGCATACACGGCTTAGGCAGCGTCAGGATGCCCTTCTCTTCTATCATATGGGTTTAGGATGCTTGGGACACAGGAGTAGCAGAAAAGAAAATATTGCTTTCTATCAAAAATAATGCTGTGGATCTCCACGAGGTACCCAAACCGGGTTATTTCCACAATTTTCAGGTGGCTCATGTGACACATGCATATTCAATTCATTTATTGTGTTAAATTATCCAGTGGCCTTAATTAACTAGAGCAAACCACTAAATTAGGGAATCTGTTTACTCAGTTTGAAACAAAGGTTCAAAATAATCGAGACATTCACCCAAAAATTGTTCCTTTAGATTCTCAGAAATAGTCGAACTATGCAAGGCTTTTGCAGGACTACCTCCTCTAGATTATAATTTAGTATTCTCTGGACTTCATAACCAAAACTCAGGTGCACAAAAAAGCAGGAATACTCTTTTAAAAAGAGTATCATTTGTAGAATCACATAACAGGTGAAGAAATACCTGTGGTTTAAACGTGTGTCCATTTGTGCTATTCAATTTTGAGATGAGACAGTATCACAACTGGTAACATTAAAAGGAGGTTAAGGAGTAAGTACTCTAAGGTTGAAAATAGACTTTATCCCCACTGTGCAGATGAGAATATTGATGAATTAGGAATCCAAAGGCATTTCTTCCTCATTTCACAGCCTGTGCTCTGTTTTTTGGTACATTGATGTGAAAAGAGATAAAAAGGTCCATTTTTTTAATATGAAAGAAGCAAAGTTGAAATCTTATCTTAATGACCATTGACATTGTGACAGACACCAGGTAATCATAGCCCCTTCAATACACTAGCCCAAAACGTAAAGGCGGAAATATGAAACTGATATCGTTAGGTTGGCGCTCTTAAAATGGATGTTAATGGGAATAATTACTTGTTGTTGTTGTTTTTCTGAAATGACTATCGTTAAGACAACTGCTATACAGAGAAATACAGCATGACGCCTTATGACACCAATGCGAAACAGAGGTAGTGGAAGAATGTTTGAATTTAAATTATTGATCACGGTTTATATAATTGTATAGGTGTTTCAGTGTCTGTTCCTGAAAATGTTCCTGCATCTGCTTTTATATATAAGATTCTTGCAAGAGATCCAGATCCAGGACAAGAAGTTGAAGTAAGTGTTCTATCACCTTTTATTATTTATCCAAATTTGACTGAAGAAAAGAGTGCTCAATTTTCAATGAGGCTTTGAATTAAAATACTCTTTATATCTTACCATAGTTGTTGAAGTAGAGAAGTTTCAATCTTTGAATATAGTAACAGGCTAAAAATGATGTGATCTGAAAATGAAAGCAATAGATGTTCTAAAATGGTCTGAGCACTTAGAAAACCTCTAGAGCTTACATTTATTTGCATTTATCTGATGACATTTACACAGCTGAGAGAATATCCTTTCATATTTCTTTGCCTTGTATTCATCCCAGATCAGGCATATTTTCTCTATTATATACATAATTTGAATATACGATGTGTCTTCATATTAATAAAGTATAGTGAATTGTAAGTAAGATAACAAAACAGTTGCAGATTGAGAGGGTAAAGAAGAAATACAAGATAATTTATCACTTGATTTTCTCAGAAAAATCATGATGTACATTCAACCTATATTCTAATTATATTTGTAAGAAAAACTGATTTCTTTATTATACAATATATTGTAAATCACTAGGATATGCTGCCCTAAATTTTACGATTCTTAGTTTAATTCTCTGTAAAGCAAACTAAGTTTTTTTTTCCATTTGGTCATACTTAGTCTAACAATTAGCTCATAAACGTTGCTTGGAGATTATGTTTGAAATAAAAGTTTAGGAAGACAGCATGCTGGAGAATTTAGTTTGTATATAATAGTTTGTATATAGTTCTGGTGACTGGATTGTAATGAGGTATTGATGGGCAATCCTAGTTTAGTTTTTTTGCTTATGTGAATTTTAGACTGAGGACAGATAACACAGGAAAAAATTTAATTTCTGGTTTACCAAGTTCAGAAGCTTCACATATGTGGGTTTGTGAATATGTGTGGGGTGAGAGGGTCAAGACGTGGATATGTGTGTTTATGGTGTGTGGGCAAACTATTTTTATGTGGGTTTAGGCCAGAATATGTTCATGTGTGTAGAGGGTGAGTATCTATGTAAATATCAATTATAGTTATGTGTTTACCTGTATACCCTTTATTACAAAAATTATAATATCTGGATTTTATTGTAAAAGTCAGTGGGAAAGAAAAACAAAACAAAGACTTGGAAAATAATTTTTTTAAAACAAATCTAAGACGATATTAATAAAGGGAGAAAGAAAAAAAAGGAGATTTTTTTCCGTAGGAACATTGAATGGATTTTAGTCTAACATAAACCAACTTTGGTTTTTCACTTATAGACAAATAAAAATCAGTTAATATGCCCATCAAATGGCTATGATGTCTTCCTGGAAATGCCATTGATATCCCATCTCCTAGGTTTTATCGTTTTCCTGTGGGCCAGAAACTGGATGTAAATTTTTAAAATTATAATGTGTTTACTAGATCCCTTTTAAAACCTTTACTATTTATCTTGAAAATGAGCGCAGTTATAAGCATGAGTGATAACAGTGGAGAGGAACATGCTGATACCCATAAAAACATGTCTTTGTCTAAAGCAGTACCTTATTGTGCTACACAGAAAATCAATATAGAGATGAGATCAAATGGCTTCTTCCAAATAATTCAGTGCATGTGCCTCTGTTAGATACCCTTCCTGGCTATACAAGAGGGAATGACTTTTTTATATATTAGAAAAATCTGTAAATTCAACACTAGAAAGTAAACTATAAAACCAATAATAGCTATTTAGCAAAAATGCTCTAATACTTAAAGCATAAAATCCTTTGGGAAAAATACAACTAAAAATGTGAAAGAATTTTCAGATTGTTTTTCAAGTGTGGAACTGAAAGAAGTTTGGCTTTTATTTTATGGGTGCTGTCTTCACAGAATTAATTTTGGTTTAGTTAAGTCTTGCCAAAGAATTGCATCAAAACGGCCAGTTCAAAATCTGTGGATTTTCAATAATATATTAACCATTTTTTGTGTTTCTTTTAAGTTTTTAATATTAAATTCCTCAGTTAAAGCTACTGCCTTCTTTGCTTTGGATTTGTCCAGTGGTATCATTTTTAAGACTACAGAACCTCTTTTGGACTATGAAACAAATCCTAAGGTGAGAGTAAATGTAAAACTTAATATTAAAAAGGTACATAGTTTTAAATACTTCTCTTGTAAATAAGAGTAATTTTCAATATTTTCAATAACTTTAAAAAAACTTAACTAAACTGAAATTTTTTAAAGTGCCAAATTTATATAATTCGATTTTCATATTCACATAGATCAAGCAGATATTTACTTCAAGACAATACATTTAGAAGCTTATTTAATTCATTTTAGTTTTTCCACTAGACTATATTTAAATATTATTTCAGGTGTGTAAAAGAGAAGAGATTTTCTCTATGTTGAAAAGCATAGAACTGAGGCAATATTCTGGGTAATTCAATAAAATTACACTTTTTACAGTTGTAAATTATCTGGAGAATTGCTTCTGGCTTTTCCTGTCTATGCTTGAATGCAGAGATACACTATCTCCTTGACTGTAGAGATCTGGCCAAAGTCTTTTTTCCCCCAGCAACGCACTGGTTAAACTTCATATCTGCAAGCATTTGAAAAGGAGAGGTATAAGGGGATGAAAAAAACATAAAATTTGCTTTACCTATCAAAGCATTCTGGGGAAATGGGACCACTTAAATTTCAAATGTTTTCCAGTTTCTTTAAACATTTCTCAGAGTTTCCAGTAGACAAACCCATATAAACTGCATATATTTGACCAGGACTGAAAGACCAGGAATTTTCTCCCTGTGTGAGAGTTAGAGAAAGAATGAGAAGCAACAGCCTCTTCTCCAGGACAACTGAGTAATGGCTTATAATGTTACTTTTCTTTGTCATTATAGGAATCATCTCTCATATTATCAACTTGGCTGTTTTCCATTCTCTCGAAATTAAAGTGCTTTCATTCTTTTTTTTTCTTTGTTCTTTCACATAACCCTGAGAATTTGTTCATTTACTCGGAACTTCATTAAGTCTTTCAACAATATTTTGTATTTTCCTCCATAAAACTTTGAATTTTTACACCTTATATGTGTGACACTCCTGGATAATTTGAATTTTAATGCCAAATATTTATTTTTGAATTGTTCTCCAGGGTTATAAAGGAAACTACTGTTAGTTTTTTTTTAAATTTTGATCTTGAAAATAGCAACTTTGCTAACTCCTCATACTGATTCCAGTAATTTTTAGATGATCTTTGATTTTCTATGTGTTAGCATTTATAACATATCTGTGAAAAATAACAGATGTTTCTAATTCTTATAATTTTATGCCTATTATATGCCTTATTTTTCTGAGGAGGACTTCAAGAATGATCTTTATCAGAAGCGGTAAGAGGAGGAAACGTTGTCACAATTTTAGAAGTTAGTGTTTAAAAGATGCAAATGAGAATGGTATTTGTTGTAGGGTTATTAAGTAAGAAAAATTTTCCTTTATTCTTAGTTTGTTAAAAGTGTTTTATCAGGAATTTGATGTTGAATTTTGTAACATTTTTCTCCGTCTGTTTAGAAAATGATACCACTTTTTAAAAATTTATTACAGTTCTGAGTTACTTTAATACATTTTCTATTTTTATACCATCCTTATGTTTCTGGTATATAGCCAACCACATATGAGGTAGTTTTCAATACAGATTGCTATATTCAATTTGTTAACATTTTCATTTAATTTTGGGGTTGTAATCCTGATTATTTCTCCTGTTTTTGCTGACTAATGCTCAGGACAGTTTGTACTTAGTTCTTGTCTAGAGTGTATTGCCCACTGTGTCTCATATATGACATATATGATCTCATGTATATATATGCCCTTAGTACTCATATTTATTAAATGAAAGCATGAACTCTATCTACCAATTTTAGGGGTCTGTGTGCTTTGTAAAGATGTAAAACACCCAGAAACAAATTTATTCATTGGTTTGAAACATTTAATTCAGTATCTGCTGTATTCCAAGTACTATCTTGGCACTCTTACCCTGATTTCTAGACACCACACATTAATATCTCTCCTATTTTTTTTCTAAAGGAACAAAATACTTAACATTACACTGAGTATGTGTTAGGCACTAGTAATGTGTTTTACAAATAACAACAATGCTTATGAGAAACCTGTGAAGTTCTCAGGGTGATAACCTCCATTTTACAGATGAAGACATTGTAGTGTCCGAAAAATTACTTTCCCAAGATCATCCAGCTGGCAAATGGATGAAACTGTTTGCAGCACAAGCAGCCTAACTTTAATATGGGTCCTTTACCACTACGCTCTCTTGCCATTGGCTTATCATCCCTTCTAAGAATCTAGTCCTATCCTTCCTAGTGCTTTTATGTTCTGCTCTAAGCTCCATATAGGCAGAAACTGTGTGCTGCTGATTTTAAACATCAGTGTTTGATATTCAATGGATGTACTGAGAATGAATGAACAAATGAATTCATGTTTAATTCAGGACAGCTGGACTGTCATAGGGAACCCCATTTTTTTACAACAGTGTCAGAGAAAGGGAAAATTGACACATTTGAGGAACACCTTTTTGTTTTTAATCACCCTTTTCCTTTGCCTTTTAAGCAGTTTATACATTTTTTTCTGAATAACAATTTACTTCAGTGGTAATATATTTTTGTTCATGCCATAATTTATTTAATATCCCTTGTAATCTTTAGTTTCTTTTCACTTGTTTGAAATGTTCCTGAAATAGAAAACTTGATAAGGTACAATATTACAGAATTAAGAGCCTTTTGAAGTGCTTTTGTTTATACACATAATCTACTTATTAATTACAGAATTATATTTAATATAACAAAATTAAAGTCATTGACTTTGTAAAACTTATTATTACCTTATTATACAACATTTCTTAATTATTTAGACATTGGAATCAACTTTTTAAGTGAAGTTTTACATTTTTTTCTTGAGATTTCTGAAGTATCCATGATTTTTCAATTTTTTCAAAAAGTAGTATAGTTGTTTAGCTTCAAGTAAATTTTTTTTCCTAAAAAATGAAACTTAAGATACTCTTTTTTTTTATGGTAAAATTTTTATTGAAGTATAATAGATATACAATATTATATCAGTTCCAGGTATCTAACATAGTGGATTGACAGTTATATACATTATTAAATCCTCACCCCAACTAGTGTGGCTACTATCTGTCTATATAGAAAGATGTTACAGAATAATTGACTATATTCTCTATACTGTACTTTCATCCCTGTGACTGATTTATATTATGATCAAGATTTTGTGCCTCTTTATCCCCTTTACCTATTTCACCCACCCACCCCAACCCCTCCTACATGGAAACCACCAGTCGCTTCTCAGTGTCTGTGAATCTACTGCTATTTTGTTCATTTTGCTTTGTTTTATTTTTAGATTTCATTTAAGTGAAGTCATATGGTATTTGTCTTTCTGTGTCTGGCTTATTTCACTTAGCATAATACCCCCTAAGTCTATCCATGCTGTCACAAATGGCAGGATTTCTTTCTTTTTTTTTTGACAGAATAATATTCCATTGTGTGTATATGTACCACACCTTCTTTATCCATTCATCTATTGATGGACACTTAGGTTGTTTCTATATCTTGGCTATTGTAAATAATGAGGCAATAAACACAGGTATGCATATCTTTTTGAATCAGAGATTTTGTTTTCTTCGGATAAATTCCTAGAAGTAGAGTTACTGCTGGTCATATGGTATCTCTATCTTTAGTTTTTGAGGAACCTCCGTACTGCTTTCCACAGTGGCTACACCAATTTACATTCCCACCAACAGTGTAGGAGGGTTCCCTTTTCTCCACATCCTTGCCCCTACTTGTTATTTCTTGTCTTTTGTATAGTGGCCATTCTAACTGATGTGAGGTAATAGCTTATCTGCATTTGGCTTTGATTTGCATTTCCCTGATTATTAGTGACATGGAACATCTTTTCATGTGCCTATTGGACAACTGTTTTTCTTCTTTTGAGAAATGTCTATTTGTGTCCTTCACCCATTTTTTAATTTTTTTTTTTTGGTGTTGAGGTGTATGAATTCTTTATATATTTTGGATGTTAACCCCTTGGATAAATTGTTTACAAATATTTTCTCCCATACTGTAGGTTGCCTTTTTGTTCTGCTGATGGTGTCTTTTGCTGTACAGAAGAAGCTTTTTAGTTTGATGCAGTCCCACTTGCCTCTTTTTGTGATTTTGTTTCCCTTGCCCAAGGAGATGTATCCAAGAAGGTCATGCTTATATTCAAGAGATTTTTGCCTATGTTTTCTTCTAAGAGTTTTATGATTTCATGTCTTACATTTAGGCCTTTGATCCATTTTGAGTTTACTTTTGTGTATGGAGTTAGACAGTAATCCCTTTTCATTCTCTTGCATGTAACTCTCTAGTTTTTCCAACAGCTATCTTTTCCCTATTTTATATTCATGGCTCCTTTGTCTTATAATAATTAACCATATATATGTGGGTTTATTTCTGTACTCTCTATTCTATTCCATTGATCTATGGTTCTGTTCTTGTGCCAATACTAAATTGTTTTGATTACTGTAGCTTTGTAGTATAGTTTGAAGTCAGGAAGCATGATACCCCCAGCTTTGTTTTTCTTTCTCAAGACTTAAGATACTTTTTAGTTTGGTATTTCAACAAATTTAAATTGGCTCTACTGCGTTAGATGTAACATATCAAAACCAATGTTTGAAAATATGGTCAAAAATCTGTAACAATCAGTACATAGCATTAATCACAGAAATCTGTATGAGAGTATTCCTTTCGACAAATAACCATAAGATGTTTTGGGAATGCATCTACATTCTTATGCATGCAAATTTTTAAAGTGTTTTTCAATTTTACTTTTAAAGCTTTTTTTTGTGTGTGTGTGGTAAAGGGAAACTGCATATTTTAAGCTCTCAAAAAAATATTCTGTCTTGTCTTATTTATTTTAGCAATTCCAGATAGTGGTTGCTGTGAGAAACAGAGAGAACCTGTCTCTGGAGTCTTGTGTTGGCACCATCACTATAAATATCAGGAATGTTAATGATGAGGGTCCTGTTCTTATGTAAGCAATGGGTGACCTAAATATTTAAATGCTAAGATTTAACTTAAAAATTTTTTCTTAAAGTGGTAAATATAAGTTTGCTATTACTTCCACTGTTAATTTTCTTACAAATATTCGGTGACATAGAAGGCAAACCTCTATGAAGCATGTGTTATTGTTCTTTTTATGTACAGTGGAAGTCAATACTGTTTATATTTTGTGCTTGAAACCACAAAAGAGAGCCAATTTATTTATTTTTTTATGAATAACAACCCAAAGCTTTCTATTGCCCTGCTATTTATCTTTGAGAAGTAAAATAATATAGCAAATGCACATTGATGAATTCATATTCAAGAACTATATAGCCATTAAAGAGAATTTGGGCAATTAGTTCTTGTGATATGGAAATAATTCCAAACATATAAAATGAAAATGTGTTTGCAGAAATGTTTGTGGTATTTTGCTCTCTGGATAAAGTATAATTTACCAGTCAATTGAAGGACTAAAGGAAGTGTACAGGTTGGAGGAAAAGTTTTTACTTTGCTTTATAATATATACACATATATAATATATACAGTAATTTGTAAAAAGAAAAAGATTTTTTTTAAGGCCAGGGGATTGAAACGATTATAAAATATGTATTACTTGAAATTTAGAGTATTTGTTGTGTGACATAGATGAAAAGGGACATTTGTTTACACTAAGTAATAAAAAAATCTCTTTGTCCCACAGATACATACCAGATGCACCTATAAATATTTATGAAAATCTGCCTGTTGGAACAAAGCTAGTCAAGTTGACAGCAACTGATAGAGATATAGGAGACTCAGTACATTATGAATTTATAGGTACACAAAAAGAATTTTCAATAAATGAAGGTATAAATTTTTGTTGCTAATCACTTCATAAAGTATAATATAAAGTTTTCACTAGTTAGAAATAAGCATTATCATTCTATTAGAATAAAATAATCTTTAAAATATTCAGCAGCATATTTAGCATATTTTATATAAGGTAAAAAGTGGTCCTTCCTTTCTTCTCAAAAGTATGGAAATAGTCTGTACAATCTGTCTACTCCAGGGAACTCCCAAACAATTCAGACCCACAGCAGGGTTCCCTGGGATTTTTATTGTTAGGACTTTTTTCTGAGAAGTGGATTTTCCCATTGAAAACATAATACTAGCCACATAAATAGAATATTTATTCCATATCACACATTCTCGTAAGTGTTTGGCACACATAATAACTTCTTTGGCATTTTACTATTCTAATCCAATCCTCATCTAGCATATGATGCCTGGAGAGGGATCTTAATTTGCCACAGCTCAAGCAGTTAACAGAACCTGCACTTGAATTCTACCTGCTTGATTACTGTGTTTGTAACTCTACATACATTCCAAGTGATCAAAAGTTAAGAGTTAATGCCTCTAACAACCTATACATAATGCAAGGGAAGGGGAGAAATACAGTTCTCTCCTCTTCTTAAGAGGTGATGCACTTTTTCACACATGAAAACAGCAGGGCTAAGCACACACTCTATCATATCAGTAGAAGGAGCCCCCTGCAAGGAGTAGAATCTGAGAGGTGAGGAAGGTGGCCTGTAGAGGGAAGGACCTATAGCAAGTCAGAGTTTAAGCAGAGAGATGGGTACCCAAGCTGATAATGAGGAAAAGAGAGTAGTGACACAAATAGTAAGTTACCTATAAGGGGATTGGTAAAATAACTGTGTTAAAGATAAATGAAGGCTGGTTTCTCCTGCAGACATATGAATTACAAATGTAGAAAATTTAAAAAATTAGAATGGGTGATATGAGGATGAATTACAATCAAGGGTGTCAGACTAAATGAAGTTTTTATATGTATGTTAACAGGAAGATGTGTAGGTGCATAAATAAATATTGATGCAATTGTATGTATACACATGCACACGCAAATGCATTCCTATAGTTATGTTTACTGGGAGAGAGAAAGAGCTAAGGAGGAAAATACCACAATAGCAATGAACAGACCTAGCACCTAGATACTGAGTTCTCAATACCATTTTTACCCTAGAAGAGCTTAGGGAAATAGCTTTTTGAGATGCCAGGAGTAAAATACAGGATGAGCTTGAAATATCTTGTAACAGAAAGCAAGAACATGCTCAAAGGATGATGTGGGTATGTAAAAAGACACAGAAATCAGCTTGAATTGGCCGGCTGTAGCCAATTAAAGGGCCATTTGAACATCAAAATGAATAGTAATAGTTGCAGATTATAACTATATAAAATGGGTCACTACGAGTCCATAAATATATAAATACATAAATAAATTGAACGTTTGATGGGGGAACAGGATGTTTACATATTTTCAAAATACCTCACTATAAAATACTTACTGATTGCACAGGGTAATATAGCAACTTTGGAGTAGAGAAAACAGGCAGACACCGTCTCAGTTAAGTAACTGAAGTGGACATCAACAGCAATGAGAAAAAATGATAGCCTCCAATAAGGGCACGGTGTGACTTCTCTGAGTGTTTATCCAAAACTGTATGACCCAAATCTTATCATGAGCAGATATTAGGCAAATCCAATTTGAGAAAAATTCTCCAAAATGACCAGCCTTTAATCTTCAAAATGATCATAAAATTTAAGGGAAGATTGAGGGACTTTCAGGATTGAAGGAGACTAAAGAGACATGACAATATTTGGTTCTGAACTGGATCTTTTTGCTATAAAATGTCCTTGAGACAATTGGTGAAACTTGGAAGGGGTTCTCAGTATTAGATATATTGGTGATAACGTCTGAATTTTGTTGTTTCTATTGTGGCAATAATGAAGAAGGCTCTCAGGAAATATACATTAAAGGGTTTGGAGATGATGAGACATTAAGACAGTGACTTACTCTCAAATAGTTCAGGAAAACAATTTTCCTACATGTTTGTGATTATTTAAAATATTTAATACTTATAAAGGCTAAAAAATAGAAATGATGAAAGAAAAAAAAGAGGACAGGTATAGAAGAGAGTCAGAGAAGTGCCAATACCTTAAATCATGTTCTAAAAATTTCTGAAGAAGCAAACAAAAACAGTAGAACTTAACAAATACTAAAAAAGTATCATTTGAGAAATGTTCCTAAAATAAAAGAAGATTCAAGGCTATATATTTTAAAAAGACATACGAAGTTTCTGGAAAACCAACAGAGACTGGATGAATCTTATCCATATTGTGGTAAACTATTAGATATTAGTAAGATAGAAAAAAATATTGAGCCCTTAGGCAAAAAGATTAAACACTTAGAGTGATCATTGAACTGGAAACAGACTTTTGTATAACACTTTTTCCACAAGTTAATAGAATAACATATTTAGAAAATTCGAGGACACAAAATATGACTTCAGAAGTTAATACACAGGAAAATGACCTCATAGATAAAGAAAGCAGAAAATAAATTTAGGAATATGGAAGCACTCAAGAAATATTGTTCTATGAGTTTTTCCTGAGGAATTCACTCGAGAATGCATTTCAGATAATCAGAAAAAATGGAGAGATATCAGCTAAAGATGATGGTGAGAACTAAACATATATTTACATATGGAACTAAAAATAAATAATATTGATAAAGGTCAGAGTATATTACACATAAAGGCTACAAGCTCTGCAAATATAGACACAATATAATTATTTAAAAACAATTCACAATTAAAATATTAGTTTTTTTGTTGTTGTTTTTGTTTTCTCTTTGCATATATCACCCTACCTCACTCTACCCTGCCTAGAGCTAGAAGAATAAAAAACATTTATGTAGGAAAAAAATGGAAACAGGAGCAATGAGAAGCTCACCCTAGTAGATATTAAAACACATTAAAATGCTTCTGAACTGCAAAAACTGTGACACTGACAAATGCTTATAGAGACAGACATTTAGAACAGAACGTAAGATCCTGACAAGAGGTCCTAATGATCAGGAAAATGTGGTGTCCACTACGATGCAGAAAATATAGACATATTTATAAATGATGTAGTAACTGGATAGCATTAGGAAAAATAAAACATTTTTATACTGTACACCAGACAACAATCAAATAGATATATTTTTTTAAAAATGCAACAAATGCAGAATAGGAGAAAATGCAAATGGATTTCTTTATAATCTGGGAAAAGTTTTGTGACTTTAACTAAAATACCAGAAACTATAAGGAGATAACTTGATAAATATGACATAATCATCACATTAGCATCATGACAACATTTTTTTTATGGCAAACAAAATCACCTTAAGCAAAGTAAAAATACAAATGAAAAATGGGGAAAATATTTGAATATTAGAAGAAATAAAAGTAACAGTCATATATGAAAATAGACTAAGGATAAGAATCAATAGTTTAGAGGAGTTGCAAATGACTTTCAACCATATGAAAAGATGCCTAATCTTGCTCACAATAAATTTGAAAAATAAATGGTATTACACTGTTTCAAACCTACCGGATTAGCAAAAATTCATGTTTGACAATATCTTCTGTTGGTGAAGCTGTGGAAAAACAGATCTCATATATTGCTGATGAGAATGAAAAATAGTACACTTACCAAAGGGAAATTTGGCAGAATCTAGGAAATTTGCATCTGTATATACATTTTGACTGCAATCACACCTCTAGAAAAGATCTCAAAATGTTCTGGCAGAATGTAAAAAGACATATCCACATGCTCTTCACTGCAGAATTATTTAATAGTAAAGATTGAAAATATCTATGGGGTATTGGTTGTATAAACTGTGATTTTTAATTATTCTATCTAGACAATGGAATAATATGCACCTAGAAAAATAAATGAGTAACCTCTTGTTATTTTATTATGTAACAATCTCCAAAATATATTAGGGGAAAAAATGTAAAGTGTGCATAGGGTATTGCCATTTAATTTATCAAGGAAAAAATACACTATTATAACAAAATCTCTTCAATGTTGGTGGAGAGCCTTACAAAGAGCATTGAGATATATCAATCAGTTACAAAGTATGGACTTAGATGATGATTTGCAAAGCAGCTGAACTTCATAACACAATCCAAGAAATTTGATAATTACTAGATATATGATGCTGCTAAGAAATTAATGTGATGTTTTTAGGTATGCTAATTATATCATACTTATATTTTATAAGAAGACTCCTTCGTCTTTAAGAATAAATAAGAAAACACAGATGAAATGACAGGTTGTTAGGGATTTTCTCCAAAATAACCCAGATAGGGAACAAAGTAGGCAATACTACAGATGAAACAAAATCGCCCATGTGTTGTATCTGTTGAAGAAGTAATGTGTATGAGGGGGTTAATGTATGATTCTTTTGTAGTATATGTGAATTTTTGAAATAAAATTTGTCTTATTCAGGAAAATATGTGCCCTACCAAAATGAAAATATCCGATTAATATTTTCAATTGCAATAAACTTTATCTTTTAAATAACAGAATTTAAAAGTGGATGGAACATAGTAAAGATATTAAGAATTCCTTTTATTGCATTTACTCCACTTATGTCCTTCCCCTCCCCACATACACATGTCCAATGAACCAGAATATGTGTTTATAAGTTCTACCTGATAACTATGAATTCAAATCTTTTCTTTCCATCACTATTGGAATTCAGTATCTCTCACTCAATCTTCAGCAGTTCAGTTTACTTTTTTTTCTCAAAATGCTCTGTTCTTGTATAGTTTTTGCCTTTCCACGTGCTGTTCCACCTGCCTGGAGTGTCTGTCCTATTTTTTTGCTCTCCTTCAGCTTTCCTTTGCTATTAACTCTCTCCTTGCAACATCCACTCCACTCCAGTCTTCTCTGCCTGGATTTCCTGTGCTCACTCTTCAATATTCCGCCTAGGCTTCGCATGCACCCCTTAGCCCAACCCACCATCACCCTGCTGTTCTCTGATCTATGCAGTTTAGAAGGCTTCTCTTTCCCTGTCACTAACTATTCCCCACAGATCTTTAATGGTGACTGTTTTATGAGTTTCATCAGGTCAGCAACCGTGATTTGTCCTTTAATTTATCCCTAGAATTATTTTATCCATGTTATTTTTTATTATATTTTAAAAATAGCGTTAATGAGATATAATTCTTATACCACGCAGTTCACCCCTCTAACCATCACCACAATTAGCATTTTATATCTATGTCATTATTTTAATTCATAACATGTTCGTCTTGTGAGTGTTGAATAAATTTGCATTTGTCTGTCCTTTAGACTCAGGAGAGGTCACGATTGCCTATCCTTTAGATTATGAAGATGCAGCCACCCCACATTCTTGGATACTATATTTTAGAGCTTATGACAACGGACGAGTGCATTCCACAACTGGAACACTCACAGTGATTCTACAAGATGTTAATGACAATCCACCTCATTGCCCTCAAGATATTTACACGTAAGTTATTGTAGCAAATTTGGCCTTCGGATTTTGGCATATAAGAGAAAAGGACAGAAAAATAAATAGGTGACCAACATTCCTTCCTTACTATATTTTCAAACAATTTGCAGCATCTCATTTTTCCTCCCTGGTACAATTGGAGCTGCTTTAGTTTGTCTCTAAAGATTATGAACACTAAAGCTCACAAGAACTCCAAAGAATTGTTTTCATCTAACCTCTTGTTTTCAGATGGTGAAACAACCATCACATTAAAAAACATATATATATTTGTATACATAGCAGAGTTATAATTCATTTTAAAATTTTTTATTGACATTAATTTAAAGATAGCTCTAAGGCCACATGCAAACTTACCTTCCTTGAAGTGGCTTTATAATTACATAGAGATTTTAAAATGCAGGTATGTTATTCCCATTACATAAATGGAGTACCAAATCTGTAATATTTCATTTACTTACAAATTTTTATATAGTGATTAGCAGAGGACTAGATCCTGAAACCAAGATTTCGGGTCCTTAGTACATTTTTCTCTAAGAACCCCTGATTGCTCAGAAAATTTTTAGCCTAGTCTGGGAGTACCGTGGTAATATACCCTCCTTTGGTATTGTAGTGTCATATCTCATTCCAGACGCGTTTGTAATAATCCATCCCTGAGAAACACCACAGAAATGTGCTCTTAGTATTATCAAACAACTGAAGACAATTTACATGGAGCTAAAATCAACTATATGGAGTAAAACTTTTACAGTCCTATAAGTTGAGCAACAGTAGCTCCTGTTTAAGTAGAATTTTCACTTACGTAATGGAAATGATGTCTTATACAATGCTATAAAAGCCTTTCACTGGTCTGCTCTTGAATAACTAATCTCTCACATAAAACAATATTTTATGAATATTATTGTGGCACATATTTGATCCCTTTACGGTGACAAAACATAGTTCAGAATCCACATATAGGAACGGTGCCATTGCTCTGTGTAGTTTAAAAATCAACTTTTACTTCATAAATATTTTGTCAGAGATACGTTTTAATGAAAAATCAATGGCAGAAATAATGAAAATAATCCTGTAGCCACTCCAATTATAGTTTTCTCTCACTTTCTATTCCAGCTAGTAGTCTACAGATTCTTGCTGGAGGAATAAAAGATTTTTAATTTCTAGAACATTATGTTAACAAATTAGACAATTCATCTTTTACTTCACTATTTATTTTAAACCTAAGGTATTTTAAGTAATTAAAATAAGAAATATTCTTTTAAAATAGAAAGCAATTAAAGTCATAAATCTCTTTATTGATGCTTAACATTAGTTTCTGTAACAACCATAACAATAGCGATGAAACCAGTGGTTAAATCCAATAAGCATTTCCTTGTCCCTTATGCATAGAGCAGTAAGGGTCCGTTGGCTCTACTGAGTGGCATTCCTCCAGGCTGTGACTTAGGGGTCCTGGTTTATTGGCTCTGGCTTTACCATGTTGCCTTTTGCTTCCAACTAGATGGACAGATAACAGAAAGCGAGAGCATGTGGAAGGTACTAAATTCTCAGTTACCTTGCCTAGACGGATATGCAACCTTTCCACTTACGTTTCACTTGCCAACATACCCTCCTGTTCCCCTGGACACAGAGCCAACCTGTGGAAGCTTTAGGGAAACAGGGATACATAAAGAAGAAAATAAATATTGGTAAAAGTTAACAGTTCCTGCTAACTGTCAAACAGATTTAATAGACAGCCAGTGGTAGGCTACCATAGCTTGAGGAATGCATAGAGCTGATTAATGCATTAGTTCATGTTAAATATATTTAAAGAACTTACTAACAACAAGACAGTTTTAAATACCATGAAAACAAAGAAATTATACTGCACAGGGAAGCAGGAGGTTAAGGTCTATTCATTTCTTCAGGAGCCTGTGTCTTTTTGTGATTTAACTTCTCTAGTTCTCAGTTTCCTGATTTTTAAAAAGGGGACAATAACTTAAGTGCCTAAAGGCAAAAGTGTGGAGCAAGTAATTTCAGATGACTTTCAGCTCTAGAATTTGTAAATAAAAAAATAATGAATTTGAGGGACAAACTGACATTTTTCAATGATAATATAAGTGTATATCTTACTAAATTTGCTACTTGTTAATGTAACATAATAGTAGCTCATTTTCCCTAGGCCTTAGAAAGGATGCCAAATAATTTCTTATATTTCAGAAATTTTCACCAACACTGTAACTTTATTATTGGCAGAAGTGATAATACAAAATATGAGTATATTTTGAAATGTATTTTAGATTGTCATTTGTATTTTAAATAAAGTATCATCTGCATGAAAAATTTAAAATTTTAAATGTATTTTAAATTAATGATATTAACATGCTAAACCACAGCTTTTCTCCTATTTTACTCACAGAATTGAACTTCCTGAAAATATTCCAGTTGAAACTCTTGTAGTCTCTCTAACTTGTACAGATAAGGATGGAACTGTTCCTAATAACAATATCACTTATCATTTGATCAAGGATACTTTTTCAAATGAAACCTTTACCCTCACAAACAGTGAACTGAGAGTAAGTATTGTAAAGTTGTTCTTTCACTGCAGCCCTGTGATGAACCTTATATTAAAAAAATATTTTTATTATTACATTACAATTTTTATTATCTTATTGAACTACAGTAGTTCAAACAGCTGATGGCAGAATTAGTTCCTGTATTTTCAGATGAACCTTAAATTGCTAACAAAATATCTCAGTTTGAGATGATGCTGGAATGTAATTTTGATCTTGGGAACTGAACTAGGAAGGTTATAAATTTCTTAGAACAAATGGTTCTGTGACAAAGTACTTGCTATTCCTTTGGAATGTGTTGAATTTACCACAATTGCTGTGAATAAGCATAATGAGTAACTGTTGAGCATTATATAAGATAGAATAATGAAAACTTTATTACTATATCTTAGAATATACAATAGCTTACATATTTTACCAAGTCAGTATAAGTTTTATTTTTAACAATTTCTGAGACCAAAGTCCAACTATATGTTGCTATATTCATATATTTTTTAATAGAATATTCAGGGTTGGCAATTATCAGCAATGAAATAGAATTGGTAATCAAAAAACTACCTAAAAACAAAATTTGATGTCCAGATGGCTTCACAGCTGAATTTTATCAAACACTTAATGAAGAGCTAATATCTATCCTTCTTAAAGTCTTCCAAAAATAAAGGGGAGGAAATACTCCCAAATGCATTCTATGAGGCCAGTATCACACTAATATGAAAATCAGACAAAGACACCCACAAAAATAAAATATCCAATAAAAAGAAAAAGACTAATATCCCTCATAAAAACATAGATGCAAAAATCCTCAACAAAACATTAGCAAACCGAATACCAGAATACATCAAAAAGATCATCCATCATAATCAAGTGGGATTTATTCCAGGGATGCAAGGATGGTACAATATTTGTAAATCAGTCAATATTATACAACACATCATCAAAAAGGACAAAAATCATATGATCATCTCAATAGATGCTGGAAAAGCAATAGACAAAATTCAACATCCATTCATGATAAAAAAAAACTCTTAACAAAATGTTTCTGGGGGTACCTATCTCAACATGATAAAGGCCATATATGACAAACCCACGGCAAACATCAGACTTCATAGCCAAAAATTGAAAGCTTTTCCTCTAAGATTGGCAATAAGACAGGGATACCCACTCTCACCACTTTTATTCAACATAGTATTGGAGGTTCTAGTCACAGCCATCAGACAAAATAAAGAGATAAAAGGCATCCAAATTGGTAAGGAAGAAATTAAACTGTCACTATTTGCATATGACATGATATATTATACATAGAAAACCCTAAAGATTCCACCAAAAACACTATTAGAAATAATAACTGAATTCAGCAAAGTTGCAGAATACAAAATTAATACACAGAAACCTGTCACATTCCTATATATTAACAACAAACTAGCAGAAAGATAAATCAGGAAAACAACTCCATTTACAAGTTCATCAAAAAGAATAAAATACCTAGGAATAAACCTGACCAAGGAGGTGAAAGACCTATACTCTGAAAACTACATGACACTCATGACAGAAATTAAAGATGATACCAATAAATGGAAATATATCCCATGCTCATGGGTAGGAAGAACTAATATTGTCAAATGGCCATCCTGCCTAAAGCAATCTACAGATGCAATGCAATCCCTATCAAAATACCAACAGCATTCTTCAACCAACTAGAGCAAATAGTTTTAAAATTCATCTGGAACCACAAAAGACCCTGAATAACCAAAGCAATCCTGAGAAGGAAGAATAAAGTGGGGGGAATTATGCTCTTCAACTTCAAGCTCTACTACAAAGCCACAGTAATCAAGACAATTTGGTACTGGCGCAAGAACAGGCCCATGGATCATTGGAACAGAATACAGAGCCCAGATATAAACCCAAACATATATGGTCAATTAATATATGATAAAGGAGCCATGGATATACAATGGGGGAAGTTACAGCCTCTTCAATAGCTGGTGTTGGCAAAACTGGACAGCTACATGCAAGAGAATGAAACTGGATTATTTTCTAACCCCATACACAAAAGTAAACTCAAAATGGATCAAAGACCTGAATGTAAGTCGTGAAACCATAAAACTCTTAGAAGAAAATATAGGCAAAAATCTCTTGAATATATAAACATGAACAACTTTTTCCTGAACACATCTCCTTGGGCAAGGGAAACAAAAGCAAAAAATGAACACATGGGACTACATCATCCTACAGTATGGGGGAATGTATTCACATAGACATCCAATAAGGGGTTAATATCCAAATATATAAAGAGCTCACACACCTCAACACCCAAAAAACAAATAACCTCATTAAAAAATGGGTGGAGGACCAGAACAGACACTTCTCCAAAGAAGAAATTCAGATGGCCAACTGACATATGAAAAGATGCTCCACATGGCTAATTTTCAGAGAAGCACAAATTAAAACCACAATAAGATATCACCTCACACCAGTTAGGATGGCCAATATCCAAAAGACAAGAAATAACAAATGCTGGCAAGGATGCAGGGAAATGGGAGCCCTCCTACACTGCTGGTCCAACCATTGTGGAAAGCAATATGGAGGTTCCTCAAAAAACTAAAAGAAATACCATTTGACCCAGTATTACCCTTCCTAGGAATTTCCCATAAAAAACAAAATCCCTGACTCAAAAAGACATATGCAGCCCTATGTTTATTGCTACTCTATTTGCAATAGTCAATATATGGGGGCAACCTAAGTGTCTATCAATAGATGAATGGATAAAGAAGATGTGGTACATATACACAATGGAATATTATTCAACTATGAAAAAGAAAGAAATCCTGCCATTTTGAAACTACATGGATGGATCTAGAGGGTATTATGCTGAGTGAAATAAGCCAGGGGGAGAAAGAAAAATACCAAATTATCTCTTATTTGTGGAGTATAAAAACAAAATGAAGCAGAAGGGACAAATTAGCAGGAGATTCATAGACTGAGAAGGGACTAATGGTTAACAAGGGGGAGGGACTGGAGTGGGGAGGGGAGAGGGTGAAAGGGATAGAGGGACACAGTAATTCACAATTACATTTTAAGTTGGTCATGGGGGTTAATGATTCTGTAACATCTTACTACATTGATAGATAGTAACTGGTGAACCACTGTGTTGTATAACTGAAACCAGCATTAAGATTGTATATTAATGATACTTTAATTAAAAAAAACTACATAAATATGGTTTAAAAAAAGAATATGGAGGATTGGATTAGGCATTTGTTCACCCAGGACTTATGGGTAATGTTGGTTATTGCAATGATAAAAAATTTCTCTTCTAACCAATTGGCTAAGACACTGGACAAGGTCTGGATAAGACATAGGTAATAAGCAGATTTTTGGCCTTGATTTGACACAATGCCTAGCAATTGGACCCCTACCCAAGCTACAAGTAGCCTTTCATACAAACCCCTAAAACCATTACCACTTGCTGCCTCTCACTCTAGCCCTGAGGTACACAGAATCACTTTCATAGCCTTAAAACTCTGTACTGTCTTTCCACTCTGGCTTTTTGTCCTGCTGTTCACACTGTTTATACTGCCAGAAAATGCTTCCCAGGTATCTTGTGCTCCCACTCCCCATATACTTTTAAACAGCCTTCATAACTTTAGACATCACTTCTTGTAGGAAGTCACCCTTAATATTTCTCCCTCTTGCCTGGGTCAGGTGCTTTTCTTTGGGTTCTCTATCTCTCCCACTAATGGCACACCCACTAATAGAGCATTCCTATTTCTCCAGTTAGAAAGGGAAAGAATACAATCTGTTATTAAACTAGTATCTGGCATATATTCTATACTTCTTAGATATGTGTTAATCCATGACTGAACTCATGAATAATAAATGAACAAAATTAAACTGTGAAACAATTTTATAAGACACTGAAAGATTTAGTAATAAATTACTCCTAAATGCATCAATACCACATTTTCACAATTTTTTGAAACTGGAAGATACTGTTAATATGGCCAGAATGTTAAAACAGATATTCATAAATCATATATATTAATTTACATTCTGATGACAAAATAGAAAACAACACAATATAAAAAATAATTTTGATTAGGAACATGAAGATCATGGCACTATATAAAATTTCTTTGAATCTTACCTAACTCAACTTTCAACAAGAATGAAACAAAATAAGTACACAAATTATATAACAATCAACAGCAACAACAAATTATATTGGACCTGCTCTAATTTTGATAAAAAACAGAAAACTTGTTCTGCAGATTCCTTAGAATCATTGCATCAGAGAACATCATGATGGGTCTTCCTATAAACTTTGGAATATTAATCTCCATTAAACTCAAGGATATATGGCATAACCCTCTTTTCTTTTTTAAAAAAACTATTATTAGAATGAGAACAATAGCATTTTCTCAAAGGGGTATTAAGTTCAGAGAGGGTTATTAAAGCAGCAACAGCCCTACCTTGCTACAGCAGCCAAGTAAGAGAAACCAGTTTGTAGAAGGAAAGAAACTGACATTATTTTAATGCTTAGTGAATAAAATGTTTAAGAGAATATAGAAAGAGCAATTATTTGGCTTTCTAACCAACAATGTTTGAGATATAAGCTCACAAAAAGATCTAATTAAGATACTACTTAAAAAAAATTGATTCATAGGCAGCCATACATTTGCATGCATATTATACTAAAAGAAGAAAAAAGTAATTTTAGCAGTCACACAAAACTAGGATTTATATTAAGCACCTAGTTTAATGTTAAAATAATTAAAAAATCTCTAATTAGACTATTACATATCATTAATTTTCAATTTATCTTAATTCACTGAGTAGTGACATTCACGAGGTACTTGTGATAGCCATGGGCTTTTAATGTTGAACAGTGAATTACTATATAATGAATCCAAACCATTTCATATGTAATATATTTTACTTATTAATAAAATAATTATAAAATGAACATTTCTTTATATCAGTAATGCTTATCATGTATTTTTATTAGGTCATTTCTCTTTAATGAGCATTGACCTGAAAATCACCCCTATATATTTTTACTAGCCAATTCATTTTTAATTACTATTTTATGATGTAATATTTGATATGTACAAGATAACATAACTAACATATTTGCAACTTATGATACAGCAATAAAATGAAGTATTGAACCCATCACCTCTCTCCAGAATTAGAACATTACTAACAGCTCTGCTACTATCCTTTCTCACCCTCCTCCTTGTCCTCCAGAGATAATCAATATCCTGAATTTCATATGTGTTATTGTTTTGGGGATTTTATAGTTTATCATCTACGTATATTCCTGGACAATATTGTTGGCTTGATTAGCTCTTGACCTTTGAAAGAGTGGTACCATATTCTATTCAGTTCCCAGTGACTTATATTTTTTCATGTATGTACATCTCTGAAAGTCACGTATGAGGAATATCTACCTAGTTGTTGTAATGTTCCATTATATTCTTTAATATTCAACCGTGTGACTATAATGATTCTCCCATTGACAGAGATTTATATTTCCTCCTGAATTTTGCTTAAGGTTGTGATGAACATTGCCTACATCCAACATCATTTCTAGGGTAAATAATTAAGAACAACTGCCATGCTGTATGTATGCAAACTGTCAACTCAGGCAGTAGTGCCAATTTATTTTTTCCGTAGTGGTTGTACCACATTTCACTCTGACAAGCATGCATAAGCTTGCTCCTTGTTACAATAAAGATGCTTTTGCCCAATTAGTAATAAGGTTGTACATCTTTTCATATATTCAGTAGTTGTTTGAAAAAACCTAAGTATTTGTGTTTCCTTAGTGTGAAGTATAAACATGTATTTACCCATTCTTATTTTGTTTTCATTATTGATTTGTTTGTATAACACATTCATATGTTCTGGAAAATATTCCATATTTTCCTTTAAATATTTCAGCAAGTGTCCTTTCATAAATTTAAGTTTTTTAAACAAAAGAGAACCAATTTCGTGGTCTGGAGGGAAGCAGGAATTCAATTGATTTTTTTCACCGTTTGTATGTAATACCAACTTGCACAGTGATATTTCTACAGTAACCTGTAATACCATCTCTGACATATAGAGAAATTTTTGTATGTTTGTGTCTCCCTCTGGTTATTCTCTTATTGTTGTAATTGTTTTCAATGACCAATTTATTTCCAGTTTTTCCAAATTAATTTAATATAAATAGATTAAAAAAGCATGCAGTAAAATAACACAGGAGCACTACCAGTGCGAATTATTAACTTCTTGACTGACACTTGGTTCTGTGCCATCAGTGTTCTTCGTGCCACCTCTTTTTATTGATTAGACTATTGACTACAGAATTTTAGGATTGAAAAGTAACTTAGAGATCTACTCAATTTACTAATGTAGCACAATTAATATTTTAGTGTGGAAATTATTTTTCCACTTGAAAATTCATTTACAGTCCTTGATTTCTGTAATTCTTGGAACATAGAATATTAAAACAATGCTATTCACCTATGTTTTTCTGCACCAACTCATCATCTAGTTGCTACACATTACTTCCCTCTCTAATTGGTCTTGGCTGTTTGTTGAGGAAAAGAGTTCATGTGAGTATGGCTAAGGCCCAAAAAGAACCTCAGAACTGGAGACGCAGCACGCAATCACATTCCTTCCCCTCCTCTGGATGGCCTTAGACCTACTCCAGCTTTGGTCACCCGGAGGATTCTGTGGATATGCATGTGCTGTGCAGTGGGGGTAGGGAAACTTTTACCATCACCCCTTTTATTTAACATTATGAAAATCTTGAATGCCTCAGGCCTGCCCTGCACATCCTTCCCAGGAGAGTACAGTGAAAGAGCAAAAATATGAAATGCTTTGACCTCTCTTACAGAGTGGATCTCAAATTCTATTTTTACATGATTCAAACTTACAATTTAAAGTTTGCCTTGGAGAGATTATTTTAGCTGATACAAAGCAATACCTAACTCATTTTACAAAAATGCAAATAAATTCATGACAACTAATTTTATCAATGTTAGTTAAATACATACAGCAGCTATTTATGAAGAGATGTATGGAATAGGAAAAAGACAACCTATGGCAAATGTATCCGTGTGAGTGAATACACAACTTTCTAACCCTAGTTTTACTATTAGTGTACTTCTGTAATATAAGGTAATAATTTCAAAGTGCCAGAATATACAGTAATACTACCTTAGTTTTTACAATAAATTTACTGTCTATATGCTATAAAACTTTGCTCCCCAGTATGGAAGCCGCTAGCCATGTGTGCTTTTGAGCACCTGAAGTGTGGCTTGTCTGAACTGAGATAGGCTGTAAGTGTGAAATAAGCAATGGGTTTGTCAGGATCAGCGTGAACAAACAAATGTAAACATGTCAGCGATAGTTTTGGTGTTGGTTACATGTTGAAACAATAGTGTTTGGACATGTTTGATTAAAAAATGCTTTTAAATTGAATAAATACTTTTATTAAGTATCTTATGTATTTTATTACTTTTATTATTAAATTTAAATTAAATAAATACTTAAAAATTTAAAATGACTTTGGCTGTCTCTTTTCACTTTTTAAAAATGTGTCTACTAGAACTTCGATAAGATGTTGAAAAGGAGCAGTGGGAGAGGACAACCCTGCCTTCTACCTGATCTTAGTGGGAAAGCTTTGGGTCTCTCGCCCATTAGGTCTGATGCTGGGTCTGTACTTTATTAGACTGAGGAAGCTCCGCTCTAATCCTAGTTCGCTGTGAGTTTTTGCAGTGAATGGTGTTAGATTTTGTCAAATGATTTTTCTGCATCTATTGATACGGTCATGTGGATTTTTCTCTTGTCACTTGTTGATGAGATGGTAATGTGGCTACTAGAAAAGTTAAAACTCTTTGTGGCTCACATTTCTAGTAAATATATGCCTATTGAACAGTATGGTTATAGAATATCATTGCCACTTATTTTTTCAATAAAATTTCACAAATCTTAGTTTAAATATAAGTGATGCATGAGATGTTAACCAAGAAATATAATAACCATCAATGTAATATTTTTCATCTGTAGGTTGGACCTACACATCTAGATTGTGATAATGCTGTTTTTGCAGGAATGCACTTCAAATATACATTCTTTGTGAAAGTTTCAGATGAGGGAAGTCCTGTGCTATCAAGTAAGAAATTATTAATTTGAAATATTAAAATATTGTTATATAAAATAACAAGTAATTTAAAAATAGTTCTTACAAGCATATCATATTTATAAATATTCTGAACTGTTACAGTAAAACACATAAATCAGCACTCATATTAACTTATGTTGTGCATATATATTGTGCTATTCAAAAATGAAATGCCAAACAGAATCAAAAACAGGAGTGACAGAATGGCGTCCAAATGTTATTACAGCACATTGCAGCTATTTACAGTGCCATAGTTGAACTTTCCTGAAATCTTTATTGTTTAAATATTTCTCAGGGAATTAATTTATTTTCCATTAGAGAAAAAAACTAATATTCAGATTCTCATAGTAAATTGCATTTCCTTCCTCTTTTTTATAATATTTCATTCTGAAGAATTTCAATCATATTTCAACTAGGGAACAATATTTGCTCTTGGAAACTTTGATCTTTAATTCAGAATAGTAGCATTTGTGTATAAACATATTATAAAAGGTGATTTATTTCACAGGTATTCAAATCTAGGTAACAGAGTACTTTGATCCTAAACCTATTTTCAATGCTCTGGATTGAAAAGATAATAATTTAATAACAGAATTTAACAATATAGATGTATTTGCATAATTTACACACCAAATTTAAAATATAGTATTAGATATTAATTAAAAAGGAAAGGAAAAATGAAAATTTTAGAAGACACATGATTGCCTGAGCTATATTTTTATGTACTTTTCTCTCCATAGCAATTATTACAATCATCATAAGGGTGCGTCGCATAAATGAAATGAACCCAATCGGACCTACATCAGCATTTACCTTCAGTATATTTGAAAACAGTCCAGCTGATACTCTAGTTGGAAAAATTACATTTACTGATGCAGACTGGCCATTTAACCATGTCAAATATACTATTATTGGAGGCAATTTGGGATCACCTCACAAATTTTACATTGAACCTGTCACAGGTACAGTAAAGACACTGATATCAATTAATAATACAAGAGCTTATATGCTCATTTGGAATTTATTTTATTGATAAACTGGATATTGGAACATCTTAAAAAATAACTTTCTCTTTACCTAGGTAATGTTCACCTTTGTAAATTTTATCCACACATTCTTAGTCACTTCAACTTGGTTTGTTAGCTATATCCATACATTCTTACTGCATGAAAATCATGGAAGGTTTGATTTGTGCTATACATATCTTCAAAAAGCCTGAGAACATGTGCGTTCTTCCTTATATCTAAGAATTTATAACAAGTGACTAAAATGGTGTGTATGAATTAACATCTGCCATGATCTTGCTGATGAATTACACCATGGGAGAATGAATACCTAACCAAAGTTGATTTGTATTAGTTCATTTCCATTTCTTATTATAGTGATTATTTCATTTATATGGTTTCTATAGTATAAACTGAAGATATTACTGATCGCAGGATAACAGTTCACCCTTCATTTTTGTGTCAGGAATGATAAAGCTATTGGAATCATTGGACAGGGAAGTTGAATCACAGTACCAAATAGCTGTGAGAATAACTGATTTTGACAACGATGCAGTCCCTGACCCCCTCAGACAGAGAAGTGGTACTGCTCAGGTGACTGTCAATGTTCTGGTAAGAACAAGTCACTATTTTTAATGTTGTTATCCCTTATAAGGCTTATTCTTGGGATATGAAAACAAGAGAAAATTTTGAGTGGTTAAAATTCAGTGCCTTTAGCATGGACCTAAGTTTGGAGAGTAACGTACTGGGTTCAGAAACATTGTACCAACTGTTAACATGCAGTGCAAAATTGTCATTATATACAAACTAATCTGTATGATTTCTGAATTTGATTGTCTTACAAATATGAACTTGTACATAAGAAGTTGTGGAAGGATTATATTGTTGTTACACACCTTTCCACAAAGAAACATATGTTCTAGAGTTAGGAGATTACTCTGATTGATACTTATTTTAAAACTGACATAAAATTATGTTAGTTTCAGGTGTACAATGTAATGATTGGACACTGATATGTGCTGTGGAATTATCACCACAATAATTCTAGTCACCATACATCACCATAAAAAGTTACAATTCTTTCTTTCTTGTGATGAGAACTTTCAAGGTCTATTCTCCCAGCTACCTTCAAATATATACTACAATATCATTGACTATAGTCATGATTTGCACAGCACATCCCCATGACCTATTTATTTTGCAACTCAAAGTCCGTACCTCCTGACCACTTCACCCATTTAACCCCCTATCCTCCTACACTGGTAACCACCATTTTGTTCTCTGTATTCATGAGTTTTGTTCTGCTTGTTTTGCTTTTTAGATTACACATATAAGTGAGATCATATGATATTTGTCTTTCTATGTCTGACTTATCACTTAACATAATACCCTTAGGGTCCATCTGTGTTATCACAAATGTCAAGATTCCATTCTTTTTTATAGCTGAGTAGTATTCCATTGTGTATATATATATATATATATATATATATATCATGACTTCTTTATTCATGCATTGATGGACACTTAGGTTGCTTCCATATCTTCGTTATTTTAAATAATGTGACAATAAATATAGGTCTATATATATCTTTTTGAATCAGAGATTTTGTTTCTTCAGGTAAATTCCTGGAAGTGGAATTATTGGGTCATAAGGTATTTCTATTTTTAGTTTTTTGAGGAACTTCCATACTGCTTTCCACAGCAGCTGGGTCAATTTACATCCCCACCAACAGTGTAGGAGGGTTCCCTTTTCTCCACATAATTGCCAACACTTGTCATTTCATGTCTTTTGGATAATAGCCACTCTGACTTGTGTGAGGTGATATCTCATTGTGGTTTTGCCTTTCATTTCCCTGATGATTAGTAACGTTAAGCACCTTTTCATGTACCTCTTGGTCATCTGTATGTCTTCTTTGGAAAAAATATCTATTCGGACCTTCTGTCCATTTCTTAAATGGATTTTTGTTTGTTTGTTTTGCTATTAAGTTGTCTGAGTTTTTTATGTACTTTGGATATTAAGCATTCATCAGCTCTCTGATATGCAAGTATCTCCCCCCGCACAGTGGGCTGCCTTTTCATTTCGTTGGTTTCCTTTGCTGTGCAGACGCTTTTTAGCTTAATGTAGCCCCAGTTGTTTATTTCTACTTTTGTCGCCTTTTTTTTTTTTGGAGTCATAGCTAAGAAAATATTGCCAGACTGCTGTCAAGTAGCTTACTGACTATGTTCTTTTCTAGAGGTTCTATGGTTTGGTATCTTACATTTAAGTCTTTAATCCATTTTGAGTTAATTTTTGTTTGTGGTATACGATAGTAGTCTTTTGCATGTGGCTGTCCAGTTTTCCCAGTACTCTTTTTTTTTTCTAGTTATAGATTTTGATTTTCATAATCTTAGGGATTATGGTATGTGTAATTTATACTAGGGGACACGTGTACAATGAACCTTAGGATATTTCCCACTAACTTCTACCTTCATTTCTGGATAGTAGATTTTAATTTTCAGATTACTATTACAGTTAATACTGTTTTAAATATGTAATGTGTAGCACAATAAAGGTAGGTTTTTTGATTAACTAGATATTTCCTATTATATTTTCACTTTCTTAATTAAATTAGAGTTGACATAAATTATATTAGTTTCAGGTGTAAAAAACAGTGATTCAACATTTATGTACATTACAAAATGCTCACCATGGTAAGTGTAGTTAACATCTGTCACCATACAAAGTTATGAAAATATTACTATGCTGTCTTTTTCATCCCCATGACTTAATTGTTTTATAATTGGAAGTTTGCAGGTCTTACCCCCTTCACCTATTTTGCTTATTCTCCCATCCCCTCCCCCTCTGGTAACCACCAGTTTGTTCTTTGTATTTTTTAGTCTGTTTCTGTGTTTTTGTTTGTTTGTTTTCCCGACACGACTTATTAAAGAGATTTTCCTTTCCCCATTGTATATTCTTGCCTTCTTTGTCATAATTAATTGAGCACATATGCATGGATTTATTTCTGGGGTTTTGTTCTACTCCATTGAACTACATGTTTGTTTTAATGCCAGTATCATACTATTTTGGTTACTATAGCTTTGTAACATAGTTTGAAATCAGGAATATGATACTTCTAACTTTTTATTTCTTAAGATTATTGCCATTACAGCTATTTTTACTATGTTTTAGTTTTTAACTTTCATACTGGCTTTGTAGGTGATTAATCCACTATATATTTACCTTTACCAGTGAGATTTATACATTTCTATGTTTTTCTGTTACTAATTAATCCCCTTTCCTTTCCACTTAAAGAAGTCCCATTAACATTTCTTGTAAAGCTATTTTAGTGGTAATGAACTCCCTTAGCTTTTGCTTGTCTGGAAAATTCTTCTTCAATTCTCAGTGATAACCCTGCCAGATAGAGTGTTCTTGATGGAAAGTTTTTTTCCTTCTAGCACTTTGAATATATTGTGTCACTCCCTTCTGGCCTGTTTAGTTTATGCTGAAAAATCAGTTGACAGCCTTATGAGGATTACCTTTTATGTAACAAGTTGCTTTCTCTTGCTACTTTTAAGATTCTCTTTTTAACTTTTGACATTTTAGTTATAATGTGTGTTGGTGTGGATTTTTGGGGGTTCAGCTTATTTGAAACTCCTTGGGATTCCTAGAAGTGGATGTGTGTTTCCTTCCCCTGGTTAAGGAAGTTTTCATCCATTAATTCTTTGAATAAGTTTTCTGTCTCTTTCTCATTCTCTTCTTCAGGGACCTCTATAATGTGAATGTTTTTCTGCTTGATGCTGTCCTAGGTTCCTTAACATATCTTAACCTTTTAAATTGATTTTCTTTTTGTGATTCTATTTGTTGTAAGTCTTCCTGTCTATTAGATTATTGATCCTTTCTTCTGGTTCATTTCTTCTGCTATTGAATCCTTCTACTGTGTTTTTCAATTCAGTTATTGTATTCTTCAACTTTGTGACTTCTGTTTGGTATTTTCTTATATTTTCTCTCTCTTTGTTGAAGTTCACACTGTGTTCATCCATTCTTCTCCCAAGTTTGAGCATCTATATGACCATTACATTTAGTTCTTTATCAGATAAATTACTTATCTCCATTTCATTAACTTTTTTCTGACTTTTTATCTCATTCCTTTATTTGGAACATATCCCTCTATTTCCCTATTTTGCTTGACTCTGTCTTTGTTTCTGTGTATTAGGAGAAACAGTCACCTTCTTGAGTTTTGAAGGAGGGGCCTTGTGTAGGAGATAAACCTTATCTTTCAACCTGCCTGTTTTTAGTTTTCCCTTGGACTTTTGTGATTGTTAAAGCATCCTGATTTATTCTTGGTAGGTCTCCATTGTTATGAGTGTACCAAGACCTGTTAGTATTCCAAAGGGAGGAATCTCATTTAGAACCTAGTTTCAGGATGATAGGAAGCTAAACCCTCAGGCAGCAACTTTTAAAGTAAGCAAATACATACAATCCTATGGGACCACAATCATAAACCCTGCTTGCCTCCAGACTGAGCAATCTGGAGGTGTCCTCTGGGCAACAAGTGCAAAAATCAGGACTTCACACAAGTACATAAGCTCCTTTCTGGGAGGTACCAGTGAGCTATAGTGAGGCCAAAGGAGAGTGCAAAGATGGCATCCCCTCACCTATGTTCCCTAGGAGTAACTCCAAAGCCCCCAAAATGTAGCAAGCCTGAATCTGCTCCTCAGGCTAAAGCTCCAAGACAAGTAAACAGGCCTTTTCACAGAAAGATGGGGGGTGTATTTCAGTCTGCCGTCTGTGTAATGCCCTGGGGATGGCAGTCTACCAAGAACCGTTTCTCCAATTGTTACAGTCCTCTGGGACCCAGGAATGCAAGCCCCTCTGGCTACCAGATCCAGGAAGTCAAGGAATGTCTAATGTGTACTGCACATGCTTGTTGGTTCCATAAGAACATGCAAGACTAGGGCACACATGCCATTTTTGGCAGGGTGTTGGGGAGTGCAGGGTCAGGGTGTGTTTGTTATTGTTATCATGCTGGAGGGATAATACAAAAATGGTTCCTGTCTGTGCCTCTCTCCCTGGAGAGAGTCAGAACAGGTTCCTGCCCCTCCAGCAAAACTTTAAGATTAGCTAATGAATCTCATTCACCTATGTTTTAGGCACTTATTAAACTATTACTTTTGCACTAAGAGTGACTCTCTGTGTGAGCTCTTTAAGGGAAATATCTAAGTTCCCTACAGCCCTTTGGGTCTCCTGGATATGAGCCCAGGCACAGACACCTTGGCTTTCAAAGCCAGATGTTTTGAGGTTCATCTGTTCATTGCAGGCCTCAGGGGTTTTCATGCCTGATGTGGAGCCCCTCACTCCTCGGGAAACTCTGGAATGTGAGATCCCTCTCAGATGTAAGTTGCCTGGTTGGGGTGAGGTTTTTGATGAGACTGCATCTTTGCCTCTCCTACCCTTAACATCGTCTTTGCTGTCTGTTTTGAAGGAGATGTTCAGCTAGTTTTCAGGTCTTCTTCATAGGGAATTGCTCCATAAGTAGCTACTGATACAGTGTGTCCATGGTTAAGAGGTGAATTCAGGGTCTTTCTATGTTGCCATCCTGGACTGTTGAAAAAAAGCTGCTATTTAAAAAAAATCTGTTCCTCTGCTCATTGGCTGCCTATTCCCTTTCTGGTTCTCACCTAAGAAATATTTTAATATTTCACTAGTAAAGATTTTGAGAGATCAGCCACACATTTTTCCAAACATGAAGAATAGAGGCAAGAACTTACAGCTTATAAATGCTTTTTAAATATTCAAAGCAAAAATGTACTTGGCTTGGCTTATTCAGCACTTACATCAGTACAATTCTGTACTTTCACTGGCAGAACTATACAAAAGGAGAAATTCTCCTTTACAGATAGTGCCAAACGTTCTTTCTCTTACGGCTTTGTTTGCAGTCTTTCTTGCTACTTGAGAGTAGTAAGAATTCCAACAGTGGATCTTATAAAGCAGGCAATGCCTTCTAATAAAAATGATTTAAAACCACAAATATTGTTTAGAATTTGTATGTACTCCTACATGGTGAACACTTTCATATGTGTTCTTGGTGAGCTAAAATCCTTAGTGGTGCCCATGACTCAGTGTTACAATCCCCATTATGTCTGGAAAACACAATAAACTAGGCCAAAAAATCTTTGTGGAGAGAAATTTAATGAAGTGACTTGAGTGGTTTCAACCATGACTCAGAGGATGTCATAAGCTAATGAACCTGCTGTCTTTATGCAAGCTTTCAATAATATACCCCAAGTGCACTCTAAATTACATTGTAAGTTTTAGAAGCTGTCTTTTGTGTTTGCACTTCTATAACTGATCATTTCTACTTTCATTTTGTTTGTGAAGAATTCCTATATTCAGATAGGTATAGAACAAAAGATCTTTGTTCTTCAGACTTAAAAACATCCATATTTCTTTCTCTTATGGGGTTAGAAGGATTTATTTAGGATTGAATACTTTATTTCTTAGGATTAGTTAAAAGGCTATACATTTCTCACCACTGGACAGTTAAGCTTAAGTTTTGCCTAAGACATTGTTACTAAATTCAAAACCTTTCCTCTAAAGATACTTCTAGTCAAGCTTTGGGTAGAAGGTATCAAAATGTTTTATTCAGAAAAATAAACGTAGGCCCGAATTCCCAAGTATAATAGTTCTTCTTTTACCATACTTTGTTGCAAGAAAGACTGAAGCTCATCTAAAAGATAAACACAGTACAGAAATTTTACTTAAATGAGAAGTAGTTGAATCTAAATGTAGTATGTCAGAATGAACAAACAAGAACATTTTATATCTTTTACAAAATGAAGGCTGAATAATATTATGTATGGATTTAATGTTTGTGTCCCACATAAAGCCCTAGTCCCTAGTGTGATGGTATTTGCAGACTGGGCCTTTGGAGGCAATCAGGGTTAGATGAGGTCATGAGGAGGAGGGTCTCATCAATGGGATTAGTTTCCTTATATGAAGTGCACACAGAAAGCTTGCTTTCTCTTTACCGTGTAAGGACCCAGTAAGGAGGCAGCCACCCGCAAGCCAGGAAGAGACCCCTCCCAGGATCCAAAAACTGCTGGACTTTGATCTTGGACTTTCCAGCCTCAGAACTTTGAGAAAATGAATTTCTATTGTTTAAGTAACATAGCCTATATTATTTTGTTACGGCAGCCTGAGCAAACTAAGGCAAATAGCAATTTGTTTTAACAAACATAAAAATGTTATAAACTATAATATTAAAATATATATTCCTAGTAAATAATAGATATATAGCAAAACCAATAGAACCTACTAGGAAGTCTGTGATCCAAGATGTAGGATAGTAGGTTAATGATAAGTTATTACATAAATGGAATGGAATAGCTAATAAACCATTTTGGCATAAAATGAATGTTGTTTCCTACTTTAAATAGGAAGACTAAATATTTAAATGTAAAATAATAAACTGTAAATATAGGTAAAGGAATATAAGTAAATAGTTACAAATTCCTGAATTTGGGGAAGGTCTTCTAAGCATCATAAAAAAGCAGGCATCATAAAGGACAAGATTGCTAGATTTCACAAAGATATTTAAACTGTTTTTAAAAAATACCATAAACTTAAAGGCAAACAACAAATTGACAGAAATATATTTACAGCTTTCCTATAAGAATTTCAAATGTTAATACCTTCTGTCAATAAAGAGCTCTTTATGAGGTACTGGCTCAAGATGGTGGCACAGGGTGGTGGAAATCTCCTCCCAAAACCATATATATTTTGAAAATACAGCAAATACAACTATTCCTAAAAGAGAGATTAGAAGATACAGTACAACAGCCAGGCTACATCTACATCTGCGAGAACTCAGCATCTCACGAAAAGGGTAAGATACAAAGCCGTGACCCAGGGGGACCCAAGCACTACCCCCACCCCAGCTCAACCACGGAAGGAAAAAAATCAGAGTGGGGAGGGAGTGGAAGCACAGGACTGCAAAATAACCAGCCTTGGTAATCTGCACCAGGAGCACAGACACACATTGCACGGTGCACTGGATATTAGAGAAATGGAAAAGTAAAATCCGAGACTGAGACTGCGAGCGGGTCCCCAGAGCTGGCTGCCCTGGGACAAAAGAAAAGTGGGTGCTTTAAAAGTCTTAAAGGGACAAGGGTTTAACAGGTGGACAAAATGACATACTGAGACCAGCAGGCTGGAATCTTAAGGAACTTCAGGCGCCCTCACCCCCTGGATGGCAACGCAGCTCCAAAGCCCCTCATGGCGATAAGCAGCCTGCTGTTCATTCCCCCCCTCCTACACTGCAAGCAAACTGGCTGACCCGCCACTGCTGCAGACCGGCCAGGGAGCAGCCCCACCCACAGGAACCACACAGAGTCTTCTCCCAGCATGCAGCTAACCAGACCAGACCCAGAGGCTACTGCCTATGTGCAGCTGCCCGGCACAGGCAGAGGAAGCGGGGGAAAGGTCCCAAAGCACGAAGGGGTGCCGTTCTCACAGGAGAACACACGCAGCTCCTCTGTGACCCCTGCCAGTGCCCTAGGCTATCCTGAGGGCTGTCCCACCATGGCAGCTCAGGGAATTAACACAGAGACTGCTCCCTGTGTGCGGGTAACTGGCACAGGCAGTGGAGAAGGGCAAGGCGACCAGCAAGCTGGAAGAGACCTTGTTCTCCCAGCTGAGACATGCACCACTTGCCAGCGATCACTTCTATTGCCATGAAAAGTCAGAAGAACCTGGTCCAGTCCAAAATCACGCAAACAATGCCAGAGAGAGGGCCTGGTGAGATAGATATAACCAATCTCCCTGAAAAAGAATTCAAAATAAAAGTCATAACCATGCAGATGGACCTGCAGAGAAATATGCAAGAGCTAAGGGATGAAGTCTAGAGGGAGATAACAGAAATGAAACAATCAATAGAAGGACTTAAGAGCAGACAGGATGAGGTGCAAGAGACTGTTAATGGAATAGAAATCAGAACAGGAATACAGAGAAGCTGAAGCAGAGAGAGATAAAAGGATCTCTAGGAATGAAAGAATATTAAGAGAACTGTGTGACCAATTCAAACAGAACAATATTTGTATTATAGGGGTACCAGAAGAAGAAGAGAGAGAAAAAGGGATAGAAAGGGTCTTTGA
>JAQQAC010008880.1:6125619-6161076 GCA_029783875.1 Phataginus tricuspis | reverse complement strand
AGACTGTTAATGGAATAGAAATCAGAACAGGAATACAGAGAAGCTGAAGCAGAGAGAGATAAAAGGATCTCTAGGAATGAAAGAATATTAAGAGAACTGTGTGACCAATTCAAACAGAACAATATTTGTATTATAGGGGTACCAGAAGAAGAAGAGAGAGAAAAAGGGATAGAAAGTGTCTTTGAAGAAATAATTGCTGAAAACTTCCCCAAGCTGGGGAAGGAAATAGTCTCTCAGACCATGGAAGCCCACATATCTCCCAACACAAGGGACCCAAGGAGGACAACACCAAGACATATAATAATTAAAATGGCAAAGATCAAAGACAAGGACAGGGTATTAAAGGCAGCCAGAGAGAGAAAAATATCACCTACAAAGGAAAACCCATCAGGCTATCATCAGACTTCTCAACAGAAACCTTACAGGCCAGAAGAGAATGACATGATATATTTAATGCAATGAAACAGAAGGGCCTTGAACCAAAAATACTGTATCCAGCAAGAATATCATTTAAATTTGAAGGAGGGATTAAACAATTTCCATATAAGGAAAAGTTGAGGGAATTTGCCTCCCACAGACCACCTCTACAAGGTATTTTAAAGGGACTACTCTAGATGGAAGTACTCCTAAGGGTAAATAGATGTCACCAGAGAAAATAAAATCACAGCAAAGAAAGCAGACAAACCAAATACTATCTAAAGGCAAAAAAAAAAATCAGCTATCCACAAAAGCAGTCAAGGGAAACACAAAAGAGTACAGAATAAAACAACTAAGATATAAAGAGTGGAGGAAGAAGAATAAGAAGGGATAGAAATAAAGGCTCGTCAGACTGTGTTTATAATAGTGTAATAACTGAGTTGAAATTAGATGTTTAGATAGTAAAGAAGCTACCCTTGAACCTTTGGTAACCACGAATCCAAAGCCTGCAATGGCAATAAGTACATACATATGTATCAATAATCACCCTAAATGTAAATGGACTGAATGCACCAATCAAAAGACACAGAGTAATAGAATGGATAAAAAAGCAAGACCCATCTATATGCTGCTTACAAGAGACTCACCTCAAACCCAAAGACATACACAAACTAAAAGTGAAGGGATGGGAAAAGATATTTCATGCAAACAATAGAAAAAAGCAGGTGTTGCAGTACTTCTTTCAGACAAAATAGTCTTCAAAACAAAGAAAGTAACGAGATAAAGAATGACATTACATAATGATAAAGGGGTCAGTCCAACAAGAGGATATAACCATTATAAATATATATGCACCCAACACAGGAGCACCGACATATGTGAAACAAATACTAACACAATTAAAGGAGGAAACAGAATGCAGTGCATTCATTTTAGGAGACTTCAACACACCACTCACTCCAAAGGACAGATCAACCAGACAGAAAATAAGTAAGGACACAGAGGCACTGAACAATACACTAGAACACATGGACCTAACAAACGTCGACCGCACTCTACACCCAAAAGCAGCAGGATACACATTCTTCTCAAGTGCACATGGAACATTTTCCAGAATAGACAACATACTAGGCCACAAGAAGAGCCTCAGTAAGTTCAAAAAGATTGAAATTCTACCAACCAACTTCTCAGATCAAAAAGATATAAAAATAGAAATAAATTGTATAAAGTAAACAAAAAGGCTCACGAACACATGGAGTCTTAACAACATGCTCCTCAGTAATCAATGGGTCAATGACCAAATAAAAACAGAGATCAAGTAATATATGGAGACAAACAACAAAACAACAGCACAAAGCCCCGACTTCTGTGGGATGCAGAGAAGGCAGTTCTAAGGGGAAAATATATAGCAATCCAGGCCTATTTAAAGAAGTCAGAACAATCCCAAATGAACAGACTAATGTCACAATTATTGAAACTGGAAAAAGAAGAACAAATGAGGCCCAAAGTCAGCAGAAGGAGGGACATAATGAAGATCAGAGAGGAAATAAATAAAATTGAGAAGAATAAAACAATAGAAAAAAATCAATGAAACCAAGAGCTGCTTCTTTGAGAAAATAAAGAAACCAGATAAACCCTTAGCCAGACTTATTAAGAGAAAAAGAGAATTTACACACATAAACAGAATCAGTAATAAGAAAGGAAAAATCATGACAGAACCCACAGAAATACAAAAATTATTAGAGAATACTGTGAAAATCTATATGCTAACAAGCTGGATATCCTTGAAGAAATGGACAATTTTCTAGAAAAATACAACTTTCCAAGGCTGACCAAGAAAGAAACAGACAATCTAAACAGACCAATTACCAGCAACGAAATTGGATTGGTAATCAAAAAACTACCCAAGAACAAAACACCTGGACCACATGGATTCACTGCTGAATTTTACCAGACATTGAGAGAAGACATAATACCAATTCTCCTTAAAGTTTTCCAAAAAAACAGAAGAGAAAGGAATACTTCCAAATTCATTCTATGAAGCCAGCATCACTCTAATACCAAAACCAGGAAAGACCCCACAAAAAAAGAAAATTACACACCAATATCCCTGATGAACATAGATGCAAAAATACTCAACGAAATATTAGCAAACCAAATTAAAAATACATCAAGAGGATCATATACCATGATCAAGTGGGATTCATCTCAGAGATGCAAGGTGGTACAACATTCAAAAATCTATCAACATCATCCACCACATCAACAAAAAGGACAAAAACCACATGATCATCTCCATAGATGCTGAAAAAGCATTCGACAAACTTCAACATCCATTCATGATAAAAAGTCTCAACAAAATGAGTATACAGGGAAAGTACCTCAACATAGTAAAGGCCATATATGACAAACCCACAGCCAACATCATACTTAACAGCGAGAAGCTGAAAGCTATTCACCTAAGATCGACAGGGATACCCACTGTCCACACTGTTATTCAACATGGTACTGAAGGTCCTAGCCATGGCAATCAGACAAAACAAAGAAATAAAGAGCATCAAGATTGGTGAGAAAGAAGTAAAATTGTCACTATTTGCATATGACATGATATTGTACATAAAAAACCCTAAGGACTCCACTCCAAAACCACTAGAACTAATATCTGAATTCATCAGAGTAGCAGGATACAAAATTAACACACGGAAATCTGTTTCATTCCCATACACTAATGATGAACTGGCAGAAAGAGGAATCAGGAAAACAATTCCATTCACAATTGCATCAAAAAGAATAGAATACCTAGGAGTAAATCTAACCAAGGAAGTGAAAGCCCTATACCCTGAAAACTACAAGACACTCTTAAAAGAAATTAAAGAGGACAATAACAAATGGAAATTCATCCAATGCTCTTGGTAGGAAAAATTAACATTGTCAAAATGGCCATCCTGCCTAAAGCAATATACAGAGTCAATGCAATCCCTAACAAAATACCGACAGCATTCTTCAATGAACTGGAACAAATAGTTCTAAAATTCATATGGAACCAAAAAAGACCCCAAATAACCAAAGCAATCCTGAGAAGGAAGAATAAAGCAGGGGAGATCTCGCTTTCCAACTTCAAGGTCTACTACGAAGCCACAGTAATCAAGGCAATTTGGTGGTGGCACAAGAACAGACCCACAGACCAGTGGAAACGAATAGAGAGTCCAAATATTAACCCAAACATCTATGGTCAATTAATATACAATAAAGGAGCCATGGATATACAGTGGGAAAATGATAGCCTCTTCAACAGCTGGTGTTGGCAAAACTGGACAGCTACATGTAAGAGAATGAAACTGGATCATAGTCTAACCCCATACACATAAGTAAATTTGAAATGGATCAAAGACCTGAACATAAGTCATGAAGTCATAAAACTCTTAGAAGACAACATAGGCAATAATCTCCTGAATATAAACATGAACAACTTCTTCATGAACATATCTCCCTGGGCAAGGGAAACAAAAGCAAAAATGAACAAGTGGGACTATATCAAGCTGAAAAGCTTCTGTACAGCAAAGGACACCATCAATAGAACAAAAAGTCATCCTACAGCATGGGAGAATATATTTGTAAATGACATATCCGATAAGGGGTTGACATCCAAAATATATAAAGAACTCACACATCTCAACAAACATAAAGTAAATAATCCAATTAAGAAATGGGCAGAGGACATGAATAGACACTTCTCCAAAGAAGAAACTCAGATGGCCAACAGGCACATGAAAAGATGCTCCACATCACTAGTCATCAGAGAAATGCAGAGTAAAACCACAATGAGATATCACCTCATACCAGTGAGGATGGCCAACATCCAAAAGTCAAACAACAACAAATGTTGGTGAGGATGTGGAGAAAGGGGAACTCTCGTACACTGCTGGTGGGAATGTAAATTAGTTAAACCATTGTGGAAAGCAGTATGGAGGTTCCCAAAAAACTCAAAATAGAAACACCATTTGACTCAGGAATTCCACTCCTAGCAATTTACCCTAAGAATGCAGCAGACCAGTTTCAAAAAAACATATGCACCCTTATGTTTATCGCAGCACTATTTACAATAGCCGAGATATGGAGTAACCTAAGTGTCCATCAGTAGATGAATGGATAAAGAAGAGGTGGTACATATACACAATGGAATATTATTCATCCATAAGAGGAAAATAAATCCTACCAATTGCAGCAACATGGATGGAGCTAGAGGGTATTATGCTTAGTGAAATAAGCCTGGCAGAGGAAGACAAGTACCAAATGATTTCACTCATCTGTGGAGTATAAGAACAAAGCAAAAACTGAAGGAACGAAACAGCAGCAGACTCACAGAACCCAAGAATGGACTAACAGTTACCAAATGGAGAGAGACTGTGGAAGATGGGTGGGAAGGGAGGGACAAGGGGAAAATAGGGGCATTACGATTAGCAGACATGGTGTAGTGGGTGGGGCATGGGGAGGGCTGTGGAATACAGAGAAGACATGTAGTGATTCTATAACATCTTACTATGCTGATGGATAGTGACTGTAATGGGGTATGCGTTGGGGACTTGATAATTGGGGGAGTCTACCCATAATGTTGCTCATGTAATTGTACATTAATGATACCAAAATTAAAAAAATAAAGTAAATAAAGAGCTCTTTATAATCAGAAAGAAAAAATCTCAGTATGAGTTGCAAATTAATAAAAGAAAAAATTAGCAACTTTATTAGTAAGCAAAGGATTGAAAATGGAAACAACTTATATTTGTGTATTAAATTAGTAAAAAGAAAAATGAGGAGATGATATTTTGCATTAGAAATTGTATAAGGGATGGATAACTCATTTTCCAGGAAATTTAAATTAAATTGGTACATTTCTTCTGAAGGGTTTTTGGCAATGCAAGCAAGTTAATATTCACATTTTATATGTGAAGAAGCTGATAATTACAAAGGTTAATTAACAACATGGTTATCAAAAGCATAATAGCCAATCCTTATTCCCAGCCTTTTAATCACTGTACTTTTCTAACCAAGAATTTTTCCAAAAGCATAAATACAAAGACTATATTACCAAGCCACTTATTGGAAAATTATCTCAAATCATAGCAAACATATTACTTTCCAGTTGCATTTTCTTTTTTTTTTTAATTTTTAATTTTGGTATCATTAATATAAAATCACATGGGCAACATTGTGATTACTAGAATCCCTCCATTATCAAGTCCCCACCACATATTCCAATACAGTCATTGTCCATCAGCATAGTAAGATCTTATAGAGTCACTACTTGTCTTCTCTGTGCTATACTGCCTTCCCCATGCCCCCCCAACATTATGTGTGCTAATAATAATGCCCCTTATTCCCCTTCTCAGCCCCTTCCCACCCACCCTACCCAGTTCCTTTCTCTTTGGTAACTGTTAGTCCAGTCTTGGGTTCTGTGAGTCTACTGATGTCTGGTTCCTTCAGTTTTTGCTTTGTTTTTATGCTCCACAGATGAGTGAAATCATTTGGTACTTGTCTTTCTCCACCTGGCTTATTTCACTGAGCATAATACCCTCTAGCTTCATCCATGTTGTTGCAAATGGTTGGATTTGTTTTCTTCTTATGGCTGAATATTATTCCATTGTGTAAATGTACCACCTCATCTTTATCCATTCATCTACTGATGGACACTTAGGTTGCTTCCATTTCTTGGGTATTGTAAATAGTGCTGCGATAAACATAGGGTGCATATGTCTTTTTGAATCTGAGTTGTATTATTTGGGTAAATTCCAAAGAGTGGGATTCCTGGATAAAATGATATTTCTATTTTTAGTTTTTTGAGGAACCTCCATATTGCTTTCCACAATGGTTGAACCAGCTTACATTCCCACTAGCAGTGCAGGAGGGTTCCCCTTTCTCCACATCCTCACCAGCATTTGTTGTTCCTAGTCTTTTCTATGTTGGCCATCCTAACTGGTGTGAGGTGATACTCATTGTGGTTTTAATTTGCATTTCCTTAATAATTGCAAATATGGGGCATATACCACATTCTTATGCCAGTTGGCCATCTAAATTTCTTTTTGGAGACGTGTCTGTTCATATCTTCCACCCATTTTTTAATCAGTTTATTTGCTTTTTGGTAGTTGAGGCATGTGAGTTCTTTATATATTTTGTATGTTAACCCCTTGTCGTATATGTCATTTACAAATATATTCTCCCATACTGTAGGATGCCTTTTTGTTCTGCTTATGTTGTCCTTTGCTGTACAGAAACTTTTTAGCATGATGTAGTCCAATTTGTTCACTTTTTATTTTGTTTCCTTCGCCTGAGGAGATGTGCTCAGGAAAAAGTTACTGATGTTTATATTCAGGATATTTGTGCCTATGTTTTCTTCTAAGAGTTTTATGGTTTCATGACTTACATTCAGGTCTTTGATCCATTTTGAGTTTAATTTTGTGTATGGGTTTAGACAATAATCCAGTTTTATCCTCTTGCATATAGCTGTCCAGTCTGCCAACACCAGTTGTTGAAGAGACTCATTTCCCCACTGTATATCCATCCAATTGTATTTTCATTTGAAAATATGTTGTGGATATATTTCCACATCATTAATTTTTTTTGACATCATACTTGTGTCTTTTGAAAATTTTAGTTAAGGCAATTATAGTACAGAATGTCTGTGTTTCTAATATGGCAACAGAATAAAAGGACAATGAAAAAATTCCCAGCACAACACCCAGAAATCATGTATACAATCTCCTGCTATATCCTCCAAGATAAACTAATTTTTAAATGTTTTTGTGAGATGAATTTTATAGATGTCACTAGCTATCACCAAATTCAAATTTTCTATTGTCAATTGATTAGTTCATCTAAAGTTCTTCTTACTGGAATAATTATCTTCTTGGGCCATATGTTTTTAAGATAACTGTTTAGGTGGTGATAATAAGCTTCATTATGATGATAAACTGGTTTGTTAGAAAATGCATATTCCATAGAAGCAGAAATTCGAGGGGACGTGTCTTCATTTTGACAAAATTGGGAACCAATCTTTCAAGGAATATTTTAAAAAGAAATTAAAGTGAGAACACATCCCTTTTTCACCCCACCAGAATTATTATCTGTCTTATAAAAAGATAATCCCTAACCACTATGAATCCCAAGGAAATTAGGAAATCGCTCCTGGCTACTGTTGTTACCCTATTGATATCTGTTTGTCCACTGTTTTCAGTTCATTGTAACATATGCTTTCGGGCTTCTGATTTTGCTCTTATTGTTCCTTTACTCTCTTCTGCATCTATTCCCAATTCTGTATATCTTTCAAGGTCCAATGTGTTCTTTCTATATGAAGTCCTACTTTTTAATAAAATTCAAGTATTTAGTGAAACTAAATGGTAGGGTCTGTGTTCATAACTGTGAATGAATTTATCTGCTCTCCAAAAGCTTACAACATGGTGTAGTTATTCTTATCCAGGGAGCATATAACTCAGTGATGTACTAGTATCAGAGAGGCTCCTTCTGGGATTATAAGAATTACAAATTTTTTCAGAATGTAAATTATAGATAAGACAAATTAAGCCACAAAAGAGTAAATGGATACTGCTTCCTGCTGCTGTCAGCCAGGGAGTTCTCAAATCGGCAGAATTATAATTTACACAATTTACAATTTATTTTCATTTTCACCTATAAGGTAAAGTAAATATCCCAAAGCAACCTCTGTCACAAAACACTTTGAAATGTGTCATAAAATATAATAATTAAGTCTTTAAAGTAGAAAATTGACCTCTAAAGAAATTAAGGGAAATTTCCAGGGACCAAAAATAAACTACTCAAAGCTGCCAATTTTCCTAGGAACATCATTTTTTTTTTTCTCTGTACAGACAGGCTTGGTTTACATGGATACTTGGAAACAGGAAATAAAATTTGGAGAGCAAGAAAGACCTGAGTTGGAACCCCTTATAACAAAGGGGCCTTCACAATGATGACATGAAAGAACATCTTCACCTACTAGCCCAGGAAGGTGACAGAAAAACTTGCCTATCTAGACGTAGGCCCTGAATTAAGGGGAAACTATCTCCTGAAATTTGAAGTAAATATATTGGGTCTAGATTATACACAATGCAAGATACCAGAAAACATAAAACAAGACATTAGAAGAAAATATTGTTTTGTTTGGAGGGTGTCTTTGGGTGTTATTTTATTTTGAGGAGTTCCTGGCAGAAACAGAATCGAAACTTCTCTGGAGAGGCCTAATGTCACCAAAACTGTAGAAGATTTTTACAGAAAAAAACCTGGTTGAATACAAGCTCAGAATCTACATCACAAACTCTTAGAACAAGGCCACAGAGTGCAGAGTACTAAATTCTCCAGCGCACAGTTAACTTCATGCCCACTTCACTGTCTATAAGCTGAAATGACAAGGGACAGATGGTTTGTGACCTGGATGTAATGTAAAGGCTAGCAAACCTTTGGGAGGTAACCATGGCCAGACATAACTTTTCCTTTCTGTTGTGGAGTCTATTTCTAACTCATTTACAAATGGTGATATGACAGTGTTAGGGTTTTGTTTTATATTATTTTGCTGCTAATCATAGCATTTAGCTTCTAATTATGAACATATTGTATGTTTACTTATATATCCCATCAAGTTCATTTTTCCATGCCAAGGTACCCCTCATAGTACCTAAAGAGCTAGAGAAACATATTCACTGGAAAACTGAAAAATGGTGGTGAGACTAGATTCAACAAAGAAGTTTTAACAGGTTTTCTTATCAAATGGTAATTTGTGAGTTGGATCATGTCATCTGCAACAAATTTTTAAAAAGATAGGGAAACATGTCCTTTTAAGTGAACATGGCCTGAGTGAACTACAGTCAGCTGTCAGTGTTATGACTTGTATCAACTGGAAAGTGAGTATAGAAGGCCTGTTTGTCACAAAACAAATATCTAAAAAGATATGTGCTTTTCTCTAGTTAGAAACAAAATTTTTGCACTTATTCACCAATAATGCTCCTGCTTAGATCTGAAGAAAAACAAACCAGGAATTTCTTTACTGATGTAAAAAAAATAAATCCTAGCATGATCATACATTGTCTATTATACCATTGTGTGCTTGCTGACAAGAATTTGCATACAAAATTGAAGGCTGTTTTGTCTCCTGCAAAGAGCATGATAAATTTCCTCAGAGGATACTTTCCAAATCATCACTGTCTCTTCAGTGAGTCTTTTGAAAAATTCTTTTGAAGAAATTCTTACCAAACACATTCCCTTTGTTTCCAAACCAGAGTATGATGGCTCTCCCACAGCCAGATGCTTAGAACATGTAAAAAAACAAGCCATTTTCTTTATCCCTTAATTATTAATACAGTCATTGACTTATAAATGAATGTTTGTCCTTCCTTGAATGTGATTCCAAGAGTAGTCAAACTCTTAGAATGCGTTCATGTTCTAAAGGAACTAGTATGCAAAACATAGGTAATGACCACGTTAAATTTATCTGGTTTTATAAATAAACTGCCTATTTGTTAAGGAAATTGTACTAACTTGGCTTTCTAACAGGCTTTAGAAAGGACAGAAATAACCATCTGAAATGACAAGGCATTACCAAGAGTAGAATGTCTCTCTGTGGCTATTTTTCTCTTAAATAGTTTTCTGTGCCAAATAAATCTATCCATATAATTTTAACCTGGATGCCTATTAACCACAAGAGCCAGTAATGATATCCACATGTATGTAGAGATGATGGGATTGCCAAATATCTTCTCTGCTATTGCATGGTGTTTAAGAGCACAGATTCTTTAGCCAGATAGCCTGGATATGAATCTCAGCTTCACCACTTACTGTTTTTGTGACCTTGGGCGAGTTGTTGAACCTCTCTTGCCTTGATTCCTCATTATAAACTTTGACAATAATAATATACTACTCCAGAAGGTAGAGATGAGGTTTTAAAAAGTGAGAACTTGTAAAGCACTGATGTGCTCATAGTAAGCACCAAGAAGTATTCAGTAAATGAAACGGCTGAACCATTTCCACAGCTGGAGAAGGAAGTGATGCTGATTGTTGTTTTGTTGAGTCTGCATACTTGATTAAGATTTGATTTTCACCATTTACTCAGCAAAACAAAGGCCACCAACTACTTACATGTGACTGATAAGCACTTCAAAATGTTAGAATTTTTTGCAGATAATGGAAAAAAGCTATAGCATAAAAGTCATTAAGCTTGCATATTTTTTAAAAGCATGTTTCTTGAAATTTTTATATAATTATGAAACTGAAACTGTAAATCAATTTCTTCCATGTTTAAATTATTTAATATATAGCACAAAGAACTAACACTGCAGCATTTATACAATGTGTGCATACTTTGAGAAAAAAATTAAAATAATGCAAGCTGCAGGAAACAAAAGAAAAAAACCCCACTGTATTAGTTTTCCCGAGAAATATCTAACTATCTATTTATCTATCTATCTATCTATCTATCTATCTATCTATCTATCTATCTATCATCTATCTATAATCTGTTTTTCTGTATAAAGAGATTTATTATAACAAATTTTCTCACATGATCACGGAGGCTGCAAAGTCCCATGATCTGCTGTCTGCAGGCTGGACTGGTGGTGTAGCTCCAGTCTGAGTCTGTAGGCTTGAGAACCAGGAGAATGCTGACGGGGTGTTCCAGTCTGAGGGCAAAAGACCTGTGTCCCAGCTTATCAGCCAGGGAGAGAAAGCAAATTCTCCCTTCCTTTGCCTTTTCGTTCTACTCAGAACCTCAATCCACTGGGTGATGCACACCCACATTCAGAAGGACAATCTGCTTCATTCACTCTACCTATTCCAGTGCTAATCTCATCCAGAAACACCCTCTCAGACAAAACCAGAAATACTGTTTAACCAAATATCTGGGCATCCCATGATCCAGTCAAGTGAGACAAAATTAACCATCTCACCACAGTTCTAGTAGATCTGTAAGTTGGAAATTGTTTTCTTTGTGTTCCAATGCATTCTATATCTACATTTTGCCGCTTAAATATTTCTGGCTTACATTATAAAAATTTTTTTTAATTCTATTAAGTCCTTGAAAGCAGCAATGCTTCTTATATATCTTTTATTACTATATATTAAGCATAGATTTCCTTAATTATTTACTGAATATATAAATATAAATATATATATATGAGACTATAAATTTAATAGAAAACTCTGGGTAGAAAAAATACATTAGGCTTAAGTACTTCCTGTCACTAAGTCTGAGATTTTGGGGGCTGGAGAAAACCTAAAAGAAACATCTCTCCTCTCATTTTATGTAAAAGAGATTTGCCTATTGAAGTTGAAAAAAAATGTGGTTGTCAGTGGTTCCCTAATGTGTAGCTTTGAAGTTGAGGCCATAGCAGACACACTTCTTTATGTTTCCCAGAGCTTATTTTATTTTCTGGGTACACAGGAGGACTACATTTTATGGCTACTTTTTAGTGAAATTGGGGCCATGTAAATGGGATGTAGCTGAAGCCCTTACCCAAGCCTGGACATGAACACCCTAGTCCATTTTCCCTTTGCAAGGTGATGTTCAAGGGGCAGCTTTTACAGATGGAAAAGAAACATTACAAAATGGAAGTTGCTGCCTGAAAAACAGCTTCCAAGACCTACTCGTCATGTGTGATTGTGACATAGGCAGGAATTAACCTTGTTCCCTGTTAAGTCAATCAGATTTCATGTCTGTAATTGTCACTACGACATGGTCTGGATCACTGTGCCAGATGCAGAGCTTTTCTGGGCAGCAGTAGGATTCTCCCAAATATTCGGAATTCTCACAAATTTCTTTCCATCTTTATATCCTCATGGCTTTGAGAGCGACCAACAATATCTTTATAACACGAGACACACTTGTTGTGTGCTCGTATGGTTTTATTTAGGTTAAAAGAGTACATAAACATTTATATGAGGAACTTTTTCATGAAAAAATTATCAATATAAATTTTTGCCAGCTCATTTTCTTTACAAGTATGTTCTGTTCTAATTTTTTGATAATTTCTCCAGTATCAGTGAATTATAAAATAAAAACTTAAAGGTCTAGATAAAATTTAATAATTACTTATTTTAGCAAAAATTATGTATCAACAATAATAAAAGATAACGTTTGGAAAATCATAAAAATTGAGATGAAATATCTGTGTGATTTTAAAATTTATTATCTGTATTAGCATTTTTATTTCAATATTAAGTGATTTATGGGATCAACTTCTTGAGATGAACATTGTCTCTAATTTGTCCTCATCTCTTATTTTTACTGGAATACAATTGTCCTGGGGGTAATGACTCAATGTTATACAATATTATTATATATGATTACAAGAAACGAGTGTATTTCTGGGAAAACACAGTATTTTGAGAGAGAGTGAGAGAGCTAGAGAGGAGGGAGAGATGGAATTTGATGATTAGTTTAAACAAAAACCATAGAAGACATAAAAATGAACATAAAATGACGTTTTCTGTCTTGACAATTTAAAATTCCTCGCTAAGTAATTCCATTGGCAAGTGGGGGGGAGAAATAAATCACCCAGACTTATCCCTACAATATGTTGTTAATCAGAAATGTAAATTCTTTTATTTAATTTAAATTTGAGCAGAATTGATAACAAGCATATATAACACGTTTTTAAATGAAAACATGTATATTTATTTCCTGAATGAGAATCCATATATTATTATTATTTTAAGTATATTTACTTGAAATTTTAGTTTTAATTATTTTAAATTATATTGCAGTCGTAAGGATGAGACATATTGTGTATCAACCATTTCCTAATAAACTGTAAACATTTCTTCAAATATGAGAAGTATGTGTGTCCTATGAGCTTTAATTACTGAATTTAATTGTTCACTGTTATTAGTTTTCTAGGACCGCCATAACAAAGCACCACAGACTAGGTGGCTTAAAGTGACAGAAGTATATTCTCTTATAGCCTGGAGGTTGGAAGTTCAAAATCAAGGTGTCACCAGAGCCATGTTCTCTTTGAATACTCTGGAGAGGAATCTGGTCTTTGCCATTCTATCAGCCCCTGCTGTTGCCAGCAACCCTTGGCCCCTCTAACATGTGGCTGCATCTGCCTTGGTCGTCATAGGGTGTTCTTCCTAGGTGTCCCCTCTTCTACTCTAAGGATACCATGTGGATTAAGAACCCATTCTACTCCAATATGATTTCCTCTTAATTATATCTAAAAGACTCTCCAAAAGGTATCAGATTCAAAATATTAAGGATTGGACGTGAATGCATCTTTTACGGGGTACATAATTCAACTCATAATAATCATATAGGTTGTCTTGGTCAGTTTCTTATTGAAAAGGAACTTTAAAACAGTAATTAGAAGTATGGATTCTGGATAAGCCTGGTAGATAACATTATTTTGTCCTTATGAATTGTATAGCTTAGGAAAATGATTTAACTCACAGGTAACAAGTGCTAATAGTACTGACTTCAAAGGTTTTGGGGATGTTAAATGAAAAAGCAGATCCAGCAAAGTGACAACGACATAATAAACACAAAGTAAATTTTAGGTTTTCTGATTGTTTTTGCCAATTCTACAACTTGTTACCTAGCTTTCTTTGAATGGTTCCATACCATTGAAATTCTCACTAAATTATAGAATATCAAGTGCATTTACCTAGTCAATATGATAAACATAATTTTGGTGAAGGTTTTCTGGAAAATTTGGCACAAATTCAGTAACATTTATCAATTTAGAACTAACCCAAAATGTAGTATAGGCAAGTAGATAGATAGAGGTATATATAGGAAAGTACAGAATTAATAATACCATTTAAAAAAAAACCTCTGCTGAAATTCTCAGGGTAATTAATAGGCTAACATGCATTATGAATCTCTGAGGGGGTTGGGAATAATAATTTATGGTAATTTCCAAACTCATTGTCCATGGACCACATTTTTATGGCTTATCTTGGGAAAATTATGTTCCATAGAACATGCAATGAGAAATAATGTACACAAGTAATTGATAATTGAGATTAAAATAAAGACAATAAAGTTTAAAAATTTATCTATTACAGTATCCTGGATGAAAACTTTTAGAAATTGGTTTTAGGGATTTTGTTATTGAAATTATTTGAACTAAAACCTACAAACAGAATGTTTGGTTTTCTTTGGAAGGCAATATTTTCAAGATGACAGTTTCTCCCAACTTTATCTATAGATTCAATGAAATCCCAATCAAAATTCCAGCAAGGTATTTTATGAATATCAATAAAGTGATTCTAAAGTTTATATGGAGGTAAAAAACTTAAGATAGCCAACACAGTATAAAAAAATCCAGACATCTTACACTGTTTTTTTTTTTTTGCGTGTAGATGTCCAACTGTCCCAACACTATTGCAAGGCCCATCTGTGCTCCACTGTATCGCCATGAGTTTGTTTCTGAGCTCCCTATTCTATTCCATTAATCTATTCGTCTATTCTTGTGCCAGTATCACACAGTCTTGTTTATTATAACTCAGTTTTGTTCTTTTTCAATACTGTGTTGGCTATTTTAAGTCTTTTACCTCCATATAAACTTTAGAATCATCCACCTTCAAGACTTAACTAGAAAGTTGTAACATTCTGGAAAAAGCAAAACTATAAATACAAGAAAATGATCAGTGGTTGCCAAGCTTTATGGGGGGAGAGAGGAGTGAATAGACAGACCAGAGGGTTTTTAGGTTGGGGAAAGTACTACATAGGATACTAAAAAAGTAGGTACTTGTAGGGTTGCATTTTTCCAAACCCAGGGAATGTACAACCAGAAGTGAACCCTAATATAAACTATGGGCTTGGGGTGATAAGGATGTGTCAATGTAGATGCGTCAATTGTAACAAATGGACCACTTGGTGCAGCACACGGATACTGAGGGAGTTTGTGTATATGCAGATACAAGGGACTGTGTGGGAACTCTGTAATTTCCACTCTGCTTTGCTATAAACCTGAACTGCCTTAAGATATAAAGTTCATAAATTTTAAAAGGGCTCATAGACCAATGAGTGACTTATTTCCAAATAATAGTTCTAGTTACAATTATTTTAATTTTTAAATTTAGTGGGGTTATTTTCCCCCTGAAAAAAGGGGAAAAATGAATGAGTATTGTGAAGATTTATGGTCTATGATGGAAAAACTAACCAAAGTTCTTTGTAAATAATGATGAAAGAACTCAAAGTTGGACTTCTTGTATGTAGTTTAAGTATATATTTACTTGGGTTTTATGTCTAATTTTCCTGAGTTCACTGGTGTGCTGGAGTCAGCTCCTAATGGATGACCAGAGCCTAGTGTTTCTTCCTAACTTCACATTTAGTAATGTCTTGTCAGTAGCTTAGAATCAGTTATGGTGGACTTTCAAAGTATGTATACCACAGAATTTGGCAAACTAAAAATCAGTTTTTTTTTCTTTCAAAACTTGGGTGGAAGTGGTTGTTAAGTAGCATATACCAGACTGTAAGTTCTCTGAGGCCTCAAACTGACCAGAGCTTCTTTCTTCTCATTTCATATTCACATGTGGCAAATGGCCTACCTCAGTATTGGAGTTAAAAAATATAGGTTTAATTGATGAAGCCACGCTGAAAATGATTTGCAGAGGTGTTATGATTGAAGCCAGTTGAGAGGATTCACTCTCTGAAGGTGTAAATATAGTGGAACAATGAGGCTGAAATGAATTTGGTACAGCACCTCTCTTAGTAAGAGAAAAAAAAAGGATGCATTTTAAAAGGAGAATTAAAATAGGAAACTTGATGTCATGCATTGTTTGAAAGGAAAAGGTGTAAAAGGAAATCTAGAGTTTTGCATGTTGAAGAGAGCGAGCCAGAGTCCTCATGTTTGGAAGAGTTGCAGAGCAGAATCCCAAAGCAGGAAACTGATGAGTGTGTTGGGGTGCGGAAGCAGAGGCAGGAAGGGTGCGGGTATGGAAGGGCCCCACTTCCTTCAGGGGCTGAGTGGCTCTTCGGGCTTTGGTCTGCCCCATCAGGTCGGTGCCTTGTTTCCTTACATGAAGCACTAGGCTCTCTGGGCTCCATGTACTAATCTGTGAAATGGGTGATAAACCGAGGTAGTCATTTCCAGATGAAAAGTTAAATGCTTTGTGGCTCTTTGAAAAAAAAAAGAGTAAAGGACAGGGACAAGATGATACGTTAAAGAGCAACAAGGCCTATTTTTTCGTGTATGAGAAAGGGTACTGATTATATGGTTAGAAAGGAAGAGATCGAAGGTAGAGAGCAGGTAAACTGTTTAATGGAGGAGGATATTTATAGACTGGAAGGGAAAAGGAATACAAGTAGGGGTACTAAGGCCACCCAAGGATGAAAAAAAAAATTTCTCAAGAAATAATAAGAATCCTCAACATTTATTAAGGATGTACCCTACAGGTACTGTTCTGAATGTTTTGTGTATATCTTTTAATTCTCACAAAACTCAAAAAGATAGGATGTTTTTATTCCTGTTTTACAGTTAAGGATCTGAATGGTTTCTTGCCCAGGAAGCTGCCATGGAGACAGGATTGTAACCCCAAATTCTGACCCTAGGTTGTGTAGGCTGGTAAGCAGAATCTTGAAACTGAAGACCTGTTGGATCACTTACTGGACTGGTTACTTAGTTAAGTACTTAGTGCCTCTTATTCATCAAACAGGAGCAGTGTATTTGTTTCCCGTCTAATTTTTAGAGCTATTGTGAAGCTTAGTTGGGAAACTGTGTTTTAAAAAAGTAAATTATGATCAATATGTAGCCTATTTTTATAAAAAATGGACACATGCCATAAATTTTAGTTTAGAGGATAAAAATTAAGGTTCTCAATCTTGAATGACTTTGATAGCTTCTTTAACATAGACAGGGTCATAAACTGAAAGTGAAGAGACAAAAATCGTTTTGTAAGCTTAAGGGGTGTGGAAAAGATTTGGACAAATTCATACTGGATAATCCCCAGCAGTACTTCTATTTTTACTCTAGTTTGATAATAGGAAATTTGCCAGAGCATAATAAAGGAAATTCCAGATTATGATTTAGCAGATATTCTTATGCTGGTTTCAGTACCATTCTACTTTCTCTACAGTCTGTCAACATTCATACCATCCCACGTGAGTGCAGCGTGTCACACATCCAATTGCACTCACTATGGAAACCAAGATTCCTCATGAGATTCTGAACATTAGGATGACAACAACATTGGATACATATACCCACACAAGAGCTTTTCTTTCTGAGTTTTCTTTTTCTTCTTTGGCTAAGACAAGAAAATGCAGAAATAAAGCCTGAGGGGGTTTGGTTTTGATTTTTTTGGTTCGTTTGAACCTGAATTTGCTTCTATTTTAATGCTGCTATGTTTAATCCAAAGTATTCTCCTTTTTATTTTTTGCAATGCAGCAAATCTTAACAGCACAATGAAAGCATGGTTGGAAAGCATTATTATTATTATTATTATTGTTTGTTATTTTGGCTCAAAGATTAAAAAAAGACAAATGGAAAGTTACGTCTGTGCTAACCCACAACTGGAAAGCCCTCTTCAGTTAAAGCCTAATCCCTGGCTGGAGGCCATGTGTGAATAAACCCCAGAGATAACATAAAAACACCTTTCCAGGCATCCTCTGAGACAGAGGATGTTCAATCAGATTCCAAGAACTCCAGAACATGTGCTTTACAGAGAGAAAGCCAAAATACAAACTTTCCTGTAAGAACTGCAAATACCATATGGAAAATTGATCCCATAAACTAAGAAGAAAAACATACTAAAATAAAGGAATGACTTTTAAATCCCACTATGCCATTTAAGGGATACAGTCCAGTCTTTTATCCTAATTTCAAAAAAAAAGTATGATTGAATTAAAGGGGAAGATTTAACTAGTAATTCAAATACCATTTCTCATTCTCTTAACAAACCTTATATAGACTCTTACCTTGTCTTGCTTACAAAGTAAAACAGTTTTCAAGAGAGAGAGAGAGAGAGATCATTACTTTCATGGGTTTCCCGCATTATATGGTATTTGGGGTGAGTGTTTCCTTCCAAATAAAGCTGTAGGATGGTAGCAAATTTAACTTGTTTCAGTTGTAAGGAATCTCCCAATGTAGGGACAATAGAGAGGCCATAGTCTCTGTATTTGGGAAATTTTCTATTTATTATATTTGTTTATAATTATTAACACAGAGTAGAGTTCAATGGTGAGATTATAACATATAATCAGCATAAACTTTATCCTTACATAAAGTGATTATTTTACATAATTTTTACTATTATTTCCAAATGCAAAAAGAATCATGGCATTTTATCAAATCTTCTATTTTTCATAAGGCCTTATGCTTTGCTTGTTTAAAATATTTAAAAATTTTACTTTAGTCAATTTGAGCACACTTACTTTTATTGTCCCTTTAAGATAATTCTATTATCTTCCGGAAGATTACTTCTATTTGTGTTTTGCAATTTTCCAGTGTATGCTTATCTTGTGCAGGGATGTTTTTCTTTTCTGTTTCTTATGGGAAGTCCATTGACTGGCTTGTAACATTATCCCTCTCGACTAGATCTGCCTTTATATCTGCTCTGTACTCTATGAATAGCATGAGTTCTGGATCAAATTGCATATTAATCCTTTCTTCAAGATTCCCACAGTAGAAAAACAGGGTAAACTTAAACTCTATACTAAACAAGCAGGATTGTGGTCTTTATTTATTCCAAGGAAATTTTGATTTTTCTTTCCAGAACTCTGGGAAGAGTAAATCTCCCTTGCCATGGCCACAATGTATGCGCTCCTACTCCCAGTGAAGCCCAGCTTTCATGAATTCTAACTGTGTCTGGACCTGCCAGCTCCAGCCCTTGCCTCACAGTGGGAAGGCCTATTCCCCCACTCCCCTTGTGCAGACAGGGACGCCGAGCTCCTTTCCCTCTGGGCCCTGTGCACATCTCACGATCCTTCAGGGTCTGGGCAAGATGAGTTTGTCTCCTGCCTTTCAGTATCCTCTCCACAGGTGGCATCTATGGATTTCCCTTTCTTTCCTGTAAATTCAATGTAGTAAACTCAAATTCAGCATTTTGGGCAGTTTGTAGTAAGTGTTCCTGTCATTTTTCTGGAAATGGAAATATGAAAGGACCTCCAATGCACAAATTTAGACACTTCTGTAATCAATGCATAACTAACTCTTATCATTGTTTTTCCATGGCCTGCCTTTATTAGTCATTTTTAATAATATAATTCTACCTTCAAACTCATCACACAAAGTGGTACTTAGGATCTTGATGATAAGGTAGAACAGTGGGAAAATGGCAACACAGCAGTCACAAGGAATGATCCATATGCATGGATCTTAGCAATACTAAGTGTTAAAAAGTTCCGAAAGATTACAAATGCCATTATATACACTTCAGAAAGTTATAAAAAACAAATTAAATCAAGAGAATATTGAGTACTGGCTTCAGGATGAAGGTTACCTGTTGTGATGCTATCTTGAAGGCAGATACAAGAATACAATGATCAGAATAAGGAACTTTGTATAGTTAGATGTCAAGTCAAAATAATATAATGTAAAATTAAGAGATTATCACACACTCTGATTATGGCATTTGTTTTGTTTGTATTCTCAAGCAGTTCTAGAATGTCTGCTATTTGTGGGACTAGAAACAAAAATGTCTACTTCCAAGTAGGGAGGTATTCAGGTCCTTTTTTTTCCAGTCTCTTTATGACAGAAATAACTGACAACAATGAAATCAATTCATGGCTTATTTCATTTAAGGTGGATTTCCTGGGTTGGGCAGACACTTCATGGTTCTATAGAAAAGTAAACGACTGACATTTTGGTCAGAAATGTGTCTCACAGAAACTTGGAAAGCACAGCATGTATTATTTGTGACAATAAATGTGAAATTAAACATTTTGAGAGAGGTGAAGGAAAGTTGTTATAGAAAAATAACAGAAAATATAGAAAAAAAAATAATTCCCAGGAAAAAAAATGTTATTCCCACCTTTTTTTCCAGCGGGAGGAAAAACTAATCAACTATTTGGTGAATGTCTTGGAAATCTATGATTGTTAAGTGGACAGAGTACCCTGGAACTGATCACCAATTCAGATGCTCTAACTTCCAGAATGTTCTCTCTGCCTTCTCTCTGGTCTGGGAGTTTTCAAGAATAGACTAGTTATTAGATGAATTTTCAAAAATGGGTTAACTTCCAGTCAGGATGGTGTAGGCCTTTCTCCCTGCTCCCCTGCTGAGCACAACTATAAACCCTGGAAATATCAGAAGGGGTGACTTCAGTATAGTGGCAACACTTCTTACATTTCCCAACCCAACGAAGACAGTGACCCCGATTTCTCATTTTTCAACTCCCAACCTAACAACGGAAGTCAGGTAGGCTCATTTCCCTGCAAGAAGGAATGAGATTCTTCCTGACAACCTCAGGGAAGCCCAACATCACTCAGAATGGATCGGGATCCCCACCAACGATAAGCAGCCACTGGAAACGCCCTCTTATTGGTTGTATAAGCAAATGCTCATCCATTAGGCCTTTTTCCTCTCTGTTATCTTCGGTTTTGACTCATATGTGAGTGATCTTTGTTTGAGGGAACCCTGAAGTGAAAATTGAGGATGCTTTCTTCCAAAGAGAATTTATTTTTTGCCTCTGCTGTGAGAAAGGGCTCACTACCCATTAAAAATCGTATAATCTTCATGTAGCCTGTCTTGACACAAGAGTCTTTGGTTCGGCTCTCTGGGCTTCAAGTCTGAGTTTTAGGATCTCAGTGCCCATATGGTTACTGGCCAGCATTAGCATTTACTTACAAATCTGAGTCTCAGTTTCCTTTTCTCTATCATAAAATATTAATTCTTTAGAGATCATGGATGCACTAATCATTATATTTTATCTAGAATCCATTTATTTGTAGCAACATAGACCTTTAGAGCAACTGGTCTGATTATTGCACAAAGCAACAGACTTTCTGATTACTTCGATTGATGTATGCTGGTGATTGCAAAAAATTGCTGGCTGAGAAGCACTAGCATTCATAGTCAAGGCATTAAAGAATATTTAGGAAGGATTGTGGTGAGTGGGTGGAGAGTGTGAGGGGGATAAAGGGGCAAAAAATATCTCAGTAATATAAGTTGGTCATGGGGATGGTAGTACAACATGGCCAATATAACCAATGGTTCTGTGACATCTTTCTATGTCAACGGATAATTGTTCCACTAGTTGGGGTGAGGATTTAACCGTGTGTGTAACAGTTGAACCACTGTGTTGTATACTTGAAACCAACATAATATTGTGTATCAACTATACTTCAATTAAAAAAAATTCATTTCGATTAATTTTTTTACAAATAATCCGCAACTGTACTTAAGTTTAACTAGATGAACATCATTTTTTTTCCATTTGAGATTAAAGTTCATTTAAAAATATACCCAACTTAAATAGATACTTCAGTGCATGTTCCAAATGATTCTTTTTAATGGTTACCTAAATATTTTACCATGTGGGAAAAAAATTTAATCCATATTAAACTTAGTAAGAATTAGAAGCCAAATTCAAGTGCATACATTCATGGGGACAAGCAATCATTCTCTTTAAAACTCTATTGAAACTTAATTTACCCTAAATAAAAGGTGTTATATAAACAGTAGTGTTTTTTTTTTTTTTGAATCTGAATGGCAAGTGTTTATTCAGCAGCTTTTTGGTTTAAACTGATTGCTAATAATGACTGGCAACTTTGATGATATAATAGGGAGGAAAAAACCTTCAGTTCCTAACAATGCTACTGTCTGTTCCTAAGTGGCTTTATGAGTTATTAGGAGTCCCATGTTTTTAATGGTAATATTGCATTGATTCTATAGGAATATGCAGCAATACTGGGGTGGGGCAAATAAAATAGGAAAATAGAAATGGACAGGGGCAAGAAAAATAGATAACTGCACATATATATTGTTTTAATATAATGTATAATCAAATCCTAATTTTGTAGAGTATTTATCTGGTTATATAAAATGCTAATACAATGCAAATAATTATATGAGATTGTGGCATCAATTTCCAACTTTATGGCCTCCTTACTTCTTCTATAAAGTGTTTCAAATACTATCATATGCCTTCTGAATTTTAACAATAACACATTTTAACACAGTTTTTCTCTAATTGTTTCATGTTTCCCAGGACTACCTTATCAGATGTAAACATGCCTCTTGAGTTTATGCTCTATGTTATACATCAATTTGATTATTGAAGTTCTATTTAAAACTAAAACATTAAATGACTGTAGATAACATAACGTTGATTAGTTTAAATAATAATTTCAAGAAGAATGAAAGGCTACTTTGTGTTAACAAAAATTTTAAACAATTATTTATCTCAAGTAATGTATAAATGAGAAATGATTGTGTTTGTAATCATAGTTTTGCAAAGGTATAAGTATTCTTCACTTTTGAAGATCGGTTTGTTCTTGAGAGGTTTTGTTAAAATGTAGTTAAAAAAACATGATTTCATGATTTACAGTGTGACTCATCACTAGAATTGATCATTTTGTGAGTTGGAAAATTTACAAATGATTTTGCCCTATTTGGTAAATTCAGAATTCCTTTTTTTTTTTTTTTGGTGTATAAATGTATATGCACCAAAATGAAAATTTGAAGAACTCATCACAAACCTGTGTGTGGTATAATTTGTAGAATATTCAAAAGGCCTTTGCCATTTCCTGGCTATTATTTATTATCTTGTCAATCTGTGAAAAGCAAGATTTTTAAAACATTTTGGATAGTGTATAACTCCATTTGTCCCTCATGAATATCATGAATATTCATGCAAATAATTGGCTATAATTTTAAAATAGATATTAAGGATTTACACCTACTCTATAAACATTTCTGTGAGAGATTGTCTTAGCTAAAGATACCCAGGCTCTTAATTTCCTCTTGGAGAGTAAGTTCTTAGTTTTAGTATTTTATATGTACTACTGTTCTAGATAATAATTAGTATGGTCTCCATGTTAGAGTAGCATGTTACCATTAGAAAATTTGCTTTACTTAATTAATCAAATTTAAGTTTCCATTTGACTGTTTTCATTTCGCTGCAATTTATATTAAGAAAATGGTTCATAGCTGCCCAAACAGTCTGAGTTTATCTTATTTGTATTTTAACAATTGATAAACCTTCTATACTTTAAAGGAAATTATTCTATCTCCAGAATGTAAATAAAAATAATAATCAATATTAGATGTATAGGTAATAAAATTCACGAGGATGAGCAGTAATGATATGAATTACATTAGCTTGCCTTATTATTTACATTTTTGTGTTGCTAGTTAAGAGAAAGGCAAAGTATTACCTATCCTTTATTTTCTTAGTAAAAAGAGCTTCTTTTTTAGCCATAACATTTCTAGAAGTTTAATAATTCTAAGTAAATAACACTTAGGAATGTACAAATAGCTAAAATTTAGTTTTTCTCTCTTGTATAGACTTTGACTGAGCAAATTTCCATAATCCAATAGTTATACTTCTAATACTTTAATTGGGAACATTTAGAGAAGTGAATGTGCTACATTATCCTGTAATTGGAGCTTCAGTTAGCATAATGATGGCCTTTTGCCAAACTTAATTCTGACAAGCGACATTGGCATAATGTATTAAATGCCAAGCCACAGAAACAGCACCCCAGAAAAAGGGGCTGATGATTCAAGCTTGGCAGAGTCTCCTTGTGCTCAACGTTAAGAACTATCTTACAGGCTGGTCATAAGTGTTGGAAAAGGAAGAATTCTTCCTTGCAACATGTTGCTTGAATTCAAAAACATAATGGAGATGTGAGAAAGACTGTTGATAATTCCAGATCTAGGAAATAAGGTCAAGAGATGAACTTGGAAGCTACGAATAAATAAAAGCCATAAATGATCATATAATGATTTTTTTTGAGTTTTTAGATAGTTTCTGTCTGAGGACTATTGGGCCTTATCCTCTGTCTTTTTCAGTAATTTTTTGACTCTGTTTAGGTTGGTTAATTTCTCATTAAAGCTATGAGATGAATAAATTTTAAAAGGTAACAAACGTTATAGGAAAATTCATGAGTAATTTCAATTCAACTCATGCCCTTACCATTTGATCTTGTCCTTATAACCAGAGTTACTTGCACATGACATTCCTAGATACTACTGAGTGGAGTTCAGTGTACCTGAGTATTAAAATGATATTCTCTATTACCAAAAGAGTTTTTCTGAAATCATATATTATATCCCAGGGAAATCAGAATATATGAACATACAATAATACAGGTAATGATGAGAAAAAATTTTATTTTGACATAGCAATAACTTCTACCTACCATCTTAATATATGTACTGACTATCCATTTCTGCAACATTTTCTTTTTGTGCCTCCAATGTCTTTTCTATATCTGGTTTTATATAGGCACTTTTCCAAAATATATCTGCATGTGTTTTTCCTTTCCACTAAAATGGAAAAAAATAATCTAATAGAAAAAGAAAGTTTATGTTGAGTACTGGGAAATAATTTTTTTTTCATAGGAAAAGAGAAACATATTTGTATTTAAAATATATTGTTTTTGTAACCAATATTCATCTTTAAAATGTTTAAAATATGTTTGGTTAATTAAAAAATACTCTGTGATTAGCAAGAGGAAGCTATTTGGAATTTTAATAAAATTTCAGCTCAAATATGAGGGAGTTATAAAACACATAAGCAAATTTCATAAACTGGAAATGCTTTAAGGGTGCATAAAAACTGAACCATCATTTAAAAGATAAAAAAGTCCTCTTGCAGTGATTCTCACCATTCCAGAATATCTTTTAAAGAGTAGAAAGGACTTTTTATGAGAACAGAGAGTAGGTTAGTGTCATAATACTACTAACTCTGATTATGATTATGGCAGTATTAAATAGAGAGACAGTAACACAGGTTACAAGCTTGGGTTCTAGAGATACTTGTTTTTGAATTGCAGTTCCTATATACTTATAGCTGTCCATGCTATTTTATTTACTTTCACTTTTAGGATAATAATATTACATATCATGGGGTAGTTATTATTTCTTAAACATCTGTGAGAAATTGTGAAAGAACAGATGGTATCTTTCCCTTTCTGGATTATTTTTGAAGAGGGAGACTGAGACTAACGATGATTCATTTTCAGGGAAATATATCAAGCTTTTAATATTAAAGGTATCTGTACTAAATTAGTAGACTAGAACTTAAATATTAGCAAGTGTCCTTTATAGCCTCCAATGGGCCTAACAAACCGTGCTACATTGCACTGGAGAGAGAAAAGGAGAATAGAATTTGCTTTGCAATCTCAGGTGGCTTCGAAGGAACTGACTTCAAAACGAAGGCACCCAAGGATGTTGAAGAAATATTACTAAGGAAAGGAAGGAAAGCATAAATAGAATTAGGCATTTCATTTTCTTAAATGAAGGACATAAAATGGTTTCATTTCACATTCCATTCTGACAAACTGGTACTCTCCATTGAGTTCTACTTTGAAAATATCTCTGAGATGATGTTCATTTTCTTCAGGAGAGTGAATGGATTACCAATGTCTGTTACAGGTGAGGAGAGAGGAGATAGTGACACGTAGTTCATCAGACACTTTTTTATTCCAGATTATAGAGTAAAAGAACCTTAAAATTGGGACATTCCCAGAGATAATATAATTCCCCTTTCAATCTTGTTAGAATCTTCCACATGTCTGAAATATAAGTCACATGGCCAACTAGATTTTGAGTTTCTTCAGAACAAAAACTAGGAAGAACAGGTTGAATTTGCAGGCAAAAAATACTGAGTCAATAAAAATGATTATTTCTAACAAGTAAAGCTCTGCAATAGTGAATATGCTTCCTTTTAGGTAGTCAGTATCCCTTCTGAGGAATTGTTCAAGAGAAGGCTTGACATATATTTCCTGAATTAAATGGAAGTGATTAGAATAGGTAATTTAGTTTCCAATCTATTTTTAAAATTCAATAATTTCACAATTGTTGTAAGTACCTGTCCTAACAGTATTACACAGGAAATAGACATTTATTAAAAATTAATTCCTCATTCAAAAATTCAAAATAGAACATAGACTGTACTGCTTGATAACCCCAAACATCAAAGCTTCTATAATGAAACCCTAAAATGTAGTCTTCAAATGTAAGATAATTATGATGAACTGTAAAAGTATGCTTGAGCAATACTGTGAAGGTGAAAATAATGAGTAATAAAAATTAAACTAGTAACAGATTAGATATGGCAAGATTTTTAAGACATACTCTAAAATAGATAATGTTCTTGTGTTATAGAATATGAATGACGAGCCTCCTGTATGTAACCCATCACATTTGGAAACTCAGATTGTTTCCACTATTAAGATTCCTTTTATTCAGCTGAACTGTTCAGACAAAGATTCTCCACAGCAAGAGCTGAGCTATTCAATTGTTGGAGGTAAGACATGATTTCAAATAAGTCACTCCTATGCTATTTAAAAGATGCCCATGTGAGATATTTTATAACTTTTGGAAAGATATCATGAAACATATTTTTAAATAAGAACTTAAGACAATAGAAATAATATAATACATAATGTAGTTTTATTACCTCATCATTCTCAGGAAATACAAATAATCAGTTCACACTTTGGAGACAAGGTGTTGATCCTCCTTCTCTGGCCACCACTCAGAATTTCCAGTATGATGCGTATCAAGGGATTCAGGATCCTATGGCTTTCCAGCTACTTATTGAAGTTACTGATGAATTAGGTGGGAATAAAGCTAGTCAGCTGTCAGCCACCACAACAGTCGTAATTCATGTGTTTCCTTGGACCACACTGCAGCCAACTTTTTCCACAAAAACAACTACAGCTACAGTAAGTACTTAATGATGAAATATAAGTCTAAAGTAGTGTGAATTATTAATAAACACAGAATGTATTTGGGAACTCTTATAAGAGTTATATTTTGGCAATGAAAGACAAAATGAAACAGTTATTTTAATACATTAGAATTCATACCATCAAAATTAAGAGAAATTATTGTAGCTATCAGTTATTATTTTGAGTCAAGGCAAATACATCAGTGTTAATAATTTTATAGGCCCATGTGCTATTATTTAATTTATATTCTAGTAATTCAGTTGACTCTCATCACAGTATACTTTTCCCTATTAAAATGAAAACTCATGAAGTTTTTCTTACATAGCGCCATAGAAGGTTTATAAAAATATATGACATTTGTTTCTTTTAAAGGTATACAGTCTCACTGGAAGACAGGTGTTCACTTAGAATAATTTAAATATGTAATAAACAGTGTCAAATGAAAGTGAAATTATTTAACTTTGAGTTTGAAAATAAAGTAAGTTTATTTGGGCTGAGATAGTAAGTTCTCCATAAATAGAGGAGGGAAAAATAATGTAGTTCTTTAAGAACAAATATTCGTTTTCTTTTTTCAAGTAGAGAAGAAAAGCTTTATAAGGAAAAGGAGTAGAATTATCCTGGACAGAATATGACATTTTCTGGGGAATGTTGAGAAAGCAGTGAGGCTGGGGGCTAGATTTGTGTCAGGAAAATAAAGCTCACTTGTGGATATGTAAAATATTTGAGCATGGGACATCTTGAATGTAAAGATGAGAAGTCTGTATGATTAAAAAGACAGAAATGTATAACATTTTCACAGCAGAAAGACCCACAGCGCCTCATTAACTTTGCTAATGTGGAAATAAAGACAAAATCAATGATGTGATAGAATTGGTTAGTGTGGAATATGCTGGTTGATTTCAAACAGGTGGAGTTTAAACAGCCAAGTAGATATTCATATCCATGCCCTCACTAACATTATTATGATGTTCTTTATATAACTGAGCTTACAAAATGAAAGATATTTGAATTAAAATAGCCATCTGTTGAACAAGTCACAGAAAATTCCTCCCATTGCTTGACTTCACAGTCAAGAAGTTTTGCATTAGCTATACAAAATCATCATAATGCAATTTGAATATTCTCGATCCAAAGAAAACAAAAAAATTGGATTACGGTGGTGTAGGACTGGTAATGCTCCCAAGTGCCTAGCAGAAGGAAATTAAAATTCTCTCCGTGGGAAGGTAACAGTATCCTAGGCTTCCAATTATTTCTAACAATTTTTCAATCCAGTAAACACTACATGATTAAATATAGCGAGGCATATGAGAAAATAAGATGCCATAACTAAGAGGCAACAAAACCACAAAAAGCAGAAACAGATACATAGTAATTACAGAAATGTAAAAAAACTAATTGTAATACAATTATGCCTATTAAGTTCAAGAGATATAAACCAAGTTTGAAATTTGGTTTGGGGTATTGGAGACTATGAAAGTAACAGAATATTTGAAAATATATCATATACATCTAGAAATTAAAAAAACAATTACTGAAATTAAAACTTGATCATATTGACATATAGAATATGTAAACACTGTGTCTGACAATTACAAAATATATGTTTTTTTAAACATTACAAAATCTGATTGTATATTAGGCTATAGAGCAAGTATCAATACATTTCAGTGGATTGAAATCATGTTTGGTATTACCTGTGACCTTAAATAATTATGCTAGAGATAAAAACAAACAGGTTTACGATTAGCAGACGTAATGTTGGGGGGGCATGGAGAGGGCTGTCAACTCAGAGAAGACAAGTAGTGACTCTATAGCATCTCACTACACTGATGGACACTGACTGTAATGGGGTTGGTGGGGGGAACCTGATGAAGGGGATAGTTTAATCACCATAATATTGCACATGTAATTGTAGATTAATGATATGAAAATAAATTTAAAAACAAACAAACAAACAGGTATCTAGAGAATTCACTGTATCTTCAGAAGACAAGGGAATACAGAATATTTTGAAATGGATAAATGAAAATACTGCATAATAAAACTGTGCGATGAAGTTAAAACAGAATTGAAGACAATATATTTCTGCGTAAGTACCATTTTAACTTCATCTCCCAAATTTTAGTATGTAGTATTTTTGTTATCATTCAAAAATATTACCTTTCTCCTTAACACTTCATTTTTCCCTCCATGTTATTTAAAACTGCACTTTCTATGAAGTTAGAAATAGTACAGCACAATAAACTCACATAGAATATTTAAAAATAAAATAATGAGATAACTAAAATTAATGAAATAGAAAGCAAATACATATAAGCAAGATAAAAATTGATTATGTGAACATAATAATAAAATCTACATTACTCTGAGGAGGCTATTAAAGACAACAGTGAAATCATACTATACTAATGTCAAGAAGAAAAAGGGAATGTCATTAGGTCTTGCAACCCTTCAAAAAAGAATCCTAAGACAATACTTTGAAGGACCTTGTCAATAAATTTGATTAAAAAAAAAAATCAAGGTCAGACTTCCGGGAAGATGGTGGCATGAGCAGGGCTGCAGAAATCTCCTCCCAAAACTATATATATCTATGAAAATACAGCAAATACAACTATTCCTAAAAGAGAGACCAGAATACACAGGAAAGGGCACAGCGTGCAGCTACACCTGAGAGGACTCAGCACCCCATGAGGCGGGTAAGATATGGAGTTGCGACCGGCAGGACCCGAGCACTCCCCCACCCCAGCACACCGGCAGGAGGAGAGGATTCAGAGCTGGGAGGGAGTGGAAGAACACCCTGTGAAATAACCAGCCCCGGTGATCTGCACGGGGAGTGCTGACACACATCGCGCGGTGTAGTGGAGATTGGAGAGACAGAGGGTGCAGGATCTGAGTGGGGAATGCACCAGGGTGCTTGCAGCCGGCTCTCGGGGAAGGAAAGAAAAAAAAAAAGCGTGCGCTTTTTTCAGCAGTCTTAAAGAGACATGAGCCCAGCGGAGGAGAAAGATGTCCGGGCACACTCAGCCCAGCAGGCTGGGAGTCCTGGGGAGTTTTGGACCACTTTGCTGGTGACTGGGAAAGGGTGGCCGCACTTACACTTCCCACAGAGATCAACAGCCTCCCATTCGTTCCCACCCAGCCAGAGCTATAAAGGGCCTTGCAGAGTGGTGCGGCCACGGCTGTGGAATAGTGGAGCACCAGCGCCACCTATAGCAACCCCACAGAATCTCCTCCCGGTGGGCGTTTTTTTGCTGTTGTTGTTTTGTTTTGTTTTGTTTGTATTGTTTTTTGTTTTTTCTTCTCTTTCTTTTTTCTTTTCTTTCTTTTTTTTTCTTTCATTCTTTTTTTTTTCTTTTTAAAGTCTTAAAGAGCCCAGCTGACATACATGGCAACTACCAGTGACCACTTCTATAGCCATGAAAAGACAGGGGAATATGGTCCAGACTAAGATCAACCAGACACACCCAGAGAGGGAGCCTGAAGGGATGGAAATTCATAGTCTTCCTGAAAAAGAATTCAGAATAAAAGTCATAACCATGCTGGTGGATCTACAGAGAAATGTGCAAGAGCTGAGGGAGGAAGTGAGGGAAGTGAGGAAAGACAATGCAGAAATCAGATAAGCGTTCGATGGGCTAAACAGCAGACTGGATGAGATGCAAGAGACTGTTAATGGAATAGAAATCAGAGAACAGGAATACAGAGAAGCTGAGGCAGAGAGAGATAAAAGGATCTCTAGGAATGAAAGAATATTAAGAGAACTGTGTGACCAATCCAAATGGAACAATACTCGCATTATAGGAGTACCAGAGGAAGAAGAGAGAGGAAAAGGGATAGAAAGTGTCTTTGAAGAAATAATTGCTGAAAACTTTCCCACACTGGGGAAGGAAATAGTCTCGCAGTCCACGGAAGCCCACAGATCTCCCAACACAAGGGACCCAAGGAAGACAACACCAAGACACATAATAATTAAGATGGCAAAGTCAAAGATAAAGACAGAGTATTAAAGGCAGCTGGAGAGAGAAAAAAGATCACCTACAAAGGAAAACCCATCAGACTATCATCAGACTTCTCAACAGAAACGTTACAGGCCAGAACAAAATGGCATGATATATTTAACGTAATGAAACAGAAGAGCCTCGAACCAAGAATATTGTATCCAGGACGATTATCATTTAAATATGACAGAGGGATTAAACAATTTCTGGACAAACGAAAGTTGAGAGAGTTTGCCTCTCATAAACCACCACTACAGGATATCTTAAACGGACTGCTCTAGAGGGAAGCACCCCTAACGCTAAAAAGATGTCACCAGAGAAAAATAAAATCATAGCAAAGAAAGCAGACCATCCAAATACTAACTAAAACCAAAGAATAAAACACCTAGTACATAAATAATGGAGGAGGAAGAATAGGAAGGGAGAGATAAAGAAACATCAGACGCTGTTCACAATAACTTAACAAGAACGTTAAGTTAGATTGTTAGATAGTAAAGAAGCAACCCTTGAACCTTTGGTAACCAGGAATCTAAAACCAGCAATGGCAATAAGTACATATCTATCAATAATCACCCTAAATGTAAATGGACTAAATGCACCAATCAAAAGACACAGAGTAACAGAGTGGATAAAAAAGCAACACCCATCTATATGCTGCTTACAAGAGACTCACCTCAAACCCAAAGATATACACAGACTAAAAGTGAAGGGATGGAAAAAGATATTTCATGCAAACAACAAAGAGAAAAAAGCAGGTGTTGCAGTACTTGTATCAGACAAAATAGACTTCAAAATGAAGAAAGTAGCAAGAGATAAAGAAGGACATTACATAATGATAAAGGGGTCAGTCCAACAAGAAGATATAACCATTATAAATATATATGCACCCAACACAGGAGTACCAGCATATGTGAAACAAATACTAACAGAATTGAAGGAGGAAATAGACAGCAATGCATTCATTTGAGGAGACTTCAACAAACTACTCACTCCAAAGGACAGATTCAACAGTCAGAGAATAAGTAAAGACAAAGAGACACTGAACAACACACTAGAACAGATGGACCTAACAGACATCTACAGAACTCTGCACCCAAAAGCAGCAGGATACACATTCTTCTCAAGTGCACATGGAACATTTTTCAGAATAGACCACATTCTAGGCCACAAAAATAACCTCAGTAAATTCAAAAATATTGAAATCTTACCAACCAACTTCTCAGATCACAAAGGTATAAAATTAGAAATAAATTTCAGAAAGAAATCAAAAAGGCTCACAAATACATGGAGACTTAACAACATTCTCCTAATGAATCAATGGGTTAACGACCAAATCAAAACATAAATCAAAGAATATATGGAGACTAATGACAACAACAACACAAAGCCACAGCTTCTGTGGGATGCAGCAAAGGCAGTTCTAAGAGGAAAGTATATTGCAATCCAGGCCTATTTAAAGAAGGAAGAACATTCCCAAATGAACAGTCTAAAGACACAATTACTGAAATTGGAAAAGGAATAACAAAAGAGGCCCAAAGTCACCAGAAGGAGGGACATAATAAAGATCAGAGAGGAAATAAATAAAATTGAGAAGAATAAAACAATAGAAAAAATCAATGAAACCAAGAGCTGGTTCTTTGAAAAAATAAACAAAACAGATAAACCCCTAGCCAGACTCATTAAGAGAAAAAGAGAATCTGCACACATAAACCGAATCAGAAATGAGAAAGGAAAAATAACAATGGACCCCACAGAAATACAAAGAATTATAAGAGAATATTATGAGCATCTATATGCTAACAAGCTGCAAAACCTAGAAGAAATGGACAACTTCTTAGAAAAATACAACCTTCCAAGACTGACCAAGCAAGAAACAGAAAAACTAAACAGACCAATCACCAGCAACGAAATTGAAGCAGTAATCAAAAAACGACCCAAGAACAAAACCCCCAGACCTGATGGACTCACCTCTGAATTCTACCAGACATATAGAGAAGAAATAACACCCATGCTCCTTAAAGTTTTCCAAAACATAGAAGAGGAGGGAATACTTACAAACTCATTCTATGAAGCCGGCATCACTCTAATACCAAAACCGGGCAAAGACCTCATCCAAAAAGAAAATTACAGACCAATATCCCTGATGAATGTAGATGCAAAAATACTCAACAAAATATTAGCAAACGGAATTAAAAAATACATCAAGAAGATCATACACTATGGTCAAGTGGGATTCATCCCAGGGATGCAAGGATGGTACAACATTCGAAAATCTATCAACATCATCCACCACATCAACAAAAAGAAGAACAAAAACCACATGATCATCTCCATAGATGCTGAAAAAGCATTTGATAAAATTCAGCATCTATTCATGATTAAAACTCTCAGCAAAATGGGTATAGACAGTAAGTACCTCAATATCATAAAGGCTACATATGACAAACCCACAGCTAACATCATACTTAACAGCAAGAAGCTGAAAGCTTTTCATCTAAGATCGGGAACAAGACAGGGATGCCCACTCTCCCCTCTGTTATTCAACATAGTACTGGAGGTCCTAGCCACGGCAATCAGACAAAACAAAGACATACAAGGCATCCAGATTGGTAAAGAAGTCAAATTGTCACTATTTGCAGATGACATGATACTGTACATAAAAAACCCTAAAGACTCCACTCCAAAACTACTACAACTAATATCTGACTTCAGCAAAGTTGCAGGATACAAAATTAACACACAGAAATGTGTTGCTTTCCTATACACTAACGATGAACTAACAGAAAGAGAAATCAGAAAAACAATTTCATTCACAATTGCATCAAAAAGAATAAAATACCTAGGAATAAACCTAACGAAGGAAGTGAAAGACCTGTACTCTGAAAACTACAAGACACTCCTAAGAGAAATTAAAGAGAACACTAACAAATGTAAATTCATCCCATGCTCTTGGCTAGGAAGAATAAATATTGTCAAAATGGCTATACTACCTAAAGCAATCTACAGATTCAACGCAATCCCTATCAAACTACCAACAGCTTTCTTCAATGAACTCGAACAAATAATTCTAAAATATCATATGGAACCACAAAAGACCCCGAATAGCCAAAACAATCCTGAGGAGGAGGAATAAAACAGAGGGAATTACACTCCCTGACTTCAAGCTCTACTACAAAGCCACAGTAATCAATACAATTTGATATTGGCACAAAAACAGACCCACAGACCAGTGGAACAGAATAGAAAATCCAAACATTAACCCAAGCATATACAATCAATTAATGTTTGATAAAGGAGCCTTGGATATACAATGGGGAGAGGACAGCCTCTTCAGCAGCTGGTGTTGGAAAAACTGGACAGCTACATGTAAGAGAATGAAACTGGACTACTGTCTAGCCCCATACACAAAGGTAAACTCAAGGTGGATCAAAGACCTGAATGTAAGTCATGAAACCATAAAACTCTTAGAAAAAAACATAGGCAAAAATCTCTTGGACATAAACATGAGCGACTTCTTTATGAGCATATCTTCCCGGGCAAGGGAAACAAAAGCAAAAATGAACAAGTGGGACTATATCAAGCTGAAAAGCTTCTGTATAGCAAAGGACACCATCAGTAGAACAAAAAGACATCCTATAGTATGGGAGAATATAGTCATAAATGATGTATCTGATAAGGGGTTGACATCCAAATATACAAAGAGCTCACGCACCTCAACAAACAAAAAGGAAATAATCCAATTAAGAAATGGGCACAGGACATGAATAGACACTTCTTTAAAGAAGAAATTCAGATGGCCAGCAGGCACATGAAAAGATGCTCCACATCGCTAATCATCAGAGAAATGCAGATTAAAACCACAATGAGATATCACCTCACACCAGTGAGGATGGCCAACATCCAAAACACAAACAACAACAAATGTTGGCGAGGATGTGGAGAAAAGGGAACCCTCCTGCACTGCTGGTGGGAATGCAAATTAGTTCAACCATTGTGGAAAGCAGTATGGAGGTTCCTCAAAAAACTCAAAATAGAAATTCCATTTGACCCAGGAATCCCACTCCTAGGAATTTACCCTAATAATGCAGCAGCCCAGTTTCAAAAAGACAGATGCACCCTTATGTTTATTGCAGCACTATTTACAGTAGCTAAGACATGGAGGCAACCTAAGTGTCCATCAGTAGATGAATGGATAAAGAAGATGTGGT
>JAQQAC010008880.1:5954308-6125219 GCA_029783875.1 Phataginus tricuspis | reverse complement strand
TATACACAATGGAATATTATTCAGCCATAAGAAGAAAACAAATCCTATCATTTGCAACAACATGGATGGAGTTAGAGGGTATTATGCTCAGTGAAATAAGCCAAGCTGAAAAAGACAAGTATCAAATGATTTCACTCATATGTGGAGTATAAGAACAAAGAAAAAAACTGAAGGAACAAAACAGCAGCAGACTCACAGAACCCAAGAACGGACTAATAGTTACCAAAGGGAAAGGGACTGGGGAGGATGGGTGGGAAGGGAGGGACAAGAGGGTAAAAGGGGCATTACGATTAGCAGATGTAATGTTGGGGGAGCGCGGTGAGGGCTGTACAACTCAGAGAAGACAAGTAGTGACTCTATAGCATCTCACTACATGGACAGTGACTGTAATGGGGTTGGTGGGGGGGACCTGATGAAGGGGGTAATTTAATCACCATAATATTGCACATGTAATTGTAGATTGATGATACCAAAATAAATTATAAACAAAAAAAGGAAGGTCAAAGTTAGAGAAAAGAGATGTGATATTAACGTGATGGGCATAAATTGGCAATTACTGAGATTGTGTTATGGATATCAGGTGGATTATTGTACTTTTTTTATACTGCTTTATATATGTTAGGCATCACAAAAAAATCTTGCACAATAATTGAAAAGGAAATAATCCCAGATGCTTATAAACTTTGCTAAACTATTAGCATTTAATGTGCAAATTTTTCCCCAAATAATCCTCACAAATAAAATAGTCTCGCTTACTTTGTAGCCTCTCACTAAAACTGTCTGTTTTGGAGCTTTTATACTTTATACAATCAAAACCTGCAATTTATTATTTTAAGCATTAATATTCTTCTGGTCACTCAGTAAATTAGCTCTTACTCTCTTCCCCTACCCCGGGATATGTGACCACGGAACTTTCTTTCACATTCTACAAATATACATTCAAATCATTTGATAAGTCAAGTAAATACTACCTACGAGCTAGCTACAACATCAGTAATACTGTAGGATTTTACAGCAACATTCCAAACAGTTAAAATATATTGTTTTCCATTTCTGGCTCAATATGAACCTCATCTATCTATTCTAAGTCTTTCTTATCTGCTGGATCTTGCTCTTTTGGGAGAGATCATTTTAGCTTGTACCATGGTGAAAAACATATTAACACATGGATTTCTACCACTGAAATCCAAGATTAATAAAGCAAAATCTAGCAAAGAAGAATGCTTGTAATTAAATACAAAAGACAGAATAAACAAATTTTGCAGCAAAATGTGAAAGGATTGATTTGTAGTTGAGTGAAATTGTAATCCATATAATTCTCTTGGCAAACTACACTAAGCTTGCTAAAAGCAGTAAACCAATTAATGCTACTACCTGGAAGTGATTACCAACCTGTGACTTAGGAATGTACTCCCAAGGATTGTGACAAATGGTCTTTACTATTCTCCATAAGCCATATCAGCTTTTATGTTTATACGTGTACTTATATAATACACATATATCCACAGGGAGATATATGTGCCTCTCTTTGCAAAAAGTACTATTAAACCAGAAGTAATCTTAGAAATGCGATAGTTCAATTAATCCATTGTGCAGGAAAAGGAAATGGTACCTGAACAGGTTATTTATAACTTCCATTTTCTTGAGAATCGGCAAACAGACACACAAAAGCACCTGCATATGTTAAGATAGGTTATAAAAGCTAATGTTTCTAAAGCTTTATTTAATATATTACTAAGTAGCTATTATTTATATTTGAGTGTTATAAAATTACCCTAAAAAGATAAAGATCACCTATGCCTCCAGATACTTGTCTCATTTTCAACTGCATTATTCGCCAAGATTTGTGCTAGTTGTGGGAATACAAAACTGATTATGTCAGAGAAAACCCTTCTAGTTATAAATATTAGACTATCCAACTTGAAGTGGCTTAAATAATGAAAATTCAGGTTCAGAAAAGTAGTGGGCAAAATTTGAAGATTTCTGTACATTATCCTAAGTAATATGAACTTTATCTTCCAATCAGAGAGGACCTAAAGAGATATTTCAACAGAAGGGTGATAAGATCAGATATATCTGATAAGTGTGAGTGATTTTAGAATAAGTGTTAAGGAAATATTAAAGGAAGATTGGTGAATGGAGAAAGCAGTATCCATGATACCAGTTAAGATCTTATTTTAATAACCCGAATAAAAGAGTTAGGCCTTAAAATAAGGCAGTGATACTTTATGTGGAGATGAAGTGCTAGATCTGAAATATACATAAACAATAGAATTCACAATTTACTGTGTTGGAAATTTGTGTACTATATCGTGGGAAAGAGAATTTCTCTTGGGCTTTAGCTGTTATTAATAGACTGTAGGGTTTTTTTTATTATAAGGCAGATCTAATTTAGAATGTTGAATGAGATATGAAAACTTTAAAATATTTCTAAGTGGTTAGAATATACTGCCAGAATTTTATCTGCTTTTAACATATAACTATAAAATCCCATTGCAAAAATAGAACATTCTTAAAGCTAGACTGCTAACAATGTGTGTCTATGAGTTATAAAGAAATTAACGTCTGAGAATAAAAAACTTAAAGTAGTTAAAAATGAATTCAATCATATTATAAATATTATAGGAGACATGTTCAGCATGAAATTCACATAAATGTATATTATTTTTTCAAAATATTCTTCTAGGCTCTTGACAAAAAAAATAGGGCATCCCATAAATCTAGTGAAGGCATTCAGTAAAGACCTCTGAATATTTTACAGTATTAAGTATGGTACTTGATAAGTTGAAGGACAATTCCATATGCTATATGAGAAATATGTAATTGATATATGAGTAATGCTATATAGTATATGAGAAGTATTCTTAACTGGTGGTAGGAGGGATTCATGAACTGTTGGAGAATCTGATAAAAGCTATGGTTTCTCTCTTTCTCCAGAATAATATACACATATACTCAGAGGTTGTAAAACTCAATGATGTAACTCAGATTAAGAAATCCTCCTGACTAAAAACAAGGGTTTATTAATGCTTCTGAATTTACAAAATAATTTTCCTATTAGCAAAATATATTTATATTATTATAAAGTAAACAAAGCAATATAAGCCACTAAAATAACTGTAGAGAAAACTTTACATAATACATTCCTTAAATATGTTAACACTTAGCATGCTGTTATAGATAGTACAGTAAGTAAAATAACACCTTGAAGCTTAGAAAGGAAAATAGGAAGAAATCCTTTTATCTTAAATGTAGAAAGACTTAAAGAAGTTAATAATAAATAAGCCCAACTCTGAACTAAGTAAAATAAATAAAACTGCTGTAAGTTGTCTTCTTATTAACATTTATCTTTGAAATCCCACCTGCCTATTCAGAGGCCCCTCTCAGAGCAGGTAGAGAAGAAGAAAGAAACTAAGTCATGTTTCATGAACTGAATTAAACTTGTCCAAGTCCAGATCGGCTAAAGAGACAATGAGGTAACTGGCTAGACACCATTTCCTGCAAATATAATCCCTAAAGAATTATGAATCAAAATTCCTGAAACTATCAGCATGCAGCAAATTGAATCCCATAATAATAAAAAACAATTAATATTCATTTTCAAAATACAGATGATAATAGAAATCTTAAATCATACTAATTTATAGCTATGTTTTTTTTTACTCTGATTTGAGCATAAATAGTGCAGAGGGTAAAAGTACAAAGGAGAAAGTCTCTATAAATAACTCTGTCTAATCTTTTCATCAATTTATCCTGGTAACCTATCCATGTTTCATGATGTGTATCTGTACAATGAAATTTTTTAACCAACCAATGATGACTGAAAAAGGGGCATTCAACACACAGAGTAACAAAATAGGAATTGTTCAATGTCTTTCATTTAATCTGAATTTGAAAACTAATCCTGAGGATATTACTATGCTTCGAGATGAAGGGTGCTTCGAGATGAATAACCTTTCATATTTTCTACCCCACTGTGCTCACTGAAGAGGCACATTAGTTTCCCAAGGCTGCCTTTGACTCATCAAAGACTAATCATTTACTAGCATATACCTCACAAGATAATTTCCAATTAAATGTCTGGAACTTTGTTTTCATCTGGTAATTTGGAACAGTGGTGTGTAGGAGCTGGCTTGTTTAAGCTAATGAGAGTCTGTTGTTAAATATTCAGAAATTTTGTGGTCTGACTGTGTAGTAACTTGAAATTAGTTATGGTTGGAATATTAACCCTACAGAAGTTGGTACATGCTACACACTAGGATGCCTTTGCTTTATTTTGTTTTGTTTTTTGCTTTTTAAAGCTTATCGGCACACTATTGGTCTGTCCATCTTATTCTTTAGTAGATATAGGAAGGTAAAAGAAATTTAAAATGGGTAGGAATGAGATTTAAGGGAGATTATTAAATTCTTATGTATGATAAGCAAAAGTTTAGCCGCCCAAAAACCAAAGAGAATTCACTTTGCTTTCTCACCCCTCATTTCAAAGAATGAAATAATAGTGCACTGGACCCATATCTTTATAGGTCAGAGTGTCCATGGATGACACCAGCACTTTCTGCTGACCTGGGTCTAATCTTCACATTTTTATGTATTCAAAATTACAGAAGAAATCAGAGAACTATGTCATTCGCCATGGGCTGTGCTTTAACACCCGTTTTGCCTTGTATGCTTAGAAAGTGGAGCTCGTGGTGGCATTTCTATGATCACCCAGCATCTCCCACCCTTGAACTAAATTTCTCTTGTTTTTCTTTGACTTTTTCTAATATGAAGAAATAATACACACTAGTAATGGTAATATGGTCACTAATTGATTACATATTAAATGTTATAAATTTGCATAGGTATATTTATTCCTCATAGCAATGCTACTATGAAGCATTGTTCCAAACAAGAATTAGCTTGTCCAGTTTAAGCGACAGTCATGATTTCATCCCAGATCTGTTTATTTCCAGAGACCATGTTTTCTCCACTATTTCACTGGTACTGTATTTCTTAAACTTGACTGACCTATGTGAGGTATGATGTTTGTGTTTACCTCTGTGTGAAAGAGCAATAAAAATTCCCTTGGACCTGTGGAGAAGATGGATGTCTTTGCTTCATATCTTGAGTTTTTCTGCTATTCAGCCTCTATCTGTGAACCATCTTAAGTTACAGACATGGGAACTAAGTAGCTAAGTTGCCCTTTTTTCTTCAGGTGTGGCTAGGGAATAAAGTCTCTTGGTGACCCTCAAAACGTTTAACTTTATTTTATGTTTAGAAATGACATGAATTATATAACTGTTGGGGCATTTATTTCCATGTGTTTTATGTGCTACAGTTATATGCCCTATAAGAAAACAGACTCTATGAATAAACAGTGAGAATCACATTTTACATTTATGTATTTCTTGGTCTTTGTATCCATCTGACTCCCAGTAAGAAATAGACATAAAGTAACAGAAGATTTATGGAATGAACTATTTAAAAAGGTGTACACAGAGGTAAGGAAAACCAGCATGGCATAACTCTGCCTATCACTTCCTAAGCAGATTACATCCTACAAAACTGATATATAATTTCCTTTTCTGATTCACTTTGACTACTCTATTGCCTAAAATTATACGACTAAGACTTCCTGAGCTACTTAACGGAAGAGCTGGTGTTTATTTTTAAGGAAAATGGTGTTTTACTTAATTAAAAAGAGAAAATGACATATTAATTTCTTTATTGGTGGTTTATATGCATTAGGAAATAGCACACTTATAAACACCCATCTTCCCCTAGTAAAAATATAAGATTGTGTTTTGTCACATAGACTGAAATTTGTACATGGAAGTCCCCAAAGTTGTGATACCATTTCCAGTTTGAAAAATCTGTAACTATCTGCTATATGTGAGTTTTATGCAAGAACACTGAATCAAACCTAAAAAAAAAAATCCAGTCAAAAGTACAAGTATAAAACATTGCTCAGCTTCATGATGTGGATTTGGAATATTTTTCATGTGATGTTTCACATACTTAAATATTTAAGTATATTGATATTAATTTAACACTACTTCATTTTAAAATAAAATAATTTTATTTGGAAACAGTATAATTGATTTATTTTCAAGTTATTTATAAATTACCGATCAATAATGTATTTAATATTTTACAAAATATAAGGAAAGTCACAAGGACTTTAAGAATAATAAAATGGCAGGATACAAAATTAATATGCAGAAATCTGTTGCATTCCTATACACTAACGATGAACTAGCAGAAAGAGAAATCAGGAAAACAATTCCATTCACAGTTGTATCAAAAAGAATAAAATACCTAGGAGTAAACGTAACCAAGGAAGTGAAAGACCTATACACTGAAAACTAGAAAACACTCATGAGAGAAATTAAAGAAGATACCAATAAATGGAAACACATCCTGTGCTCATGGATAGGAAGAATTAATATTGTCAAAATGGCCATGCTGCCTAAAGCAATCTACAGATTCAATGCAAACCCTATCAAAATACCAACAGCATTCTTCAACAAACTAGAGAAAATTGTTCTAAAATTCATATGGAACCACAAAAGACCCTGTATAGCCAAAGTAATCCTAAGAAGGAAGAATAAAGTGGGGGAAATCACACTCCCTGACTTCAAGCTCTACTACAAAGCCACAGTAATCAAGACAATTTTGAACTGGCACAAGAACAGACCCATAGACCAATGGAAGAAACTAGAGAGCCCATATATAAACCCAAACATATATGGTCAATTAATATATGAAAAAGGAGCCATGGATATACAATGGGGAAATGACAGCCTATTCAACAACTGGTGTTGGCAAAACCAGACAGCTATATGCAAGAGAATGAAACTGGATTATTGTCTAAACCCATACACAAAAGTAAACTCAAAATGGATCAAAGACCTGAATGTAAGTCATGAAACCATAAAACTCTTAGAAGAAAACATAGCAAAAATCTCTTGAATATAAACATGAGCAACTTTTTCCTGAATGCATCTTCTCAGGCAAGGGAAACAAAATAAAAATGAACAAATGGGACTACATCATCCTAAAAAGCTTCTGTACAGCAAAAGACACGATCAGCAGGACAAAAAGGCATCCTATACTATGGGAGAATATATTTATAAATGATATATCTGACATGGGGTTAACATCCAAAATATATAAAGAACTCACATGCCTTAACACCTAAAAAGCAAATAACCCTATTAAAAAATGGGTGGAGGATATGAACAGACAATTCTCCAAAGAAGAAATTCATATCACCAACAGGCACATGAAAAGATGCTCCACATCACTAATTATTTGGGAAATGCAAATTAAAACCACAATGAGATATCACCTCACACCAGTTAGGATGGCCAACATAGAAAAGAATAAGGACAACAAATGCTGGCAAGGATACAGAGAAAGGGGAACCCTCCTACACTGCTGGTGGAAATATAAACTAGTTCAACCATTATGGAAAGGAGTATGGAGGTTCCTCAAAAAACTAAAAATAGAAATACCACTTGACCCAAGAATTCCACTCCTAGGAATTTACCCTAAGAATGCAGTTTCCCAGTCTCAAAAAGACATATGCACCGCTATGTTTATCACAGCACTATTTACAATAGCCAAGAAATGGAAGCAACCTAAGTTTCCATCAGTAGATGAATGGATAAAGAAGGTGTGGTATATATACACAATGGAGCATTATTCAGCCATAAGAAGAAAACAAATCCTACCATTTGCAACAGCATGGATGGAACTAGAGGGTATTATGCTCAGTGAAATAAGCCAGGTGGAGAAAGACAAGTACCAAATGCTTTCACTCATCTGTGGAATATAAGAACAAAACAAAAACTGAAGCAAAACAAAACAAAAACAACAGCAGCAAACTCACAGAACCCAAGAATGGACTAACAGTTGACAAAGCAAACGGGTCTGGGGGCCGGATGGGTGGGAAGTGAGGGAGAAGGGAATAAGGGGCATTACGATTAGCAGACTTAATGTAGGGTGGGTGCACAGGGAAGGCAGTATAACAGAGAAGACAAGTAGTGATTCTATAGCATCTTACTACGCTGATGGACAGTGACTGTAGTGGGGTATGTGGTGGGGACTTGATAATGGGGGGAATCTAGTAACCACAATATTGCTCATGTAATTGTATATTAATGATACCAGAATAAAAAAAATAAAGAATAAAAGAATAATAAAATGGGTAATCAAAGTGAGACAAATAACTGATTAAAAAGATTTATGAAATGTTTTTATTTTGTTTTGCTTCCCTAAATAAAGTGTTTTTGCTAATGGTCCTGTCTTTAATTCCAGGAAAATTATAGTTGTGCAAACAATTACTATGAGTTTCTGTCTTTACACTTTTAAATAATTTTTCCAATTTTTTGGCATTAATTCTCATTTGTATAACATAGTTATTTAATTAGCACCTAAGATATGAGAATGAGTAAGAAGCTCTGAGAGTGATATCTTAGTAAAAGAAAAAAAGAGTTAATTTTTTAATAAATATGAATGCTCAGAAAATATTTTGACAACATCAGTTTTTAAATTCTTTCACCATACTCATTCATTCATAGTATGACCAGGCCTTCTAAACAAAAGGAAGAAAATTTTTCAAATGAAAGTTTGAAATGAAAGCAATAATATCAATATGATTTCACATAGATTCTGTCTAAACAGTTTTTACATAGACAGTAAGCACATTTAAGGCCCAAGCTGTGTAACAGAAAGAGTGTGGCCTTGGAAATAAGATAGATCTTGGTTTGAATCCTAGGTCTTCCACTCAATAACTGTTAAAAAGAAACAACAGACCCAAAATGGAGTCATTTGTGCTAAGCCCCACATCAGCAAACCAAGGTCAGTATGTAACTTAATTGCAGTTTCAATCCTTCCCAGGAATGTTATCTTAACCAGTGAGTCTGGAATTTTCTGGTCAGCAGTAATGAAGTAATCTGCCTGATAGGCCCCTTCCATTCCCAAAGAAAGATGAGGTAATATGCTATTTCCTTGACTTTGTCCCCTTCTGCCTATAAAAGGCTTACATTTTGTAAGTTCCTTGGAGCTCTTTTCTATTTGCTAGATGGATGCTGCCTGATTTCACGAATCACTGAATAAAAACAATTTGATCTTTAAATTTACTTATTTGACCTTTGTTTTTAAACAACTGTGAAACTGGGTTGAGTTATTTACCACCTGTGAGCCTCAGTTTCTACTCTGTCAATAGGGATTATTCAAAGCTACTTCAGAAGACTCTCCTAGTGCAGTACCCAGAGCATAAGAGGTGATACGTAGTATATTATATTAGTTATTTTACAAATGTTTATTAATTGCCTGAAAACACAAGGACAGGTTGCTTGAAAACATTACGCGTAAGTGATGGCTGATACGGTTATCAACCCTTTAGAATTTGCCTCCAAAATATGGCTTTTGGCATAAGGATTATTTGACTTTAGGCTGAATATTTTTAAGAAGGAGCAGACACAGGGAAAGTTCTGCAAACAGAGCTCTCCGTTTGTCAGGGGCTCCCCTCTCAGGAAGTCTCAGGAGGACTGACTCAGGAAGTACCAGGAAGAGGAAGATGATCAAATCTCTAGAAATGTATCAGCAGAAAAGGCAAAGACCTAAATTTGCAGAACAACCTTACCCTTGTTGATGGTGCTTTCCCTGCTAGCCTCTCATCTGGCTCTCCCACCCACCAACATCTTTTGTCTTTAGCTGGAGATGGTATTTAAGACAGTGGTATGGGCCATGTCTGGGTGTTACTCAGTTTTTCTGGGCATCTCCCAGGTATATAGGAGTTATACATGTTATTAAACTACTGTTTTTTTTTTCTGTTCATCTGTGTTTTATTACAGAGGGAGCTGGGCCTAGAACCTGGATGGGTGGAGGGAAAATTATGTTTCCTCCTCTACACTCTCCTTATTTGCAGTTCCTGACTATGGGGGAATTTTTTTTTCATTAAAATACTAATAATTTTTTTAATGTATTTGATAATATTTATTAATTTTTATAATACTTTTGGCAAATGGGAAAAAATACCCACAACATTTCTGCTTAAATAACCAGTGTCTTACCACTAAAAATTACTTACGTTTTATAGAAATCTGGTCTATATTTTACTTGAAGTATTTGATACACAGCATGAGAAGCAACTATTACATAAACTTGTATCAGAATTTCTTATTGGCAGACTTGTTCAATGAGAGTTAAGTGAAATAATCTAAAAGTCAGAAGATCTATATAAAGTGTGCTGTGTGAGATATAGCCTTGCACATCTGCTGTGACTCTAATACCCAACGACAGAAGATTTCATGACAGGGAAGAACATTGCCATTGTCTTTTTTGTAAAATATAACAAGTTAAGTAATTAAGGTTATGAATCAAACCAAATTAACTGCACACAGCTGTGAGAAGCTTAGTACATGACGAAATAACAGATGGGAAATTCTTTTGTTTTCACTGGTGATTTACCTAATGGTGAGATAAATGTCTGATGACATACATAGTCCAGTGTCCTGTCAATCCTTAGCCATTTATTTCATCACTCCTCTTGCTCTTGACACGCAGGAGTAACTGCTGAATTGTTCAACTATAAAAGTATCGTGGTTTCTGCTTAAGCAAGCCCATAAGCAATACAAAAAAAGTTTCAACCTATATTTAAAATGTAAAATAAAACAAGAATAGCTTGCACAGTAATATATACATGATCTAAAATGATTTTCAGAAGTTTTAGAATATAATAATTAAATCAAATTTCAATAATTTTCCTTATAACAGTTTACTTAATATTTTAATAGAACTTCCTACCTAGTCATGAAATTTAGGCTTATAAATCTACCAGTAGATAAAAATTTCACATGGTTAGATTTTTAAAAATTATGTGATTTAATCAAATTCAAAGTTTCAACTTCTTTTGTCTATATTCAAAGGAGAAAAATGGGAGTCTAGGAGTTTGAATAACTTTCCCAGAACCACAGTAGTAAGTAGTAGAAGCAGGGAGAAATGGTTGAGGTTTGAGCAATCTTCTGACCCGTGTGGAGTTAGAGAAAAGTGAAATAATGTGAAAAGATCAGCAGGAGTCATAAAATACAAAGACTTGGAAGCCACAGGAAGCATGTATATTTATTTGCAATTAACCAATTACAAGTCATTATGACAAGTGCTGTAAAGGAAGAGTAAATAAATATATGGTAATACAGACAACATCACAAATTATTACAAGTTTCCAAGAACAGATATTTGAAATTTGTGTAGGTCTTCGATGGATAGAGTAAGAAGCAAATACATTTAGAAATGGTGGAAGTTGGGGAATGCAGGCATGAAAGTACATGGTCTATTACTGAAAGGAGAAAAACTGTTTAAGACCATATAAGGGGGGTTGGCCAGAGGTAAGCGCAGAAGGGTGGATATCAGGTAGACTGACACAGGCCTGGAATCAAAGCTGTGAATTTTGGACTTTGTTTTATGGACAATGCAAAGCCTATTTAGATTCCTGGGAATTGTAAATGAGTAGTTTCAGGATGAGTATTATACAGGCAGAGTGAAGGACAGAATGGCTTTGGAAGAGGAATGGGAGGCGAGGCCGGTTAGGTTGATATTGCGAGAAATAAGGCAGGGATGAATGTCCTTGTCCTTATGATTATTGTCTACTGGGGACCCCCAAAAATTTAAAATCAATTAAAACAAAGGTAATAATGTAGTAAGTTATGGATGCACTGGAAGTATCAAATGCTACCCCCAAAGCCTGTTTTAAAAACTTATTTTGAGTCACCAATTGAAAGAATATATATAAATGAAAGAGCCAAGCCTGTACATAATACATATTTAAATACTTTTTTGTGTACATACGTGACAGGGCAGGGACATGAGACAAACATCATGATTAAATTTTCCTGCCTATGATGAAAAATGCTGAGATATAAACAGTATAGTAAGAACAGGAGGGTCTCCATCTTAAGGGTAAGATTCCATTTTAAAAAGTAGAGAGTTGAGAAGTAAAATTCCTAACATATTCTCTGGTAATCAGACAAAACGGAACAGCCTACCTTAAGGCAGGGCAAACGATCTTAATTGACATGTCCCCACTCTTTGAGGTTGCGCGCTATCCTGGAGAAGAACGGGATAAGTAAATCCCTAGTGTTAGGTTTATTTAGCAAAATTAGCTGGAAGACTAATACTAGAGGAAAGCAGACAGGGTGCCTCTCACCAGAGATAAGCATCTCGAGACCACAAGGCAAGCCTACACCCAACAACCTCCCCTTTGCCCTTTGCCCCATTTTTGAAAGACTTAAGACAGAATCCCCAAACTTTCAGTGTGCCTCCTCTCTGAGGACACCTGCACTTTCCTTTCTTTAAGTGAGTACTTTCAAATAAAGTTTTCTCACTGCTCAAGTTTGTGGTTTGTCTCTTTCCTATTTCATTTTATTTCCAGGTCTTCAGATTTGGGCCTGCATGTTTCCATTGCCTGGGTGACCCAGATGAAACTGCAGCTGTGCGATCTGCTCTTAGTAGCCTGCCTGAAAATCTCCTTTGGAAAGTGCTCAAAACATAGTCTCACTCCATCCTGTGCTCCGTGGCTCCCCCAAATCCTGGAGTGGTAGGGGCGAGTCTCCATGCCATGCAGATCCAAGCCGACACAAGTAACCCAGGCTTCAGGAGCTGGCAAGGGAATCTGCCCGAGGCCGGGAACTTTCCCTCTGCACTTTCCTGTCTCTGCTGCCTGCAAGGCAGCTGCCATTCCCTGCTGCTCTTGCTTTAACGAATTCCTTCTTTACCTACTCTCGTCTGACCTGTTTGAGAATTCTTTCCTGCCCAGAGTCAAGAATCCTTACCCATCCAGGCTGAGGTTTCTCCTCATGCTTCACCTTGTGCACAGGGAGAGACCTCTCCAGGTGCAGCTACCCGGCAACACATGGATTACCAAAAGGATTAGAATAGCTATATGTATTGCACAAAGGGTGTTGCAAAGATCAAATGAGACATGAAAGCTCTTGTAGTAAATGTTATGTAAATACAAGTCAGTAATACTATATTTAATCTCTGTAGAAAGACAATGCTCTTTTTACATAATTCCTTTAAAAAAGTAATATTCCAACTGTGGTAAAATTGCAGTATTTCCAGAATCTCTCACCTGGCCTTAGTGCACCTCCATATCAATAGGTGTTTCCAAGGGGTGGAGAGAGGTAGTCTATCTCCATATCATTAGGTGATTACAAGGGGGAGTGAGGACCAGAGAGGTTGGGTGGGTCCCTTTTTGCAGCTGGGTTGCAAGTGACATAGGCAAGCAGAAGTGGATGACTGCTTGTGAGCAATAAATGAGTTTCTCCCACTTTATTTCTCCCTTTGACTGATTTTGGTTTCAAAGGTATTTTGCCCCAGGCTGGGAACACATTTACCCCCACCCCCCCGGAGTTACATAAACTCATCTTAGACTTTGAAATAAAATAGATGTGGCTTTCTTTTTTATAGCTCTAGATATTTTTGGTCTGTGTGAGTGATAAGAGCAGGGCAGTAAAGACAGAGAATAAAGAGCCTAGGGAATCTACTGTTTTTCTCAGGCAAACCAAGTGCAAAAAGTAAGGATGAGGCTTCCATCTGACCTGTATGCAATTTTCAAATCCCTTTAATTAAATTTATAGAGCTGAATTCCCATGAAAAAATTATAATTATTTTTCTGTGATATAGGAATTGATTTTTTTTCTCAACACTCTCATAATATACTCATTTTCTTGGGAGACGGTACTATTTACTGGAGAGAATGTGGTCTTTAGAGACACACAAACATATATGTGACCACCAGTTTTGCCACTTAGTAACTGCGCAACTTTAAGTAACACACAGAGGCTCCCTGGACTCCATTCCCCAATTGTAAATTGGAAGCAATGAACACCTATCTTTTGGGATAGGCATTAAAGGAAACTGAAGTAACATAGCTAAAATGCTTAGCATCAATCATGGTACACAGTCGTTAAATAAATGCTACTCCCATCCCTTTTAGTTTCAGTTTCAAATTCCCTTTATATGGTGATTCTGATGCCCAATTTTTAGGTTTTGTAAGTGTTCAATAAATATTTATTGAGAAAGAGGAAGAAAGGAAGGAAAGGGGAAAGAAAGGAAGCTAGCTCACTTAACAGTTTTAGTCCATGGATCTCTTTTTATATTAGTAGCGGCATTCTTTCCAAGTATGTTTGGTTGGTATGTTTTATCTTAATGGGCTGAAAATAGAGCTGGGTGATTAAGACATAACCAAATTGCCATCCTTTTGGCCTGTTTATCACTTGTAGATACAATATATTATGTGTTTAGGAACACAAGGTCACAGTATTTCAACTGACACTGCTGTAACCTTGTCTGTTTTTTTTTTCTTTCTTTGTCCAGACATGCCCAGATTATACTAAGAAACAGAATGTGTAGTCATGTTATCTAATCCCAACAACCACCAAAATTCAACAAAGTAATCGGGATTCCTCTTACTGACTTATATAAGTAATGCTGTTTCTGTTACCACTGCTGTTGATGTTACCTTGTTTGCAAAGATCCATCTTCCTTTTTTGATTTCTGTGAAACCAACCCCATGACTGACTTCAAGCAATGGCACACCGAACGGCTGTGTGCACAAGATGTAGCCTATCTTATGCTGCCATCTGCTGGTAATACAATGTTGCTCAATCATGGAAATTAAAATCTAAGTTAAACTATATAACCACCTTCTTATTAAATGGTAACATTTCAGATGGGAGCTTATCTGAAAAAAAATTTTTCGCTTTTTGTGATAGGGAACAAAAAGGGCAAGAACCCATTTTTTAAAATAATACTTCATCCTGTTCAGAACTCTCTGATTCATTCAATCTGTCATTTTGCCAAAACTCATCAATATCTTATCTGTGCCAAGAACTCTATAGAATCTATATCTCTACAGATAAGCAGTAATGTTCCTTATTTAATAGGCTTTTATTTTCCAGAAGAAGAGTCACGGTTAAAGGAAATAAATGTGGTAAATTATTCTACATCTTATAGTAGAAATCCAAACAAGGGTATGTGCTCATTTCTTCCAGATGTCAGGTTTGCGAAAACATGCTGGAGGATGACCCTGGTTGGTAAGTGAACAAGCCTTCACCAGCGGTTCGCCAAGACAGGAAAAAGGTGCCAAGAGGCAATATTACGAACAAAGACATAGTCTTCTAAGGAAAGACATTTGGTTTTGGTGGCAGAAAGAGATGTTAATTTATTATTCCTTGTGACTTGTTATGTCTGTGTTTTTAAAAATTTTTCAGGTAAGTATCCGGTGATAATCTCCTTTTAATATAAGAAGAAGAAACAGTGACATGAACAAAACACTCTGCTCAGCATATATTATTCTTCATTTTTATCATTTGTACCACTATAAATATTTAAAAATATTTATTATATTTCTCAGATTACTACTTCTGTCTTAATAAAGATTTCATATTATTGGAGCCCTGATAACTGGATTCCTGCAGTGCTAACTCTAACAGGAGTTCTTTTTATGATGTGTCTCTATGCTGTTGCGTGGTGCCTCTTCAAAGAGTAAGATTTGAATTGCTGCTTCTATTTGAATTTATTCTTTAGTCATTAAGTCTATCAAAGATGCTTTTGAAGACCACAGTGGAAGTGGAGAGAAGAAATTGGGAGACAGTTAATTGAGCACCTATGACTTCTATGTTTTACAAATGTTATCCTTGCTGATAATCACAACAAAACTGAGAGATAGATCATAGTGTCAGTGTTTCAGATTTGGATACAGGATGTTAACCAAGAGCTCATGGTTCAAAATTAATGTTCTTTCCCTATGAAATGGTTTTTCAAATTAAAACCATTTTTCATTTGGGTGGAAAAGATAGTACACCAAGAAAGTGTAATAAGTGGGTTTAAAAGTCTGTGTTATAACCATTTCCCAGTCTCTAATGCATTTCTGATGTGATATCCTGTGTCATGGAAGGGGATGTACAGATATGCCATTACCAAGAAGAGCTTGACAGAATTATATTGCTCCACCACAGGATCTGTTAAACTAGAGACTTCTCCCTAGTATTCCAATGCCATCAACCATATTCATAGCTTTTTTTTTTCTTCTCATTACAGAAATGGCATTGTAATCTCTAATATCTTTAGCATCTAAGGAGATGATATTTTTTAATGGAAATTTTGTCAAAATAGTTTAAAGATATTATTTCCACTTTCATATACAGAATAAATACTTATTAATCGGCATTTTGTTTAGATTGTATTTTATTCATTTATTTACTTTTTGTGCAGGAGTGTTAACCAGGAAGCCCAATGCTATTTGATAAATATGAAAGCAGATAATTTACTTTGATGGTTTTGGCAATTTTAATAAAAAATAAACACTCAGTTTCCTTTTAAAAACTTTTATCTGCTTTTTGTTCCTTTATAGTTCTCCTTCCTGTTCAAGATTTTTTCCCTACTGTCAGAAACATCAGCAGATTCATCCAAGTCTGACTACCAAGAGGTCTGGGCAAGTACCTGGGTAAAAGACAATTTAATGCTTTGAAGAAAGAAATTTTAGGCTTTAAGATTTGGGTCCTTAACACATCATTAAATTTCAAGTTTAGAGCCATAAAATACATACATCAATAGATGCTGAAAAAGCATTTGAAAAAATTCACCCATTCGTGATAAATACTCTCAACAAAGTGGGTAGAGAGGGCACTTACATCAGCATAATAAAGGCCATATACAACAAGCCCCAGTTACTGTTGTATTCAATGGTGAAAAGTTGAAAGCTTTTCCTCTAAGATCAGGAAGAGTGCCCAATTTTACCACTTTTATTCAACACAGTACTGGAAGTCCTAGCCACAGCAATTAGGAAGGAAAAATAAATAAAAATCACCCAAATTGGCAAGGATGAAGTAAGACTGTCACTATTTGCAGGTGATATGACACTATATATAGAAAATCCTAAAGACTTCATAAAAACACTATTACAATTAATAAATGAATTCAGTAAAGTTGCAGGATAAAAAATTGACATACAGAAATATATTACATTTCTATATTCTAACAATGAACTAGCAGAAAGAGAAATTAAGAAAATAATTCCATTTACAATTGCATGAACAAGAATAAAATACTTAGGAATAAATTTAACTAAGAAGGTGAAATACCTTACTCTGAAAACTATAGGTCATTGATGAAAGAAACTGAAGTTGATACAAATAAATAGAAAGATATGCCATTCTTATGGATTGGAAGAATTAATATTATCAAAATGTCCATATAACCAAAGCAATCTACAGATTCACTGTAATCCCTATAAAAAGTAGTTTTCACAGAACTAGAACAAATAATCCTAAAATTTGTATGGAACTACAAATAGACCCCAAATAGCTAAAGCAATCTTGAGACAGAAAGGAAAACTAGAAGTATCACACTCCCTGATTTCAAACTCTACTGCAAAGCTATAATAATCAAAACAGTGTGTTACTGGCACAAAATAGACACATAGGTCAACTGAACAGAATTGAGTCTAGAAATAAACTCTACTTACATGGTCAGTTAATATCTGACAAAGGAAGCAAGAATATACAATGGGGAAAAAGACAGTCTCTTTAATAAATGGTTTTGGGAAAATTGGACAGCTACATGCAAAAGAATGAAACTGGGCTACTTTCTTAGATCATATACAAAAATAAACTTCAAATGAGTTAAAGACCTAAAATATAAAATCTGAAACCATAAAACTCCTAAAAGAAAACAGGCAGTAGACTCGGACATAGGCCTTAGAAATTGCTTTTTGGATATGTTTCCCCAGGCAAGGGAAACAAAAGCAAAAATAACCAGTTGGGACTGCATCAACCTAAAAAGCTTCTGCACAGCAAGGAAACAATTATAAAACAAAAAAGGCAACCTATTGAATGGGACAAGATATTTGCAAATGATATATGATAAGGGATTAATATCTAAAACATATAAAGTACTTATATAGATCAACACCAAAAACACAAATAATCCAACTAAAAAATGGGCACAGGAACTGAATAGAAAATTTTCCAAAGTAGGCATATAGATGGTCACCAGACAGATGAAAAGATGTGCAATATCACTAATCATCAGAGAAATGCAAATCAAAACCACAGTGAGATATCATCTCATGACTGCCAGAATGGCTCATATCAAAAAGACAAGAAACAAGTAAGTGCTGACAAGGATGTGGAGAAAGAAAAGGGAACTCTGGTGCACTGTTGGTGGGAATGTAAATTTGTACAGTCACTATGGCAAACAGTATGGAGGTTCCTTAAAAAATTAAAATAGAAATACCTTATGGCTCAGAATTCTACTTCTGGGTATATACCTAAAAAAAATGAAAACACTAATTGGAAAAGATATATGCATGCCTATATTTATCAAAGCATTATTTACAATACCTAAGAAATGGAAATGACCTAAGTGTTCACCAATAGATTAATGGATAAAAGATGTGGTATACATACAAACACACATGAACGCACACACACAATGTGATACACAATGTGGTCACATATATATATTATGCAATATTATATATTATACTATACATAGTATTACTCAGCCATAAAGAAAAAGAAATTTTGTCATTTGTGACAACAGGGAAAGACCTAGAGGGTATTATGCTTAGTGAAATAAGCCAGACAGAAAAAAACTAATACCACATGATTTTACCTACATGCGCAAGCTAAAAAATAAAACAAATGAACAAACAAAAAAAGCAGAAGGAATAAATATACAATATATATTTGCCATAAATGTATGTCACAAATGCAAAAAAGCAAACTAGTGGTCGCCAGAGGGAATGCAGGTTGATGGAGGGGTGAAACATGTGAAGGGGATCAAGAGGCACAAACTTCCACTGTAAAACAAGTGGGTCACAGTGATTAAAATCACAACATAGGGAATATAGTCAATAATAGTGTAGTAAAACTGGTGACAGATGGTAACTACACATTTTGTAGTTTTTATCATTGTTGAATCATGATGTACACTTGAAGCTAATATAATATTACATGTCAACTATACTACAATAAAAAAACCCTAACATTTATTGATCACCTAATACTATTGCAGGCATGAGGACATAGCATAGAGCAAAATCAGAGTCATAGATAAACATTAAGATCTACTACTGGTATTCTATTGCCAACTGTTTAATGCTGTTACTATTTTCAAATTGTTTATTTAATGATGAGGAAGCATAAATACTAAAGGAATGAGAACAAATAAACTTTTTCAAGAATCTAAGATGAAATGTATTAATTTGTTTTAGAACAGCATCAAGATCCATTATTTCAATCTAGAAGAAAAGATACTATCTGAAATTATTAATAATAAAAACACTAATTTTAACGTGTCCTTAAAAACATAAAATCATTATAATTTATTATATAGGAGAGTCTATCACAGGCCAATTTAAAGCTTACTCGTATACAGCATTACATAGTGTTTGTTTATTTATTTATAAAGGTAAAATATTAAATTATTTATTACTTATACACATGAGTACTGAAATATATTTTTAAAGATTAAACAAATATTTACATTATCTCTTTAATGTTTTTTATAGGCACAGAAACCTATTGAATAGTGGCCAAAAACCAAACATGAGGCCAAACTTACTGCCTGGAAATCCTCAGGTAAGGGCAAAGAGTGAACCATGTCACAGGTATTGCAATAGTTATTCTTTCATTTTTCATAACATCCAGACAATAAAAAGTACTTGCAAGTAAATTATAGTGAACAGTAACTCACAAGGAGAAATGAAAGAATTTATGTAAATCACTTGAAAATCGAAATGGAAATTGAGAAAAGAGCTAACATCAATTTAAGTGATTGACACTGGTGATATCAATAATAAAGAAATATTCAAAAGTTGATACATCTATGAAAGTATAAATTGACGGTGTATGTTGGTGAGGGGGACAACTTTGATTGCTCTTTCTTTTCTTCCCTCTGAAGTCTGCCTAAATAGGCGAAATTAGTTTAACACATAGATAATCTAGTGAGGTGTGGTGCCTATGGTTGCCTGTGACATCAAATCACCCTTATACCACTCAGGTATTCAAAATATATATACTACATGTTATATTTTTCCATCACAATATTCACTTAGCATATATTTTATTTCAATATATTGAAACCAAAGCATACTGTTTTACTGAATTATAGTACTAATTTTCATGTGAAACTAATATCTGGCCTAATGTCTTTGAATAGGTAAGATATTTCCCAGTCATACCAAAGTAATTAGCACTTAAATCAGTTTAATCAAGATTCATTAATAGGCATTTATGCAACACTTAATTGTAGAGTTCACTCTGAAGATTACTTGGCAGAATTTAAAGAAGTATAAAACATGGTCTTCACTCATCAAGAACCCATATTCCAGCTGGGAAAAGATATAAGTAAAATATTGTGAGAAACCATGTATGGTAGTTTATTAATTCCTGTCCACATGTACAGTGCATGCAAAAAGCTCCACAGGCAATTAGAGAACAGTGAGGTCCTTGTTAGTTAGACGAGTCAGAGGAATCTTTGTAGAATTATGACTGGGGTTCCCGTGGGGAATATGTGCCTTTCTATAGACGGAAAATAGTGGAAATAGGTTGTACAATCTTAACATTAAGCATAGTGTACAAACTCCAAGTCTTTTCAAAAGTCTTCTCCACCTGGAGCAGCTTCCTTTCTTCTCTGCCTTTCTTGTACTTTGGAGCTGGACTTACATAGCCTCAGTGCCACCCTCTTCAATCCCACCATGTAGTCAAAATTACACGCATGTGTAGGAGCCTGCATATACTTCACCATACTGTTCATGATACTGTATTGAGGTATGTGTGTCGGGGTCTTCCACCACGCTATTCCTTTCACAGTGGAATTTGTTTTACCTCAAAGAACACTGCTGTGAAGCTTATATTTGCAAACGTATCCCAATATCTCAGAGTCTAGAGATGGAATAAGTGATTTATTTCCCATATCTTCATCTTCCAGCTTATGTCTCTTTCCACTTTTACAAAGTACCAGATTGAGGGGTGTACCACCAGATTTCAGCAGGCATTAACTATTATCGTTTTCCTCGAATTCATCAATGACAAATTTCTGGCTCACAGGTCTTATTTCTACGATTTTTCTTGGCATATTTCATGGCATACTGAACCTCACAGAAATGATCCATTATCATGGCTGATCAGTTCTTTGAAACCTTCTGCCCCTACTTTTTTGTCCTTCTCATTTCGAACGCCCACTCCCATGGTCACTCTCAGACTAGTCATCATCAATAATTGAAATGCTTTAGAAAATCTAGACAAATACCCCACTCTGGTCATTACCTAACTTAATCCAAAATATTTAGGTTTTTCTTTATTCTTTTTATTTCTTATTACTTCTTTCATGTGTCAATTCTCTTCTTATCTGGCTTGAATCCATTCTCCAACATTATTGCTTTATTTGTAAGCTCTCACCTCCTTCGCCCACCAGCCTCCTTCAAACTCAGGGGAAAAAAAACCAAAAAACCAAAAACAAAAACTCAACCTGATTAGAACAACTATCATCTACTCTATGACTACACCTAACAAAGCAGTATGTTTCTGTTGAAAATGACACAACTATGCATTCTGGACATACTTCAGATTTATGACCATGCTTTCAAATGCTAGCTCAGTACAGTCACATCTGTCTACATATCCCAAATACATTCATCTTGACACTTTCAGTGATGACAATTTTAGAACTTTCCAGCTTTCTCAAATATCCAACATTCTCATCTCTTCTCACTATGAACTGTGATATCTCATCATACTTCATAAACAAAATGGACATAATTATAATTAAAAACTCTTAGACTTCTAGAATCAACTTCACAGACCTTCCTGTATCAGTACTATATGGCATGACTTTTTCCCAATTGTGAAGGAAGTGTCCCTGCTCTTTTTTTAAGGCCATCTTTTCCAATTAGGCTTTGGGTACCTATCTCTTTGGTATTCTCATGGGAAAAAAAATCCCACTCCCTCAATTTCTTTTTCCCTTCCTCCATCCCTTTCTCCCTCCTAGATCATACACATTGTCTGACATAGCTTACAATATTCTACTTTCAAAGCGCCTCTCTTGAGCCCCTTTTCCACTTCAGTAACCACTCCATTTTTGTTATTCTTCATTATAATACCCTTTAAAAGAGTTTTCTAGCCTGGCTATATACAATTTCTTGCCTCTATGTATTGATTGACTTACTCCAAAGGGGAGTTGTTCTCTAACATTCCATTGAAATGGCCTTATCCATGTCTCTAGTGACCTACAATTTAGGGGAGATATGGCCGAATGCTGATTTCTCTACACATATTGTTAAGAAATCAATAGGAAGGTGACAACGCCCACTCTTTCTAGCTACCCTGGAGACATGGCATAAATAATGACCAATGTCTTGGATACGCCTGAGTAAAAGCTTTAATATCAACAAGTAAATTGTTATGAGGCTATAAGGAAGCTTTCAGTACTTTATAAGTATTTACCTAATACATGAATAATAGCAGTAAATACAATGATTCTTATCAGTTGTCAGATTTCTTGTACAAATGACTTGCACAGTGAGTCTATAAATTGCAAAGTAGTAATCCTATTAAGATTATAAAATCATTGATAATATTAATATCTGTATATAGGAATATACATTTGGAATAATATAAAAATTGTTAATTATTTCTTCTAGGCATCAGTAGTTTATGATGGATACGCAACTGATCCTGGTAAGAAGCATGATATAGTATCAATGTTCCTATGTTTCAGAAGTATTCTAAAAGCATGGACATTTCACAATGCTAAGGAGAAAGCATTATGGAATGATTAATTAGTGTACTGTCAAATTTTAATTATGTAAACTATACTTAAATTAAGGGAATCACAAATGCTTAAATATTTTTGCTTAAAGGTCCAAGTACATTATAATAAATTGTTTTATTTAAAACTTCATTGTTTAATTTTTAGTTAATTTCAGTGCTTCATGAATTTTTTAGATACTTTTTCTTGAAACCTATATCCTGAAAATTCAAAAACCCCACATTAAGTAGATTCAAATGCCTTCCCCCAATAATCTCCATTACTGCCAGAATAGCCTTAATTAATCACTTTTTGCCTGCCAAGGCAACAGGCTCCTAACTGGCCTCACTGTTTCTATCCTGCTCTTTCTTCAACAACTTCAAATAGTGTCTCAAAACTGCTACTATATGATGATGCAAAATATTTGTGGGTCATGTACTGATTGTGTGAACATGTAATACATTGTATAAGCATGTACTAAGTACTGGGCCTGGTGTGCAAAAAGCATCCAAATATGCAATCCTAATGAAATCATCAGGAAGAAGGTAGAATTATTATTCCAGTTTTAACCTATAAGGAAACAGAAATTTGAGGCTGACTTCACATTACCAAAATTCCAAATCATTAGCCTATGAAAACAGTTATGCTCTTCACTATCCCTCAACATATACAATCCCAGATACACACCATTAATTCTGGGAATATGGCATCACTTGTGGCTCACAAAGTCTGTCACAATGTGTTAAGCCTCTATTCTTTTGTATAGACCTCACTGCATATATTCTGCTCCTAGGACCTTTCTGCTTTGCTCCCTTTCTGGCCTCCTTCACCTTTCTTTAGTAACTGACTCCTATTTGCAAAGCAAGGCAACTCAGACAACACTTTCTCTAAATATCCTTCCTGGAGTGGGAGTGTCTGCACTGTACTTCTAAAACACTTACCAACATCTATAACAAAATTGGTCTCTCTGTCTTATTGAAAGTTCTTGGAAGACAGAAATAGTAATTAAATGTTTTATGGGAATCCCTAGTGCCAACCAAATGCTAGGCACTCAAATCATGTCTGCTTAAGAGGAGATTTGGTGCTGGTAACCTTTAAGAAAGTAAATATCATGTCACAAGGATTAATATCTTAGTGGAAATGAGTAATCAGGTGTAAACTGTTCATTCCAGAGATTTTTCTAGCACAAAGGGAGAAAGTTACAAGATAGTGGCACAACATAAATAACTTCAAGTAATAGTTATAAAATATTTTTGTTCTACTAAAGAACAGAATTTAAAATTTTTTTTCTCTTGTGTGTGCATATGTGTTGTATGTGTGTGTAATGATGAGATAAAGGGAAAACTACTGGAATCATAGATGGAATAAACAATAGGTAGTGTTTGGTTCAGTGTTAAAGACAGAAGGAGGAATTTGGGTTGGGGAATAAAAGGTAAATTGGAGTTATAGCTTCATTTAATTTCCATATAATATTGGGGAAACCACTTAGTTTGTCTGCATCTCAGTTTCTTCATCATAAATAAGAGGTATCATTCTTATAAAAAACGCTAATGCCTGTGTCCTCCTCACGGAACTTCTCATTGAGGACTGAAATATGTTAGAAGCCTGTATGTCCCTCTGATAATTCTAATGTGCTGCCAGGATTGAGAAGCACTGCTCTGCGCAGAGGGATTGACGGTCTTAATCTCTTTCTTGTTCAAGTGCTGATAATTGTTTTATGATTGGAATAGGTGGGCCCTATCAGAAGGTCCAAGTGAGGGGAATTCTAAAAGATTAAGGTAAAATAAGTTAAGCAGGAGCTAACAGATGAGGATGAGAGTAAACGAGCCAATAGCAAGATTAAGTTGTTTCTTGGGAGGTGACTGTATTTGAAATGAGGTGTCAAAAAGTTGGTATGTAGGTGGAGAGAAGCATTACATTAGCTGAGTTTGGAATAAATTATGCATAAAATAAAAAATAAAGCATATCTACTACTTACATATTATTCATGGTATACTTTGAATGTAACATATATAATTTAAAATGTCATGTTAATTAAAAATTTTATATGCTGCCAAACCAATCTAGATAGTCATGATGCATGCCATAGAAAATTTGTCCAGTGACAATTTCACATCCCATTAAAAATTCATTAAGTGTACTCAGGAGCAATATTTTCCAAGGTTGCCTAATCCTAAGAATTATTAAAATGCTTAGTGCCTTATAGATTTCTGGGCCCTGCCTCACCTAAATAAATAACTTCAGGAAGGGTATTTAAGGCTCTCCAAACCTTTTTCATTGTGCAAGCCTATGAGAAAATGAATTTTAAGCAATAACCCCAGTGGGTTTTTGACACATTACATTCGGGTGTTCGTGTATGAAGTACTGTACTATTATGTTATATGCACCAAAAACATAGACAAAATATAATTTTCAAAAGTGAGAAAAAATAAAAAGAAATAAAACTCCTGCCATACTTTCTGTGGTCATTGGATTGCCTTGCGCACCCCATGTCGTGTGTGTCCTTGGCCTTGGAGGCCATTGCTGTACAGATCCAGTGTTACAGGGCCTGTGATACGTGAAGGAGGACTAGGTCTCATGAAGGTCACATGATTCTTTTTCATAATTTCTATCCGTTACTGTAATTAGGCATGTCTTAGTGTGCTCTGTATTTGAACTGTGACTTTATAAAATAGCTTTTGGGTTTTATGGGAATTCTAGTTGGCTTTCCGTTTCCTTACTGACCAAAAAAATATATATATAGCATGCCTCACTAATTTCTAAAAATAATTTTATTTCTAGTTGTAGCTATTCAATAGAATCCAACCCCAACAACATTTTTATTCCCCAAAGACTTCCTTTCCGGAGTGGTCCAGCTATCCTCCCGTGTAATTTGGAACAATTGTTATAATAATCCTATTTCCATCCTGATACTATTCTTCAGTGTAACTGACCTGGAATAATGCTGTCCATTTAAGGACCAATAGTTATTTCACAGACGTGTGTGTGTGTGTGTGTGTGTGTCTTTTAGTGACAAACGGGAGTTTCTGCATAATTTTTTCATAGCCAGTATGGTAGTGATTGCTATCAGCCAGTTGAGTTTACTGTGTTTTCCTTAGTTGGAAAACCATTTATCTCTGAATTTATTTATCATGGTCTCTCTTCCACTGTTTCATGTCTTTTTTTATTTTTTAATTTTATTTTGGTATCAATAGTGTACAATTACATGAGCAACATTGTGGTTACTAGATTCCCCCCATTATCAAGTCCCCCCCACTTACAGTCACTGTCCATAAGTGTAGTAAGATGCTATTGAATCATTACTTGTCTTCTCTGTGTTGCTATAGAATCACTACTGCCTTCCCCGTGCCCCCCAACCCCCGCTGCATTACACGTGTGCTAATCGTAATGTTCCTTTTCTCCTTATCACTCCCTTCCCACCCACCCTCCACAGTCCCTTTCCCTTTGGTAACTGTTAGTCCACTCTTGGGTCTGTGAGTCTGCTGCTGTTTTGTTCTTTGTTCTTTCAGTTTTTTCTTTGTTCTTATACTCCACAGATGAGTGAAATCATTTGGTACTTGTCTTTCTCTGCCTGGCTTATTTCACAGAGCATAATACCCTCTAGCTCCATGCATGTTGTTGCAAATGGAAGGATTTGTTTTCTTCTTATGGCTGAATAATATTCCACTGTGAATATGTACCACATCTTCTTTATAAATTCATCTACTGATGGACACTTAGGTTGCTTCCATTTCTTGGCATTGTAAATAGTGCTGCAATAAACATAGGGATGCATATGTCTTTTTCAAACTGGGCTCCTGCATTCTGACAGTAAATTTCTAGGAGTGGAATTCCTGGGTCAAATGGTATTTCTATTTTGAGTTTTTTGAGGAACCTCCATACTGCTTTCCACAATGGTTGAACTAATTTGCATTCCCACCAGCAGTGTAGGAGGGTTCCCCTTTCTCCACATCCTCGCCAACATTTGTTGTTGTTTGTCTTTTGGATGTTGGCCATCCTTAGTGGTGTGAGGTGATATCTCATTGTGGTTTTAATCTGCATTTCTCTGATGATTAGCGATGTGGAGCATCTTTTCATGTGCCTCTTGGCCATCTGAATTTCTTCTTTGGAGAAGTGTCTGTTCAGATCCTCTGCCCATTTTTTAATTGGATTATTTACTTTTTGTTTGTTGAGGTGCGTGAGCTCTTTGTATATTTTGGATGTCAACCCCTTATCGGATATGTCACTTATGAATATATTCTCCCATACTGTAGGATGCCTTTTTGTTCTACTGATGGTGTCCTTGATGTACAGAAGCTTTTTAGTTTGATATAGTCCCACTTGCTCATTTCTGCTTTTGTTTCCCTTGCCAGTGGAGATATGTTCATGAAGAAGTTGCTCATGTTTATATTCAAGAGAGTTTTGCTTGTATTTTCTTCTAAGAGTTTTATGGTTTCATGACTTACATTCATGTCTTTGATCCATTTTCAGTTTACTTTTGTGTATGGGATTAGAAAATAATCCAATTTCATTCTCTTAAATGTAGCTGTCCAGTTTTGCCAACCGAGCTGTTGAAGAGGCTGTCGTTTCCCCATTGTATATCTATGGCTCCTTTATTATATATTAATTGACCATATATGGTTGGGTTTATATCTGGTCTCTATTCTGTTCCACTGGTCTATGGGTCTGTTCTTGTACCAGTACCACTGGTTGTTTTGATTACTGCCACTGTTTCATATATTTGTAAAGAGTTATGACTTTTATGTAGGAAAAACATTAGTGAAAGTGTGTGTTAAATTTACCAAGTTTGCTATTAGGAAGCATCACTTTACTCCAATTTCAAGACAAAGGAAGAAGAGTGAGTCTAAATGTTAAACACAGGAGTACATTCCACTTAGAAATTGAACCATCCTAACCTCATAAAGTGTTCAATCAATGACTGCCTCCAATTCTAAGACTGCATCTCCCATATTGAATGTTAAATTCAGTTTCTTTTCAACGGTCTTATTCTTTCTTGATCTCTTCCTGCCCATTCTGCTGCTAATTAATTTCTTCATTAAGGGTATGTATGAGTTAAACCTTTCAAGTCTGGCAGGTGAAGTAGCTGCATATGACAATATGCACACAGGAGGAAAGAACTTCCCTTCTATCAGCAGTTGTCAAAAATTCATAGATCACTGATCAATCTTTTATGTACCAGGTGTATGTCTAAACTCATTTAATATTCACTTCCATCCTAGGATGAAAGTGCTGTGTTTTTCAATCTCATTTTGCACATAAAGATATGAGGCAGAAGAGGGTCAAGTAACTTGTATAATGTTACATGGATGGTAAATGGTGGAGACAGGACTCAAATCCTAATGGTTTGGCTCTAAAGCCTACCATCCCAACCTCCCCAAGATGATAGCCAACGAATGAATGAATGTATGAGTGAGTGAATGATTTAAATGATTCACAATATTGTTTGAGTGTGCATGTGTATGTACCTACTATGTGTATATTGTGCACCATCTTGAAAATGTCACCTATTTCCTAATATTTCAATTAGAATCTTTTGAAGGGTCATGGGAGATAGAGTCAACAAATGTTAGTGACATTTGAGACAGTTCTTCAAAAAGATAAGTCTCAAGAGCACAAAGTGACTCTGTCTAGTTTATGAGAATAGAGTCAAGGAAATTCATTAAAGAAGTGGAGTGATAAGACGTATTCTGTATCTCTATCTATATATCTATGTTTATGTATATATTATACATTTATATATATTATGATTTTTTAAGGGAGATAAAAGTATTAACCCAAATTCCTACCTTCTCTCCTTGTTCATATGTTATAAAGAATTTAAGATACTGTTAATTATTAGTGAACCTGGGGCTATGTATACACAATTGCTGAACCAATGATTGATTACAAAAGTATTTCCTCACAATACTTGTATCATAAAATATTTACACTTCTATTATCTATTATTGGTCAAATTTATACTTCTAACATTTAATAGTCATTCAAGTTTTTATAAATTTTTTAATGAAGTATGTTTTTCCTTTACCTCCAATGACAGGACTGCAATATCTATTCAACAGTCAGACAGGTGAAGTCAAGATGTTGAACAATTAAAAAAAGAAAATGATTCCAGCAAAAGACATTTGACTTTAACCAGAATAAAGGTCACCATATCTTCATGTCACCTACTCTATTTGAAAAGGTCTTTTTAAAAATACAGTAGCAATAAAGCAGTATCAACTTTTCAACACAGCTCAATACTTCTGTGTAACCTGTCATATATTTCCATTTTTCCAGGCCTGATTTTTACTGCTGTAATTATGTTAAAGTTTACACGCTGTAGAGATGTGTTTATTTTTAGTTAAAAAATTTACAATGATATAATAATCACCAGAAGAAGATAAATTGAGGATTCCAATTGTGCTCAGAGTGTAACTGTATTCCATTAACTAACTTTAAGGCATTTAAAAATAGAAATCATTTATGTGAAATAATTCATAAATTAAAAAAATATATCATGAAATATGACTGAATTCTTTATTAGACTACTTAAAAACTGGATTTGATTCTTTTCCACAGGGCAAGCTCAAATATCTAAGTGGTAAACAACTTCATACCTTGTGATAATGAACTTGTCTGAATAGTTTTGAGACTAACCCATGTGCTTACTTAATTCAAATATCTTAACATACTTCAAAAACTTTAGAGTTCTAAAGCAAAATTAGTAGAGTTCTACTGCAAAATTAGTGTTATTTTATGACAGTAGCACTATTGAAAGAAAAAAACAAGTGCATATGCACTTGTTTATTTTTTTCTTAAGTCAAATAGTGGCTTAGGTCAAGTTCCCTGAAAAGACAGTCCCCAGGCAGCGATTTGCCTGCAGGAGATTTACTGGAGAACAACACTTAAGGCATTGAGAGAAGCGCCCGGTAACCGTCTCCGTAACTCTGGGGACCAGGCACTTCCAGCTACTACTCTGACCCTGTTGCTCATTAGGGTGCTTCTTGTTTCTGACTCTTACGTGCTTAGTTTTTCTCATTTTCAGTAGGCTATCATCCCCATTGCAATCGAAATGCTGAATTCTGTAATAAAACTCCTCCTGCCAGCTCTGGCCTACAGCAAACAGCTGCCACTGAGGTTTGCAGCGCCATGCCACTCTCACCAGTGAGTTCCTTAACGATTTAATAAATGCAGCAGATTCTCTGTGCCCTTCTGTGCAGGATGAGCTGAGATGTATGTTTTTTGTCCTTAAATAGTATGTCTCTTCTGTAATGCCATTTGATCTTTGAAAATTCTGCAATTTTTACTTCACTTAGTGTGGCTCTTCATCTTTCCAAGCTTCTAGGAGCATGTTAACACTGTTCCCTGTGGTCCTTGCCAGGATATTAATCTCCATTCTTTTATAGATACATTCTCACTTATCGATTTTATGTTTCAGAACTCTTGATCCATCAACTTCAGCATCCCTGGGATTGAGTATCATATACACTTCTGCAGCTTTTGCTGATACATGCTGGGTAGGTGCTATGGCCCGCATGTTGTGTCCCCTTCAACAAATTCATAAGGCATTATGTTACAGCATCCTAAATGTAGGAAGATACTAGGTTCTGCAGCTTCTCTGGTGCCTAGTCATTTTCCTTCACTGGCAGAATCAGCATTTCCCCAGCTGAGTTATGTTTTGACTTGACCCTTCTTATGGGTCTAGTAGCCAGGAAAGAAGGTGGAGATTGGTCCTAAATGATCTGCAAGTTAAACTGCAAGTTGTGTTCAAGCCAATGGGGAGCACTCCTCTTCTACAGGGATGACGGCCACTTCTACACACCCCTTGGTTCAGAGGTGATCTATTTTCAAGTTCATCAAGTGCATCATCCCAGATGTCTTGATTCCAAGTTTTAGGTTTTTACTTTTCTTTTATTCCAATCAAGGTCCTGGCTTTGATGGGGCAGAACTGCCTCTGGGTTGAGAATTGCATTTTTGCCAGAGCTCCACTGCCCTCATAAATATAGCCTGGGCCTGAGCCTGGCTTTTTCTGATCTCTGGCTGCTGAAGATGACATGTGAGTCTCTTTGAATTCAGTGGCTGAATTCCTAATCCCTCAATTGTTACCCCATGTATTCTTCCAATGTAGTACCAAGCTTAAGGGGTAATATTTCCCTCCCTTGTCTTCTTTCAGGATAGGCCAGAATGATCTCAACTGAAACTTACGTAAATGTTAATACTGATTATTAAGGGGAGCCCCTCTCAGATTATGTGTTTTTATAGCTGTTACCTCCTAAAGACAATGACTTCATTCAAACTAAATAATCATCAAAAAGACTCTTTACTAATTATTACCCAAATGGCAGTATTTTAATAGGATTATCTTTAAAAAGCCTTGTCTTCATTTCTAGTAGTATCTGATCATATTTGTGTTTATTTTTCAAGACTTCATCCAACTTAGCTTACATGGCTAATATTTCATGGTGAGTAGGCTGATGACTTCTTTTCTAAGGAAGGATCAAGGAAAATGTCTCCTCACATAATTCATACATTTAATATATTTATATAAAATCCCCCTTTATTTTAAAATGATATAGAAATAATCATGTGATGTTGTTTCAATAGTTAAATAACTGCACCCGATTCTAACATCTTTGAAAAACATATGCAAAAGTTTGTTAATTAAAGAGAAGATAGTTGGGAAAGTGTATTTGATACTTCAGGGAAACAAGTCATTTAAAATTTTAAACTTTGTTCAAGTGAGACTCATATCTAACATATGCCATCTAGTGACAATTAGAGAAGCTTCACTTACGAATTCTTAATACTTTCTCCATTTCTTAGGGTTCTGTACTTCTTAGTTTATTATTTTGAATCTTTATAAGTCATCCTGTGGGGAAATTATATTGAAGTTTCACAATTTTCTTTTCTCTAAAGCTCTTACAAAACACTGTTTAATGGATAAAACATAAGACAGTTAAAAGTATGTTGCCATTAAGTCATAATGTAATCTATTTAATCCTGAATTTCATTTTTATCTGTATAACTCAACTATGAGATTATCAAAACAGGTTATTTTTCCTCCTATGACACACTAAGATGCTCTTAGGATGATACACTAAATAAATTGTTGTTAAAATGTCATATTAGGAAAATCTAGAAATTAATTCAGTTTCAATACTGCAGTTACATTTTTTAAAAAGAGAAAATTAAAGCTCTCAAATTTAGTTTTCATGGGATCTCTTGCCAAGTCTTTCTTTACAACCTTCAAACTGTCTTAATTATCTAACATATATCACACTTTTGAATTAAAACATATGATTATCCCTATTCTTTGTGCCTCACATTTGACATGGGAAAATTTTGTGACAGAATAGAAGCCGTCAGAAACTTGGTCCTCTGCTATAAAACAGCGTGATGATTCTAGTTCTTGCCTTGTGACCAGGTGGTCTAAGACAATAACTAACTCTATAACAAGAAAAATCTCTGCAGAGAAGTAATAAAAGTAGAAGATAAGCTATACCCCAAAATAAAACTGTAGAGGAAGCTATTTCTAAATAAATTTCAGTAACCCCACAGTCTTTCTAAAGAAATTGTGAAATAGATTTTCATGGGTTAAGAGAGGCATCTATGCTTATTTCGCAATACTCACTTCACACTGGCATTCTTCCTATTTTGCATATATCACATGGAGCTAGAGCATAGGTGCTTTGTGGGTGGCAGACATTCAGATGATGTTTGCTGATTATAACCAGATGCAGATGACAGCGTCAGAGAAGGCAACATTTGGAAAAAGACAGAACAGGATTTTTCCCCAAACTCAAATGCACTTGTGCAAAAAGAGTTAAAACAACTATCAAATCTGATTTAATCTCATATTGCCAACAGACCTGCATACCTGGGATAAACTCTACTTGGTTGTAGTGTAGCTCATTTTATATGTTGCAGGTCTGTTGGCAATAAATTCCCTCAATTTTTGTCTGAGAAAGTCTTTTTCTCCTCCACTTTTGAAGAACAATTTTGTAGGGTACAAAATTCTAGTTCAGTGTTTGTTTGTTTTTCCTCTCAGCACTGTAAATATTTCACTCTCCTCTCTTCTTGCTTGCATGGTTTCTCAGAAGTCAGAGGTAATTTGCATTTTTGCTCCTCTTATTAAAGGTAATTGGCTTCTTTAAGGGTTTTTTTTTCTTTGATTTTCTGTAATTTGAAAATGACATGTATGGGTGTAATTTTGTTTGTTAGTCTGTTTAGCATTTATCCTGCTTGGTGCTCTCTGAGCTTCCTGCAACTGTGCTTTGTGTCTGACATTAATTTGGGGTAATTCTCTGTCCTTACTGTTTCAAATATTTCATTCCTTTCTTTCTTTCTTCTCTATGTATTGCCATTATGCATACGTTAGACCATTTATAGTTGACCCACAGTCATCGGTAATTCTGGTATTTTTTCAGTGCTTTTTCTCTTTGCTTTTCCGTTCTGGAGGTTTCTTTTGATACAATCCTGAAGCTCAGACAATCTTTCTTCAGTTACGACCATTAAAGATGTTCTTCATTTCTGTTATAGTGTTTTTGATCTCTAACATTTTGGGGACGCTGTTTTTCGGATGTTCATCTCTCTAGTTACATTGCCCATCTCTTCTTGCTTGCTGTCTACTTTATTCATCAGAACCCTAGTATGTTAATCATAGATGTTTTAAATTCCTGTCCAGATAATTCCAACATCCCTTCCATGTCTGGTTTGTTACATACTTTGTTTCCTCAAATTGTGTTTTTGCTTTTTTGTGTGCTTTGTAATTTTTCCTTGATAGGTAGACATACACTGGGTAAAATTGCTGTAAATAGGCCTAAAGAAATGTGGTGGTAATGTGATGGGGAGGGGAGGTGTCCTATAGTCTTGTGATTAGGTCTCAGAGCCTGTATCTCTGGACTGTGAACTTCCCAAGTGCTTCTCGGTGTCTTTTGGGGTTTTTTCCCTTCCCTTTTAGGTGGACAGAATGGCAACAGTGGGCTGGAATTTGGTATTTCCCTTCTCCCATGCTGAAGGCTAGGGTGGACTTGGGTATATTCTTTCCCTTGGGTCAGTCAGGACCTGATAATGCCACAGCAAGTTAGGTTCTGGTCAAGTGGCATCTCCTGAGGCCTTGTTAAGAATGGAGTGCTCTAGAATATTTCAAGACGGTTCCTTTCCCCCTCCTCCTGCTGGCAGCACATGGGGATTTTTCTTTGATAATTATTATGGGAACCTGGTGAAGCTCCTGTCGTTAAATCTCTCAAAAGTGTGGGGGTTCCGCTACTACTGGGTCCCCTGTAATGTTTAGTTCTCTCCACGCCATGGCTTTAGTGATTTGTCAGTACAGTTGAGGTTTTCCTACCGAGGCACTGCTTTTTGTGCTAGTTTCCACTGAAGAATCTCTGCTCGGGTGAGCTGTGACACCACGAAATCCATTCAGTCTCTTTAGTCTTGGGATGGCAGTTTGACTTGTGTCCTCACCTCTTTTACTGACCTAAAAGGAATTGTTTATTTCTCACTCTTTTCAAATTTTTACTTGTTAGGACAGAGAGGAGATGTCCAGGCTGGTTACATGTATAATTGGAAACCAGAAATCCATTTAGAAGGTTTTTACAAACATTTATTTATATTCTTTATATATGGTCAGCTTTCAATAGGGAAAATTTCATTAAAATATAAAATTATAATCTATTTTTATTTAGCTATTAAATGCCTTTGAAAATGTGGTAGGGACTGATTTCGAAGAAAAGCATATTCTTCTTGTTTGTTATAAACAGTACATATGTCTGTCACTGGATTAAATTTTATACTCATGCATAAATTGCCCTTTGCAGGAAATACTTTAATGCTTTTCCAGGTCTCCTTCCTCTTGCCACTTTAGTGTACACTGCCCCAACTTTCAACTGGCGGTGCCTACATGTGTTGCCTAAGGTCTTCACTGTTACCAGAGCTCAGTGACTTTCATGCAGCAGACAAAGATTTAATCTCCCTCAAGATCAGCCCTCAACCTATGACTGGAAGGAATAAACATCCAGCTCCCTCAATTTGGCTATGATGACTCGGAGGTGCACATGTAACCCTACTCCTAGACCCTCAGCGTGATAAGCTCCATTATTAGGGTAACTTGCTTCATAAGGAGACCTGTATTGGCTGCCTTCTCTTTCCTATCTTACTTCCTCAGTATTTCTGGACATTATCTCCAAAATGAATCAGCTACTCTTAAATTACTGTCTCACTGTCATCTCTGGTGTCCCATCCATTAAGAAGTACAGATGCTATAAAAGAAAAGATATTCCATGTTTTAGTTTTGGAAAATGAAAAAGTTACAAAGAAATTATGGTTTGTCTTAACATTTCAAAGATAATTTATCATGTGCTTTAGACAATATATAAAATCCAAGAAAAATAATTTCAACCCCAATTCTAGTGGCCTTGCTAAGTGTTTTATAGCTACTATCTAATTCCTCAACAGTGTTGTAAAGTAGGTAATGTTGTGATCTTTATTTTATAAAGAAGAAAATAAAGCCTAGGGAGGTCAAGTAATATTATCAAATCCACACAACTTTGGACTGAAACCCAGAGAGTTGCTTTGCTGTCCTAGCTCTTTGGTTCAATATGTAAACTCAGCCTATTCAAACGGCCCATTCCCGGTGAAAGAGATGAATATGTCCCTCAATCTCTTGTGTGGGGATCATTCACCCCGAGAGCCCTCTCCTGTGCTTCGCAGCCCTCTCCCCTCCTAAGATTCTTACTTCTGGGTTTCCTGAGTCCTTCCCAGGACTCAGTATCCATTCTGGGCCAAGTTTTCCAACGATACTAGATCCTCTTTCTTATCCACACATTGTTCTTAGGTATGATTATTCATCAATTGTTCAATTGTTTCAGTAAGCTTTCCACCTCAACTTTCCATTACAATCATAAATTTCTTGAAGTCAAGAGTTCTTAATTTTCAGCTACTCTAGTTCTTACATTCAATACATATAATTGTTAAGCAAAAATCACTGAAGAAGTTTCTTTCCTCACCAAATCTGTCTGCATAAGGCTGAAGAGCAAGTAGAATTTAAATGAGGGATGTGTGTGTGTGTGTGTGTGTGTGTGAGTGTGCACGCACACGCATGTGCAGTCTCCCACATTACACAAAAGTTTTCCAGGAACTCAGTATTCCACTAAAGGGCACTGTCTTCAGCAACACTGTGCTGTCTTTGTACAGAAATTTTCTGCCAATCTTCCCCCTTTTCCTTCTGGCTAGGTTCCTCTTTGCTTCCCCTTATCTAGTGTCCCCATTGTGATTTGTCTATTCCTTTTTATTCAGAGCAATTTAGCTTTCTCTTGGTTTCTACAGTTCATATTCTTAATCAGGACCCCACTGGGATCCAAAAAAAAAGTATTTTGTTTGTTTTTTATTCACTTTTGAACAATTACTCATTATTTTCTGGGAACTTCTACACTACAACACTACTACTGTTCAGATGTTATGAGATACAAAGTCTTCTGTGTTTTACCTTCAGTTTTGTAGCGAACTCGGATGCATCAGGCTTTCGAAGCTTGAGTGTTACAGAACTTCAGAATCCCTTTTAAAAAAAATACACAAAATTGTGACTTTAAAATTAGGTACAAGTTGAAAGATGTGCACGCATGTGAAGGGCCTTGAAGTTCAAGCATCGTTAGCTTTCTGGCGAACCTGGTTCCGAGAATGCAGTGCTGCTCACCGGGAATGACATCATAAGGGTCACAGCACATGAACTGAAAGAATGATGTAATACATCTGAGGTACTATCTTAAACTCATTTGTCTATTTACTGTATACAAAAACTAAAAAAAGAGACTCACAAATCTATTCTAATTATGTTTCTAATTGCATCAGATAATTCATATTTCTGTATGAAATACAAAAAAATTTATTATAACATTAAAATATAATCTTCCTTATTTAAATTTCGATTATTTGAAAGAATAAGTGATACTAAGTTGTATTTCATTTTCAGCGCCACTCAAAAAATAACTGCTTATATCTACCATTGTTTTCTTTATGAAATAAAATATGAAGGTTTTATAAAGGAAGATTTCATATATAACAAGACCTTTCATATTATAAATAATTCAGAGACAGAGCATTATACTGAATTATGTTTCAAAGTTTCTTTAAATAATATATTATAAAATTGTGAGGATTTTTCTTAGGATGGATTCCTATGTCAGAATAAATCTTAAGAAGCCAAATATATAATAAATCACCTGTATAAGGAGGATACCAAAGTTTCATCAACTTAGCCTCCAAGGTGTTTTCAAAAAACCCCAGATCTCAGCGTAATAGAACTTGCACTCTGTGGTCATTGCAGTTGCCAGCTCTAAGGGAGCGTATACTTGGAAATATTAAAACTTTCTCCTTCAACTTTTTTTTAGTATTTTAAAGTCCCCTAATTAGTCAATCACTTGAATTAAGACATCAAAAGCTCTATTTTCATGTCTCTTAGAAATTTAGGGGTTCTTTTTACTGCTCTTTGAGCCACTGTTTCTAATCAACCATAATACCAAAAGAGTGAAAATACATGCCTTTTAAAAAATCTCCATGAATCACGTTACGCCACTCCTCTCCATCAATGTGATTTATTTTACTACCCAAAAGGTTTACTTAATTTGCCAGGAGAATGAATGCCATGGTAGAATAAAGAAGTAATTATTAAACTATGATTTTTGAATAAGATTTCTGAAAACACTAGATTGAATGAAAGACATTTTTAAAAAAAAGATAGAAGTATCTTACCTGTCAAGACGAGGGTTTACATATCAAGAGTTAAGCCTAGAAACAAGGCTTTAGAAGGAGAGACAGAGAGTGTGATGTAAGATGATTCTCAGGACATGGGGACCTACCCAAGGGACCTGCTGATCGTCACTGTTATTGTCGGTAATTACATCAGACCATGGATGAGCAAAGACATAACTTCCATGGAGACAGTCCATTGTTAGCCTTTCCTACATACAAACACTACCTAAAGAGGCTCAGATCATTCCAGTTCAGGATTTGTGGTTAAATTTTATTTGGATCATATTACACTGGTTTGTTTAAGTCACATGGACAGAATCACTGAGTAGTTACAGTGTCAACTGTCATACATGGTGCTATCCAAGACTATTGGGCCTAGAAGTGTAGCTGCTAAAAGTTTTTATACTTTGTGTAAAACTAAGATGACACCAGGGCCAGGCTGTGGCCATTTCATTAGCAAGGCTTGCTGGGCCCTTTCTTTATTAGTCATGGGATCTGATTTGACCCACCCTAAAATGGGGACATCATTCAGGCTGGGAGACACAAAACCTCCAAATTTCGGTGCTCAGCTTCGGCCCATCAGAACTCCACACCCAACCTCTAACACCTGTTGGAAGGAATTTACTTGCTTCCGGCAGGTGGCACCCTTGTACTGGGAAATTGCCTCTCCTCGTACAACCAGTCATCTAAATGACCACTAAAGATGTGATTCTCCCTTTTCCTCCTGTATTTGATATTCTTTATGCTAGACCACAAACAAGAACAGATAGGGGTCACCATGTGGGGCAGTACCTGAATGGAAGAATTCATTCTAGACTTTGTGAGCATTTACAGTACAAGTATATGACACATCAATTCCAATCATACATGCAACAGTGGAAGCTGCAACAGCACATTGAAAAGCCTCAAGGAATTTGAAAAGCCCAGGAAATTGTTTCAACTTTTTTTTTTCACAGCAGTTTGCCCAAACCATGCATTTTTTTCTCCCTGAGAAAAGTATCAGTTGAATTGGTTGAAAAAAAGTGCTTTTTTTCTCCTTGAGAACACAGACCAAAGGATTTAATACTCATTTGTCAGAGGTTATATAGCTTCAGCCACTAAGAGATTTAGGCTATTCATCTACTGGAACATGGGCATTGAGGAATGAGGGAGGCTATCTGTATGGAACTGAGGTGTGAGAGCAGACCAGCTGGGAAGAATTTCCTCCTGTGGTCCCTCGCTCCAGGGTCAGTGTTTGCTCTTCTGTGTGAACTTTCAGGCTCCAGCAAATACTCAAGTCCAGGGAGCCTTATCTGCACACCTCTCCCCCACAGCCATGACTCCTCTCTGCGTTCCTTGGTGGTCTGACCGCCTCTGTGCTCCCAGGTAGAATGTCACTTGGGTGCGTGCATTCAACAGAGCTATGAACTTTGAGTCCTTCTCCTTCCCTAAGTTCTCCAGCATAATCAGCCTTTTCCCTAAAGCAGATGCAGTCAGGATAAGAGGGAAAGAGGGAGGGATAAGGGCAGGTGAAAGGGGAGAGCTGCTCCCCTTCAGTGCACTAGATTTCGCATTTATTTTCAGTTTCAAGGGCCTTTTGGTCTCTTGATCTCCCAGGCTCAAGAATCTTTTAATGTTTTCTGTACATTTAAAGTTCTATACCATGGTTGCTGACATCATTTATTTCAGCGATAGGGTCCTTTACTGCCTCTTCTCATGACGACATCCTTCCTCTTCTGTCCTTTCCCCCTCTACCTGCCTGGAGAAGAGGGAGCCATTTAGGAGACTTGTTTCAATCCTACCTCCTCTGCTCACATTCATTCACAGTAGAACAGTGGGGGTCCTTATTCTTCCACCTCACTCATCTCTTTGGCAAAAGAATATATTAATGGATCTTAGAAAGTCTTCTCGTAGCTCCAAACCCAGCCCATTCAGGCTCTTTCCTTCCCCTTCCAGAAAGTTGTATCTGTGTCCTCATTTCATCCTTGTTAAAACCATCAAAATCTGGAGTTTTGTCCTACTTAAAAGCTAACAAGTTTCATGAGTGCTGGAAGAAGACACAAGACTCCAGGATCAAAGACAAAAGACTATTAGATATAATATAACAGGTAGTATAAGCATCTTATTTGCACAGTTTCCTGTTACCCACTCCAAATTCCACTGGGGTGATGTGGAGGGACCCAAGTAAATGCTGTGCATTCAATGGATTTTCATTGCAGCCAAGGAACACTGAGCTTATAGTAAGTAGCAGACAAGCCTGATCTTTGGGGGCATAGGTTACCTCAGCACTCAAAGTTGCTGAACGCATTACAGTACTCATGAGAAAGGCATGGGTAAAGAGTGGTCAAAGCCTTATATTTTTGGCAAACTTGATAGGAATTGGAGGAGCTCAGAGTCTGTGGCAGATTGGTTCTTACAACAGACAGAAGAAAATAAATGAGACCTCATAGTTATTGATAGGTGGATACTGATCATGTTTTAACCTTGAAAGCAAGAGAAGACACTGCAGATGAAAATAGTAATATTTGAGTAGACATTTAATGTTTTTGTGTGTCTAAACTACTGAAATTGATTTGAATATAAACACAAAACATATGAGATAAAGATTTTAATAACTTTAATAGTTTGGAACTAATTCAAATTTGTATAAGTCCAAATATCACAATAGATAAGTGGGTAAAACATATAAATGGGCAGTTGTTTTTTTTAAAAAAAGGAACTGCAATGGTTAGAAATATTTGTGAACATTTCAATGTTCATTTCAATCATACAAAACATAATGTTTGTTTACCTAAAAAAATTATTTTAAGAAAAATGCCCAGTTTTGGAGAAGGTTCTGAGGAAACAGTTTCACACAGTGCCTTTGAATTAAACCTTTTTGGAACTTGTCAATGTTGTCAACTTGTCAAAAGCCTGAGCATGATTATATTCCTTAGTGTGGGAACTTATTTCAATGAAACTATTCAAATATTATATTATAGAGAAAGTATTAAATGTACTATACATGTTTTGGTGTACTCAAGTTCTGTTTGGAAAGGGGCAAACAATGAAGAAATAAATGGCTCCTAAAGAAATATGAAAACAATTTAAATGTTAAGTGTTATTACCAAAATTTGAAAAATAAATAAAGGGTGTTAGAGAAAACTTTAGGAGGTGATGGATATGCTTATGGCCACATTGTGGGGATGGTTTCATGGGTATATACCTATTTCTAAACTCATCAAATTGTATAATATATACAGCTTTTTGTATGTCAGTCATACCTCAATAAAGTGTTTTTTTTAATTCATCACAAATATATATAAAGAAAAAAACACTGAAAACTATTTAAATGATTTCAATGGGGAAATATTTTTAGAATAAGAGTTTATATAGAAATAGAGCATTTTGTCACCAAGAAAATGCTTTTTGCAAACAATCTACGTTAAGTACAAAAAGTGTTTTAAGGTTTTATCCTTAAAAACCTGCATATACAATATAACTGCAGGCTTGCAAGGGAAATTATACCTATGTAAAAGCTGGGCAGCAACTATGATGGAATGTTAGAAGTTACTGCCTCTGGGCGGTGGGAGGTTGTAGAGTTTCTTTGTGCTTTCCAAATATTCCAATATTATAATGCAATTGATACCATATTTAATTACTTAATAGTTGGTAAATTGATAATCAAGACAATTACCAACTTGATTAACTTGATAATTACATATATTGTAAGTTTTTAAATAAAAATTTTATTTAAACAGTATTTAAAAAAATTATGTATCTTATTTAAAATGCACCATTCAAATGTTAAGATGAATTTACAATGACATCCAATTCTGAAAGATTGTATGCATAATTTTATTCTAATAGACATTTAAAAAATTGAATAGTTGAAATATGCCTCCAAGGACTTGACAACCAAATTTAATTCATACCTTGGATGGGATCCTGGAACAAAAAAGTACATTGAGTGGAAATGAAGAAATCAGAATAAAGAATGGACTATCATTACTAATAATAATAGATCAATATCAATTCATTGTTGTACCGTACAATATACGATGTTAAAACAGGGAAAACTGAATATATGATATCTAGGATCTCCTACTAACTTGCCAACTTTCCTTTAAATCTGAAACTATTGTAAAATAAAAGTTCATTTACATCCTCGCCAACATATGTTGTTGTTTGTTTTGGATGTTGGCCATCCTAATTGGTGTGAGGTGATATTTCATTGTGGTCTTAATTTGCATTTCTCTGATGATTAGCGATGTGGAGCATCTTTTCATGTGCCTGTTGGCCATCTGAATTTCTTCTATGGAGTTTCTGTTCAGCTCCTCTGCCCATTTTTTAATTGGCTTATATGCTTTTTGTTTGTTGAGGTATGTGAGCTCTTTATATATTTTGGATGTCAACCCCTTATCAGATATGTCATTTATGAATATATTCTCCCATACTGTAGGCTGTCTTTTTGTTCTATTGATGGTGTCCTTTGCTGTACAGAAACTTTTTAATTTGGGGTATGTGGGAGGAACTTGATAATAGGAGGTCTAGTAACCATAATGTTGTTCAAGTGATTGTACATTAACAATACCAAAATAAATAAATAAATAAATAAATACAGACATACATAAATAAAAAGAAAAAAATAAATGTTCATTTAAAAAAATTCTTCCAAGGTATGTCTCTACATCCATAAATTTTTTAAATGAATTATTTAATTTTGAAAAATTAATGTATATATGTAGTATATAATTACAACAGTACAAATGAGATGTTTTTATTTATAAATTACTCTTCCACCTATGTAAATGCACAACTAATTTCTATTGATTTATGTATACCTACCTGACTTATACAAAGGCTCTGGAGAATCATTAACCATTTCTAAAAACATAATACATAAGTCCTTGTTTCTGCCCACTCAAGAACCCTTTGAACAATGAGAAGCAGGTTGATTAAAGATCAAAGACTAGGTGTATTCATATTCATCTAAATTGCAGATGTGGCACCATAAACCACCCTTACTTTAATAAGCCCTTCCCAGATGATGAGAAAAAAGAAATTAATCAGGAATTTGCTAATCCAGAACACTATAATGCAATACTAATGTTTAAAATATGCTAAAAGCATAACTTGGCAGGCAATCCTTCAGCTGACTCTCTAAGTCTGAGAGTGATCAGGACTTGAAAGCTTGAAACAACCACATCCACTTGTTTAGTACCTTTGGCACGTGCCTGTGACCACTCATTCTTTAAGGATGATATTGGCCAGCATGGAAATACGAGAAAGACAAATGGAAAGGATAGCTAATTACATTGAATTAATGTCAGAGACAAAGTGATTTGATCTTCTTAGACTAGATCCTGTAGCCATTCTTTGAAGATCATTTAATAATTACAGAGTTTATGTATATGGAAGTTGTTAATGTTAGTCCCACAGGGGATAAGGCAGCAAACTATAGAAGACTGAATGTGAAAAGAAAATTGCTGTTACACATACAGGGAACATGTTAAAGGAAGAGGTTAGGACTTTCTCCAAAGACGGTGATTAGTTATTAGCCCCATGAAGACCCAACCGCGAAGGAATGCTCTACCTCTAAAGTTAGGCCTGCTGTTGAAGAACAATCCAGAGAAATTCTCTATGGGAAACTGCGTCAAGAAATGGGGATTTGGGAGCTAAACTTAAGCTTATTTAAAAGCCACATGGATTTTGTTCAAATTTGATTTCTGTATACTATTAGTATAATATATGAAAAGTCTCATTTGAGTTTGTCCTTTGTCTTGAACTTGAGTGTGTGTGTGTATGATTAATTTTGGCTACAGTGTCTGTATGGAAATTTAAAATCATAGTGTACAGCATCCCCAGAATCTACAGGTGTTTCTAATTCATTCTGTAGAATTACTGTTACAGAAACATTCATCTACCAACAATATTTGGCACATAATCTGCATCTCTGTTTTACAAGAAAAAAATAGTTGAATGTCTCACTATATGTGGTAGTATATTCTGCTGGTTTGAAAGAGAATGATGAACACAGTTTTCTAGAATTTTTTTACAACTTTTTCTGCTGCATTCCATAATAACGTCTAATGATTTTCTTTTCTTTTTGCTTTAGATTTTGCTCATGTAACATTGGTGAAAGATGAGGAAATACAACAAAAAGCTGGAATAAATATTAATTATGTAGCCTCTGCTGACCAAATCAAAGCCTGCCAGTCTGCATGGCTGCCTGTTCTGGCTATCTATCTGTGACCATTTAATAGACCAATGACAAATATAAAGTAACTTTATTAAGTTACATACATTATAAACATTAAAATAGGTATGAAACAGGCCACAAGGGAATAACAAAGCACTACTGATTTTTGAAGAGTGATCATCACATTCTCATGAAATGATCTATGGTTTCAGGAGGTTGATTTGAGTCAGTGCATAGTTGTGAATAGTATTTTGGTGTTTTGCTTTTGCTTTTGTTTTTATTTCAATCTCTAAAACAATGCTTTTTTTATGGAGACCAAAAGAATGGGCCTCAGAGACTTCCAACTGTGGCAGCGTAATCGACCAAGGGCCCAGGATCTGTACTCTGAACACTGCCACTGAGTATGTATCTGCCCAGGGCACACGTCCCACAGGCTGCTACCAGCCAATCACTAAAGGCAGTAGTGTCCTAAGAGAGACCCACTCCCAGTAAATAATGAACTCCTTGGACCAATAACTTGGCTCATGGACTCTCCCCAGGCATTGCTGAACTTCCCTTAATTGAATAGCATTTTACTTTGCGATTCAATGAGAGATTATTTTTCCTTCAATATATGTGTTTAGCTAATTGATATTTACAGATGTGATAGTTTTAGTTCTGCATCATATTATATGTTATGCTTTTTCTTTTTACTGTTTACCCTCTGAATCTTTTATTGCATAATTCTTGTGTATTTTGATATTGAGTGGTTTGTATATTCATTTTAGTAGTTATATTTATAGCTGTTAGATATAATGCCCTTAAATTTCTATTTACACGCTATTGACTGACTCCCTACTATGAACAATGATGAAATTAAGACATTCTACTTTCTCTCCTCCTCTCCCTCATCTCTGCCTTCCAGTTTTAATACAGTTAACTGTATTGATTGTTTGGTTACCTTTATAACCTCTCTTATTTGATATTTAATTGATATTTAACCGTTACAATGAAACATGAGGGAAACAGACTTCTTATGCCACCTCTATCTTCCCTGCCTCCTTTTCTTATTTATATCATTTCTACCTAATCAGGATTTACAATATTTATAGTCCATTATGTATTGGAACTCTCAGTTATATTAGGCTAATTATTTAGTTAAAAGATATCAATTCTTAACTCACTTCTCTTCATCATGGAGTAGCCAGGACTAGTTTCACACAACTGACTTTAAAAATATATATAAGAATGAGAAAAAATATATCATACAATTGTTAAACACATTAGACAACAAGCAGCACAGGACAATGATGCCCGAGTGAGTCTGGAATCGCAGACCACAGCACAGAGGCAGAACCCAAAGCCTGGTGATCTGCCCGAGTTACAGGGATGAGACAGCTGAGAGTTTGGGGAAGTCAATGTGGCTGGAATTCACAGGGCAAAGAACCAGAGACTAGAGAGGAGAAAAGTAAAGACGGAACTGAATATCTTTGTGAGATTAATTCAGTGCAGAACATCACGCTCAGTTGAAGAGTCCTTCAGGCTCATTAAGCTATTGCATAATTTTATTAGAATCTAATATAATGATATGTTTGAAAATGTGAGAGCATTTCAATTAGACTGAAATTTAATTTCCTTCCTCTTCTTTAAACAAGTTTTATTGAAAGACTCTCACAGAAATAGCTGCAACCATAGAAAGAAACTATGTTTTCCAGATGAATATAAAGATACAAACAAGCCAGTGGTGTGGTCCTAACAGGTAAAGGTAGGAAGAGAAAATAGAGTTTTGACACATTATGGTCAAGTATGGCTACATTATGTTAGTAAGTCATTTTATCAGTACTAACAGCCTCTAGAGCAGACTATTGATTGAGGTTAGATAATGTAAGGAAGGTTGTTCAAAGCCTATGAAGCAAATGAAAAACTGCTTACATATCACAATTTCACTAGATGTATAGAGTTGGACATCCTCATTTTGAGAGAATAAGGGACTTCAACAGAAAGGAGTGTTCAGGTAGAAGTGAACTATGCAGACTTCTCTTACAAAGCATGTGTAAGATCACTTTTTAAAAAATGAATGCTTGAAATGTTAGTTATATTTAGTGTCCTATGCACATTATTTCATTTCCAAGATTCTTAAAATGTTATAATTAATTAAATAAAGATGTTCTCAAAACAGTTCAAAGATATTCAGGTATCAATAGTAACCAAATAAATCTTCTAAGATATAAAGGTCTTTTGCATTCCTTATTCTAGGTTGGAATTTGCAAAAAATACAAATTATGTTTAGTTCATTCTTCTAACTCACATTTGGTTTGTAATACTTTGTTTAATTATTCTCCATATCCTATGTGAACAGAAGAAAAGGAAATAATGGAAAGAATCTCAATTGAGCATGCTGCTAGATACTCAAATATGCTTCCTCTTATTTTTTCAATAACTCTGAGAAGTAAGTATCCTTATCTCCATTTTTGTATGAAAAGAACTGAATTCTGAATAGATAAAGTAATGTACTTGCCTAAAACTACAGCGCTAGTAACAGCTAGAAGCAAGAAATAAACCTAGATTTGAAATGTTGCATGAGATACAGGAATGAGAAAGGCCAGGTAACTCAAAAGATTCAAGAGTTTAAAGACTGAGGGGTCAGCCATTCCAAATGAAGCAAAAGAAAAGAAAGGATGAAACACTGTCTACTGGATTGAGATACAGAATTTGTTGGTGATAAGCCAAAGACGTCCTGGCAGAATCTGAGGACAGAGGCAGAAGTGGAAGTGGAAAGTGAAGAAGTGAAGACATTGAGAGCAGACAGCTGCTTTCAAAAGCTGGGCTGAGCTGCCTGGCGGACAGAGGATGGCCCCAACAACAATGATCCCAACAGAAGTGCCTCACGCCACACAAAGGGTATACAGAGGTGAGCTGCGGGGATCAGCCACTGCCTGAAGACAGCAGAAAAGCAGGCCGACCTACAGCCCACCTGCAGCAACTGTGGCTCAGGCACAAAAGAGGACCAGAGACTGGTGAGCAAAGAATTTTGAGCTTCTGGGCATCACAGGATGTCCACTTCATAAAACCATTACTTTCAAGACCAGGAAGCATAGCTGATCTATCTAGTACAAAGAAAGAGACATAGAAACTCTGACAAAATGAGGAGGCAAAGGAATATGTTCCAAAAATAACAAGATAAAACACCAGAAAAAGGGCTAAATGAAATAAAGATTAGCAATCCTCTTGATAAAGAATTTAAAGTAAAAGTCATATAGATGCTCAATGAACTGGAAAAAGAATTGATGGTCTCAGTGGGAACTTCAACAAAGAGATAGAAAATATAAAAAAAAGGCTCTCAGACCAGAAGAATACAATAACTGAAATGAAAAATACAATAGAGGGAATGAATAGCAGACTGCTAAAAGCAGAGGGAAGAACCAGTGTGACGGAGCATAGAGAACTGCAGAGGAACCAAGCTGAGGAACAGAGAGGAAAAAAGAATTTCTAAAAATGAGAAGATGCTAAGAGAGCTGTATGACACTCCAAATTAAACAATATTTACAGAACAGGTGTCCCAGAAAGAGAGGAGAGAGAAAAAGGAATAGAAAGTCTTTTTGCAGAAATAAGAGCTGAAAGCTCCCCTAATCTGGAGAACGAAACAGACCCCAGTTCCTGGAAGAACAGAGAGCCCCTAACAAGATTAACCGCAGGAAGACAACACCAAGATACAGAGTAATTAAAATGGCAAACAAAAAAGATAAAGAGAGAATCTAAAAAGCAGCAAGAGACAGATGGTTGGTTACCTGTAAGGGAAACTCCATAACGCTATCAGTAGATTTCTCAGCAGAAACTTTACAGGCCATAAGGGAGAGGCATGAAATTACTCAAAGTATTGAAAGGGAAAATCCTATAAGCAAGAATTCTCTATCCAGCAAGGTCATCTTCATAACTGAAGGAGAGATTAAAAGTGTCCCAGCTAAACGAAGGTTAAAAGAATTCACCACCACTAAACATGCCTTACAGGATATATTAAAAGGACTTCTTTAGATGGAAATGTTCTTATGTCTAAATGTTTTTCATGAGTAAAAATAAACCTACAGTAAATGTAGTAGACCAGTTACTTACAAGCAAGTATGAAGTTCAAAAAAAACAAAAGCAGTAAAATAAGCTATAAGCAAAATCAATCGAGGGATGCACAAAAGATATAGATTGAGGTATCTTATACAAAAAGTGCAGAGTCAGAAGAATAAAAAAAGTAGTACTTTTAGAAAGTATTCAAAATTGAGACACCATCAACTTAATATAGACTGTTATATATCGAGGAAACTATGATCCTTATGGTAATCACAAACTTAAAGCCTATAATAGATACACAAAAATAATTAAAGAAGGAATTGAAGCATAACACTAAAGAAAACCATCAGGGGATTGGATTAAAGATGGCAGCAAGAGAGGTGAGAGAGAGGCTTCCTCCTAAAACTGCATATAATACGAAAATATAATTAACACAACTGATCCTGAAAGAACAACAGGAAAGAGGACTGCGCCAAACTGCATACACATGGAGAAAAGAATAAACCTCAGAGAACAGGGTAATGTACCAAAGTCATGGCCTGACAGAACCCAAGCCCTTCCCACAAGAGAAACAGAGCGGGGAGGGAGTGGAGGCCTGGGACTGCTGAATACCTAACTCCAGAGATCTGCTCTGGGAGTGCAAACCTACATTTCATGGTGCTTTCATGGTACTCTTGTGATTAGGAGGTTGGAAAGCTAAGCTAGGCAGAATACCTGAAGAGACTGAGATTCCAGCCACTTGTGGAAAACAAGATTCAATATCTTGCTGCTTTGGGACAAAAGAAAGGAGGGCAGTCTGAGAGACTTCTTAAAAGCAAGAGGGCTGCTAAAGGGGCAATAATTGCACAGAGCTTTCTGCTCAGGAGAAATGACAGGTAGACAGAATTATCTGGGTGCACTCTGCCCAGCAGGTTGGGAACTTTCAGGATCTTCAGGCACTTCAGCTGCCTGGCTGGCTACACAGCTCCAAGGACCCCCTCTGTGATACACAGCCTACTGCACCTTTCTCCCAGCCAGCCCCAATTGGCTAGCAAACTGGCAAAACCTACCCTGGCATTAGGACAGCCAGAGGGAAGCCCCATCTACAGCAACTACAAATGCAAAGCATAGAGGCTTATACCTGTGTGCTCGGCCCAAAGGTTCTGGCAGTGGTGACAGGCATACCATCCGGGAAGCAGGAAACAGCTCCTTCCTCCCACCAGGCACCAATACCGCTCCCCTGGCATTGCTTCAGGGGCTAAGAAGCTCCAAAGAGTAGAGCTTCTGGGCACTAGAGGGTACCATATTTAAATAAGAAATGACAAAGGAACCTGGTTCAAAGTAAAATTATGAATACAACACCTGAGAAAGTTAAAAATGAAATCAACCTCATGAATCTTTCTGAAAGGGATTACAAAATAAAAATCATTAACATGCTCATGGAGGTACATAAAAATATTAAAGAACTCAGGAATGAGTTCGAGCTGGACATCCAATCATTACCAAACACAATATCAGAAATGAAACATACAGTGGAAAGTTTTGAAAGCAGATTAGATACAGTGGAGAAGAACATAAATGAAATAGAAATTAGAAAAGAGGAATACAAAGAAGCTGAGGCACAGCGAGAAAAAAGGATCTCTAAAAATGAAAGAATATTGAGAGAACTTTGTGACCAATCCAAATGGAACAATATTCACATTATAGGGGTACCAGAAGAAGAGGAGAGAGAAAAAGGGATAGAAAGTGTCTTTGAGGAGGTAATTGCTGAAAACTTCCCCCAACCGGGGAAGGAGATAGTCCCTCAGGCCATGGAGGTGCACAGATCTCCCAACGCAAAGGAACCAAGGAAGACAACACCAAGACAATAGTAATTAAAATGGCAAAGATCAAGGATGAGGACACACTATTAAAAGCAGCCAGAGACAGAAATAAGATTACATAAAAGGAAAGCCCATCAGGCTATCACCAGACTTCTCAGCAGAAACCCTACAGGCCAGAAGGGAGTGGCATGATGTATTTAATGCAATGAAGCAAAAGGGCCTTGAACCAAGATTACTTTATCCAGCAAGATTATCATTTAAATTTGAAGAAGGGATTAAACAATTTCCAGATAAGCAAAAGCTGAGAGAATTTACCTCCCACAAACAGTCTCTACAGTGTATTTTGGAGGGACTGGTATAGATGGAGGTGTTCCTAAGGTTTAATAGCTGTCACCAGAGGTAATAAAACCACAGTAATGAAAGTAAAACAGTTAATTACTAAGAAAATGCAAAATTAAATCAACTATCCCCAAAGGCAGTCAAGGGATAGACAAAGAGTACAGAATATGACACCTAATATATAAAGAATGGAGGAGGAAGAAAAGGAGGAGAAAAAAAGAACCTTTAGACTGTGTTTGTTATAGCATATTAAGTGAGTTAAGTTAGATTCTTAGTAAGGAAGTTAACCTTGAATTGTTAGTAACCAAAAATCTAAAGCCAGCAACGGCAATAAATACATAACTATCAATAATCACCCTAAATGTAAATAGTCTGAATACACTAATCAAAAGACACAGAGTCACTGAAAGGATAAAAAAACAAGACCCAGCTATATGCTGCCTACAAGAGAGTCACTGTAAACCCAAAGACATAAACAGACTAAAAGTGAAGGGATGGAAAAAGATATTTCATTCAACGAATAGGGAGAAAAAAGCAGGAATTTCAGTACTTGTATCAGACAAAGTAGACTTCAAAACAAAGAAAGTAACAAGAGACAAAGAAGGACATTACATAATGATAAAAGGGTCAATCCAACAGGAAGATATAACTATTATAAATATCTATGTACCCAACACAGGAGCACCTACATATGTGAAACAAATACTATCTGAATTAAATGGGGAAATACAATGCAATGCATTCATTTTAGGAGACTTCAACACACCACTCACTCCAAAGGACAGATCAACCAGACAGAAAATAAGCAAGGAGACAGAGGCACTGAACAACACATGAGAACAGATGGACCTAACAGACATTTACAAAACTCTACACCCAAAAGCAGCAGGATACACATTCTTCTCAAGTGCACATGGAACTTTTTCAAGAATAGATCATATCCTAGGCCACAAAAAGAGCCTCAGTAAATTAAAAAAGATGGAAATTGTACCAACCTGTTTCTCAAACCACAAAGGTATGAAACTAGAAATAAAGTACGCAAAGAAAATGAAAAAACCACAAACACATGGAGGTTTAACAACATGTTCCTAAATGACCAATGGATCAATGACCAAATAAAAACAAAGATCAAGCAATATATGGAGACAAATGACAACAATAATTCAACAATGCAAAATCTGTGGTAAGAGGGCAAGCAAGCCATGCAGAGAGGGAAGTATATTGCAATACAGGCCTACCTCAGGAAAGAAGAACATCCCCTATGAAGAGTTTAAAGTCACTAATAACGAAACTAGAAGAAGAAGAACAAATGAGGCCTAAAGTCACTAGAAGGAGGGACTTAATAAAGATTAGAGCAGAAATAAATAAAATCAAGAAGAATAAAACAATAGAAAGAATCAATGAAAGCAAGAACTGGTTGTTCAAGAAAATAAACAAAACAGATAGACCCCTAGACTTATCAAGAAAAAAAGAGAGTCTACACACATAAACAGAATCAGAAATGAGAAAGGAAAAATCACTACAGACACCACAGAAATACAAAGAATTATTAGAGAATACTATGAAAAATTATATAGTAACACACAGGATAACCTAGAAGAAATGGACAACTATCTAGAAAAATACAACCTTCCAAGGCTGACCCAGAAACAAACAGAAAATCTGAACAGACCAATTACCAGCAACGAAATTGAATTGGTAATCCAAAAACTACCTATGAACAAAATCCCTGGCTTCAACGCTGAATTTTATAAAACATTTAGTGAAGACATTATACCCATTCTCCTTAAAGTTTTCCAAAGAGTAGAAGAAGAGGGAATACTTCGAAACTCATTCTATAAGGTCAGCATCATTCTAACACCAAAACCAGGCAAAGACAACACAAAAAAAGGAAATTATAGAACAATATCCCTGAAGAACATAGATCCAAAAATACTCAACAAAATATTAGCAAACCGAATTCAACCATATATCAAAAAGATCATCCATTATGATCAAGTAGGATATATTCCAGGGATGAAAGGATGGTGCAACATTTGAAAATCCACAAACATCATCCACCAAATCAACAAAAAGGACAGAAACCATATGATCATCTCCATAGATGCTGAAAAGCACTCAACAAAATTCAACATCCATTCATGATAAAAACTCTCAACAAAATGGGTATATAGGGCAAGTACCTCAACATAAAAAAGGCCATATATGGCAAACCCACAGCCAACATTTTACTTAACAGTGAGAAGCTGAAAGCTTTTCTTTGAAGATTGGAAAAAAGACAAGGATGCCCAGTCTCCCCACTTCTATTCAACATAGTACTGGAGGTCCTAGCCACAGCAATCAGACAACACAAAGAAATAGAAGGCATAGAGATTGGCAAGGAAGAAGTTAAACTGTCCCTGTTTGCAGATGACATGATATTGTACACAAAAAATGCTGAAGAATCCACTTCAAAACTGCTAGATCTAATATCTGAATTCGTGAAAGTTGCAGGATACAAAATTAATTCGCAGAACTCTGTGGCATTCCTATATACTAACAATGAACTAGCAGAAAGTGAAATCAGGATAATAATTCCATTCACAGTTGCATCAAAAAGAATAAAATTCCTAGGAATAAACCTAACCAAGGAATTGAAAGATCTATACTCTAAAAACAAAAAGACAATCATGAGAGAAATTAAAGAAGATACCAATAAATGGAAACACATCCCGTGCTTATGGATAGGAAGAATTAATATTGTCAAAATGGCCAACCTGCCTAAAGCAATCTACAGATTCAATGCAATTCCTATCAAAATACCAATAGCATTCTTCAATGAGCTAGAGGAAATGATTCTAAAATTCATATGGAACCTCAAATACCCCAAATAGCCAAAGCAATCCTGAGAAGGAAGAATAAGGCTGGGGGGGATTATGCTCCCCAACTTCAAGCTCTACTACAAAGCCACAGTAATCAAGACAATTTGGTACTTTCACAAGAACAGACACATAGACCAATGGAACAGACTAGAGAGCCCTGATATAAACCCAACTGTATATAGTCAATTAATATACAATAAAGGAGCCATGGACATACAATGGGGAAATGACAGCCTCTTCAACAACTGGTGTTGGCAAAACTGGACAGCTACATGTAAGAGAATGAAACTAGATTATTGTTTAACCCCATACACAAAAGTAAACTTGAAAAGGATCAAAGACCTGAATGTAAGTCATGAAACCATAAAACTCTTAGAACACACCATAGGCAAACATCTCCTGAATATAAGCATGAGCGACTTCTTCCTGACCACATCTCCTCAAGCAAGGGAAACAAAAGCAAAAATGAACACATGGGACTACATTAAACTAAAAAGTTTCTGTACAGCAAAGGACACCATCAACAGAACAAAAACACATCCTACAGTATGGGAGAATATATTTGTAAATGACATATCTGACAAGGGGTTAACATCCAAAATATATACAAAAGTCACACGCCTCAACACCCAAAAAGCAAATAACCTGATTAAAAAATGGGCAGAGGATATGAAGAGACAATTCTCCAAAGAAGAAATTCAGATGGCCAACAGACACATGAAAAGATGCTCCACATCACTAATCATCAGAGAAATGCAAATTAAAACCACAATGAGATATCACCTCACACCAGTAAGAATTGCCAGAATTGAAAAGACTAAGAACAACAAATGCTGGCAAGGATGCAGAGAAAGAGGAACCCTCCTACACTGCTGGTGGGAAAGTAAACTAGTTCAACCATTGTGGAAAGCAGTATGGAGGTTCCCCAAAAAACTAAAAATAGAAATACCATTTTATCCAGGAATCCCACTCTTTGGAATATACCCAAAGAATACAACTTCTCACATTCAAAAAGACATATGCACCCTATGTTTATCACAACACTATTTAGAATAGCCAAGAAATGGAAGCAACCTAAGTGTCCATCAGTAGATGAATGGATAAAGAAGGTGTGGTATATATACACAATGGAATACTATTCAGCCATAAGAAAGAAACAAATCCTACCATTTGCAACAACATGGATGGAGCCGGAGGATATTATGCTCAGTGAAATAAGCCAGGTGGAGAAAGGCAAGTGTCAAATGATTTCCCTCATTTGTGGAGTATAACAATGAAGCAAAGTGAAGGAACAAAATAGCAGCAGACTCAGAGACTCCAAGAAGGGACTAGTGGTTACCAAAGGGGAGGGCTGTGGGAGGGCAGGTTGTGAGTGAGGGAGAAGGTTTTGAGGGGCATTATGTTTAGTACACATGGTGTGGGGGTCACGGGGAAAACAGTGTAGCACAGAGAAGGCAAACAGTGAATCTGTGGCATCTTACTACACTGAAGGACAGTGACTGCATTGGGGTGTGGGTGGGGACTTGATAATATGAGTAAGTGTAGTAACCACATTGTTTTTTTCATGTGAAACCTTCATAAAAGTGTATACCAATAATACCTTAATAAAAAAAGACAACCATCAAATGAAAAGAGAAGAGAGGAAGAAAGGAACAGAGATGAACTACAAAAAAAAAAACCCAGAAAATGATTAATAAATTGGCAATAGCACATGCCAATAAATAATTACTTTAAATCCAAATGAACTAAATGCACCAATCAAAAGATATACAGTGGAAGAATTGCTAAAGAAACAAGACCCATCTATATGCTGCTTATAAAACACTCATTTCTGACCTAAAGATATACATACACTGAAAAATGAAGGGATGAAAAGAGGTATTTCATTCAAATAAAAGGGAGAAAAAAGCCTGAGTACCAGTACTTAGACAAAATAGATTTTAAAACAAAGTAATAAGAGACAAAGAAGGACATTACATAATGATAAATGGATCAGTCCAACACATAGGAGCACCTAAATATACAGAAAAAATGCTAGCAGACCTAAGGGAGAAACAGACAGCAATACAATCATAAAAGGGGAATTTAACATCCCATTAACATCAATAACTAGATCATTCAGACAGAAAATAAATAAGGAAACAGAGTTGTTGAACAATACATTAGGCCAGATGGACATATAAGAGATATATACAGGACATTCTACCCAAAAGCTGCAAGATACACATTTTTCTCAAGTACACATGGAACGTTCTCCAGAATAAATCACATAGTAGAACACAAAAAGAGTTTCAATAAATTCAAAAAGGTTGTAATTGTATCAAGCATCTTTTCAGAACAAAATGGTCTGAAACTTCAATTACATGAAGAAAACAAAACAAAAACCCTCACAAACTCATGAAGATTAAACAACAGGTTTCTAAATAATCAATGGATCAATGAGATAATTAGAAAATATCAAACAACACATGAAGACAAATGAAAACAAACACACTGGTTCAAAATATCTGGGATGCAGCAAAAAGTGGTTCTAAGAGGGAAGTACACAGACATACAGGCCTACCTCAAGAAGCAAGACAATCCCAAATAAACAATCTAAGCTCACAACTAAAGGAACTAGAAAAAGAAGAACAAACAAAGCCCAAAGTTAGTAGAAGGCAGGACATAATAAAGATCAGAGCAGAAATAAATAAGAGAATAAGAAAACAGTAGAGAAAAAAAATCAATGAAACCAAGATCTGGTTCTTTGAGAATATACAAAATAGACTACACCTAGCCAGACTTATCAGGAAAAAAAGAGAGAGTACAGAAATAAACAAAATCAGAAACAAAAGGTGAAAAGTTACAACTGACACCACAGAAATGCAAACAGTTGCAAGAGAATTTTATGAAAAATTATATGTAATAAATTGGACAACTTAGAAGAAATGGACAAATTCCTAGAAATATACAGTCTTCTAAGTTTGCCCCTGGAAGAAACAGAAAATCTGAACAGACTGATTGCCAATAATGAAATTGAACAAGTAATCAAAAACCTCCCAACAAACAAAAATCCAGGGACCTGAATTTTATCAAACATTTAAAAGAGTTTAAAGTATTTAAAAGAACTGAGGAGGAGAGAATACTTCCAAACTTGTCCTATGAGCCAGTATACCAAACCAGACAAAGACAATACAAAAGAAGAAAATTACAGACCAATATCCCTGATGAACATAGATGCAAAAATCCTCAACAAAATATTAGCAAACCAAATTTAAAAATATTTCAAAGATCATCCATCATGATCAAATGAGATTTATTCCAGGAATATGAGGATGGTATAATATCCACATTCAACCAAGGTAATACACTACATTAATAAAAGAGAAGGGTAAAATCCATACAGTCATCTCAATAGGTGCAGACAAAATTCAACATCCATTCATGATAAACAACCCCCCCCAAAAAGTGGATATATACAGAATATATCCCAACACAATCAAAGCCATAGATGACAAACCCACAGTTAACATCATACTCAATGGTGAAAAGATGAAAGCTCTTCCTCTAAGATCAGGAACAAGACAAAGATGCACATTCTCACCACTTTCATTCAACATCATACTAGAAGTCCTAGCCAAGGCAATGAGGCAAGAAAAAGAGATAAAAGGCATCCAAATTGGTAAGGAAGAAGTAATACCATCACTATTTGCAGATGACATGACACTATATAGAAAATCCTAAAGACTCCATCAAGAATCTATTAGAATAACTGAATTTAGCAAAACTGCAGGATACAAATCAATATACATAAATCTGTGGCATTCCTATATAGAAACAATGAACTAGAAGAGAAATCAAGAAAACAATTCCATTTACAATTGCATCAAAAAGAACAAAATACCTAGGAATAAACCAAACCAAGGGCGTGAAAGACCTGTACTCTGAAAACTGTAAGACACAGATGAAAAAAACTGAAGAAGACACAAATCAATGTAAATTTATCCAATATTCATGGGTAGGAAGAATTAATATTGTCAAAATAGCCATCTGGCCCAAATCAATTTAAAGAATCAGTGAAATCCCTGTCAAAATAACAAGGGCATTTTGCAGTGAACTAGAGAAAATAATCCTAAAATTCATATGGAACTACAAAAGACCCTGAATATCCAAAGGAATCTTGAGAAAGAAGAACAAAACTGGGGGAATCACTCTCCCTGACTTCAAGATCTATTACAAAGTGATAGTAATCAAAACAGTCTGGTACTGGCACAAGAACAGAGCCATAGATCAATGGAACAGAATAGAGAGTCCAGATATAAACCCACACATACATGGTCAATTAATATATGATAAAGGAATCATGATACAATGGGGAAAAATACAGCCTCTCCAATAACTGGAGTTGGAAAATCTGAACAGCTACATGCAAGAAAATGAAACTGGATTACTGTCTAACTCCATACACAAAAGCAAACTTGAAATAGATTAAAGACCAATTTAAGACATGAAAGCATAAAACTCTTAGAAGAAAACATAGGCAAAAATCTCCTGAACATAAGCATGAGTAAAATTTTTCTGGACACATCTCTCCATGCAAGGGACACAAAAGCAAAATTAAACAAGTGGGACTACATCAAATTAAAAAGCTGAACAGCAAAAGAGGCCATCAAGAAAACAAAAAGGCAACCGGGAGTATGGGAGAATATATTTGGAAATGATGTATCTGTTAAGGGGTTAACATCCAATATATATTAAGAACTCATATGACTCAATATAAAAAAAAATAAACCAATTAAAAAATGGGCAGGAGACCTGAATAGACATTTTTCAAAAGAAGAAACACAGAAGGCTAACATGAAAAGATGCTCCATATCGCTAATCATCAGGGAAACGCAAATCAAAACCACAATGAGACACCACCTCACACTAGTCAGAATGGCCACCATCCAAAAGACTAGAAATAACAAGTGTTGGCAAGGATATGAAGAAAGGGAACCTTCCTACACTGCTGGTGGGAATGTAAATTGCTAAATGAAATAAGCTAGGCAGAGAAAGACAAATACCATATGACTTCACTTATATGCGGAATCTAAAAACAGAACAAAACAAATAACACCAATAGATTCATAGACACTGAGAAGTGACTGGTGGTTACCATGGGGGAGCAATTGGGATAGGTGGATAAAATATGTGAGGAGAAAAAAGAGGCACAAAATTTCAATCATGTCAATTAGTCACAGGAATGAAAGTACAGCATAGAGAACATAGCCAATAGCTTTTTAACATCTTTCTACATGGACAGTAACTACACTATTTGGGGTAAGGATTTAATAATGTATATAACTGTTGAATCACTATGTTGTATATTTTAAATGAATATAATATGGTATATCAAGTATACTTCAATAAAAAAATCAAAAATAAAAATATAAAAATAAAAAGCTGGGCTGAAATTGAGAAAAAATAGACATGACTGGTATTAGAGGCAGGAGAGGTTAAATGACAGTTATTATATGTTTGGTTTTTATTTTATTTTTTTAACTAAAATCTGGGGGACTTAAATATGTCTATTTACCACTTTGGAAAATAGTTAATCAATATATAGAATTTAAAGGAAAGTTCAGGGTCAAATTTATACAACAAGATCAGTTTATTTTCAAAGTAAAATGTTTGCAACTTTCAGATCAACAAGTTCAGTGGAAAAGAGAAAAGGAAATATTGATAGTTATTTTTTTATGTGGCAGTTAAAATTCTTATTAGAAAAATATTGGGTCATCTATCATAAAATCAGATATTCATGTTTTTGGAAATATGATATGCTGGCCTTGTCATAAACTTGGAAATATGTAGGTAAGAATAACATATATATGAAAGAGTACAAGAAAAAGGAGTACAAGAGAGGGAAGAAATGCTTGGCACAGGTGAAGAGAGACAGTATGTAGCAGGGTGTATCCTAAAGAATGAATTAGGTTCATTGGTAAGTACAGAGGTCATCCTGGCAGCCAAGTGTGCTAGGGGGGTTGGTGACAACAGGGAAGGTCTAGAAATCCTAAACTGGAGGAGGAGGGTATAGGGAGATGATGGAGAATTGTCTCCAGCGGACAAGATCCCACCTGAAAACTTTGATTAGTATTTTTTTCACATAAAAATACATTAACTCCTTTGTTATATATTTTGAACTGTTCAGGTATACACTGTCACTCTTTTCCTACTTATTTTCAGCCTATTTCCTAGCACCAACACTATGCTTTCACTGCTCTAAATTACTTGCTGAAATCGTATTATGTATACATATGTCTCCATATCTTAATCAGTTTTCTTTTGCATGGCATGTTTTCTCTAATTTTTGCCTCTGAAATTATTGTTAGTTCTTTAAAAAGATATAAAGCCTTTAATAGTACAATCCTTCTCCATTCTTTGTGCTATTCTTTTACTTGGAGAGAATGACTTAAAATGTAATGAAAAAGAGCAAAGTACATATTGACTTAGGAAAGAAAATATGCATGTTATCTGTAAATTTTGTATCAAAATGTAGTCTTGGTTTATTTAAAAAATATTTTATATTTGAGTATACTCTGATAGAGTGCCAATTTCCTTGATTTCCCTTTTTTTAGATTAAAAAATCTTTTAAAATATCTAGATTTAAGCTTATATATATATTTGAAAATATTCATTTAATTACAAATACTACATTGCTGTTAAAATTACCATGATGCATTTAGTAAGCAGTCTTACTAAATGCATCATGGTAATTTTTCCTGCAAAGACTGGACTCCCATTAAATACACAGTATTTATAAAAAGCAACATGCAATAATAAAATGAAGCAGCAGATGGAGCTCTAGAATGTATTAGTCTTACTCTTCTCCAGTCACTTTTTATTGTTTCTCAGTATGAAGTAATTGGGGATTCAGATACACATGAAGATACCCTTATTTTTATTACTCCCTGAAACTTCAATTTCTTTAAGTGTAGTATGCCTTCAGTATAGGATTCTGGGCTTTCCAAAATTAATGGACAGGTTTATTTATACAATATTTAAGAGATTAATGACATAGTAATAGAGATTATTAGTATTTATATTTCAACATTTATGCTTTAATGATGTTAATGTGCTAATGCTGTAAATTTTTTAAAATGATATACACTGAAACTACATCCAGTGGTTGTTACACCTTTACATTTTCCTTTTTAAGCTACGCTTACTAGTTAGCAGATTAGGTATCAAGTCAATACATATATTATGACCATCATATCCTCAGTACATCCCAATTTATCCCAAACAATTAATTCTTGAATAATTTAATCTTATCTTCATTAAGCCTTTGACTTACTCCTCTATAGGCAAAGTTAGTTGGCTTTTCTAAATGCTCTATTATCATCAACTACAGCAATTTAATGGCAATTAATAATTTAATTTTCTATCCTACAACTGGGCTATGAACTCTTCATATCCAGAGTGTCAGGCACGGAGCCTGCATGTAGTTCATATCAATAAGGATTCACCTCACTGAATGGTGGGAGAGGTGCATCTGGAGCAAAGAACAGAACAATGAGAGAAACGAGAACTCTGCGTAAAGCATAGGACATATTATTGATGGAGAAGTAATGATGGCAGATTTACAAGTGCTTCATTGAAACCCAAGAGTGACATGAATCTATAGTAAATAGAATAGGATTCACAGCTTGGAGTAGTTCCAGACCAGTTTTGAGGCGGTAGTGATACTTTGAAGAGACACGTTTATGGCAGTCAATAACAAAGGCCAAGCAGTTCGCTTAAAGGAATGAAACAGAGCTGGTCAGGACTCTGCAAAACTGAGAGAAGATGCTGTCTCTAAAGTAGATATCATCTACTCGGTTCTTGAAACTAATTGCTATGTGGAAATTTGGATTAAATACTCTAGATCTTTTAATCCTATTGGAGAAAACAAAAAAATTAAATCTCATAATTATATGAATTGATGATTACTTTGAAATTTTAGAAACAATACATAGTTTAAACAAAATTTGTCTGTGCACTTAATTAGTCCCAAAGACAATCAGTTTGCCTTCCCTCACTCAACTAGGAGAGTAGCAGAAATGGGAGATTCTAGCATCAGTTGGGAAGCAGACTGTATAGAATTTAATAGCTGTGATACACACACTCACACGCAGAAATATACCTTTAGAGATATAGTTATACAGTATTTAAATGTAATTATTTGTCTGAGCTACAGCAATTTGTTCTGTCTTGTTCTATCTTTACCTACTCCCTAATTTGTTTTAAACTATGAGTTTAAACAATGTTACAGAAGATTTATTTTTAAAACTCTGTTTCTTTTTATATTCAATTTATTTAATGTGTTATATCATTACAAAATTAACATATGCTCCTTGCACAACCAAAGAAAATCCCTCCTCCTACTTGATTTTAATCAACAGAAGCAACCACAATTAAAATTTGATTTATATTCTCTCAAATCTTTTATAAATGTATAACTTCTTAAATAGTTATGGAGTCATGAATAGTTGGGTCTTATTTTGTAAAAACGAATACACTGTAAATACACATTATTGTAGTAGCATTTTGTAATATGATTCTTTAATGTGTTTTTTATCATGGACATCTCGCCACTAGCCATTCATTTTACATATTCAAAGTGAAATTTGCATAACCTGGAAAGAAAAAAGGGTAGGGAAACTAAAACTGCAAGCATTTCTGTCCAATGAGCAGACGTCCCTGACTCAGCGGACAGGAACCGTCCTTTCCTTCCTTTGTTCTCTTGGTTCTTACTTCCTAAGACCCTCAGGGCCTTTTCTAGTGTGAGCTCTTGCAGCACTAGATTTGATCGAGTAGTTGAATAATGAATGGTTTATAAAGCATTGTCTCTATGTAAAAATCAACTGATTTCCTTTTCCAGGCTAGATCACATACTAGGCCAAAAAAAGAGCTTCAATAAATTCAAAAAGATTGAAGTTGTGTCAGCAGCTTCTCAGACCACAATGGTACGAAACTAGAAATAAATTACACAAAGAAAACAAAAAGACTTCAAACACTTGGAGGCTAAGCAACATGCTTCTAAATAATCAGTGGATCAATGACCAAATTAAAACAGAAATCAAGCAATACATGGAGACAAAAGAAAACAAAAACACAACAGCCCAAAATTTGTGGGATGCAACAAAGGCAGTTCTAGGAGGAGAGAACATAGCAGCACAGGCATCTAAAATCACATTAAGGAAACTAGAAAAAGAATAAATGAAGCCCAAAATTAGTAGAAGGAGGGACAAAATTAGGATTGTCCCAAGACAAGGATGCTGACTCTCATCGGTTTTATTCAACAAAGTACTGGAGGTCCTAGTCACAGCAATTAGATAACACAAAGAGATAAAAGACGTCCAAAATGGTAAGGAACAAATTAAACTGTCACTATTTGCAGAAAACATATTATGCATAGAAAACTGTTAAGACTCCACCAAAAAACTATTAGAACTAATAACTGAATTCAGCAGGATACAAAATTAATACACAGAAATCTGTAGCATTCCTGTACATTAACAATGAACTAACAGAAAGATAAATCAAGAAAACAACTCCATTCACAATTACATCAAAAAGAATAAAATACCTAGGAATAAACCTAATCAAGGAGGTGAAAGACCTATACTCTGAAAACTATAAGACATTCATGAGAGAAATTAAAGAAGACACCAATAAATGGAAATCTGTGCTCATGGATAGGAAGAATTAATATTGTCAAAATGGCCATCCTGCCTAAAGCAATTTACAGATTCAATGCAATCCTTATCAAAATACCAACAGCATTCTTCAATGAACTAGAGCAAATAGTTCTAAAATTCATATGGAACCACAAAAGACCCCAAAAGAGCCCAAGCAATCCTGAGAAAGAAAAACAAAGCTGGGGGGATTATGCTCCCTGACTTCAAGCTCTACTACAAAGCTACAGTAATCAGAACAATTTGGTACTGGCACAAGGACAGACCCATAGGTCAATGCAACAGAATAGAGAGCCCAAATATAAACCTGTGCATATATGCTCCATTAATATATGACAAAGGAGTCAGGAATATACAGTGGGGAAAACACAGCCTCTTCAACAAATGGTGTTGGGAAAAACAGACAGCTACATGTAAGAGAATGAATCTGGATCACTGTCTAGCTTCATATAAAAAAGTAAACTTGAAATGGATCAAAGACTTGAATGTAAGTCATGAAACTATAAAACTCTTAGAGGAAATTTAAAAATCTCTTGAATATAAGCATGAGCAATTTTTTCCTGGACACATTTCCTTGGGCGAGGGAAACAAAATAAAAAATGATCAAGTGGGACTACATCAAGCTAAAAACCTTGTGTACGGCAAAGGACACCATTAGCAGAACAAAAAGACTCCCTATAATATGGGAGAATATATTTGTAAGTGACTCATCTGATAAGGGGTTTACCTCCAAAATATATAAAGAACTTAGATGCCTCAACACCCAAAAAACAAATAACCTGATTAAAAAATAGGCAGAGGACCTGTACAAACACTTCTCCAAAAAAGAAATACAGATGGCCAGCAAGCACATGAAAAGATGCTCCACATCGCTAATCATCAGGGAAATGCAGATTAAAACCACACTGAGATATCACCTCACACCAGTTAGGAAGACCACTTCCCAAAAGACAAGAAACTACAAATGCTGGCGAGGATGAAGAGAAATGGGAACCCTCCTACACTGTTGGTGGGAATGCAAATTGATGCAACTACTATGGAAAGCAATGTGGAGGTTCCTCAAACAACTAAAAATAGAAATACCATTTGACCCAGTAATTCCATGCCTCGGAATTTACCGGAAGGAAACAAAATCCCTGATTCAAAAAAGACACACCCCTATGTTTATCGCTGCACTATTTGCAATAGCAAAGATATGGAAACAACCTAAGTGCTATTGATAAATGAATGGATAAAGAAGTGGTGGTACATGTACACAATGTAATATTATTCAGCCATAAAAAGAAAAGAAATCCTTCCATTTGCAACAACATGGTATTATGCTCAGTGAAATAAGCAGGCAGATAAAGACAAATACCATATGATTTTATCTATTTGTGGAATATAAAAACAAAGCAAAAAAGAAGGAACAAAAGAGCAGTAGACCCATAGACACATACAAGAGACTAGTGGTTACCAAGGGGTAGGGGGTGGGGCAGGTTGAGAGGGAAGGTGAAGGGGATAAAGGAACAATAATTTCAATCACAATATCAGATGCTCAGGGGGATGGTAGTATAGCATGGAGAATAGTCAGTGATTCTGTAACATCTTACTACATTGATAGATAGTAACCACCCTAGAGGGGGGCGAGGACTTAATAATATGGATAACTGTTGAACCACTGTGTTGTATATTTAAAACCAACATATAAGATTGTATATCAGTGATACTTTAATAAAAAGGCACAGTTGGCAACAACAAAAAAATCAACTGATTTCTTTTAGGGTCATTGTCTCCAATGTGACACCTTCCTGAAAGATTTTTAAGAATAATTTTATTTGCAAGTAAATTTAACTCTCTGAACTAGCTTTAAAAATTAACTCTCAGCTAAGGTACAACTCTGTTGCATGTTTCTACCTGATAAATTTTATCAGTAAAATAGCACCTCATTTTATAAATATATTTTATTTTATTTTTTTGCTGATTCTCCCATGAATGTATATTGACTTGGGAGAGCTAGTGTCCCTAATTTTTATTCTTTTTCAGGCTATTCTAAGTTATAAGGTTTATTGTATATTAATTTATAAAAAACAAATTAACATCATTAGTATTCTGTGTGGAAAAGAATTAACATTAATAATAATTTTTACTACCATATATTAGGTTCCTCCTTTGTGCCAAGCATTCCTAGCATCATTTAAACCTCATAACTCCCTGAAGTAGACATTGCATTGCTATTATGAATATCATACAAACAAGAACACTGAGACTCAGAACCATTAAGTAATTCTGCTTGAATTATAAAGCAGGTGGGCATCAGGGCTAAGATCTGAAACCAGACTTTAAAGCTTCCAACCTAAACTTTGCCTCCTACTGGATTTTTATTATATATATTATATTCTGCTTTGAATTTTGGAAGGATTAATGTCTTTACAATATTGAATCTTCCCAACTAGAAATGCATTATTTGTGTGCCTTTCTTAGTGTTCAAATCAAGATATTTATAATAATAATAATGCAGTATTTGTCATTAAGATATTGTGATTTTCTACAATATGCACATACATTTATTTACCACTTAGATAAGTTTTTATATGTCACCACTTTCCATTTCATTGCATGACTCTTTTCATCATTACACTTAAAATTTTTATCCTCAAGTATAGATTGCTTTTAGAAACAAAGCATTTATTTAAATGGCAGTGAATGTAGCCTGTGTAAAAAGAAAGCTACATTTCAGTCTAGAAAATCCTAAAAATAAATACATGTTTAAAAGTTAGCAGGACAAATAAACAGACACATTAGTATGATTTTACAGTAATTGTTAAATATCCATATTTAAATGGATTGATCTGATTTAAAATTTTCACCAAGGTGGAGTGCAAGTAAAATATTCCAGACAACTCAAATCGAATTAGAAACCACTGCCATTCATCCTGGTATCCTGATTCCCATTGCCTTCCCACCACCATCAAATAGCAGATGAAAAGAAAGAATCCCTCACAGGAAAAAGAAACAAGGCACTTAAACATGTGGTGGCCACTAGGAGGCGTGTTTCACTTTCTAATCAGAATGACTGCACTAAGTTCTCTGATTTTTAATTTTAAGCAACCCTGGTTAGCAAGTGAGGAATTTTGAAATCAGCAATTACGATAGTAGCTAAAAGGCTTACTTTTATTAATAGAAAAGCAATGCATGCATTTATTAATAAACAGGTTAATATACTGAAAGTGATAAAAGACAAAATCCAAAAGAACTTTTATTAATACTTGGCAAATTTTGTTCAAGTTGCAAACAAAATTATGCTTATATTGCAGATATATTTTCCAGTATGAATACTTTTTAGTTTTCTTTCATACACTTAATTTTATATTCTAAGTATTTCTGTGGCATTTACAATATTTGATTAAGTTCAAATTGTGCCTTTCTTAGATTCCATCTTGTATCTATAGCTGTGTAGTGCTTCAACTTCCCTTTATTACTGGACACCTAGACTGCCTCTGATTTCCCATTATATAAACCACACCTCTGAAAAGCGCAGAGTAAAAGCACAAGGGCAGGCAGTCCTGGAGTCATGTCTCAACTATGTCATTTTACTATTTGAAATTTGGGTTTTTTTATTAATACTTTTAACTCTTAATTTTGTCTTTCTTAAAATGGTGGATACTAAACAGTATCTACACGGCAATTGCTGTTAGGACTAAGTGACTTAAAACCCATAGAAAAGAATTAGTTCGGGATATAGGAAATACTAAATGCATGCTGGCTGGTATTATAATGTATGATGTTACAATTTTTGTACATGAACTTGCATTTCAGATCTTTTTTCTAGAACAAATTTCTAGAAGATTTGTTCATTCAAAAGTCATTGATCCTTACTTTAAAATTGCTTTCCAAAATAGTTTATCCAATTTATAATCTTTAAAGTTATTTAAAAATATTGTTTCTTCATCAATACAAAAACAGTAAATAACTCACTCAGAGAATAACGTGGTTGTGAGGGTCATTGGAATTCACATTGTCTTTAGATGTAAAAATAGCACACATATATCAGAAAGCATTATGTGTATCTGATTTTGATTTCATCTTTTGTTTAAACTAGGTAATCTGATTTTCATAAGATCTGTTAAGCATTTTATCTTATACACATACATCCTATTTTCTTATATAGGGAAGACAATAGCCCTGTAATTCACAGGAAGCTCTGTGTCTCATGAAAAAGATCCACAAGTCTAAACATAACCCTCTTAAAATATGGGAACTGCTGATCTGCTCAAAGAACTCTAAATATGTTTTATTCCTCTGGGCTAGGTATGTTAATCGGTGTAAACATATAGTGTTAACATTTATCCTATTTCTTTTGGCTGATAGTGTCTATAACCGTTTGTAAAAACTGAAAGTAAAGAGTTAAAAACATGTACTTAATAATATGTTGTATGATGACTACATTATTATTTTGAAGTTCATTTTAAATATAACTATTGGAAGCTTTAAAACAGGTTTCAGCTACCTACTTTTGCTGCAATGCATTCAATTTATAAATGTACTAAAAATGTTTTATTCATACAATTTGGAGACATGACTGAATTTCTTTTTTTTTTTTTGCCTTTTGATTAATTGCAATTAGTTAGAAGAAATATTGAAACATAGATAAAAATAGTTTACCTTTCTCTTTCCCTTTTTGGAGGCTACCAACTACATATTTGCAAAGAGCTAATCAAGAACCAATTTCTTTTAGTTGCAAATATAAATATATTTACCTATTTACTCTATTTCTCTGAACATCCATATGTCTAGAAAGCAGAAAGCCTTGATAGTTGCATATATTTTGGGCACTTAAAAACTAAAGGTAAACTAGTAAATTTAAAAAAAGAAATTAATATCATCTTTGGGTCTTAGGATAAACAAATAAACAAAATAAATCCTTAAATAGGTGAGCTTTTGACTGAATTATTTGTATAAAACTTCAGAGGTTTGATTACTTTCAAAAGAAAGATGTGGTTTTCTTAAAATGGTTTTCCTTAACCTTCATTTAGGAGCTTTCTGGATTTCAGATAAGAATGTCAGCTATGCTAATGTGAAAGCTGCCTATGAAAGGGTAAGATTAAAGGTCTGAAAGACAAGGAACTATTGGAAAGTCAGCTGCTGGACCTTACCCTGCTTATCTGTCTCAACTCTGAGTTGGGCACTGACATCCTTGGTAAAAGAAAGCAGACTGTTATCTATTCAATTTGGAGTTTTTGTTGAATTTGAAAATTTGTTTCCAGTTTTATTAAGTTGATACTGTAAAGATACAATGCAAGGAAAAATATTTTAGGTAGGAAGTAGAGCGTGTAAATCAGGAGAGTCTTATGGAAAGCTAGATTGAGAAACCATTCATAGGCCCCAAGTCTCTGTTTGCTATCAATTTGGAAAAAAAAAATTAAATAATAGAACCAAAGACATTTCCATGAAATCTGCAAGATCATTTTTTGAATGTTCTTCACCAAGACAAGAATTTGGAGCAAATACTCTGACTCACCAGGCAGTGAACTTCTGAATAGAAATTCAGTATAATTTGGAACAATAAAGAATGAAAAAAATGTTCTATCCTAATTTACCTGATAGGATATATATTTAAATTAAAAATGGGTCATATTACTTGTGAATTACAGAGTAAGAGGCATGCTGGTGTCTCAGGTCCCTTCCACTTTCTTTCTTTTAACCAGAGAAAGTTGCCTTTTTCACAGTATCACAGCACCTCCTTGGAAATGAACCCAGGTGATGGTGAAAGAAGACTTCCACTTAGGATTTCCCCACAGCTTCTCATGCTTTAAATACAAGATTCTTTTTTTACTAAGAGATGTTCCTTTACTAATGAGCGGAGTTGTCATGGGGTCTTGGGAATGAATCACCTCAATGAAAACAGTTACTTGTTCAAAATGATATTACTGACCTAGGCCTACAGTAGCCTGATGATAATCCTGGACTCTAATCTCTTTCTGTGTAAGTATCACAACTGCCTTGTTTATTGATTCTCAGTGCGAGGGATACTCAACAAGCACTTGTTAAATGAATAAATGTTTATGAATAGAAAATACACAGATTTTGCTCAAGTTGAGTAACCATATTTGTGTTTTAATTGGTTAAAAACTAATCACCACATATCTTTATTAAATTATTCCTTCCATAGTTTCATATCTTCATATCACCATATTAGTTGTGTAAATTTTCCCCTTAACCACTTGGTCCTGGAAAAATATTCTTTTAAGAATATTTATAATTTTTAATGTTTTACTCTTCTAGGTAGCACTTACAGAGAATATACATTTTCAACATAATTCAATAATGTAATTTTCCCTTTATTCTCTTCATTAGAATGATGTCTTGAAACCACCAAATACACACAGACACACACACACACAGTTAGAGGAAATATGACCCTTATCTGGGGAAAGTTTTAAGATAAAGCCTGCTCAGCATCGACGGACACAGAAAGTATGGTTTTGAACATTCGCATACACATTGATCTAAGGCTTTCTTATCAAGGTGAACTCCCTTTGGATACCTCCAGTGATCCAGACAGGACTGAGTAGAACTAATACTGGCTAAAGGGAGAACTGGCAGTGGGAAGGGCAGAAACTGTTCTCTGAAGAGGACATAGAAAGGGTTGTAAATCCCACAGTGGAGGTCTCTGAGGAAGGGCAAATATTCATACTCAGACAATTCTTATCTTGAGTTTTGTGGGGTGGTGAAGTATGAGTAAATAGGATTCGGGTACATTATAGAAGGTAGTAAAGCTCAGGATTATATTAAGAGATGGAACTGAGCAAGCCTTGGAACCTAAATGCTAAGCAACATTTACTTAAAGTCAAAGGATGTAAAATACTACATACAACCATAATACTAATTATAATTTAAATAATTTTTATCTTTTATTTTGTTGTAGAGAGAAACTAAATATAAAGTATGAAGTCTTCAATTGCTAATAGAATTGTAAGGTTCTTCAGAATGATCACTCAGGATTAGAATTTTAGCAGAACATAAACAGAGAATATTAAAAAATACTAAAGCCCCTGTAACTCAACATATCAATATATATGAGACATTCTAATTCAGATATGAATTTCAGAAATGCAAAAATATTTTCCATATCTACAAAAACCATTGTATGTACAGTTTATCTTATCAGTCATGGTTATATGTCAGGGTCCAATTCTATGTTAAAAAAAAGAAAAAACTTTCTAGTTGTAGGAGTCAGAGACATTTATTTGCTGTACAGAGGCCAGATCTACTGTTTTATTGGAACACTCTTATGTTTCCTTAGATTCTCCTATCATTGTCACAAAATCACCATGAAATCCTCATAATGCACTTCCACACATTCCAACAAGAATTAGCCCCAGTAAAGGTTTCTTTTCTTTGGGGATTTAAATCATTGTGTAGTTGAGAAAAATGCATGTCCTTGTAGATGTCATTCTAACAGACTTTAAATTATGATCCCCCCACCCAAGTTAGATTTTCTTTAAGTCTTTAATGTCTTAAACAAATTATTTATTTTTTATTCAGGAAAAGAATTTTTTATATCATATAAGTTTCTTCTTTTCAAGCTATTTTTTTAAAGAGTAGTTTTAGGTTCACAGCAAAATTGAGAGGAAAGTACAGAGATTCTCAAAAAGTCCCCTGCCCCCAAGCATGCATAACCTCCCTGTTATCAGCATTCCCCAACAGTGTTGTACACTTGTTACAATTAATGCACTTACATGAACACACTGTAATTGCCAAAATCCATAGTTTACCTTAGGGTCCACTCCTAGTGTAATACATTCTGTGTGTTTGAAGAAATGTATAATGACATATATCCAGCATTATAGTATCATACAGAATAGTTTCACTGACCTAAAAATCCTCTGTGTTTTGCCTCCCTTCTCCCCCAGTCCTAATCTCTGACAACTACTGATCTTTTGTATTGTCTCTATAGTTCTGCCTTTTACAGAATGGCATATAGTTGGAATCATACAGCATGTGGCCTTTCCAGATTGGCTTCTTTAACTTAGTAATATGCATTTAAATTACCTCCATGTATTTTCATGACTTGATAGCTCATTTATATTTAGCAGTAAAGAATATACCATTGTCTGGATGTACAGCAGTTTATTTACCCATACACCTACTTTAGGATATATTTGTTGCTTCCAAGTTTTGGCAATTAATGACTAAAGTTATTATACATGTGTGTGCAGATTCAGTTTCTTTGTTTTGTTTTTTTTTTGCATCAGGCTTCTTTTATTTTACTTTTATTTATTGATTTATATTTTATTTTGCTATCATTAATGTACAATTACATGAACACTATGGTTACTAGACTCCCACTATTATCAAGTCCCCACCACATACCCCATTACCATCACTGTCCATCAGCATAGTAAGATGCTATAGAGTCACTACTTGTCTTCTCTGTGCTATACTGCCCTCCCCATGCCCCCCTACATTATACATGCTAATCGTGATGCCCCTTTTTCCCCCTTATACCTCCTTTCCCACCCATCCTCCCCAATCCCTTTCCCTTTGGTAACTGTTACTCCATTCTTGGGTTCTGTGAGTCTGCTACTATTGTGTTCCTTCAGTTTTGCTTTGTTCTTATAACTCCACAGATGAGTGAAATCATTTGATACTTGTCTTTCTCTACCTGGCTTATTTCACTGAGCCTAATACCCTCTAGTTCCATCCATGTTGTTGCAAATGGTAGGATTTGTTTGCTTCTTATGTCTTTATGCTTGATCTTTGCCATTTTAATTATTATATGTCTTTATGTTCTCTTCCTTGGGTTCCTTGTGTTAGGAGATCTGTGCACCTTCATGGCTTGAGAGACTATCTCCTTCCCCAGAAGTTTTCATCAATCACGTCCTCAAAGACACTTTCTATCCCTTTGTCTCTCTCTTCTTCTTCTGGTACCCCTATAATGCGGATATTGTTCCGTTTGGATTGGTCACACAGTTCTCTCAATATTCTTTCATTCTTAGAGATTCTTTTTTCTCTCTGTGCCTCAGCTTCTTTGTATTACTTTTCTCTAATTTCTATCCCATTTACCATCTCTTCTACTACATCTAATCTGCTTTAAAATCCCTCCATTGTACATTTCATTTCAGACATGGAATTTCTTAATGATTGAATCTCCGACTTAAATTCATCCCCAAGTTCTTGAATATTTTTCTGTACCTCCATGAGCATGTTTATGATTTTTATTTTAAACTCTCTTTCAGGAAGATTGGTGAGTTCAGTTTCATTTGGCCCTTTTCTGTTTTTTTTTTTTGATATTTTGGTCTGAACCAGATCCCTTGGATGTTTCATAATTCTATGTGGTGTCCTCTAGTGCCCAGAAGCTCTAGTTTCTGGAGCTGCTCAGCCCCTAGAGTGATGTTGGGGGTTGTAGAGGAGCAGTGCTTGTGCCTGGGGTGAGGAAAGAGCTGTTTCCTGATTCCTGGCTGCAGTGCCTGTCTCCAGTATCAGAGCTAGTGGACCGAGCACACAGGTGCAAGCCTCTGTGCTTGGCGTCTCTAGCTGTTGTAGGTGAGGCCTCTCTCTGGCTGGCCTGACGCCAGAGCAGTGACTTCAGTTTGCGAGCAGATGCTGGCAGGCCAGAAGGAAGGTGTAGCAGGCTGTGTGTAATAGTGGGGGGCTTTGATGCCGAGTAGGCAGCCAGGCGGATAGGGCGCCTGAAGCCCCTCAAAGTTCCCAACCCGCCAGGCAGAGTGTGCCCAGATAACCTTGTCCACCTATCGCTTCTTCCGAGCAGCAAGCTCCATACAAACCAGGCCCCATCAGCAGCCCTCTCGCTGCTGAGAAGCCTCTCAGATTGCCTGTCTTTCCTTTGTCCCAGAGCGGCTGGATGTGGATCCCTGTCCTCCACAATGGCCGGAGTCTCAGTCTTTCAAGCACTCTGCCTGCCCCAGCTCCCCAACCCCAGCAACCTCTAGAGTACCACACAGTGCGGGTCTGTGGTCCAAAGCAGACCTCCCGGGCTTGGTGTTCAGCAGTTCTAGGCTTCCACTCCCTCCGCACTCCATTTCTCTTCCTCCCGCCAGTGAGCTGGGGTGGGGGAAGGGCTTGGGTCCCAGCTGATCAAGGCTTTCGTATGTTACCCCGTTTCGTGAGGTCTGCTCTGTTTGTGAGGTCTGTATGCGGTCTGGTGCAGCCTTATTCCCTGTTGCTGTTTTAGGGCTAGTTGTATTAACTATATTTTCACAGTATATGTCATTTTGGGAGGAATTCTCTGTCTCACCTCTCACACCGCCATCTTGAATCCTTCAGTTTCTTTGTTTTTTTATAGCAAGATTTGTACTTGTCTTTAAGAAGATAACAAATTAATGCATATTAATAATAAATTCAATCAATCCTGAAGTATCAGGGTACTATATGAGAGTCCCTCTACCCTCCAATTGTTTTCCATTCTTAGTTCTGCAGTACTGAAGTTAACTACTCTCAACATTTGCATTATATATGGACCAAACATAAGTAAATGTGTTTTTAGTGTTGCAGGGTAAGCTAATAACAAATAAGATAATGATACTGACATCTTAAGAATTTCTTTCAGTGTGGAAAATAAATGCACTTACACCATCTGAAGATTAATATATAAGGTGTCCAGGTATATTTGTAGATATATCTAGTTGTCTAGCTATATTCTAGTTTATATGGATACATCTTACACAAATGAAAGAGTTGTTAAAATATATTGTCTAGACATATCCAATTTGTCTTTTTTTCTAGATATGTTCTAGAAAAAAGTCCTTAGTGAGAAAATAAAACTAGAAAAGTTTCATAAATAGATTTTTCTTAGCATAAACAAATGGTTTTAGCTTTATTTTTTAAAGAGCTAAATTATAGATTTTAAATAGCTAGAGAATAACATTATTTTTTAAAGTTTCATTTCTTCTATTCCTTTTAATAATAAAAAGTGTTTTATAACTTAGGATAACATTCTAAGAAATAAAGGTCTATCAGAATATTTTTTAAATATTGTGATCATCTTCTACAATTTAATAACTGAGAGTTAAAGCTCATTTTAAAAGTTTTAAAACATTTAATTTTGAGTTATATTTTAAAAGAACAGAAGGTAAAATGCCTGTATGTTTTCGATGTTCAGTGATTGAACAGATTTACAATTTTCCTTTTCTCTTACAATCTATTTTTTTACTTTAACTGAAACATTACCTCCTAACTTATCAGTTCATGGCTTCTTAACTTCAGCAACTTTACAGCCTGAGAAGAATTCCTAGTTCTTTTTTAAAGGTCACCTCATCATTTGCTAACCAAATACCTACAAGCTAATGTGTTTACTTTCATCTTCTGCTTCAAAATTTTCTGCGGTTTCCCTTCCTTCCTTTAGAAGTTTTACAAATAAATCTTCAGGGTATTAGAGCATAATGTCTTCTTTTGAAACTTCAGAAAAATAGCTAAATGCAGTAAAAGATTGGCTTTCTTACTACATTTGGGCAGAAAATATCAAATAAAGAACATTTTAGTCACAAAAAAAGTAAATTTAGCTTAAGAGAAAAATACTAAAACTGGCGAGTCTATTTACTTCTAGAAGTTAAGAAAAACATATAAAAATAAAAGTCTAACAAGAAAACATTAGTTACACCTATATTTCATAATGACTGCAATTGTGTTTTTAAACAGATACAGTTGTCTAAATAGTTTTAAACTGTCTTTCTCACAAATGCAAAAAAGATTATCTAAAGGTAATAAGATGTCTACAGTGGTCTCCATAACTCAAGGCATGCCAACCTCTTGAACTCACACCATGCTCCTCATTCTCACCCACAGGTATTCAGTTTGTACCTCAAATAGGCCAGATACTCCTGGGGCCTTTGTGCATTGCTATCCCTTTCTCCTGTGACCTCTTTTCCCAGGTATTTGCACTGGTGACATTATCTCAGCATTCAGGATTTAGGTCACATTTCATTTCCTGACCACATTCCTTAATTAGCTTCACTACCATTGGTTTGCTCTCCTTAATCTTACTTTGTTTTACTGTTCCAATAGCAATTATATCCCCCTAAAAGTGTTATGCTCATTTAATTGTCTGTTGCCTGTCTTCTCCTAGATTTGTTTTGTGAGATCTTTTTTTGCCCTTGTTATAGCTCAAGTCCAAAAGACTGAATATCATATAGTAGTTACTGACTAAATAAGTTTATAATTATTTAATTCTATTAATGCTTTGAGTATCCTAACAGCATCAGCTCTTCTTGATTGGGCAAAGAGGATCTTAACATTTTACAAATGGAAAGACTTTATATTCATAGAACATAATTATCTTTTCAATGTTAGTATCAGCAAAAAGTGTCTAATTTGAATAATTTCCACATGAATATCCTATTAAAAGAATCCAGTGCCTTCTAATGAAGTCCTTTTCAATATTATTGTAAGGTTATTCCACAAGGTAAAGAAATTTATCAATTCAACAAATATTTCCCTAAGACCTATTATGTGTCAGGGAATGCTCTAGGGCTTGGGATATATCATTGAACAGAAAACAACAGTAAAAAATTTCTTGTTTCCTTACATTTTAGAGGGAAGAGATAAACAATTAAATTAACTATAGTAAACTGATAGGTGCCAAAGTATATGAAAAGGTGCTCTGTAGAGCAGCATGAGTGTCATCAGCATGAGTAGATACAGGGTCAGGGCAGGTTGAAATTTTTAAAAATGTTAAAAGCAGGCCTTATGAGGGTGAGATAGACACGTAGAGAAATGTGGGGGTCATCCCAGGCAGAGAGAACTGCCAGAATAAACGCCTTATACTGGGAGAAGACTTGGATCTGTGGAGGACCAGCATGACCAGAACTCTAGAAGGACTAGAGTTGCATCAGTGAGATGAAAAGAAGAGATAAGAGGTGTGTGTGTGTTTGCATGTGAGTGTGTGTGATTAGGATGTTATTGGATGTTGGTTATTTTAAGAACTTTTAACTTTATTTTGAGTGAAATGGGAAGTTTTTGTGCTGTGCAAAGTAATGATGTTATTTCATCTGTGATTTAAAAAGACCACTCTGGGTGTTGTGTTGAAAATATACTGTGAGGATCGAGGGTTGAAGCCGGGAGACCAATCAGGAGCATGTTACAGTAATCCTGAAGGATCATGGCTCAGACCACACTGGCTATGATTCAGTTGGTGAGAGACGGCCTGATTCCACATACATTTTGGAGGTAGAGGCAGAAAAATTTATTGTCATATAGGGTGTGAAATGGGAAAGAAAAAGAAGTCAAAATTGACATCAAGTTCTTGCCCTTGAACTCTGGTGTGAAAGATAGACTGAAAAGTCGAGATTAAGCTCAAGGAAATTGGTAGTAATGCTAGTGCAACAGTCTCTCCTAAAAGGTGACAAGAACCTAAACTAAGGCCATGGCAGTAGAAACAGAGAAGAGGGTAGAGTTAAGCTTTGTCTTGGGGAAAGAAGACTAACTAACCAGAAATCTCTTTCCTTGTGATCTTTCTCCTCACTGTTTACTCTCTTTCTAGGCCCAGCCTAAGTGGCACCTCCTTCTTGAAGCTTTCTCTGATCACCCTCATAGCTTTGACTTACCTAAATATTTTAGGTAAAATTGTTTTATGGTTCCTTATCATTTTTCATATTGAATTATTGGTACTTATTTGAAATGTCTACTTTAAGTAATGTAGGAATTTTCAAAAAGCAGGAGGCAGTGTGCATTCTAACAAGAGGAAATCTATTAAACTTTAACTAATAATGAATTTCATGACATTAAACTAAAGTGAAACTTAAGTTACATGTTCAGGCTCACAAAACTAGTAGTGATGGACCTGGGATTTTATCATTGAAGTACAATGTCACTATTCTGTATTATAGTATTCTTGGTGATCTTAAAACAGTTCCTCATTACTGAGACTTTCTTTGCATGTGGGAGTAGCGGAGGATGAAGTTGTAGACATATGTACAGAGCAAACCAACAAGTAGCTTAAATGCCATAAATTGTTTGGATTAAACTGGTGTTGGATGGGCAGCAGTGGAAGGGTAACAGGAAAATCCTTTCTGTGTGTATGTGTTTGGGTTGTGCCCTGCACAAGGGCAACACAACTCCATGGACGTCATCTTACCAGGTATGTTCACACCTTAGACATGTGCTACCTGTGTGAGAATGTGAGTAGTTATAGATAGTTCTACCCATCACACCTAGCTAGTGGAGGGAGAACCCTGCAGTATAAAACCTTCTGCTGTACACATGGCCATGCCCATGCTCAGGAGAACATGAACACACACTTTCACTGGGGGTGAGTTCACCTGTTCTCTGACTAGACCATGCTTTGAGCATCCCCAAGGTAACTTTTATTTCCTGCCTGTTGTAGACATGATGTTACATGGAGTTTGGGAAGGATGCAGAGGGTGCCTGCTGCTGACAGGATGTGTGCTGCTGCAAAGGAGAGGCATTATGAATGGGCAAGTCTGGGAACATGTGGACCTATGGGCACTGAAGAGCTCCCCCCAGCATCAAGATACTATGTTGTGGATTAATATTCGATATTTAATTGCCATAAACACATGTATGTTTGCATTTACCTATACTTGAAGAAGGAAAGTTTTTCTAATTTCACTAAGGCACCAAATGGATTAAAGGTATTTCTGGTAACACAATTAGAAGTTAACTTTATTCAGATCTTTATCTCCTTCTACAAGTACGTGCGAAGTGCCTGCTCTGAGTCCAGATAATAAATTTGGAGATGATGTGAAAGATGGAATAGGTGGAACTTACGACACGCAGGAAAAGAAATTAAAAGGATATTACAGAGCCTCGCTGGACAGAGACAAACAACAGGAATAAAGATAGATTTGCCAGATATCTCAGAGCTAAATTTGACAGACCTTGATAGTTGACTGAATGAACATAGTTGGTAAGGGGTAGACAGAAAGCAGGGGATGAAAGAAAAAGAAGTCAAGGATCACTAATATTGCAACTTCTGTTTGTAGTCTCTGAGCAGATATGGCAAAACCAAGAAAAAAGCTGGTTTGGTGGGCAAAGGGATACCAAACTTCACTTTTAGACATATTGTGCTTATATCTATGGAGTATGCAATATATTGGAATACATATGTGTTTATGTGTAAAATCAATGCAGGAGGTTTCTGAACATTAACACTATACTTTGTAAATAATATACTTTGTCAATAAACAGCTGAATTAATGAAATATTATGACTTTTTATGTTCTTATGATTATATGTGCTACCTGTGTGATAATGTGAGTAGGTATAGATAATTCTACCCATCACACCTAGCTAGTTGAGGGAGAACACTGCACTATGAAACCTTCTGCTGTACACAGGGCCATGCACATGCTCAGGAGAACATGAACACACACTTTCACTGGGGGTGAGTTCACCTGTTCTCAGACTAGACCATGCTTTGAACATCCCCAAGGTAACTTGTTGGAGACATGATGTTACATAGAGTTTGGGAAGGATGAACACCTGTTTAACAAAGGGACTATATTACACTCCATGGAGCTACAGAAAATCATCAAGTTTCATTTGGGAAGAAAGTGAAAAGTTAAAACACAATGTAAAAGTAATAATGGTGATAATAAAAAAACTCTAACACATAGTGAGCATTCATCATATTCAAGATATTTGGTAAACAATGTAAATTCTTGTAATGATTTTTCATGAGAAGTTTTTTATATTTATGTATTTATTTATTTTTATTTTGGTTTCTTTAATGTACAATCATTTGAACAACATTATGGTTACTAGACCCTCTATTATTAAGTCCCCTCCACATAGCCCATTACAGTCACTGTCCATCAGCGTAGTGAGATGCTATAGAATCATTAGTTGTCTTCTCTGTAAATACTGCCTTTCTGAAGTTCTTCCCCTGCTACATTATGTGTGCTAATCGTAATGCCACTTTTCCCCCCATCCCTCCCTTTCCACCTATCCTCCCCAGTACCTTTCCCACTGGTAACAGTTAGTTCATTCTTGGGTTCTGTGAGTCTGCTGCTGTTTTGTTCCTTCAGTTTTTTCTTTGTTTTAATACTCCACAGATGACTGATATAATTTGATACTTGTCTTTCTCCACCTGGCTTATTTCACTGAGCATAATAACCTCTAGTTCCATCCATGTTGTTGCAAATGGTAGGATTTGATCTTCTTATGGCTGAATAATATTCCACTGTGTATATGTACCACATCTTGTTTATCCATTCATCTACTGATGGACACTTAGGTTGCTTCCATTTCTTGACTATTGTAAATAGTGCTGCAAGTCTTTTTGAAACTGCTGCTGCATTCTTAGGGTAAATTCCTAGGAGTGGAATTTGTCGGTCAAACAGTATTTCTATTTTTAGTTTTTTGAGGAACCTCCATACTGCTTTCAACAATGGTTGAACTAGTTCACATTCCCAACAGCAGTGTAAGAGGATTCCCCTTTCTCCACATCCTCACCCACATTTGTTGTTTGTGTTTTGGATGTTGGCCATCCTCACTGGTGTGAGGTGATATCTCATTGTGGTTTTAATTTGCATTTCTCTGATGATTAGAGATGTGGACCATCTTTTCATGTGCCTGTTGGCCATCTGAATTTCTTCGTTGGAGAAGTGTCTGTTCAGCTCCTCTGCACATTTTTTAATTGGGTTATTTGCTTTTTGTTTGTTAAGGTGCGTGAGCTCTTTATATAATTTGGATGTCAACCCCTTATCAGGTATGTCATTTATGAATATATTCTCCCACACTGTAGGATGTCTTTTTGTTCTACTGATGGTTTCCTTTGCTGTACAGAAGCTGTTTAGTTTGATATAGTCCCACTTGTTCATTTATGCTTTTGTTATCCTTGCCCAGGAGATATGTTCATGAAGAAGTTGCTGATGTTTATGTTCAAGAAATTTTTGCCTATATTTTTTTCTAAGAGTTTTATGGTTTCATGACTTACATTTAGGTCTTTGATCCATTTTGAGTTTGCTTTTGTATATGGGGTTAGACAGTAATCCAGTTTCATTCTTTTACATGTAGCTGTTCAGTTTTGCCAACACCAGCTGTTGAAGAGGCTGTCATTTCCCCATTGTATATCCATGGCTCCTTTATCGTAAATTAATTGACCATATATGTGTGGGTTTGTATCTGGACTCTCTATTCTGTTCCACTGGTCTATAGGTATGTTCTTATGCCAGTAACAAATTGTCTTGATTACTGTGGCTTTGTAGTAGAGCTTCAAGTCAGGGAGTATAATTCCTGCTGCTTTATTCTTCCTTCTCAGGATAGCTTTGGCCATTTGGGGTCTTTTGTAGTTCCATATGAATTTTAGAACTATTTGCTCTAGTTTATTGAAGAATGCTGTTGGTATTTTGATAGGGATTGCATTGAATCTGTAGATTGCTTTAGGCAGGATGGCCATTTTGACAATATTAATTCTTCCTAGCCAAGAACATGGGATGAATTTCCATTTATTAGTGTCCTCTTTAATTTCTCTTAAGAGTGTCTTGTAGTTTGCAGGGTATAGGTCTTTCATTTCCTTGGTTAGGTTTATTCCTAGGTATTTTATCCTTTTTGATGCTATTGTGAATGGAACTGTTTTCCTGATTTCTCTTTCTGCTAGTTCACCATTAGTGTATAGGAATGAAACAGGCTTATGTGTATTAAATTTGTATCCCACAACTTTACTGAATTCAGATATTAGATCTAGTAGTTTTGGAGTGGATTCTTTAGGGTTTTTTATGAACAATATCATGTCATCTGCAAATAGTCACAGTTTGGCTTCTTCCTTACCAATCAGGATACCTTTTATTTCTTTGTGTTGTCTGATTGCTGTGGCTAGGACCTCTAGACCTATGTTGAATAAAAGTGGGGAGAGTGGGAGTCCCTGTCTTGTTCCCGATCCTAAAGGAAAAGCTTTCAGCTTCTCGCTGTTAAGTATAGTGTTGGCTGTGGGTTGTCATATATGGCCTTTATTATGTTGAGGTACTTGCCCTCTAATCCCATTTTGTTGAGAGTTTTTATCATGAATGGATGTTGAATTTTGTTGAATGCTTTTTCAGCATCTATGGAGATGATCATGTGGTTTTTGTTCTTCTTTTTGTTGATGTGGTGGAAGATGTTGATGGATTTTCGAATGTTGTTCCATCCTTGCACCCCTGGGATGAATCCCACTTGATCATGGTGTATGATCCTCTTGATGTATTTTTGAATTCGGTTTGCTAATATTTTGTTGAGTATTTTTGCATCTATGTTCATCAGGGATATTGGTCTGTAATTTTCTTTTTTTGTGGTGTCTTTGCCTGGTTTTGGTATTAGAGTGATGTTGGCCTCGTAGAATGAGTTTGGGAGTATTCCCTCCTCTTCTACTTTCTGGAAAATTTTTAGGAGGATGGGTATTAGGTCTTCACTAAATGTTTGGTAAAATTCAGCAGTGAAACCATCTGGTGCAGGAGTTTTGTTCTTAGGTAGTTTTTTGATTACCAATTCAATTTCTTTGCTGGTAATTGGTCTATTCAGATTTTCTGTTTCCTCCTGGGGCAGCCTTGGAAGGTTATATTATTCTAGAAAGTTGTCCATTTCTTCTATGTTGTCCAATTTGTTACCATATAATCTCTCAAATTCTTTGTATTTCTGTGGTGTCCATAGTGATTTTTCCTTTGTCATTTCTGATTCTGTTTATGGGTGTAGACTCTCTTTTCTTCTTTATAAGTCTGGCTAGAGGTTTATATATTTTCTCCAAGAATCATCTCCTGCATTCATTGATTCTTTCTGTTGTTTGGTTCTTCTCAATTTTATTTATTTATGCTCTAATTTTTATTATGTCCCTCCTTCTACTGACTTTGGGCCTCATTCGTTCTTCCTTTTCTAATTTCATTAATTGTGAATTTTTTACTGTTAATTTGGGATTGATCTTCCCTGAGGTAGGCCTGTATTGCAATATATTTACCTCTTAGCACAGCCTTCGCTGCGTCCCACAGATTTTGTGGTGTTGAATTATTGTTGTTATTTTTCTCCATATATTGCTTGATCTCTGTTTTTATTTGGTCATTGATCCATTGATTATTTAGGAGCATGTTATTAAGCCTCCATGTGTTTGTGGGCTTTTTCGTTTTCTTTGTGTAATTAATTTCTAGTTTCATATGTTTGTGATCTGAGAAACTGGTTGGTACAATTTCAATATTTTTTAATTTACTGAGGTTCTTTATGTGGCCTAGTATATGATCTGTTCTTGAATATGTTCCATGTGCACTTGAGAAGAATGTGTATCCTGTTGCTTTTGGATGGAGTGTTCTGTAGATGTCCATTAGGTCCATCTGTTCTAATATATTGTTCAGTGCCTCTGTCTCTTTATTTATTTTCTGTCTGGTCATGAGAAGTCATTTTACAGATGAAGAAACTGAGACAGAAAGAAGTTTTAAAAATTTACCAAAGTCACTAATTTAGGAAACTGACATCTTAGTGCTGATTTCTAAATTGTAAGATGTGATACTAAGCATATAATAAAAAGAAAAGTAATATTTGCTAAATCAATGGTAAATAACATAAATGCTATAAGGATATGGAAGATACTCTATGTAGACTTCTCAAGATACTAAGTACTTGAAAGGTCATAGTTTGTCATACTGAGATTGCATTCTCAACTGAGAAAAATTATGATGAAAGCAGTGTGACAAATACTTAAGAGAGATATGAGTAGACATAACAGATTTTTTGGTTGTTGAAGTTGCCAATCTGGTTGGCATTAGTTGCACATAAATTGTTACAAGCAGTTTGAGGCCAATAATCAAGTGCTTTGTATTTCATGATAAAATATTGGGTTTTATCCTGTCTGCACATGGGAAACAATGAAAATTTTAGCACAGGAATAACAAGTTGATGCAGTGTTTTAGTAATCTTCAACAATGCAGGGATGACGGGCAAAGAAGGAGAGCTGCCAAGACCGGGTAAAAAGCTACTCTAGTGGCACAGGGATTTTACTGATGATGGATGTAATACCAACTGGTACAAAAGAAATGAACAATGCCATTGAAGACATTGGGAAGGAAGGAGCAACAAGACTGTTACTTTCTGGATGGGACTGGAAGTATGGAGGGAATAGATTTGAAGTGAAAGAAAGGAGTACAAAAAAGCTGGAAAACCAGAATTAAACAATCACAGAAAGAGTAAAGAAAAAGAGAGAGAGACTATTTGAAGTGAAGGATGATTCTGGAAAAATAAATTTTAGATGATGAAAAGACATCTGAGAATATCTAGTTCAAATCTCTCATCATACTAATTCCTCCCTCATTCTCAGCAAATAGCCATACCTCTTTATTCAAATTTAAACATCAAAAGGAATCCTCTGACATTTTGACACCAATCTTGCAAACTGATCTGTGTGTGCACCCCTCCTTTTCTCCTTGTGCTTTGATTTGCATTTCTCTCATGATTAGTGATGTTGAGCATCTTTTTGTGTGTCTGTTGGCCACCTGTATGTCTTCTTTGTTAAAATGTCTATTCAAGTCCTTGGCCCATTTTTACATCAGGTTGTTTGTTTTTTGATATTGTATATTGCGGATATTAACCCCTCATCTGGTTTGATTTGCAAATATATTATCTCATTCAGTAGGTGGCAGGTTTTTGTTCTGTTGATGGTTTTGCTGATGATTTTGCTGTACAAAATCTCTTTAGTTTGATGTAATTCCATTTGTTTATTTTAGCTTTTGCTCCCCTTTCTTGAGGAGATTGGTCCAAAAAAATTACTAAGATTGATATCAAAGGACTTACTGCCTATGTTTTCTTCTAGGAGTTTTATGGTTTCAGATCTTATTGTTCAAGCCTTTAATTTTTAATTATTTTTTGTATATGCTGTAAGGTAGTGATCCGGTTTCACTTTCATGTAGCTGTCTAGTTTTCCCAACACCATTTATTGAAGAGACTGCCTTTTCTCCATTGTATATTCCTGCCTCCTTTGTCATAGATTAATTGACCATATATGCTAGCTTTATTTTTCTTGGCTTTATATTCTATTCCATTGATCAATATATCTGCTTACATCTCAGTACCATATTTGCTTGATTAGTGTAACTTTGTGGTATAGTTTGAAATCAAGGAAGGTGATACATTCAGCTTTGTTCTTTTCAAGATTTCTTTAGCTCTTTGGAATTTCTTGTGGTGCCATACAAATTCTAGGATTCTTTGTTCTAGTTCTGTGAAAAAATACTATTGGTATTTTGATGCAGATTGCATTGAACCTGTAAATTGCTTTGGGTAATACGGACTTTTTGACAATATTAATTCCTCCAATCTGTGAGCACATCTTTCCACTTATCTGTATTGTCTTTAATTTCTTTCATTGTCTTACTATTTTGAGAGTACAAGTCTTTCACCAACATGTTTAAATTTATTCCTAGGTTTTTATTTTATTTTAAAAATATTTTTAAAATATTGAAAATAAATGATTTAAAAAAATTATTCTTTTTGATGAAGTTGTAAGTGGGATTGTTTTCTTAATTTCTCTTTCTGAGAGAGCTTGCTATAAGAATATAGAAACACAACCAATTCCTGTGTGTTAATTTTGAGAAAACAATATTTCTAGAAGGGTTTTTTTTAATGGTCTTAAAAGGTAGAGATAAGATGAAGATATTTTACTTGTACTAATTTGCTCTTCAAAATATGCCAAGGAGCCAGGAGTCCTGCAGGCTACAATATTAGTCCAATCTGTGCTGTGAAATAGTCCCATAAGCACAGTGTTGGTAGGACAGTTGTATGCCTCTTTGTGATGTGATTCTGGAAATCTTATAGGACGCTTAAGATTCAGAAATAATTGCCTTTTAATGCCAAGGTAGTCTTTGGCAGGAGCACCAAGTAAAAAAAAAGCACATGGTAATTTGATAAGGATGAATATCTTCTCAGACAGGGGCATATGATCACTTGAGCTTTTCTCCCGCAAGATGACTTCCAGCCAAAGCATAAAACTCCAAATATTACTGAGTCCTGGCAAGTCAATAATCCAGACTCATACCAGAAATACATGAAATCTAAATTAACAAAATATTGATCTACTGTATGTATTTTCAAAGAAAAAAATAGTTTCCTAACTGAAAGGTTATATGTTGTAGGCATACAATTTATAAACTTAACTAAAAGCAAATCCAGACACTCTCTGCCCTCCTTTTCTCCTCTAATATGTCTCAGTCATGCTTTCCAAGGAACACATTATAAACTGTCACAATCAAAACTGATAAAGATACTAAGATGCCTTAGTGGTTTTGTTAAAGGCCTTCACATGAGTAAGCAGACTACACAAAAATCAAGTGAAAGCTGAGATGTTAGCATTAATCTAAACTGTCCACTTTGTTGGTAAATGTCTAATTTGCTCTGTTGCCTGGTGGGGTATAACAGTTCATAAAGACAAGAAAGATTCTTAAAAAATACAAATTGAATGTTTAAATATGCAAAAATGGAAACATAAACACTGATTTCTTCTTTAAAAAATTAGGAAATTCTTGATTATATGCAAGGTATACAAGGGAAAAGAATATTTAATGTTAGTACTAGTGTGGGCATAGGGAGGCACTTGAGTACAAAATAAAAAAAAGGGATGCAAAAACACCCTCAGTAATCAAGATAAGAAATATTTAATGCAATATTTTAAAAATAAAAATTGATGTCAAAAATGCATGATCAAAATAAAGAATATTAAATAAAAACACGATCAGTATTTCTGATTTTTCTTCTAGCTCAATCTCTAATATGGCTTGGCTTGGAACTACAAGTACTAAGTACCTTTTTATCATATACTTTAGAGCTTAGAAAAATGCAAAACTGAAGATAAAATAATTTAGTTTCAATTTAACATTCTAATATTGTTCTTTTCTGGCACTAAAAATATTTTGCAGATATAGGTTATAGCCTGTAATGTTTATATTCTAAACAGATTAATTGTGTCTAAGTATATGCTAAGATCCTTAAGGCAGGGATCATGTCTTACACTGCTCTTATTTTGTTTGTTGCCTCATACTATCATATAGGTAATGACTGCTTGACTAATCCTTATTAATAAACTGCCGATATTATATGAATGCTGATAACATCATGGCTTTTTACATTAATCTGCAAGCTCTCTTTTTGTAACCAAGTGACATACCAAAAGAAATCAGAACCAAAAAAAAGACTTGTACATTGAGAGACAAGAACTTATTTTTTGATGTACATTTTGAATGTTTTAAAATGTATACCTTTCCTCTTTTTTCAAAAGAATTTGAGTCGGCTGTCAAATTATATGAAAGTACTATACTTCTTTGGAAATAACAGGAAAAATGATTCCATGTTTCCGATTTATCATGGTAATCAAGGTATATTATTTTTGGGAAGAAGTAGTTTAATGTGAAATATAGGATGAAGACAATAGAGAGATAAGAGAAAAATAAAATTATGGAGTGCTTCACTTAATCAAACACTTCAAATGGTAATTTCCTTAATAAAAATGGAAAATATGGTTGGCATAAAAATATGGATAAACATGTTTTAATTTTTATCAAATGCAAATCAATGAAAGAATACAATGAAACTTCTAAACACCACAGACGTGGATAATGTCAGTCTATCTATATCTATCTATCTATCTATCTATCTATCTATCTATCTATCTATACTTTTTCATTTTCTCTTGCCCATTACTTTTGCTCATGTTTTACTTATATATAGCTATAACTATGAATGAATCAGTGAGATTTTATCTAATTAGTTTACAAAAAGTTCTAATGTTTTTACAACATGCAGGTGGAAATGAATGCAATTTTGTATTATTTGGACACATTGTACTAAAGTCATCGGTATTTATACATGTGGTCTCTGTCAAACAGGCATTGTCATTTTCGTGACAAACATAAATTGCCTTCTCAAGCTCAAAATTTTTGTGATACATAGTCTTCTATCTCACATATTCTAGTTTTACTATATGGTGACTGTTCTCCCTAAAATTAATGTTGAAGTACCAACAGTCAGTATCTCAGAATGTGAACTTATTCGGAGACAGAATCTTTACGGAGGTGATTTAGCTAAATGAGGTCATTAGTGGGCTCTGATCCAATACACCTTACGTGATAAGAAGAGGAAATTTGGAGACAGACCCACATGTCCACGTTTGGAGGGAAAATGTCATATGAAGATGAAGGTGATGCTTCTACAAGCCAAAGATTGCCAACGAATCACCAGACACCAGAGGAGAAGCGTGGAACGGATTCTCTCTCACAGGACTCAGAAAGAATCAATTTTGCCAACACTTTGATCTTGGGTTTCTAGCCTCCAGAACTGGGAGACAATAAATATTTGTTGTTTAAGACACCCAGTGTGTGGTACTTTGTTACAGCAGTATAGCAAACTAATACAATCACCAAACCAACTTTTAAGTTGGATTTGAAGCAATTGAGATTTTGAGAAATGCCTAATCATTTGGCTTGGTGAATTTCATAACTTTGGAAAAAAAATTACTTTGCATGTTGGTTTTCTCTGTTACCGTTTCACACAAACAGATACACATCTGTATGTCATTGATTTGACAGGCAGATAGGGGAAATGATTTCAGAAGCAATTAGTTAACTGTTTATGATATGCAACATAGATTCATTTGCATTCAAGTAAATTCCCCTTAATCCTGAACTAGATATTATGAGGGAACAAAGCTCCACAGTACAAGTTTATAAAGAAAGACTCTCTGTAAGAGAAACATTTTATGTTAAGATTTTATTATATGTTATTTATTTCAATAAAAATTGGTAAATATGTACTATAAGTATTGATAAAGAATTCATCCAAAGATGAAATGTATTTACCCTGCCTTCAAGAAATTCACCCTCTAGTAAGTTTAAAATGATGCCAGTATAGGAGTATTAGTAAAAGTATGGTCAAGCAGCTTATTAAGCATTAAGGAAAGAGTAATTGATTGTATTTGGTATGGGATCAGGGAAGTAAAGGCTTAAAGTGGATGGAAACTGAGTAAAGTTTGAAGGATGAATTATATTCCTTGGGTGGACATTAAGTGCAATCGGCATTTCAGACAGAGTAACATGGACTACAGGGGCAAAAAACATGCTTAGAGGACTCAGAGTGGCTTGGTAAGGCCATAGCACAAAATGCATTCAGTGGATGGGACTGGCTAATCAACAGGTGGTAATGAGAATTGTCATGTATATGGAGTCACTGAGAGATAAGTAGGGATGACATATATCCAATTTTCACTTAAAAAAAACAAACTTTAATGGTGGAATGGAGGACAGTTATGGAATGGATAAAACCAGAGGCTAGTCACCAGTAATTACTTTTATAATTATAATCATTGTGTATGTCTCCCTGGACTGCACCTTGTACAGCTCCAGGGTCATCATTCTCACAGATGTGATGTGCACTGCTGCAGGCTTGCAAGCAATATTTATGGGCACAGACATTAAGGCACTAAACTGAATAAAACTAAGGATGCACTGAGAAATGATAGGAAATAAAATAGAATAAAATAAAATAAAAAATGATAGGAAAAAAAAAGAGAAATAAAATAGAGAACTATTGGATACTGGAGGTAAAGGAGAAGGGAATCTAAATGATTTTGGGGATTTGCCTTTAATTGTTGTGACTATTTCCTAAGAAGACAAAAGTAGTTTTAGCTGGAGACTGCAGAAGACAAATATATTGTTAGTCTCTTTTTTCCCTAATACTCACAAGTTAATATTTAAATGGCTATGTTAACAACAACATTTTGTTCAAACTGGTTTGGAATCTAAATACTGTTCCATTTGTAAAAGAATCCTAGCATATGGCATACAACTGTCAGCTCTAAAATGTTTTCACCGTTGACCTTCAGCTCGCCCCCCAATTTTGGACAGTTTAACTGTTTAGAGCAAAGGAAAATGGAGTTCAGTAGTCCTGACAATAACTTTTAAATATTAAATCATTTACTTAAATCAGAGTTAATTATTCACTAAAAAGATCAATTCTATACCTAACTGTCTATTGTTGGTAAAAATTGGTGGCATGTTTTTAAAATCTTTTTATTCAATTAACCTAGTCTAACTGCTCTTTTATTAAAATAATGAAGAAAGGGATTGTTGGATATATGACAACCTCTAGTTACAAATATATTTATATATATAAAAATATATATACTAAGTCAGTGAAACAGGAATGTTTGGCCATATTTTTATGAAGGCATTGTTAAAAAATACTTGGATTAAAACAAAACTGTGTATGAAGTATTTAAATAATTTTGGAGAGCAAATAAAAGATAATGGCATGCAGGTAGAAGTAATTTTAATGCAAAACTGAAGATTGTAAATATGCACAAATAAGAACATGAACTTGTGCTGATGGTAAATGCATGACAAAATGTCTGCTTCTTTTCTTATTCATGAGAACCTATTTGGAAAGTGTGGTTTTTGAAAAGTTGGTGGGCTGGTGGGATTGAGTGCTACACTTGGAACAGTTTTCTGATCACAGTGCCAGATGAGAAAATGGGCCAGGGTTTCAGGAACCTATCCAGTTTGGTGGTAATATTTTCCAAACTTAATATGAAATACTTCACTCAGTCTTGTTTTGATTGGATCAGATCTGAATGAGTTTACTTTGTTGTATCATTCAGTTGGTCTGGGCCTTGTTGATATGGCACATAAACAAAATGTTTCTTTCCTTGTATAGGAAAAGAGTTTTAAAAGCATTTAACTTTAATTTGAAAAACAGCCTCACTGCTGTTGCTTCTTCTTTCCTTTGCCTCTATGCTAGGTTTCACTGTAAAAGCACACATACCTTTTTCCACCCTTGGAATCTGGCTCAAGATTATTATTACTTTCATGGAAATAACATCTGAAAATGTTACCTGGATTCTCTATTAAAAAATATTTTTAGTCAATAGTGTCAAAAAAAGTCATTTAGACCCATATTAGCTTTTTGTATTTAATTTGCAGTTGCTACCAAACAATATAAACATCAGATACTGAATTCTTAACTATACAGATTGATCTTGAAGATGATTTATTTTTTTTATAATATCTTTAAAGTTTATTTCCTTTGCTATTCTTGTCATTTGGAGCATTTTCATAGCTTTGTGACCAACACAGAATGAAGAATTTAAAATACTGACAAAGTCTTGCTTCCTCTTAACAGCTCTGTTTTTTAGAGAAAGCTTCTATCAGGTTGAACCAGTTGAGCTGTATGAGCTCTCTCTGTTTTGCTCTTCTCACTACCCTGGGTAAGTGGGGATTGACTGCACATTCTTTTCACATGCAACAACTGGGGACAAAACAAAGAAGGCTCATCTCATACCTACATTTAATGGCATACCACACTTAATTAACTCCAATAAAACAGTTCAGTAATTTAAAACATTACATAATCAAAAGTATCTGATCAGTAAGTTTGGTTTCATTGATGAATCTGAAGTTTACTTTCTGTCTGACCAAGAAATCAGATATAATTATTAAATTTGAAGTTTTACAGATATAACAGCTTTACTACTCTGGCCTAAAGACATATTGCAACTCCAAGAGCATGTGGTTGACAATGTTGTACAGCAGCTGGTGCAGAAGAAAACTGGCAGAGCACATCTCAGAGAATAAAACAAGAATTTTCTAGTTGTCTTGACTATAAATTGTTATTAGAGCTATCTTGTTAGCCCTAGTAACTGCATTATAATATTATTAAAATCTATGTTTTCAAAATAAAAAAAAGCAAAGTTTCTGTAAATATTTACATATCCTTATTATATTTGAATAAATGGTCCTTCCATTTGACACAGTCTTCCATCTAACTACATATAACTTATAGGAAGTGCTACCAAACCATTTTAGGCAGTGTTGAAACCTTTGGAAAAAATTAATTAATTAAAATTGTAGAATTTATTTAATATCAACCATCCCATGTCCAATTTAATGCTGAAAGATTTCAACCTTCAAATAAATTCATATTTAAACTGACATAATTTTAGTTATTCAGAGATATATGCAAAAATCTATTTGTTGAGTTTAAAATTCAGGTACCTTAGAGTAATGCTCTTAAAGAGAGGATTTTAACTAATATCGGTATGGTCTTCCTATTTGTTCCACAGAATTTATGTTTTATTATGAATAGCAAAGAAATAAGATATCTCATCGTGTTTCGTAGTTAAGAAATTTCATTAGGTGTTGAATAGTCTCTAATTTTTAAGTTTTAAGTTACTTTCCTATTTATACTATTAGGATTATTTTCCATTGGTTAATCTGTTTTGGCAAGACTTGTTTTATTAGAAGTTTTTGAGCTGTCCATCCTTTGCCCAAGTTTTGCTGAACTGGTTATATCCAGAGCAGTCTCTTTACTTCTATTATAGGTTGTGTTTTACTGCATTTTTGGAATATGTGTATTTACTTCTATCACTATCATATACAAATTTGATGTTATTTTATGGAAAACACCACATATATATATATTTTACAGTTTACCAATGCCTACCATGGTATGCATTAAATAAGTTTTGTTGAATGGTCACTTATTAAAGTACTACTTGCTTCCAAAAAGCTCATTCTTTCCCTTACACAGACCTTTCTAATGGCTATGCAGCAACAACAAGAATTGCTCCACATGTGAAATGACAAAGTCATATACTTCTCAGCCTTCACCTCTTTTGTTAACCCTATTAGTCACTTCTAGATGCTTGTTGTCTACTTTATCATAACATCTATTAGCCCTAAAACTTCTTATTTCATATGTGACTACTCTTGTTTTTATATTTCTCCCTACCCAGCTTGAAAGCCTGCTATTAGCATTTTCATTACCATTTTCCCAGTATCATTCACAACTTGGCCATTAACACTGATCACACATTCATCCTGATTACTGGTGCGACTGTTGCCCATTTTCCTTAAATCCCTGACCAATTACATGGTCTCTCCTCTTCACAGAGAAAATTAAAGCTAACACAGGGAGTTTCTATAACTTTCTGCTTCTAAACCTCAAATCTTATCCATATCTTCCCCTTACTATTATAAAGAAAACTATTCTTTTAGCTAATGATAAAATACATATCAATGTAGGTAATTTATCTTTGTGCACCTCATTATCTCCTATGTAAACCTCTTAATCAACAATTGATAGTTTTCTTCCTGAAAGGCTTAGATTTTATCTAGTTTTCTTCCTGAAAGGCTTATATTTTATGCTAGATAACAGATATTGAATGTAAAATTTCAATACAACTGAGTATTATTCATTAAGTCAACAATGTTTACTGAGTTTATATTAGTTGTCAAATATTTTCTTACAAGGAACACAGCAGTCAAAGCAAACACGAACCATTTTCTTCCTATTACACTCTCATTGGAGGAGAGAAACTAACCCCCCCCCAAAAAAAAAGAGAGAGCAAGAGAATTCATTTCATGTGAGAAGGCAACAAGCACTAAGGAGGAACACAGCAAGGTAGAAAGGTAAATAAGGCAGGCCAGAAATGAGGTTAGTGGGATTTTGATAGAGTTGTGTCTGAAAGTCACACCCAAAATGGTAGTATTTAGGTCAAGTCCTGAAGGTTGTAAAGGAAAGTGTCAATAAAGATATTTGGTAGGAGTGTTTCTCCAGCACATATAAGGGCAAATGAAGAGCCCTGTTACAGGAGAGAACTTGGTATGTTCAGGAAACAGCCAGGGAGGTTGTGTAAACAAAGCAGGAAGAGTAAGAGATGAGATAGGAAGAGTACAGGTCAGAGAGGGAATGGGACTCCACAGCAGGAGAGGAGCGACACATTCTGACTTGGATTCTAAAATGGGGGGAGGTTGAGGGGGATAGGGGACACAAAAATTCTCATCATTATAATAAGTTGGTCACGGGGATAGTAGTGCAGCATGGAGAATACACCCAATGATTCTGTAACATCTTCCTATGTTGACAGATAGCAACTGCACTCGTAGGAGTGAGGATTTAATAATATGGGTAACAGGTGAACCACTGTGTTGTTTATTTGAAACTAATGTAAGACTGTATATCAATGATACTTCAGTAAAAAGGTAAATTAGAGGAAAAGGACAACTCTGTTTACTACGTTGAGAAAAGACTGAAAGAAGCAAGACTACAAGTAGGGGACAAGTCTAGCAGCTACTGTAGCTGTCCACGTAAGGGCAACTGTGGCTTGCCCCTGGAGAGCAGTGGTGAGCAATGAGGCATTGCTGAGATCTGGAAATATAAAGACACAACGAGCACTCTAAGACGAAGAGGATTCAAGGATGATCCTAATGTTCTTAACACTTAGAATTATCATGTACTTTGTGGGAAGAGTTTTAGTTTGGGTTTGCTAATTACTAGATGTCTATGCATTATTCAAATGAAAGTATCAAATAGGAGATATAGCACCAGAGTTCAGAGGACTATTGTAAAGTCCAACTGCAGCAAGAAAAAAGCAGCATGAAACTGGTGAGTTAAATTTGCATGGGTAATTAGGGTTGTCTTCCTGGAGGAAATAATTTTGAAGCTAAAATCTAAATAATAAGTGAGGATTAATTAAATGAAGAGCAACTTCAGGATGCTTAGATTATTCTAGGCAAAATGAATTGATGAGAACGTGTGATAACCTGACATAGACTGGTGCAATAGAGAAATTAAAACATGGCTGCATAATCAAGAACTAACTTTAAAAAGTAGTGTGATCTAGGAAATGACATTTGTACTATGATCTAGGAAATTTATTAACATAGAATTTAATACAAATTTTGCCTTTCATATTCAGGCTAATGAGAAGCCTTGGAGAGTGTTACACAGACTCACATATACTTTAGATTTGTATGTCATAAGGCTAAAAGCTGCTTGCATTTTTGGAAATGGATTGGAGGAAACAAGACAAGCAAATGTCAAACAACAAACAAATAATACTAGAAGCAAAGAAGATACTAGAAGGCTCATGCTGAAGTCTAAAAGATAATAAGGTGAGCATTACTAATAGTGAGAGATTGATGAATCTGGGAGATTTTTGGAGACTTGTTTTTTGGTTGTAAAACCAGTAAATTATTGAATTGGTTTGATGGTGAAGGAAAGGAAGAAACCAGGTTGAAGTCAAGGTATTCAACATGGACAACTATTTAAATGTTGGTTCTATTTATTCAGCTGACACATATTTTGTAGGCTGGAAAGTTGAGTTAAGGGTTGGGTGGGTTGCCTTCTAAGAATAAAGTACTGTTTGCCTAGTCTTGAGTTGTTTAGGAAGTTTTTGAGGGGAAATTAATGAAGAGTTGGGTCTCTAAGTGACATTTCAAAGTATGAGAAAAAATATACAGTGAGAAAAGTAAAGGGCCCAAATTAGAAGCTTTAGGAAATCCAATATTAAATGGCAAACAGAGGAAATACAATATGCAAAGGAGATTAAGAGAGAACATCCTGAGATGGGAAGAAAAAAAAGAAACCACAGTATTGGAGAAGCCAGGGGAAAAGAATGGCTCAACAGAAAAGTGCAGATAGTCAGTGCCCAGTGCTGCTAGAGGTCAAGCTGTGTAAATACTGAAAGGGACCTTGGCACTTAGTCGGTCATGGGTTATTTTGGTGAACACAGTTCTCAGTGGAGTGGTGGGCATGGAAGGTAGGTAGTTTTACGTTGAAAAAAGCCAAGTAGGTGAGGACATGGAGAAAGTGAATAGAGTTGTCTGTCAGAGAAATGTGTCTATGGACAGGAGCTACAGGGTGGTAGCCAGAGGTATGAACTGAAGGGAGTAGGCCAATAATTTTTAGTAAGGAAAATAATGGAATATAATCAAATACTGATAATAAGACAGTAGTGGGAGAAAAGTGAAGATACAGCAGAGAAAGGTCATCTTTGGTTGCTAAAGGTTTCTGAGAAGAAAAAGATGGACTTCAAGTCTCCTTTTTTAGAAATGGAAACCCTGTTGTAATAGGAGTGATACCACTAGATTTTTAGATTTTGTGGTGTGAAGCAATGAACACTCATTTCTCTGCTAGGGAAGAAGTGAGATCAATGGCTAAGAAAGAGGAAATTATTAGAAGGTTGTTAGCCTTGAGGAGAATGGAGAACTTTTTAAACAGTAATTTAAAGAATGGGAGTGAGAGAACTAGTTAAATATGCATTATATGATTGCTGGGAGTGATAAGAACCCAGCTGAGGTCGGTAAGCACAGATTTACCAGTCTACAGGTTGATTTGGAAACTGCATTTCTTTTCACTTTAAATTTAGATACTGTCTAAACATAAAAGTTGCTGTAAAATGTCAGCAACTTAATTTGTTTTCTACAAGTATGATAAATAGGATTAAAGTTTTCTACCAGGAATTCAAATTTCTGAGATTATAATGTCTTAATTAAAAAAAAACTATGATATATTGTTTGAATTACTAATTTAGATGAAAGCTTTGTACAAAAATAATTTTCAAAATATTATTTTGTGATTAATTTTAATCAAGGTTTTTGATTTTCCTTTAGATGTTTTTGTCTTTGGAAGTAGAATTTTCATACTTTAGGAAAGTGAAATTTATTATTTTTATATTTATTTCATTTACCATTATTTTATTATTATCACTTATATTTATGAACTGAATGAATATCTGAATTAAGAAAATAATCAGTTTTCACTGGTAAAACTTTTTATATCTTCATGAGGTTATAATCAGGCAAGTAATGATCACATACTTGCAAAATAGAAAATATTTTTATTTTCTTGATTGTTTATCTCCTGTGTTTCATGGTTGAAAGAAATATGGATTTTTTCGCTAGGATTTCATCTTCAGAAATTTCACAAAGAATTTCATATACACATACATGCCTGCAGACTATATGAAAGTCTCTAATCCTACAAATTATGGAGGATGATATCTCTTTCCTATAATTTAAGAATAAGGAGACTTACAACTTATATACAGTTTTGCATATCAACTATTACATGTGCTAACCAATATCTTGAGTGAAAAGAATTTTCTGTATAAACATGAGGACAATGTGAATGGTGCCCCAAAGCTGAGCAAGGTGATGAACCCAATAATTTATTATTTTTCCTGTTTTATTTTTTAACATATTTTCTTGTAATGATGAACAATATTGCTATTAGCATTATTTTACATGTCTCTATTCAATTGAACATGTATGGAATAATCTCTATTATTTCTAAATAGGAGTAGAAATTTGGTTATAGAGTATACAAATGCTCAACTTTACTTGTAATGGGGCAGTGTTTTTCTCAGTGATTTCACCAGTTGCTGTGTCCACCAGCCAGTGTGTGAGAGTTGCTATTGGTCTTTGCCAAGATTTGGCATTGACAGACCGTTTTTTAACCTAGAAGCTGTAAACTGTCATTTTTATTTTAATTTGCTTTCTTTTTTGTTATAGAGTAGATAAAGCATTGTTTCATAAGTTTATTGGCCTTTTGTATTTTCTCTCTTGTGACTATAATAGATCAAATGACTGGAAAGGAGATGATAAAACAAATTAAAAAATGAGCTAGAGGGACGGTGGTGGTGGTGGTAGTGGTGCTGAGCAAAACTCTCTTTGGAATAGGTTGTTTTCTAGATTGTGTGAAAGGTCCAGATTTTTTCTTTGGCTGCAAGGGAAAGTGATAGAATATGTATATCCCAAGGCTGGTAAACAGAAAAAGTCCCATTGGTTGTGGCCTAGTTCCTCACACCTGAGGCTGTATGTATATTTAATATATTTAATATATTATATACTGGTTTTATACAGATCTGACTTGTATTTCCTTAAATTTCAAGCAAATTTCCTCAAGATAATAAATTATTGATAATAGCAAATGAACAAGATATTTGTTTTAATTTTATAAAAGATTGGATTTAAGTTAGATTCACATTTTTTCTTCTAAATTTTCCAATTATTCCTTGTCTTTGAGTTTCCAGTAATAAGACAGGAAATAAAATAGATGATACAGTATTAGAAATATTGTATGTAGATTATTCAACAGAGGTATTATTTGTTCACTATTACACAATTGCAGGTGGTAAAGGGACTCATTCCATTTAAGAAACTAGAACCTTAACTGATATCAAAATATTAACCATATGTACTAAAGAATATTGGAGATTATATTGAGTTATAAGATTTTTAGTTCTCATTTCTTAAATTTCAGATTGAGATGGTAATAAATGTGTACCTTTAAAGTCCAAGTGTCCTTTTGCTTTTATTTTTTAATCTAAAATTATACCCATAAAATTCATTTTTTCCTATGAAATCTTTTATTGTCATTAAGAGGCCTCAATCAGTTAATAAACATATGTTTAATAAGTACCCACCATATCTCCATCACTCTATTGGTTACATGAATGGTCAAGAAAAACAAAAAGTAAAACCAGCAGAAAAAAGAACTGATATCAGATTTTATGGCATTGATTTTATAGGACTCCAGAATTCAGTGAGAATGGGATAATGGGATATGTTTTTGCTGGAGACACAGAGAGCTTCATGGGAAAGATAGATACAAATTACAGGAATAAAGATATGGGAGTGACTGCATGGGCCAATGTGAAGAACAACATAAAACAGGTTAAAAATAAGTTTAAACTTGACCAAAGAAAACAACCTCAACATTTACGTATCCCCTGAAAGAGGTAATGTAGCGTTTTCCCTTTACATATATATATATATTATATATACTATGAATTTGTATTATATAAGTATATATATATACAGTATGCATATATATATATGTATATACATATATACTATGTAACACACACACAGCCAACATACTGAAAACATAACTCTTTATATGTACAAATCTACACCTCTTAAACCATCTAGGAAAACAGCTGACTCCTTGTAGAGAAGCTCTTGCTCCTATCCCTTCCCCCACCTCTATTTCCCACCCTCTGCCCAGCACCACCCTCCATATTTCTCTTGAAAAAAGCTGAAGAGTGTGATGCTAGGTTATATTAAAAAACAACGTCTCATTTTGGTGCTACATTGAAACTGCCATAAAAGAATTTATTTCAAAGGGTTGTGAAAGATTACAACAGGGGACATTTCCAAAGGCCTGTAAAACCACATTGTGTGGGTATCACAGTGAACTAAGTGAGCCTTTCCAATGCTCATTTTGAAATAATTCCATATCTATTATTGTTCCCTGGAAGGAGACAGGATCTGCCCTAGTTGTGTAGTTTTCATGTTGCCTTCCTTTTAAGAAGGGCAATATTAAAAATCAGACAAAAACAGGTTTCAACTTGAGGCTGCCCATTTGCCATTGAATGTATGGATAGATTTATATTCCCAAAGAATCATACACATTGAACATCAAATATAATACTGAAACATCTAAAGTAAATGAAAAACAAGTCTCAGAGGAATGGGGGATAGAGTGAGAGCAAAAGAGAGATTTCTACGGGATAATAGTTTGAATGGTTATTTTCGTATACAAATGTTCTACAATAATTGCAAGTAATGCGAAACTCCCTCATCAGCAGACAAGTGTTTTGTTTTTCCTGAACAATTGGAACCACAGTTATAAACAGTATTAAACCTTTCGCCTGGCTTGTCTCCATTTGGAGACACAGACAGGTATTCATAAGGCTCTGAGATCTGGAAAAGCTGAGCCACAAACCTGCTTGGCAGAAGCTCAAATTCTCTTTTTACTGTTTTTTCAAAGAACTGAACCTCAATTTGAAAGCCATATTTGTGGCAGAGAGAGTTTAATCTATACCATGTAGATTTATTTAGTCTAATCTCACCCAAATATTTTATAGTAAAACTTTTGTGTCCAAAATGTCAAACATTTCATTTTCAGAGTACTATTTTGTTTTTGTGAATGTTAAAATGATTTCTTTCTTTTTTTGCAAGAACTCCTGACATTTGGTTTTTCTGAAACCAAGCAAATATTTCTGAAATATTAAGTTAAGATGCTTATCCTAGCTGTACTGTTTAACGTGTCTGGTGGAAGGCATGGCACATGTGAACAAGAATACATAATTTTAGTAACTATTAATGTAGTAAAAAGAATACTATTAGCAAGACATACCAAAGTTACTTGTTTCTTTGGAGAAAAAAATAAACTTTGCAATTAAATTTGAGATGAGTGAGAATAGAGATTTTTCAAGAATATTTTTTCCTATTTTCCCCTACATTTATGAAGGACAATTATATTGAGTTTCTTGAAAAAAAGCTGAGAAATCCCATTCAGAAAGTATAAGTGAAGTTGAGGAATCATTCAAGTTTCCTGCAGTTTCCTTTGTTCTTTAGGGAAGGGGGAAAAATAAATATTCTATACTTCAACAGTAAAGTACAAATTACCCCAACTTTAATTATTTTGATGTAGAGTTAAGTTTTGTACATTTTCCTCAGCTCAGGAGTTTGAAACTATTAAAACAATTAGCTCTTGTTTTAATATTGTCACTTTCCTTTGTGCAACTTTCTTAGAACATGATTTTGAGGCTCATTCAAACTTTCTTGGCATTTGACTTTTCCATTTCCCTCTAACTCTTTTATTTTATAAGTGTCAGCTGTTTTTTCCACCTGGTAAGGAACCCGTAAAATTCTGGAAGTTTTTTTAATCAAGTTCCTCTCAGTCACTCATTACCAGTTGGAAGTATTTAGGCATGAAATAAAATCAGTAAGAAAATGCTTCTAATATTACAGGTTTTGAACACTGGTTATAAACAAACAGTTGCTAATACTTGAATCAAATGATGAGAAAGAAAATCTGATGAACACATCAAGCTTTGGTACTGCATGGCTATTCAATTTAGCTTTAAGTACTAATTTCTGGATTCCTTGGCAATAACTTTCCCTTTTTTGTATTGGAATATATACATTGGCCTAAGTTTTGATCAAAACAAGGTCTTTTGTATGCCATTTTCCCTTTAGCAACAGTATTAGAATATACATGCCTTAGTAAAACTTCAAATAATGGGTATTTTGTGAATTTCAGTATGTCCTTATTGTGATATGTATTTCTCCTCCCCATTTTCTTTCTGCTCATTTATTCCTCAATTTTTTGACTGATTTCCTTATTCCCTTTGCTGGCTTTCTTTCTTGTACCTGTAGCAAAAGGGTGGTCTTTCTTAAGCCCACTTTTTCCTTCTATGCATTTTTCCTAGACCACATTGTCCATGCACTTGGCTTTCTCTACTGTAGGTTCTATAGTTCCCAAGCCCAACTTTCAGCATAAACTAGGGCTCTCACAGCCTCCAATGTCTCTCCATATTTTCCTCAAGCACCAAAATAATTTCTAAATGAACTTCTTCCTCACTTCTCTTACTATTTTCTGGTCTGGAAATGTTTCTCTCCTTTTCTATATTACCTAGAGAAGTGAACTTGTACTCGCTCACCTCTGGGCAGGACCTGTCCCTCAAAATGCACACTGGTAGCACAGTATTTGCATCATCACCTTACACAAATCACAGCAGAAATGCAGGGTTTTTTTGTTCCACACAATAGAATTCAACTTAAGGAAAGGAGCTATTTATTCATTTCTGTTTGGAACTCTTAACTCATAGCAGATATTAAATGCAAAATAAGTATTTGCATAAAAAATGGATAAATTCATATGTTTACTTATCATCATTTGGATTTTTCAGGTCCATACTGAGTCCATGTTCAGCTAATAAAATGTGTCACTTATACCCAAGTATATGGGAAGCTAGTCAAATTTTTAGAAAACTAGAGATGAATATTTTAGTTTGTTTATCCTTTTAATGATTACAATTATTAATGATTAGGAAGTTATTAAATTATTGAGGAAAATATTTTAAAGACTTTGATAAAGTATACTTAATATACAACAAACTACACACAAAGTGTTAATTTTATAAGCTTTGACATATTATACATCTGTGGAACTATCATCACATTAACAAACATAACACTCTCAAAAATTTCAAGCCTTTTGCAATCTCTGTCTCCTACAGTTCTCCACTAACAGTCTCCCAGGGAACCATTTATACACCCCTTTTTCTCACTGTATATTGTTTTGCATTTTCCAGAACTTAATATAAGTAAAATCTACAGTATGGCTCTTTAAATTTGACTTCTTTTCTTCACTGCAATTATGCTGAAATCCTTTGTTACTGCACATAGCAATAATAGGGTGGGGGGGCACGGGGGAGACTGTACAGCTCAGAGAAGACAAGTAGTGATTCTCATCTCACTACACTGATGGACAGTGACTGTAATAGGGTCGGTGGGGGGGACCTGATGAAGCGGGTAGTTTAATCATCACAATATTGCCCATGTAATTGTAGGTTAATGATACTAAAATAAAATAAATTGTTAAAAAAAAAAAAAGAAAGAAAGAAAAGCAGTCATGGAGAAGAAAAAAAAAAAAGGATGCAAGGATGGTACAACATTCGAAATAATCCATTATTTTTTAATTATTCCAAGTATTCCATCGTTAGGGGTAGACCACAATTTGTTTACCCATTCACTTGTCAGTGGACATTTGAGTTGTTTCCATTTTAGGGCTCTTATAAATAAATCTGCTTTGGTCAATTTTGTAAAAGTCTTTTTATGGGTACATGTTTTCATTTTTCTGGGGTAAAGCCCTAAGAGTGAAGTGGCTTGATCACATGCCAAGTCCATGTTTAATTGTTTAAGAAATTGTCAAAATATTTTCCAAACGGCTGTACCATTTTAAATTCCAATGGTGTATAAAAGTTCTAGTTGCTTCACATCCTCACCAAAACATGGTATTGTCAGTCTTTATAATTTTACATTCCAATAGATATGTAATAGTAACTTATTATGCTTTTAATTTGCATTTGCCTAATTACTAATGATTTGAACATTTTTTAATGTGCTTATTTGCCATACATGTATCTTCTTCGATGAAATATCTGAATGCTATAAAGAAATTAAAACAAATGAATCACTGATACACATGGAAACATGAATCTCAGAATGTTGAACCATATAAACCAGACACAAAAGAGAACTTACTGCATAATTCCACTTATCTCAAGTCAAAAACTTAAGAAATCTAGTCAATGGTGATTAAAGAACAGGATAATCATTCATTTTGGGACTGTTACTAAAAGGAAGCATGACTGAGGCTTCATGGTATTGTATGTTCTATGTCTCAGTGTGGGTGGGAGTTACATGGGTTTTAGTTTTACTTTTAAAAGTTTATCAAACTTCACTTACAATTTGCTAGCTTCTACATATGTGTGATATATTCAATAATAAGCTGAATTTAAAATAATAAATAAAGGAATAGCTTAACAACAATAAAAAGAGAGAGAAGAATAGTAATTTTGGTAAATGTTTCTTATGTGCCAGGTACTGTGCTAAATGAAAAGCTGAGAAGACATAGGAAGGGTGAGAAGTGATAGGGCAACACCCTTAATACACAGAAAGTGTTCTGATTAGGCATTCATAACTCAGAAAAATGGCTCAGTCTTTGCCGTCACAGGTATCTTGTACTGGAAATACTGATTTGAAACCCTGAATGTCCTATGTTCAAGAGGATCAATGGTTAATCCTATTACGGTGTACAGGTAGGAATACAAATAAAGTTAGAAAAATGAACTAGAAATATTAAGACACTTGTTTTTAAGAAATCAGTTGGCTCTACCTGAAGGCAAGTTTTGGATGTTGTTTTTTTGTAATTTTTTCTCTGAATGTTGTCAGAAGTTTTACACAATGTGTATATCCAGGACAAAAACAATGGTTTTACAAGAATTCATAGTGTTTTTGTACTCTTCTTTTAAAAAGATAAACAAATTTTCAGTAAGTGAAGGATGAATGAGATAATTTCCATACTTTTTTTTAGAAAATGGATATCTTTACTGAAATAATAGATCATATGTAAAATTGTCAAATTAAAACTAGACATTCAAAATAAATGCCTTTCTAATTTATCAAATTTTCTGTATTAAAGGCTTGAAAATAAAATAAACTTAGCTATGATTTCCCATTAGAAATAGACAAAACTATTCTGGTGATATCATAAGATTTGGGGATAATACTCTAAATCCATAAATTTAACATTTTTGTTAGTACACTGTCATGAGTAAAACACATCAGCTCATTAGATCATACTAAAAGTATTTATTCCCTTCATCAAGTTGCGAACATTCTTGTACAAATCTATTTATGCATACATGCATGCAATTCTGTTGGGTATATAGCTGGGAGTAAAATTTCTGAGTCAGAATGTACTGATTCATCTTCAGTAGATTATGCCAAGCAATTATACCAAATTGATTGTACTGGATATAAAATGCTGAAACACTGTCCCTGAATATCCTTGTCTAAAATCAATGGGTGGGGGAGAAGAAAAGTAAACAAAAATTTCCAAGTATGTTGAGAACACTGCACTAGAGGTTTACAACAGACTGCTTAGTACTACAATGTACACACACACATACATATATGCTGAAACTTGTAAAATAATGTATTATTATTAGTATCATATTAGAACATTACTGATTTTGTGTTGTAAAATAACTGAAATGTGAACTTAAAATAATTAAGTAGCAGGAGAAAAAGTAACATTTAAGTTTTATTTAGGACTTTGCTGAACAATGTCCTAAATGGCATTTGCTTGAATTCTAGAATTATAAAGTTTAGTGCAAGTTGATTCCACATGTTCTGCCTAACTGAATTATTTCCAGTTTTTTAAAAGTACTAAGCTTTTTCTTGTCACCATGTTTGATTTAGATACCAATTCTCTGGGCATCTCTGGTTATAGAAATTATCACATTCTACTTGTCAGAAGAAGAAATGTTATCAGGAGTCAGCATGTGCTAATTAGAGAAAATTCTCCTGACTCAGCCATCTGTCTGTCCCTGACACACCTTGGAAAAAATGGTTTTGCATGTGAGTATTGAAAAGTGGATTACTAAAACTATACTTCTTGGGATACAGGGAATTTTTGCTGTGTGGTGATAACTCTTAATGAAAGTTATATTTGTAAAAGCACCTCAGTCATATTTTAACAAGCCACCAAGATTTGGAAAACAATACTTGGAGGTGTACTCTGAACAGCAAGGAACAGCCACAGTGATTACAAATCATATTTTTTGAGCTGACTTGACTGTCTGGGTCCCATTCAAGGGCATCAGGCCTCTTTTTTCATACCAGTAACAGAGACTGGATACATCCCAGTCTAAGAAGAGGGGTTGCTCAGAGACCAACAGTTCCAGAGATTTGCTGTGAAGGACACATCCACGTTTCACCAGCAAGAAGCCATAAGCACACATGATGATTACTGATTCAAGGAACAGTGTAAGGAGTCTTGGTCATGAAGGCAGGGATCATGTTTTGCATGCCATCGTATTCCTAACACCTTTCATGCAGGGTACATTATAGTTACCTGATATGTATTTGATGAATAATAGAGTGAATGAATTTCCTAGTGATGAAAAAAAAATATCAGTGATAGAGTAAACATCAAGTTGAATAAGCTAAAGTGGAGATCTGCAGGAATATATTAAAGTTGTACATATGTAAGGGTGTGTGCAGGAATGTGTACATTTATGTGTGTGTATATAAAAATCACTTTACAAATAAACTCATGAAGTATTACAGTTGGAAAGCCCTTTTGAAGCCATTTAGTATAGTTAATGTCCTGGAGGATCTAAGGCCGAGAGGAATGTGCTTATGCCAAGTAACACAATCAACAAGTCACAAGTGCTGGGACGGTGAGTTGAGTTCAGAATTTTGGCTTCTAGTTCAGTTATTATGTTTAACTAGACAATGATGTTTCCCTGGGGTTCTAATAGCAAGTACTGAGGGATGTAATATCCTGGTACTTTAATATTAGGTCTACATCTGGATATATCATAATAGAAATGGGAGGAAATAAAAAAATATTTAGAAATGAAGTAAAATTTCATTCAGGTAGTGAAAATTGTATTATGACAATAATTAAAAGGTGTTTGAATTACTGGACCTAAAAATGAATATATTCTCCTTATAAATAAAATAATTTTTAAGAATTATGTACTGCCAAATTAACGGTATACCTAAATAAAATATATTTACTATCCATACCATATGTTCATTTTTATATACATTATTAAAAGATAATTTGTATTCATTCATAATGCAATAATTTTTTAAGTACAGATTTTACTATATTGGACATTTTCTAAGCTCTAGATCTCATGTTAACTCTGAGGAAAGCAAAGGAATTTATCTGGGGGCTTCTGATGCTTCTTACCTGTCAGTGGTCAAATTCCTCTTCATAGGAGTCCTAAAGCCTCGGCTCTTGAAGGTGAAGCTCATACCCCAAGGCAGCTCCTCGTCTGAGTCTCACAGTGTGGGAGGAGCCTGATCCCCTTCCACTGCCCTAGTGTTAGGTATGCTGTGGTTTCAGGTCCAACAGGAGGCTGTTCTGCAGTCCCATAGTGACACTGGGGAAGAAGAGACAGCCAGTAGTTTTAAGAGATAAGGTAATTCTCAAGACAGTAAGGGGAAAAATAAATGTGGAGAAGGGAAAAATGGTTCCAGTCAGAATAGGCACTATTTTATGCAGATGAGAAAACAGTGGCACCCATAAGTTAAGTTATTGCCCAAAATCATACAGCTAGAAAATGTCAGAACCAGGGCTTGAGCCCACTTGCTTCTGACAACAAAGCCAGTATACTTACCTTTACAGGGAATTGGCTCTAGTTTAGCTCAGATGTCATGCAGCATAAAACAATAAATATTTATGGAGCACTTTCAATATGTCCAACAAATTATGAGAAGTCATAAAAAGTTACAAGAGGAACAAATATAAAAATAATTTAAAAATGATTATTATCTAGACTATAATGTATAGATCAAAGAAATATTAAAATCAACTCATATCATTTGCTGTGAGACTTGTGGTCATGGATCAAGTGGATTGAACGTTACAGATTTGCGTCATTAAAGGAATGGGTAAAAGGATATACATGCCTGTGAAAAATAGGATTATATGCTTCCAAAATAAGAAAGGCAAGTTGTAGAACAATATTTTTAGTAATATCATTTGTTGATAAAGAAATATTGTGAGGCACAGAACAGAAACCAGTCAGACTGAATCACCCCAAGGAATTAGAAGTGGTTGCTTCTGCCCTAGGAAGGGTGAGGGCAGAGACTTTTTGTATTATATATTTTTTATATTATATATATGTAACTTTTTATATTACATACTTTTTATTGCTCATTTTTAAAAATAAATATTTTAAATAAAATCTTATATATTTATATTTTGATTTTTAAAATATGTATTACTTGAACTTTAAAAATTTTCAACTTAAAAAATAAAATCTTTGAATTATATGTAGGTCTGTTTACTGGGTGATTTGTAAAAGAAAGTATGCTATCTCATTTCTCTCTTATGATGTTTTATAAAAGATTAATGACCAATATGTATTTATATATTTCCTCCATTTAACCCTTTTCAACTTTATCCATTAAGCCTATCATTACATATTTGTCATTTCTAAATCTAGAAAGTCTAAATGTGTTGGAGAAATCTAAAGGATTTTGAAGGTCAGGGAGCTCTTGGGAATGTTTAGGCTACACATGAGAGTCTAGAACAATTATTTGTAAATAATATTTTTCTCCATGAGATAAAAAATAAATACAGCAAAGCAAAACAAATATGTTCTACTCAGAGGAAAGACTGATTTTTGCAACATCTGAGTTTGAATTTCCTGGTACCAAATCAAACTGGTACCACAACAAGATAAGATGACAAAATCTCTTCCCTAAGAAGGTCTCTTTAAGCCCCTATTGACCAATTTTGGAAAATTTCAGACTCCTTAAATTTTTCTAGGATCCTTGAAAAAGATCACAGAATTTCCTGGGGTTTCTCAGATGTGTTTGTACACTGGTGCTCTTGGAGACCATAGGTACCCTCCTTACCATAACAAATGGCTGCCCAGGTCCTAGCTAGCTATGATGAGACTTATGTGGCTATAGCAACAGAGCCAGCGGATTTTAGGATTCCTACTGACCAACTGAGTCCTGTGTGCCTCCCATATTCCCTCTTTTGTATCAGGACTGTTCTGTATAATTTTGCTATGCCCACCATTCTGTGTTGAGTATATAGAGGCCAAATGACTAGCCCCTTTTTGTTTTTAGGCCTTCAGGTTAGGAGGAACTGAACCCAAGGGGCCTCATTCACATCTGCAACTATTCTAGAAAATATTATCTTTGAATTTGAGCTGATGCTTTATAGGAAGGAGACTGTGGGAACTTTCAATGGAAAAAGTCTATTTTCTCTGTGGGAGGGACATGGATATTTGAGGACAAGAGAGTGGACTGTGGTAATTAGCCTCATAGCTGTAGGCCTGCTGGGGATTTAGTGTAGCTCTAGTCAAGCCTTTTGATAACTGTATCCTCAGCCAAAATATGACAGTAGCCTCATGAGAGAAGCTAAGGCAGAACTACTGAATTGAGCTACTCTGAATCAGTGCTGGCAGAAACCATGAGAGATAATAAATGATTATCATTGTTTTAAGACAGGAGTCAGCAAACCTTTTCATTTCTAGACATCCTTTGTTCTCTCTGTTCCTCGGCTTCTTTGTATTCCACTACTCTAATTTCATGTATCGTCTCCTCCACTGTATCTAATCTGCTTTTAGTACCCTCCATTGTGTTCCTCAGTGATTGGATCTCCGTCATAAATTCATTCCTGAGTTCTTGAATATTTTTCTGTTCATCCAGGAGCATATTTATAATTTTTATTTTGAAATCTCTTTCAGGGAGATTGATTAGTTCAGTCTCACTTGACCCTTTTTCTGGTGTTGAGATTTTGCTTTGAACCAGGTTTCTTTGACGTTTCATATTTGCATGTGGTGCCCTCTAGTATAGATAGTATAAATGTCAAGCTTTGCAGAAAAACATATGGTATCTGTTGCAAATATTCAATATTACTCTTTTAGAATGAAAGCAGCCTTAATAGACAATTAACAAGTGAGCATGAATATATTACAATAAATATTGGACATTGAAATACAGACACTGAAATTTGAATTTTTATAAATTTTACATGTCAGGAAATATTACATGCATTTTGATTTTTCAACCACATAAAAATGTATCATTCTTAGCTCACAGATTATAAAAACAGGTGGCAGGGGAGAGGATTAAAGATGGCAGCATGAGAAGTGAGACAGAGAACTCTTCCTAAAAGCACATATAATATGAAAATATAATTAATACAACTAATCCTGAAAGAGGAACAGGAAAGAAGTCTGAGCCAGACTGCATACACCTGGAGAAAAGAACAGACCTCATGGAACAGGGTAACTTACCAAAGCCGTGACCCAGTGGGACACAAACCATTCCCCCACCATAGTTCATGGACAGGAGGAAGGGAAACAGAGTGGAGAGGGAGTGGAGGCCTGGGACAACTGAATACTTAGTTGTGGAGATCTGCTCTGGGAGCATGAACCTACAGTGCATGGTGCTCTGGTGATTAGTAGGGTTGGAAAGCTAAGACAGGCAAAACACCTGGAGAGACTGAGGTTTCAGCTGCTTGTGGAAAACAGGGATCCATTTCCGGCTGATCTGGGTGGGCAGTCTGAGAGACTCCCTAACAGTGAGAGGGCTGCTAAAGGGGCAAGGATTGCACAGAACTTACTACTCAAGAGAAAGGACAGGTAGACAAAATTCTCCAGGTGCACTCTGCCCAGGAGATTAGGAACTTTCACGATCTTCAGACGCTCTATCACCCTGGCTGGCTTTGCAGCTACAAGGTCCCCCACCATGATACACAGATTGCTGTGCATTCCTCAAGGCCAGCCCGCACCTAGCTCACAAACCTGCAACCCCTACCCTGGCGTCAGGCCAGCCAGAGGGAAGCCCCGCATACAGTAGCTACAAACGCAAAGAATAGAGGCTTACACCATTGTGTTCAGCCCACAGGTCCTGGCAGTGGAGTCAGGCATAACAGCCAGGAAGCAGGAAATAGCTCTTTCCTCCCCCCAGGCACCAGCACTGCTCCCCGACATTGTACCAGGGTCTGAGAAGCTCCAGAGAGCAGTGCTTCTGGTCACTAGAGGGCACCACATGCAAATATGAAACGTCAAAAAAACCTGGTTCAAAGCAAAATCTCAACACCAGAAAAAGGGTCAAGTGAGACTGAACTAATCAATCTCCCTGAAAGAGATTTCAAAATAAAAATCATAAACATGCTCCTGGATGTACAGAAAAATATTCAAGAACTCAGGAATGAATTTATGACGGAGATCCAATCACTGAGGAACACAATGGAGGGTACTAAAAGCAGATAAGATATGGTGGAGGAGACGATACATGAAATTAGAGTAGTGGAATACAAAGAAGCTGAGGAACAGAGAGAAAAAAGGATGTCTAGGAATGAAAAAATACTGAGAGATCTGTGTGACTAAACTAAATGGAACAATATTCATATTATAGGGGTACCAGAAAAAGAAGAGAGAATAAGGGATAGAAAGTGTCTTTGAGGAAGTAATTGCTGAAAACTTCCCCAATCTGGGAAGTAGATAGTCTGTCAGGCCATGGAGGTGCACAGATCTCTCAACACAAGGGACCCAAGGAAGACAACACCAAGACATATTAATAATTACAATGCCAAGATCAAGGATAAGGACAGACAATTAAAAGCAGCGAGAGAGAGAAAAAAGATCACATACAAAGGAAAATCCATCAGGTTATCATTGGACTTCTCAGCAGAAACCTTACAGGCCAGAAAGGAGTGGAATGATATATTTAATGCAATGAAACAGAAGGGCCTCAAACCAAGAATACTCTATCCAGCAATATTATCATTTAAATTTGGATATTAATTGGAAGGATAAAACAATTTTCAGATAAGAAAAATCTGAGAGAATTTACCTCCCACAAATTATCTCACAATGTATTTTGGAGGGATTGCTATAGATGGAAGTGTTCCTAAGGTTAAATAGCTGTCACCAGAGGTAATAAAAAGGGATAGACAAAGAGTACAGAATATGATACCTAATATATAAAGAATGGAGGAGGAAGAAAAGGAGGGAAATAAAAAGAACCTTTAGACTTTGTTTGTAATAGCATACTAAGTGAGTTGAGTTAGACCCTTAGATACTAAGGAAGTTACCCTTGAACCATTGGTAACCATGAATCTAAAGCATGCAATGGCAATAAGTACATACCTATCAATAATCACCCTAAATGTAAATGGTCTGAATGCACCAATAAAAAGACATAGAGTCAGTGAATGGATAAAAAAACAAGACCCAACTATATGCTGCCTACAAGACACTCACTTCAAGCCCAGAGACATACACACACTAAAAGTAAATGGATGGAATAAGATATTTCAGGCAACTAATAGGGAGAAAAAAGCAGGAGTTGCAGTACTTGTATCAGACAAAATAGACTTTAAAACAGAGAAAGTCACAAGAGACAAAGAAGGACATTACATAATGATAAAGGGGTCAATACAATGAGAGGATAAACCATTATAAATATCTAGGCACCCAACACAGGATCACGTACATATGGAAAACAAATACTAATGGAATTAAAAGGGGAAATAGAATGCAATGCATTCATTCTAGGAGTCTTCAACACTCCACTCATTCCAAAGGATATATGTACCACACAGAAAATAAGTAAGGAGACAGAGGCATTGAACAACACATTAGAACAGATGGATCTAACAGACATCTACAGAACTCTCCACCCAAAAGCAGCGGGATAAACATTCTTCTCAAGTGCACATGAAACATTTTCAAGCATAGATCATATACTAGGCCACAAAAAGAGCCTCAGTAAATTAAAAAAGATTGAAATTATACCAAGTAGCTTCCAGACCACAAAGGTATGAAACTAGAAATAAATTATGCAAAGAAAATGAAAAAACCCACAAACATATGGAGGCTTAACAACATGCTCCTAAATAACCAATGCATCAATGACCAAATAAAAACAGAGATCAAGCAATATATGGAGACAAATGACAACAATAATTCAACAATGCAAAATCTGTGGGATGCAGTGAAGGCAGTGCTAGGAGGGAAGTATATTGCAATACAGGACTACCTTAGAAAGAATAAATCCATATGAACAGTCTACATCACAATTATTAAAACTGGAAAAAGAAGAAAGTGACACCCAAAGTCAGGAGGAGGGACATACCAAGAAAAAAATGAGTCTACACACATAAACAGACTCAGAAATGAGAAAGTAAAAATCAATACTGACACCACAGAAATACAAAGAATTATTAGGGAATACTATGAAAAATTATATGCCAACAAACTGCATAACCTAGAAGAAATGGACAACTATATAGAACAATACAACCTTACAAGGCTGACCCAGAAAGAAACAAAAAATCTAAACAGACCAATTACTAGCAATGAAATTGAATTGGTAATCAAAAAACTACCTGAGAACAAAACTCTTGGAACAGATGGCTTTAACACTGAATTTTATCAAACACTTTGTGAAGACCTAATTTCCATCCTAATACCATCCCAAAAAGTAGAAGGGATTCCACTTCCAAACTCCTTCTATAAGGCCAGCATCACCTGAACACTGAAATCATAAAAGACACCATAAAAAAGAAAATTACAGACCAATATCCCTTATGAACATACATGCAAAAATACTTAATAAAATATTAGCAAATCAATATAAAAAATACATCAAAAAGATCATCCATCATGATCAAGTAGGATTTATTCAAGGGATGCAACGATGCTAGAACATTCGAAAATCCATCAACATCATCCACCACATCAACAAAAAGAAGGACAAAAACCACATGATCATCTCCATAGATGCTGAAAAAGCATTTGACAAAATTCAACATCCATTTATGATAAAAACTCTCAACAAAATGGGTACAGAGGGCAAGTACCTCAACCTAATAAAGGCCAAATATGACAAACCCACAGCCAACATCATACTTAACCGCGAGAAGCTGAAAGCCTTTCCTTAAGTTCAGAAACAAGGATGCCCACTCTCTCCAGTTTTATTCAAAATAGTTCTGGAGGTCCTTGCCATGGCAATCAGACAACATAAAGAAATAAAAGGGCATCCAGATTGGCAAGGAAGAAGTCGAACTGTCACTGTTTGTAGATGACATCATATTGTACATTAAAAACCCTAAAGAATACACTCCAAAACTACTAGATCTAATATCTGAATACATCAATGTTGCAGGATGAAAATTAATACACAGAAACCATTGCATTCCTATACACTAACGATGAACTAGCAGAAAGAGAAATCAGGAAAATAATCCCATTCATATTGCATCAAAAAGAATAAAATACCTAGGAATAAACCTAATCAAGGAAGTGAAAGACCTATACTCTGAAAAATACAAGACACTCATGAGAGAAACTAAAGAAGATACTAATAAATGGAAACACATCCCATCCTCAAGGATAGGAAGAATTAATATTGTCAAAATGGCCATCCTGCCTAAAGCAATCTACAGATTCAATGCAATCCCTATCAAAATACCAAGAGCATTCTTCAACGAACTAGAGCTAATAGTTCTAAATTCATATGCAACCACAAAAGACCCTGAATCGCCAAAGCAATCCTGAGAAGGAAGAATAAAGCTGAGGGGTTTATGCTCCCTGACTTCAAGCTCTACAACAAAGCCACAGTAATCAAGACAATTTGATACTGGCACAAGAACAGACCCATAGACCAATCGAACACAATAAAGAGCCCAGATATAAACACAAGCATCCATGGTCAATTAATATTCGATAAAGGACCCATTGACATATAATGGGAAATGATAGCCTCTTAAACAACTGGTGTTAGAAAAACTGGACAGCTACATGCAAGAGAATGAAACTGGATTATTGTCTATCTCCATAAACAAAAGCAAACTTGAAATGGATCAAAGATCTGAATATAAGTCATGAAACCATAGAACTCTTAGAAGGCAACATAGGCAAAAATCTCCTGAACATAAACATGAGCAACTTTTTTCTTAATGCATGTCCTTGAGCAAGGGTAACAAAAGCAAAAATGAACACATGGGACTATATCAAACTAAAATTTTCTGTACAGCAAAGGACACCATCAGCAGAACAAAAAGCCATCCTACAGAATGGGAGAATATATTTGTAAATGATTTATCTGACAAGAGATTAACATCCAAAATATATAAAGAACTCATGCACCTCGACACCCAAAAAGCAAATAAACCAATTAAAAAATGGGCGGAGGATATGAAGAGACAGTTCTCCAAAGAAGAAATTCAGATGGCCAACAGATATATGAAAAGATGCTCCACATCACTAATCATCAGGGAAATGCAAATTAAAACCACAATGAGATATCACCTCACACCAGTTAGAATGGCCAGCATTAAAAAGACTAAGAACAACAAATGCTGGGGAGGATGTGGAGAAAGGGGAACCCTCCTATGCTGCTAGTGGGAATGTAAGCTAGTTCAACAATTGTGGAAAGAAATATGGAGGTTCCTCAAAAAACTAAAAATAGAAATACCATCTCTCCCTGGAATCCCACTCCTTGGAATTTGCCCCAAGAATACAAGTTCTCAGATTGAAAAAGACATAAGCATCCCTATGTTTATCACAGCAGTATTTGCAATAGCCAAGATATGGAAGCAACCTAAGTGTCCATCAGTAGATGAATGGATAAAGAAGAGGTGGTACATATACACAATGGAATACTATTCAGCCATAAGAAAGAAACAAATCCTACCATTTGTAACAACATGGATGGAGCTGGAGGATATTATGCTCAGTGAAATAAGCCAGGCAAAGAAAGACAAGTACCAAATGATTTCGCTCATTTGTGGAGTATAACAACAAAGTAAAACTGAAGGAACAAAACAGCAACAGACTCACGGACTCTAAGAAGGGACTACCGGTTACCAACAGGGAGGGGTGGGGGAAGGCAGGTGGTGGGGAGGGAGAAGGGGAGTCAGGTGTATTATGATTGGCACACATGGTGTGGCAGGCATTATGGGGAAGACAGTGTGGCACAGAGAAGGCAAACAGTGACTCTGTGGCATGTTACTAGACTGTTGAGCATTGACTGCAATGGCATATGGTGGGAGTACAACATGAGTGAATGTAGTAACCACATTGTTTTTTCATGTGAAACCTTCATAATAGTATATATCAATAATATCTTAATAAAAAAAAACAGGTGGCAGTCTGTTTCACATATGGGACATAATATGCTCACCCATTTTAAGCCATTCGTTTTGGAGCGATTTGTTATGCAGCAATAAAGAACTAATAGAGGGGCTGTCATACATCATAAATAAGGAAAACCTCGAAGAGCAACAAGGCAAAAAGGAAGTCCTTGAAAGAGTTATGTATCTGTTGAGTGCTTGAATGTTAGTATTAGTGTCCAGCACTCTCTCTCCTAAATGGTCCCTCCCCTCTATTATTAATTTTCTTACACTTTACCACTGCTATTCTTATACATAAACCCCTGTAAGGCATACTCAGAATTGACAGTTTTCTTCAATCTAAGAAATCCAACACTCCTTCCCCATTAAGTTACTGGTTTCAAATTACAAATTTGAATGATTACTTTTATAACTTGTATTCCCCAATTTATCACTTGTGAATATAAAACTCCAGAAGCCTGGAATCTGATTCTGTCTGCCGAAAAAACTGTTGGGTAATGAAGGTACCTTAACCCAATGGCACAGGGGGTACAACAGTCTAGAGTTGACTCTTCTCTCTTGGTCATACTTCAGAAATTACACCCTGCTTCCCAAAGCTCTGAGGTAAAATGGTCTTGTTTACTTCCTGAGTATGGTGACCACTAAAGGCTTCTGTGACCTAAAAAGGGTGACAGTAACATGAATTTCCTCCCCACAACTATCCCAGTCCAGAGTAGCTCATCTGAACTTTGGAAAGGCAGAAGAAAGGCAGATACAGTTTTTACCAGTGTTACAATCAGCTATGGCTATTCTCAGACCCATGCCCCTGGACTCCTAATGTGCTAACTCTTTCTGATTACACAAATAGCCTTTACTTCACAGTGTAACCACATGATCAGGGCCAGGTAGCATGATGATAAGATATTCCAGTATCTTAGAGTCATCAGAGACAGCTCTCCTTCTCTCTTACCAATGGGTTTCAACCCCGGGCAAGTTCGCTATGGATTCAATGCGACCAAAGAAATTGACAGCAAAATGTTCTTTGGGGTGAAAGGGTTTATTACCCAGCTTGTTCTCCCAGTGGTAGGTCAAGCATTAGCATCTCTGCCTCTGCCCAGAGCAGTGGGCTGAGGTCTCTATATAGCTTATTGCCTAAAGGTGTGGAAGCAGTAGCCTAGCAACAGACCAGCTACATCATCAGGTGGTTTAAGTTCAGTGAGGATCCTGGCCATAGGAACCCCAACTTCCCCACACTCCACCCCTCCAGGATTCTCGCCTTACAATCTACACACTTTCCATCTTCCACATGGTCCCTGTGCAAGAAAGCTGGAGCACTGTAACCAGATTCCACACAGCAATAGAGGCTAACAATAACTTAGAGATAATGAAAAATTAAGATATAGGTAACAAAAAGTATAATAATCCTCACTCCAGAGGAGGTTCCCAATACACAAAGACTTAAGGGGCTATAAGACACATGTTTTAATGCCACGAACATAGGCAAATCTTGTCCATCAGGTAGGATGCATGCAAGAGAGTGGTCCTGTGATAGGACTGTAGCAGGAAGGGGTCCCTTCCAGGTCTAGTATACCATACTTTTACTCCTCTCCCTGTGGGGGTTACCAAAGGGTCTACATATAGTGCTACTGGAGGTGCATGCACTGGCCATAATGATAAAACAAAACTCCCCAGTAAGATGCTCCTATCTTCTGGCTGTTCAAGATATACTACTGTGACCTTTGCAGGCCACTCTGTTGTTATTCCAGGAATACACAGGAGGCTAGCTGCCAGGCCTTGTCCCCAAGGTGCCAGGAGATTCAGCTATCATTGGTTCATGTGTCGAAAGGTCCAAGGCCATGTCTACTCAATGGAGTCTCTGGGATTCTGTGCAGTTGGTGCTGGCAGCCAGATGTTATTCTGGTGGCTGAACCTTGGCTTCAGTGATTCTTCCTTGGTTTGCACTTGCAGTTGTATAGGGGAGGCTGCCATATGTGGTAACATGTCTACAGAGCTCAGGGCTCCCTTTCAGGGTCTCTCATTCAAATGTTGTAGCACAGTCCATAAGCGGACTGACCATTCCCGCAGACTATTGGTATCTGACTTTAGTCCGGATTTTAACAAGCCATTGTGCCTCTCTATCATGCCTGATGCTGTAGGATTGTATGGTACATGAAACTTCCACTTGATTCCCAGCTGTCGCACCCATTCTTGCAGTGTATGTCCAGTAAAATGGGTGCCCTGATCACTCTCAATTATCTGCGGTTGGCCATAGGCCGCAAAGAGATGCTCCAGGCCTCTTTTGGTCATCTGCTGGTCTGCACAATGGGTAGGAAAAGCAACCAGAAGACCAGTTGCTGTGTCCACACAGGTCATTGCATACCAATATCCTTCTGACACAGGTAGAGGCCCAATATAGTCTACCTGCCACTTGACGAGGGGTAGAGGACCCTTAGCTATTGTCCCATGTTGCTGTGGAACTCGGTGTAAGCCCCTTTTGGAGCACACGACACACTCCTGACGGGCTCTACTAACTTCTTTGAAGGTCAGAGGCAAGCACCACAGACAGGATACAGCCCACATTGTCTTTTGCACCACATGCAACAAATGCTGATGTAGCCATCGGGCTACATCAGAGGTAGGCTTTCCTTCTAACCAACGTATCTGGGCCAGTGTATATGCTTCATCATTTCCTGGGGAGGCCAGTGGCAAATGACCTGTCACATGGTATACTGTAATCATTTTAGTCTGACCACAGGCCCATAAGTCTTGCCATAATTCTTGCCCGTGAAGGGGTCAGTGACCAACCAGTTAGTTGGCATGGTACCAGGTTGGTAGCCACAGGGTCAAGCCCCGATAGACAGCCCAGCTGTCAGTGCAGGCAACCATAGGGGAGGGCTCCTGGCTGATCACAAGCCACACGGCCCGCACCTCTGCCCATTGGCTGCTCTTTCCCTCACCATCTTCCATTCATATTGTCTCAGTCTTAGGATGGAAAGCTATGGCCCTCCATTTTGGGGGCTGCCCACGGCTGTAGCCATCTGTGTACCATGCATCTTCGGGTATAGGGGCTCTTCCCTCCCAATAGGGACTCTCTGCTACTAATGGTTCAAAAACACGTTCTTCCTGCTTTTCACTAGTATATGTCACTGGCCCCAACATGCGTTGGAGTTCTACACTCAAGGGGCTACTAGAAAGTGCACTATGCTGCTGTAGGTAAGCACCCTATTTGGCTAGTGTGGGTGTTTGTGCCACACCACTCCTTGGCTTTTGGGTCCAGTCTCGTACCCACCCCAAGATGGGCTAGGTGGTTATTACCTTTATCGGGACCATTCCAGTGATGGTTCTGTAGCCAACAAGGTGTGATACACGGCAGCCAGTTGTTTTTCTATCAAAGTGTTTCATATCTCTGCCCCTTTCCAGAGTTGTGACCAGAATCCAACAGGTTGGCGAGTTCGTTCAAGCCGCTGCCAGAGACCCCAGCCATAACCATCTTCAGTGACATGAACGTCCAGCTCACAGGGCCTTGATGGGTCTATCACACTCAAGGCCTGCACGGCCTTGACTGCCCATTTTGCTGTAGTAAAGGCAGATACACATGTCTTATCTCAGTTCCATCTGACGCCCTTTCATACCAACCCATATAAGGGCTTCAGAATTTGTGCCAAGTGCGGAATAAACAATCTCCAGTAGCCTAGAAGACCCAGAAACTCCTGTGGCAATGCTACAGTTGTGGGGGTAGAAAAGGCCTGGACTTTATCTATAACTGCTTTTGGTATCACTTTCGTCTTATCCAACCAGACAACTCCCAAGAATTTCACAGACAAACCAGGTCCCTGAACCTTGGTGCTATTCATGGCCCATCCTTTCTCCTGTAAATGTTGCAGCAGTCTAGGTGCTGCACCTTCTAGATCTAAAAGAGAATTGGACATGAATATGACATCATCAAGATTAATGGTACAGCCGCACCATTGGCAGTTTCTCCCATGTAGCCAAGTCCTGGGCTACAAGTCCATGACAGATAGTGGGGCTGTGGAGGTATCCCTGTGGGAGGACAGTGAAAGTCCATTGCCATCCTTCCCTCTTGAAGGCAAACTGTTCCTGACTTTCCTGCTCAATGTTAATGGAAAAGAAGGCATTAGCAAGATCTACCACATAATGGTATGTTCCTAGTTCATGGTTGACGGTATCTATCAAGGCTGCAATAGAGGGGACAGCAGCATGCATAGGGGGTATGACTTTATTCAGTTCTATGTAATCCACAGTCATACACCAGGAGCCATCTGGCTTTTTTACTGGCCACACTGGGGAATTGAAAGGACTATGGGTGGGCTTTATAACACCCACCTTTTCCAGTTCCTGGAGAGTTTCTCCAATCTCTTTATGCCCCCCAGGCAGTTTGTACTGTTTGGTATTAGTCACCCGCCAAGGTACAGGCAAAGCTATGAGTGGGTGCCTAGCGTGTCCCCTCAGAAGTGCCTTCACCACACGTACTCTCAGTCTGAACTCACCTGTAGTGGTCCACAACCATAGACCCTGCAGGATATCAATCCCCAAAATATACTCAGGGATAGAAGATATATACACGGTATACTCTTTTGGGGGTAGACGCACTATTCCCAAAGGGATTTGGGCCTTTTTCACTCTGATAGCCTTCCCCCTGTATCCATCTATAACAGTGGGGGTCCTGGGGAACCGCTCAGGGTTACCATGAATCAGTGAACATTCAGCCCCACTATCCACCAGAGCCAGGACACGTATGTTCACTGGGGACCAATGGATAGCTATTTCAGCATGTGGTCTCTGGTCTCTCAGGGCAGATACCTTGACCTTACCCTCAGTCAAACCATGTTCCCCAATCACCTTTCTGTGTGGACTCAAGTGAGGTTGGCTCGCTTTCCAGCAGGAAGTCTTGCAAACACACAGGCTGGACTCGTGGCTCTGTCTCTGATCTCTGCCTCTTTCGTCTTAATGGCTGGAACTGCTGCTCTGGTTTCAGCTGTTGCCATAGCTCTAGTAAGATCCTATTTGACTTCCCATCTAATTTCCTCCCATCTGCTCCTGCACATATTAAATCAACACACATCTGGGTCCTCATAACTTTCATGGGCCCTGTAAATTATTCTTGTGAGCAACAGGTCTTATCTCTTTCTGAATTCTCATTGCTTCAGCCTCTCCTATGTCTGCTACTGTACGTGTCACCTCGCTTATGGGAAGCCCTAAGTGAGGGGAAAGAATGGCCACTAGAGACCCAAAGAGGGATGTAAGAGCCGTTTGAAATACAATATTTCTCATCCCAGTAGTAAAATTCTCTTCATCTGGGCCATAATTCTCTGGACTATAGATGGCATTTCTCACGCCTAGCTCTCGTAGCACCTGTTGGAGCTCAGCATACATCTGCCATCTAACAGGAGAGGATGGTAGATCACTCGGATTGGGCCACACAGCACCACGTGCAGCCATAAGCCAATTGAGGAGGGTGTGACTCCCTGGGATCTGATGTGCATTTTGTAATTGCTGCCTCAAGGCAGGCTGCTTTGTCAGGGAAGACAGCTTTCCCATCTCTGAACCCGACAGAACAATTCCATCCACCCCTAAGTCCCACAGACGCAGAAGCCAAGCTGATATTGACTCTGAGGGCTTCTGCCTAAACCGGGAGCCCAAATCCACCAGCTCAGCCTGAGTATAAGGGCGGACCATAGAGTGCTCCACGACCTCGGGAGGGGGCTGCTCCTCTCCTTGGGGAAGCTTCAGCTGCTCAATCTTTATTTTCTTTACAACCACTGGGTGTGCTTTCAATACAGTAGTGGCCAGTGCCTCCAGCACCACCCCTTCATCCTTCCCCAGCTCTTCCATTTATGGGGCTGATGGCACCTTTCTCTCCCCTCCCCCGAGTGCCTCCTCTGCTACAACCTTTACCTTTTCTACTGTACCTCGCAGCAATGCTACTTCAGTCTTCAGAAGGTCTCTTACCTTCAGCTCAATGCTTCCCAGCTGACATTCTCGTACCACCTCTGCCTGTGCTTCCCTCAGGAGTTCATCTTTTTCCTCGATGGCCTCTTCCTCCTTCAGAACACCTGGCAGCACTGCTGTCTGGTCCCCAATGGAACCTTGCTGCCAGTGCTCTTGTATCAATGCCATCTCTTTCTTCAGGGAATCCACAAAAGTGTACAGCTCACATTCTCGTGCCACCTCCTCTCGCATCAATGCCATTTCCCTCCTCAGGGAATCCATGCATTCTCATGCTGCCATTTCCTCTGTAGACTTTTTTAATACTGTGAGAAGCAGCCAACCCACAGTCCCCACTGCCTCATGGGCACTCTGCTTCTCAAAGGATCTGCTTACTATACCAAGGGCCACCCCTACTGCCTCAGGTGTCACCTCCACTTGCCTCCAGTCCTGGGGTGGGGCTCAGTCCTCTAGGAGACAAGCCACCTCAGACCATATACCCATTGGGGGATGATCCACTGTCTCCCCATTCACAAGGGCAGCCCGCTGAAGCACCCCTCCCATAAGGGCAGCTTGTCTTTTTCCTTGGTCAACAATGAACCCTGTCGACTACGCCAGTTGTCTTGACAATGGGTTTCAGCCCCAGGTAAGTTCACTATGGATTCAATGCCATCAAAGAAATTGACAGCAGAATGTTCTTTGGGATGAATGGGTTTATTACCTGGCTTGTGCTCCCAGCGGTAAGTCGAGCACTAGTGTCTCTGCCTCCGTGCAGAGCACTGGGCCGAGCTCTCTCTATAGCACAATAATAGCTTATTGCCTAAAGGTGTGGAAGCCTAGCAACAGGCCAGTGGCATCATCAGGTGGTTTAAGTTCAGTGAGGATCCCGGCCATAGGAACCCCAACTTCCCCAAACCTTCATAGCCACCTAGGCTCTGATCTCAAAAGCCCTGACTGGTTCAGTCCCCTTCCCTCAGACTGAGATTCTCCTTGGGGTCTTACTTTCCTTCTAGTGTGATTAGCCAGGATTCATTTATCACAGTGGAGGTAAACTAATGAATTGGACACTCAAAGGGAAAAGGTGAAGATCTGCAGTTCTTTCTTATTGAAGTCCTCTTAGCTTTTATGCAAAATTTCTCACTAGTTTTATAGAATTCTTAAAAATTTCCTAAACAGTGGATGTGGGAAATGGGTATCAATATTCTATTTGTGTACCAAGTCTTGCTTTGGTAACGTCTACAAATTCCTCTGGAAATAGTTTCAACTTGAGGCTATTAAACATCCATTTGCCTAGTTAAAATCAATTTAAGAAATCAAATACTAATCATTAATTAATTAATTCAACAAATATTTATGGAGTACCTAATATTTGACAGACATTACAAAGTATGAAAGAATATATTATTAAATAGTAAAATGTACTAAAGTATACACCATTAAAGAAGAATATGACACAATTTAAAACTGATATAAAAATTATGTTTTTCTTCCCTGTCAGTAAAATAGTATAATTAGATTTTTCATTTGAACGTATGTAATTTATATAAGGCCAGAACATTCACTTTGAATTCTGATTTTACTAAGAATAAAAGACAAATTAGGTTAGAGGAATTAGAAAACTGTAAAATAAAAAACTGTCTAGATTTATCAGAATTTGTGTCTATTTCCATGGTTTCACGACTCATTTCTACAATGAAAGCATAAAAGGAGTGTTGTCAGGTAATTGACAATTCACCCACTTCTCTCTCTCACATACTCAGTGCTTACACATCTGAATGAGGTGCTTTTGAAAATAGCAACATATTATTAATGAACTAAAGAATATCTATTTAAAATATCTCCTTATCTACATGTGAATATTTTTTAAATGCTTTAATTAATCTCTCTTGGAAGATTTATCATCTGTAAAAGGGAACATCCAAATCAAGAATTGAAAGTGTTTTGAGATTGAAATAAATTATTCCACAGAAGTCATACAAAGAAGTTATTGAATTTACTAATTTAATGCAAAAGTATTTGTGTGGATTTGAAGTTCTCAGTTCTAATGTGGTCATCCTTGTTATGAAGGTCAATTCTGAAGTATGATTGGCGTTTTCAATTCCCACCGTTCCTTGTACTTTGGGGAAATTTTTTAAGTAACTAAGGGTCAAAATTCTGAAAGTAACCAAAAAAAAAAGAAGCCTCCAGAGGTAGCAACCTACTAAATACATCAAATAAATCTTAATTATTCATTATTGGTGGAGTAAAACAGATTTTAGAATGAGAATTAGTAAATCTGTTTCTAGGTCCCTTTCTGACACTGAACAGTTGAATTTGAGCAGATCACACATACATTCCTTCTGTATAGTCTCATTAGTACATGTTGACCAAATGCTCCATGATCACATTTATCCCATTTTGGGTTCATTTACTTTTGCATGGGAGCACCAATTTAATTTTTTTCAGGGAATTGATTGCTGTTATGTGGTTTCATAAGATGTTTATTAAACTCCGAAAAAGTCAAACCCTTTTTTTTCTTGCAAAACCTGTGAAAGTATATTAAATTCAACACTGAGATTTTTTCTCTATGAAATCTCTTTCCACACATAAATATTGTACTTTTGCACATTTCCATGTGTGTATATACATATGTATGTGTATAAAAATAAAATATATGTACACATGCATACAATTGTTGGATTTTTAAACTACAAATGTAAGAGATGCTCACTGTAACAAGTCAGTGAATAGTGCTATGCAAAGAAAACATTTATATTGAGACCTCAAATATCTTCCCTTTTCAATCCTCACACTTCTCCAAAGTAATCAAGGCTTCCATATCTTCACTATGTTCAAAAGCATATAAAACATGTATTTGTATTCACAGAAGTATTTTTCTTCCTTCCCTCTTTTCCTCTTTTCTTTTCCTCCCTTCCTTTCTTTCTTTTCCTTCCATTATTCATCCCTTTTCTTCCGCATAAATGATATAATGGACACTAGCATTTTACTGATTTTGAGTTACAACCCATTAGAAACTTGTGAAATCATTTTAATGATCATTACCAGCATTAAGAAAAATAAACATTAAAAATAAAAAGAGCAGAATGGAATAGACAGCAGTGTAGTACAAATAACAAATTGTAGTAAGGTACTTCATTTCATCTAACATTTAATTCCATTTATATATTTTTAAATAAGTGTGTGTGTGGAGTATATGGCTCTGCATTTATATATACATGCAGAAGTGTGTATAATTGAAATGTATGCATGTGAATGAGTACTGGAATCACTATGAAATGACTTTTTCATGGTGCATAATAGAAAATTTGGTTAAAAGCTTTTGTTGGCAAAATGTTGTCTTTCTTAGGTTTGCACACTAATTGAAATACAGCTGTTTAGCACACTAAACATTTATTATTTGAAATTCACAGAATGTAGATAAATGATCTATATATAACCCAGCAGTGGACTTATTTCTTGAATAGTACATTATGTTAATTAAGTTAGCCGCAAAATTGATTTTATCCCTGGAATTCAAATGTTTCTATTATATGCTAAATATCCATCTTAGTATTAACCTTGGACCTAATGAGTATTATTATGAAAGGACCATAGAAGAGAGGATGGGGAAGAAGAAAGAGCAGAATAATGGAGGACAAGTAATAAAATCCATTTAATATTAATATAATGTTTAATTGTTCTGTCATCATTAAAGTCTAGTCACATTTTTTATGGCTTTAGTTTAGAAGGAATTCAGATCCAAATAAACATAACTTCTAATCCACTAATAAAGTTCAACAAGAATGAAAAAGACTTTTCATGAAAGCTCTTGGTGAATATGAAAAGATTTGAATCAATCTATCCATCTGATTCCATCTCAAAATATATTTCTAACCCCATCAATAATAACACAAATGCAAACTTTGATTTGGCTATAATTGTTCTTTATTTTCTTCAAATCACCAAATACGTAGGAGGAGCAAAAATATTGTGACAAAAGTGTTTCCTCATTCATAGCCAAAACCATCTAAAAATTTCAGAGCTTTTACAAGATATTTCAGAAAACCTGAACAAACCTCTATAAGAAGAAACTGGAAATATGTCTGTGGTCTTATCACTAAGACCAAAGTTAAACTTGCATCTCTATGGTCATGATTGGGAGAGATGAGAAATAGCTGATACCCAGACTGCTTATTTCAGGGATTCAACATTCTTGAAATACAAGAAATGACTATTCATCTCTAGGGATCATGATTCAGATTAAAAAAAGTATCTAGAACAGCATGAAAAATTTGGAAAAGAAGGTTACAAGCAATACTGTAAAAGAAAACATAAGACTGCCTGCCAGCTGCACAGGTCTTAAAACTTGGCTTAGTGAGTGATGAAAAGTAGCTCCCCATTTGCATTGTGAAAAAAAGAAAAGTAACATTAAGACAGACATGCAAACTGGAACTGGCCCCAAAGCCCAGATATGAATAAAATTAGGCCAAAGGTAATAGAAATACCATTCATTCATACCCTTAATTCTGTCAAGTGTTGGCTGGATGTCATGTTTTCAGTGAGTCATCATCCTTCTCTTCTGATAATAACTCATATTTCTTTGTTTCACTTATATCCCTTTGCCAAATAATATTTTTGTTTATAAAACCTATTTATTTCCTTGTTTGATTGTTATTGGCTTCCATCACTAGAATAAAATTTCTATAAAAATTGGGAGTTGGTCTGTCTACTTTTTTGCAGTATCACCAACATCTGGATTAGTCTTTGCACAATAAAAGGCACTAATCCTTGTAATTCCAAATTCAGACTCTTGGGAGTTATTTGGGCTTCTCAACTTCTTCCTCTTCATTCTCCACATCAAATCTATCACTAATTTTCTCAGCTGAGCAATGTCCCCTTTATCCCCACCTTCGTCTCTATTCCTACTTTCAATGTCTTGATTCTAAACCCTCATCTGAAGCAACACAATTTTGCTGCCAATTTGCTACAGTCATTTAGCAGTCAACACAGTAATACAAAAATATGTGGGTATTGATTTGTTTTTATATGACCAAATAGTTTGCCCAGCAGATCTTCCTGACCCAATGCCTTCTACAAGCCTTGGCTTTCCCCAGTCCTTTCTCCCCTCCTTGGTGTCCTTCTCCAACCACACATCAAATCAAAGCAAATTGTATGACATTAAATCAGCGCTAACCAAATCAATGTAAATTCATTATTCTCTTTTAAACCAAGATTTTTTTTCTCACATATTTGAAAACTTCTGAGGTGGCTGTTCTATTTCTCTATAGGCTTATATTTTCATTATCTTCAAGAATAAATTCACAGGGCCCAATCATTAAATTTTCAAATATTCCAATATGCAGAATTTAGAACTCTTCCTACTTCTATCAGTGATTAACTAAACTATATAAGTATTTCATTTTGATCAATGTAAATCACTGTCCTTTCATAACATGCTAAATGTAGGACATAAATAAAGGGCTTTGACTACGATCTTGTGATCTCAGTCATTATTTGCGCCAGATTATATTTAAATGTGTTCCAATTGTTCAGAATTATTTTATTTATGATCTAAAACATGCAAGTCATTTACCAGAGAACACAGGCTTGGGGTTCTTATATTTTGATATAGAAATAGAGGTTTTAGATGAATGGGGTGAGTTTGAGGGTTGTCACATGTGGTCATAAAAACCATTCCTGATCAATGAAATAGAACAAGAGATGGGAAGGAGGGGTGGGTAAGTTAAAATATTCTCTCTCTCTCTCTCTCTCTCATCTATCATCTATCTATCTATCTATAATGTACCTAATCTTCCAGCCAATTCGAATACCCAAATACACTGTGTTAAGAATGCCTCACCAAAATGTCATGTATATACTCTTAAGCACTCTTAAGAGTAGCTTCTAACTTCCATCTATCTCTATGAATGTCACCTCTCCTAAACTAATTACTTCCCTATCAGAGTTATAGAGCTAAAATGGAAATACGAAAATTTTGCCCTATGTTGAAAAATTTCCAATAGCTCTGTACTGCCTACTGTGAATAGAACAAAAATGATGAAGACTATTTGTTCCTCTCTAGCTTTGTCTCATACTGTTTCCCCACTCAGATGTTCTGGCCATAAAAAAGTTCCCTCTATTTCCTGAATGGACTATGCTGTTTTATGCTTTTAAATCTGTGGTGTGGTCAGATTACTCTTATTGGATGCAAAAGGTTGGTCAATAAAACTTCAGGCTTCTGCAGAAAGAGAGACTATAATAGGCAACACAATGGCATCCACATTTCTTTGCAGTTGGGGATCTGTTTTCAGCTCAGTATCTGGAAATTACTGTTTCATCTCAAGAAGCCAGGAATAACAGCTCCCACCAACTTTAGCACAGCATAAAGGAGACAAAAAAGAGAATCAGCTAACAGACAATGTTCAAGGAGACATAAAACTACAGGTCCAAATAAAAAAATCAAACCAATTTCTAAGATAATGAATTATGGGTGAAAGCACTTATCGGAATATACTTGAGGAAAACAGCATATTTTAAAGGCATTATATGATGTTTCTTATGTAAAATCCAAATATTTAATAATATACCATAAAAAGAATGAGTTATCTGAAAACAGGAATAAGTGTTCTGATAGCACAAATTGATTATTCTCTTACAGAACTGAATAGACTGAGAAAGGAGTGGGAATCACGGATATAGAGAGCAACATAGAATAACGCAGAATAAGAAATAAGTAGGTGAAAAAAGGAAAATTCTTGTAGTTGGACTTGGCAATCCATTTTCATTATTCTTAGTAGAGAAAAAATGTGAAGGCCATTGTATACTATTTATAGTTGTTGAATATAACTATATTAGTAAACTGTCTTACAACCATATGTAATTCTTATTTTTAATAGTGATATTATTTTCATTAGTTTTTCCTTATTGTTGTTAGCTTTCAAAAATTCTTAGCTAAAAATTAAGTCCCAGTCTACTCAGATTTTCATGAATTTGTCTAGGATTCTAAGTCGCAAACAAGGAAGTGAAAATCCCTCTTACAAAATGTTGTTTTAGCAAAGTTCATTTTTATCTATTTATGCTACTTAGCACTTCTATATGTACAATCTACTGGAAATGGCCTCTTGTTCTTTGCTTGGTGAACTGCTATTTCATCTTTCAAATTATATCAACTAGCATTTCCTACTCTGTGAAACCTCCATCCACCAGCCTCAAAGCTCTTTCCCAAAATGTATACAGTATACTTTGTTCATACTTAGATGAGAGCACTTAATTCATAGTAATGCTGTCTTTTTCTTACATGTAACTTCCCTCATTACATAGAGCACATTGAAGTCAGAACACAGTTATTTACTCAAGGAAAGCACATGACAAATGCATATATAAAAGATGAGTGAAAGGAAAAAGAAAGGAAAAAAAGGAGAAGGATAGAAAAGGTGGAGAAAAAAAGAGGAAAGAAGAGAGAGATCAGAGAGTATTAAATGTGAATTCAGAGTCTACCTCAAGCCTCCCTTTAAATGGCACAAATTACTAAAGGTGAAAAATGCAAATCCAATAATTTCCCATTCAACTTTTTTTTAAATCAAACAATACACACAAAATAGTATCTTCTTGTTTAATCTTGTCTTATTAGTTTGAAAATTCTGACTTAAAACATAAAATACTCAAAAACATTAAATGATTAGTTTATCACACTTTAATGTATACTTTACCATGTCCAATGGTAAACATTTGATAACTAATGTAATAACATGACATGAATATTCCTCTTAATATTTTTTCAAGCCCTACTAACTTTATATAAAAATTAGGCAATATAAACATAAAAAATACTCTTCAAAATTCCTTTTCTAAGCTTTACTGTATTCACAAACAAAAACAGATAAATAGATTTTTCACAAAGAAAATATTAACAATGGTAGGAATCGTGTGTGTCACTTTCTATCATTACCTTAACATTTGGTTCTCTCTACTATTACCAGGAAGATGAACTATTACTATTATAAATATTTTCTGCTTCTTTATTTTAACTTTAAAATATAAAACTTTGCCATGTGAACTGTTATAGGGAAGTATGAAACTCAGTCCTCAAAAAAACAATACATGAAACTCAGGTGATTTATTAAAGCCCAGGTAAAATCCATTATTGGTACTTTTAGTCCAAAGCTAATTTTACGGAAAGCATTTTTAAGAAGAGAATATACTAATAATAACATACATTTTACCAAAATTATTTCAAATAGAATTATGACCTGAATCTGGATGCATCTAACCAGAGGTCTGCATGGAAGTCTTTGACAGATTGTCAATGACCATATTAATTATCAGTCTGTATTTGCTGAAAAAATCTACTGGACTGGCCATGGCAAAAATGTTCCCAGTTTTTAAATTTAACATTTGATCATTTATAACATAAGCTCTTTTTTAAGTCTGTCTTGTTAATGTGGCACAGTGATTTGCAAAAATGAGTTGCAGTATCTTCTGTTTCTAGTGCTAGTACCATTGCCAAGACTAGAAAATATTAAATAGAATTCACTAAAATGTATGTCATATTGAAATAAAAACTCAGGGTTTGATCTGGACAGAGTATACCTGTGCTTGGAAAAAGAGAACTCATGAGGAGAAAGTTAGGAACAGTAAATGATAAGTTTGGCTCTGGACAGTTTGAGCAGGTCATGTAAGAGGAACACATGGATATAAGTCTTCTACAATACTAGTTGTGAATCTGAACCTTAGGAGTGATTGGAACTAGAAAATATAAATGATGGTGTCAATATTTATGGGATTACTGTAGAGAGTGTGAGAGGTGATAAGATCGAACAAAGACGAGAACATAAGAATGGAATAGAAGTGTAAGAGAATATAGAGGAGAAAGGAAAAGACAAGGGAGACACTTGGAAATACCCCCTTTTAAAGAACAAGAATGAAAATGAAAAACTAGGGAAAGTGGTGTCAGGGATATAATAGACAGACATAGAGAGCACACAACATAAGAGCTAATGGGAGTGTTATATACTGAACTGTGTCCCTCCTAAATACATATGTTGAAGTTGTTCCCCAATCTGACTGTATTTGGAGACAGGGACTTTACAGAGGTAATTAAGGTTAAATTAAGTCACATGGGTGTAGCTCTAATCCAAGAGAACATGTGTCCTGACAAGAAGAGACACTACTAGTTATGTGAGCACATAGACAATCAGCTGAGGACACAGCAAGAAGGTGGCCATTTGCAAACCAAGAAAAAAGCCTCAGGAGAAATCAAACCTGCTAACATGATCTTGGACTTCCAGCCTCCAGATCTGTGAGGAAATAAGTATCTGTTGTTTAAGCCACCCATCTGTGGTATTTGTTAGGGCAGTCTTAGCAAACTAGTACAGGGGGGAAAAGGTATTCTAGAACAAAAATGCTGCAGAGAAATTAAAAAAGAAGAAAAATGAAGATTATTTTCATTTGAATGTCAGCTCCATAGTACTAAAGCTGTGACCTGAGTGGATGGAAATGGAAATAGACTGAATGGAAAATGTTTTTATAAAAGTTTGTTGGAGATAACAGGAAAATAAAGAACTCTGGTCAAGGGATACTTCCAGAATATTTGTGAGTAGATAAATAGCTGAATACTAATAACAGAGTAGAAATGATAAATTTTGGCGTTTTTGAAGTTTTAATTTGTACAAGAATACGAAATATACATATTGCACAAATTTATGTTCTTGTGTCTCTCTCAAACACAGTATTACTAGATCTAAAAACCCTAGTAATAATGAAACAAAGCATAGTAATATAATCCATTTTTTCTAAATAAAATTCATTTTATTATTTATTAGTCAATAACAATTTAAGATTTAACAGTCATATTAAATATTTTTAATTTAAGTAACTAGTGCACTTGTGAAGTCATAAATTTTGTTTCTTTTCAACCAGTGTATTTTGAAAATGAATGTAAAAATCTTTGTCAGTATAAAAAAAGAGCTAAAATAAATATAATGGAATTTTGCAAATATAAGTGAATAAAATTTTCTCTTTTCCATAATCAGTAAATAAAGATAATTGTATCACTGCAATCAGGATGTAGAATCTTGTAACCATTAGTCATCACCATTAATCAGTTAATTGTTTTACTATTAAGGGTATTTAAACAAATATGAAGTTTAAATAAATAAAGTTAGTGGCATTCTTAACTTTTTCTTAGGTTTCACTTTCAGTGTAAGCTTTAAGATGAAATAAATTATGTTTTTCTTTCTTCCCCTCTTGATAAATTTATTAAATATAAATTCAGAAAAAATAGTATCAGAAAAAATTGTGAGACTTTTAAGAGGACCAAAAAATTATTTGGTATCTTCAATGAAAACCTATAAATATTCTAATGCATATCCTTCTGCTTTATCTGTTTCTGTGGCATTTATACCATTTTCTTTGAGCTATTTCAAAACTCTGTGTGAGTTGTATACAACTGAGAGCAATATAAAGGATACTTGTCTAAAGACATGAAAATAATTATGTCAAGTAGAGGACAATTGCTTTTCCTTCATCCCCCATGTAAAAAGCCAGTTTTGTATCTCTGCAAATGGATTCACACATTTTGATTTACTTATATAAGTGTGGTGCTTTGAAATAATTGTAACATTTTACTGATTGACTCACTAATTAATGTGTTAAATAACATCTGTGACATATGTTTGTTTTTTATTTTGTATAAGAATCATTATTTCGCCTTTGAAAATTACCTTTTAATAAAGTTTAGAATATTCTAATGAAAGTAATATGCCAAAATTGTGACTAACCATGCAATGACCATAAATGTTCACGTATTATTTAAAGAATAATCTATTTTCAGGACAATAAATACAGAGAAACTATATGAGTATAAGATAGACTGAATAATGACCTCCCTAAGATGTCCATGTTTTAATCTCTGGAATCTGTGAAAATGTTACCTCAGATACGCAGAAGGGATTTTGTAGATATAAATATGGTTAAGAATCTTCAGATTAGATGATAGATAATCCTTGATTTTCCTGGTGTGCCCAACGCAACCAAAAGAGGTACTTAAAAGAGAGAAGCAAGATAGTGAGAGTCAGAGAAGAATAAGTGAAGATGGAAATGGATGTCAGAGAGGAGAAAAATTGGAAGATGCCACGCTGTTGGCTTTGTAAATGGAGGAAAGGCTGCAAACTAGGAAATGTAGGCAGAATCTAGAAGCTGGAAAAGGCAAGCAACAGATTCTCCCCTCGAGCCTCCAGAAGAAATATTACTCTGTCAACAGCTTGACTTTAGCCCATAACACCTAGGTCACACTTTTGACCTCCAAAATAAATCTCTGTTGTAAAATGTGAATTTTTTTAGGCCACTAAGCTTGTAGTAGTTTCCTATAGCAGCAATAAGACATCAATACAAAGCATGACAAGTTCACACAAAGGGCCAATTCCATTGCTTGTGTAAGCACCCAAGTTATTAAATGAATAAATAAATATAATCAAAGATAGCATTGTTTGCCTATTATAATTTCAGATGTTTATAAATGACAGCACGATTTATTTCATGTTGTACTAGAGTTCTAGAATTCAGTATCTGTCCTTATTTAGTCTACTTATTAAAATTTATTAGAAGTTCTTGTGACTGTTAGTTTTATGTGTCAACATGGTTAGGCTATAACATCAAGTTATTTAACCAAACACTGAACTAGAAGTTCCTGAAGAGGTGCTTCATAGATTTGGTTAACATAAAGACATGGTTTAAATAAAGGAGGTTAATTTTATTTTGTTTATTTTTTATTTTGGTATCATTAATATAAAATAGCATGAGCAACATTGTAGTTATTAGATTCCCCCCATTATCAAACCCCACCAAATACCCCATTACAGTCACTGCCCATCAGCATATTAAGATGCTGTAGAGTCACTAATTGTCTTCTCTGTGATATACTGCCTTCCGCGTGCCCCAGGCCCCCATGTTATGTATGCTAAATCGTAATGCCCTATAATCCCGACCCCACTCCTTTCCCACCCACCCTCCCCAGTCCCTTTCCCTTGGGCAACTGTTAGTCCATTCTCGGGTACCGTGAGTCTGCTGCTGTTTTGTTCCTTCAGTTTTTGCTTTGTTTTTATGCTCCACAGATGAAGGAAATCATTTGGTACTTGTCTTTCTCCACCAGGCTTATTTCACAGACCATAATACTCTCTAGCTCCATCCACGAAGTTGCAAATGGCATGATTTGTTTTCTTCTTATGGCTGAATGATATTCCATTATATATATAAACCACATGTTCTTTATCCATTCAACTACTGATGGACACTTAGGTTGTTTCCATTTCTTGGCTACTGTAAATAGTGCGGAGATAAACATAGGGATGCATATTTGTTTTTGAATCAGGGATCTTGTTTTCTTTGGGTAAATTCCTAGAAGTGGAATTCCTGGGTCAAATGGTATTTTTATTTTGAGGTTTTTGAGGAACCTCCATACTGCTTTCCACAATGGTTGAACTAGTTTACATTCCCACCAGCAGTGTAGGAGGGTTCCCCTTTCTCCACATCCTCGCCAACATTTGTTGTTGTTTGTCTTTTGGATGTTGGCCATCCTAACTGGTGTGAGGTGATATCTCATTGTGGTTTTAATTTGCATTTCTCTGATGATTAGCAATGTGGACCATCTTTTCATGTGCCTGTTGGCCATCTGAATTTCTTCTTTGGAGAAGTGTCTGTTCATATCCTCCGATCATTTTTTAATAGAGTTATTTGCTTTTTGGTTGTTGAGGTGTGTGAGTTCTTTAATATTTTGGATGTTAACCCTGTGTTGGATATGTTATTTACAAATATATTCTCCCATACTGCAGGATGCCTTTTTCTTCTGCTGATGGTGTACAGAAGCTTTTCAGCATGATGTAGCCCCATTTGTTCATTTTTTATTTTGTTTCCATTACCGAGGAGATGCGTTCAGGAAAAAGTTGCTCATGTTTATATTCAAGAGATTTTTGCCTACGTTTTCTTCTAAGAATTTTATGGTTTCATGACTTACATCCAGGACTTTGATCCATTTTGAGTTTACTTTTGTGAATGGGGTTAGAAAATAATCCAGTTTCATTCTCTTACATGTAGCTGTCCAGTTTTGCCAACACCAACTGTTGAAGATGCTGTCATTTCCCCATTGTATATCCATTGCTCCTTTATCGCATATTAATTGACCATATATTCTTGGGGTTATATCAGGGTGCTCTAGTCTGTTCCATTGGTCTATTGTTCTGTTCTTGTACCACTACCAAATTGTCTTGAGTACTGTGGCTTTGTAGAAGAGCTTGAATTCGGGGAGCATAATCGCCCCAGATTTATTCTTCTTTCTTAGGATTGCTTTGGCCATTTGGGGTCTTTTGTGGTTCCATATGAATTTTAGAACTATTAGCTCTAGTTTATTGAAGAATGCTCTTGGTATTTTGATAGGGATAGCATTGAATCTGTAGATTGCTTAGGCAGGATGGCCATTTTGACAATATTAATTCTTCCTAACCATGAGCACGGGATGTGTTTCCATTTATTGGTATCTTCTTAAATTCCTCTCATGAGTGTCTTGTTGTTTTCAGAGTTTAGGTCTTTCATTTCCTTTGTTAGGTTTACTCCTAGGTATTTTATTCTTTTTGATGCAACTTTGAATGGAATTGTTTTCCTGATTTCTCTCTCTACTAGGTCAGTGTTAGTGTATAGGAATGCCACAGGTTTCTGTGTATTAATTTGTATCCCACAACTTTGCTGAATTCACTTATTAGATCTAGTAGTTTTGGAGTGGATTATTTAGGGTTTTATTCTGTACAATATCATGTCATCTTCAAACAGGGACAGTTTGACTTCTTCCCTGCCAATCTGGATGCCTTTTATTTATTTGTGTTGTCTGATTGCCATAGAAAGGAGCTCCAGAACTATGTTGAACAAAAATGGGGAGAGTGGGCATCCTTGTCTTGTTCCCGATCTTAAATGAAAAGCTTTCAGCTTCTTGCTGTTAAGTATAATGTTGGCTGTGGGTTTGTCATATATGGCCTTTATTATGTTGAAGTACTTGCCCTATATACCCATTTGTTGGGATTTTTAATAATAAATGGATGTTGAATTCTGTCAAATGCTTTTTCAGCATCTATGGAGATGATCATGTGGTTTTTGTCCTTCTTCCGTTGATGTGGTGGATGATGTTGATGGATTTTTGAATGTTGTACCATCCTTGCATCCCTGGAAAAATCTTGCTTGATCATGATGGATGATCTTTTTAATATATGGTTGAATTCAGTTTGCTAATATTTTGTTGAGTATTTCTGCATCTGTATTCATCAGGGATATTGGTATGTAATTTTCTTTTTTTGTGGTGTCTTTGCCTGGTTTTTGTATTAGAGTGAGAGTGAAGTCAGCCTCAAAGAAAGAGTTTGGGAGTATTCCCTCCTCTTCTACTTTTTGGAAAACTTTAAGGAGAAAGGGTATTAGGTCTTCCCAAAATGTTTGATAAAATTCAGCAGTAAACCACCTGGTCCAGCAGTTTCTTGGGTAGTTTTTTGATTACCAATTCAATTTAATTGTTGGTAATTGGTTTATTCAGATTTCCTGTTAATTCCTGGGTCAGCCTTGGAAAGTTGTATTTTTCTTGAAAGTTGTCCATTTCCTCTAGGTTATTCAGTTTGCTAGCATATACTTTTTCATAGTATTCTCTCATAATTCTTTGTATTTCTGTGGTGTCTGTAGTGATTTTTCCTTTCTCATTATTGATTCTGTTTATGTTTGCAGACTCTCTTTTTTTCTTGATAAGTCTGGCAAGGGGTTGATCAATTTTGCTTATTTTCTCAAAGAACCAGCTCTTGTTTGCCTTGATTATTTCTATTGTTTTATTCTTCTCAATTTTATTTCTGTTCCAATCTTTAATATGACCCTCCTTCTACTGACTTGGGCCTCATTTGTTCTTCTTTTTTTACTTTCATTAATTGTGAGTTTAGACTGTTCATTTGGGATTGTTTTTCTTTCCTGAGGTAGGCCTGTATTGCAATATACTTCCCACTTAGCACAATCTTACTGCGTCCCACAGATTTTGTGGTGTTGAATTATTGTTGTCATTTGTCTCCATACATTGCTTGATCTCTTTTTTTATTTGGTCATTGATCCATTGATTATTTAGGAGTATGTTATTAAGCCACCATGTGTTTGTGGGCTTTTTCATTTTCTTTGCGTAATTTATTTCTAGTTTCATTCCTTTGTGACCTGAGAAGCTGGTTGGTACAATTTCAATCTTTTTGAATTTACTGAGGCTCTTTTTATGGCCTAGTATATGATCTATTCTTGAAAATGATCCCTGTGCACTTGAGAAGAATGTATATCCTGTTGCTATGGGATGGAATGTTCTGTAGATGTCCATTAGGTCTATCTGTTCTAATGTGTTGTTCAGTGCCTCTGTCTCCTTAGTTATTTTCTGTCTTGTGGATCTGTTCTTTGCAGTGAGTGGTGTGTTGAAGTCTCCTAAAATGCATGCATTGTATTTTATTTTCCCCTTTAATTATTTTAGTATTGTTTTACATACAGGTTATCCTGTGTTAGTTGCACAGATATTTATAATAGTTATACCCTCTTGTTGGACTGACCCCTTTATCATTATGTAATGTCCTTCTTTGTCTCTTGTTACTTTTTTTTGTTCTAAAGTCTATTTTGTCTGATACAAGTACTGCAACTCCTGCTTTTTTCTCCTTATTAGTTGCATGAAATATCTTTCATCATCCCTTTACTTTCAGTCTGTGTATGTCTTTGGGTTTGAAGTGAGTCTCTTCTATGCAGCATATAGACTGGTCTTTTTTTATTCTTTTTTTTATTAAGGTATTATTGATATACACTCTTATGAAGATTTCACATTAAAAAACAATTGGGTTACTACATTTACCCATATTATCAAGTCCCCACTCATACCCCAATTCAGTCACTGTCCATCAGTGTAGTAAGATGAAAGATTCACTGTGGTCCTTCTCTGTGAAACACTGTTTTCCCCATGATTCCCCACACCATGTGTACTAAACATAATACCAAACCATCCGCTTCTCCCGCCCTCCCCACCAACCCTCCCACAACCCTTCCCTTTGGTAACCACTAGTTCCTTCTTGAAGTCTCTGAGACTGCTACTATTTTGTTCCTTCAGTTTTGCCTCGTTGTTATACTCCACAAATGAAGGAAATCATTTGGCACTTGTCTTTCTTTGCCTGGCTTATTTCACTGAGCATAATATCCTCCAGCTCCATGCATGTTGTTGCAAATGGCAGGATTTGTTTCCTTCTTATGGCTGAATAGTATTCCACTGTGTATACGTACCACATCTTCTTTATCCATTCATCTACTGATGGACACTTAGGTTGCTTCCATATCTTGGCTATTGTAAAAAGTGCTGCAATAAACATAGGGGTGCATATGTCTTTTTAAATCTGAGAAGTTGTGTTCTTTGGGTAAATTCCAAGGAATGGGACTCCCGGGTCAAATGGTATTTGTATTTTTAGTTTTTTGAGGAACATACATATTGCTCTCCACAGTGGGTGAACTAATTTACATTCCCACCAGCAGCATAGGAGGGTTCTCCTTTCTCCACATCCTCACCAACATTTGTTTTTGTTTGTCTTTTGGATGGTGGACATCCTAACTGGTGGGAGGTGATATCTCATTGTGGTTTTAATTTTCATTTCCCTGATGATTAGTGATGTGGAGCATCTTTTCATGTGTCTGTTGGCCGTTTGAATTTCTTCTTTGGAGAACTGTCTCTTCATATCCTCTGCCCATGTTTTAATCGGGTTATTTGGTTTTTGAGTGTAGAGGTGTGTACGTTCTTTATATATTTTGGATGTTAACCTCTTGTTGGATATGTCATTTACGAATATATTCTCCCATACTGTAGGATGCCTTTTTGTTCTGCTGATGGTGTCTTTGCTGTACAGAAACGTTTTAGTTTGATATAGTCCCATAAGTTCATTTTTGCTTTTGCTTCCCTTGCTGGAGGAGATGTGTTCAGGAGTACGTCACTCATGGTTATATTCAGGAGATTTTTCCCTATGTTGTCTTCTAAGAGTTTTATGGTTTCATGACTTACATTAAGGTCCTTGATCCATTTCGAGTTTACTTTTGTGTATGGGGTTAAACAATAATCCAGTTTCATTCCCTTGTATGTATCTGTCCAGTATTGCCAACACCAGCTGTTGAAGAGGGTGTCATTTCCCCATTGTATGTCCATGGCTCCTTTATTGTATATTAATTGACTATATACAGTTGGGTTTATATCAGGGCTCTCTAGTCTGTTCCATTGGTCTATGGGTCTGTTCTTGTGCCAGTACCAAATTGTCTTGAGTACTGTGGCTTTGTAGTAAAGCTTGAAGTTGGGGAGCATAATTCCACCAGCTTTATTCTTCCTTCTCAGGATTGCTTTGTTTATTTGGGGTCTTTTGTGGTTCCATATGCATTTTAGAACTATTAGCTCTAGTCGTTGAAAAATGCTGTTGGTATTTTGATAGAGATTGCATTGAATCTGTAGATTGCTTTAGGCAGGATACCTATTTTGATAATATTAATTCTTCCTATCCATGAGTATGGGATGTGTTTCCATTTATTGGTATCTTCTTTAATTTCTCTCATGAGTGTCTTGTAGATTTTAGAGTACAAGTCTTTCAATTCCTTCATTAGGTTTATTCCTAGGTATTTTATTCTTTTTGATGCAATTGTGAATAAAATTTTTTTTCCTGATTTCTCTCTCTGCTAGGTCATTGTTAGTGTATAGGAATGCCACAGATTTCTGCGTATCAATTTTGTATCCCGCAACTTTGCTGAATTCAGATATTAGATCTAGTAGTTTTGGAATACATTCTTTAGGATTTTTTGTGTACAATACCATGTCATCTGCAAATAGGGACTGTTTAACTTCCTCCCTGCCAATCTGGATGCCTTTTATTTCTTTGTGTTGTCTGATTGCCATGGCTAGAACCTCCAGTATTATGTTTAATAGAAGTAGGGAGAGTGGGCATCCTTGTCTTGTTCCCGATCTTAAAGGAAAAGCTTTCAGCTTCTCACTGATAAGTATAATGTTGGCTGTGGGTTTGTCATATATGGCCTTTATTATGTTGAGGTACCTGCCCTCTATACCCATTTTGTTGAGAGTTTTCATTAAGAATGGATGTTGAATTTTGTCAAAGGCTTTTTCAGCATCTATGGAGATGATCATGTGGTTTTTGTCCTTCTTTTGTTGATGTGGTGATGTTGATGGATTTTCAAATGTTGAACCATCCTTGCATCCCTGGAATAAATCCTACTTGATCATGATGGATGATCCTTTTGATGTATTTTTGAATTCAGTTTGCTAATATTTTGTTGAGTATTTTTTGTATCTATATTCGTCAGGGATATTGGTCTGTAGTTTTCTTTTTTGGTGGTATCTTTGCCCGGTTTTGGTATTAGAGTGATGCTGGCCTCATAGAATGAGTTTGGAAGAATTCCCTCTTCTTCTACTCCTTGGAAAACTTTAAGGAGGATGGGTATTAGGTCTTCACTAAATGTTTGATAAAAATCAACGATGAAGCCATTTGGTCCAGGCATTTTGTTCTTAGGTAGGTTTTTGATTACCAGTTCATTTTTGTTGCGGCTAATTGGTCTGTTGAGATTTTCTGTTCCTTTCTGGTCAGCCTTGGAAGGCTGTATTTTTCTAGAAAGTTGTCCATTTCTTCTAGGTTATCCAGTTTGTTACCATATAATTTTTCAGAGTATTCTCTAATAATTATTGGTATTTCTGTGATGTCCATAGTGATTTTTCCTTTCTCATTTCTGATTCTGTTTATATGAGTAGACTCCCTTTTTTTCTTGATAAGTCTGGCTAGGGGTTTATATATTTTGTTTATTTTCCCGAAGAACCAGCTCTTGCTTTCGTTGATCCTTACTATTGTTTTATTCTTCTTGATTTTATTTATTTCTGCTCTAATCTTTATTATGTCCTTCCTTCTACTGACTTTGGGTCTCATTTGTTCTTCTTTTTGTTGTTTTGTTACTTGTGAGTTTAGACTGCTCATATGGGAATGTTCTTCTTTCCTGAGGTAGGCCTGTATTGCCATATACTTTCCTCTTAGCATGGCCTTCGCTGCCTCCCACAGATAATGCGGTGCTGAATTATTCTTGTCTTTGTGTCCATATATTGCTTGATCTCTGTTTTTATTTGGTCATTGATCCATTGATTATTTAGGAGCATGTTATTAAGCCTCCATGTGTTTGTGGGCTTTTTCATTTTCTTTGTGTAATTCATTTCTAGTTTCATTCTTTTGTGGTCTGAGAAGCTGGTTGGTACAATTTCAGTCTTTTGAATTTACTGAGGCTCTTTTTGTGGCCTAATATATGATCTATTTTGAAAATGTTCCACGTGCACTTGAGTAGAATGTGTATTCTGCTGCTTTTGGGTGTACAGCCCTGTAGATGTCTGTTAGGTCCATCTGTTCTAGTGTACTGTTCAGTGCCTCTGTCTCCTTACTTATTTTCTGTCTGGTTCATCTGTCCTTCAGAGTGAGTGGTGTGTTAAGTCTCCTAGAATGAATGCATTGCATTCTATTTCCCCTTTAATTCTGTTAGTATTTGTTTCACATATGTAGGAGCTCCTGTGTTCGGTGCATAGATATTCATAATGGTTATATCTTCTTTTTGGATTGATCCTTTTATCATTATGTAATGTCCTCCTTTGTCTCTTGTGACTTTCTTTGTTTTGAAGTCTATTCTGTCTGATATAAGTACTGCAACTCCTGCTTTTTTCTCCCTATTAGCTGCATGAAATGTCTTTTTCCAACCCTTCACTTTTAGTGTGTGTATGTCTTTGGGTTTAAAGTGAGTCTCTAGAAGGCAGCATATAAGTGGGTTTGTGTTTTTATCCATTCAGTGACTCTATGTCTTTTGATTGGAGCATTCAGTCCATTTACATATAGGGTGATTATGGATAGTTATGTACTTATTGAGATTGCAGGCTTCAGATTCGTGGTTACCTAAGGTTCAAGGTTAACTTCCTTACTATCTAAGAGTCTAACTTAACTCACTTAATATGCTATTACAAACACTATTGAAAGGTTTTTTTTTTTCCCTCCTCCTTTTTCTTACTCCTCCATTCTTTATATATTAGGTATCATATTCTGTACTGTTTGTCTATCCCTTGATTGACTTTGGGGGTAGTTAATTTAATTTTGTATTTTCTTAGTAATTAGCTGTTCTACTTTCTTTACTGTGGTTTTATTGCCTCTGGTGACAGCTATTAAACCTTAGGAACACTTCCATCTATAGCAGTCCCTCCAAAATACACTGTAGAGATGGTTTGTGGGAGGTAAATTCTCTCAGCTTTTGCTTATCTAGAAATTGTTTAATCCCTCCTTCAAATTTAAATGATAATCTTGCAGGATAAAGTAATCTTGGTTCAAGGCCCTTCTGCTTCATTGCATTAAATACATCATGCCACTCCCTTCTGGCCTGTAAGTTTTCTGCTGAGAAGTCTGATGATAGTCTGATGGGTTTTCCTTTGTATATGATCTTATTTCTCTCTCTGGCTGCTTTTAATATTCTATCCTTATCCTTGATCTTTACCATTTTATTTACTTTATGTCTGGATGTTGTCTTCCTTGGGTCCCTTGTGTTGGGAGATCTGTGCACCTCCATGGCCTGAGAGACTATCTCCTTCCCCGATTAGGGAAGTTTTCAGCAATCACCTCCTCAGAGACACTTTCTATCCCTGTTTCTCTCTCTTCTTCTTCTGGTACCCCTATAATGCGAATATTGTTCCGTTTGGATTGGTCACACAGTCCTCTCAATATTCTTTCATTCTTAGAGATCCTTTTTCTCTCTGTGCCTCACCTTCTTTGTATTCTTCTTCTCTAGTTTCTATTTCATTTATCATCTCCTCCACCATATCTAATCTGCTTTTAATACCATTCATTGTGCTCTTCAATGATTGGATCTCCAACCGTAATTCGTTCCTGAGTTCTTGAATATCTTTCCGTACCTCCATGAGCATGTTAATGATTTTTATTTTGAAATCCATTTTTGGGAGAGTAATGAGGTCAATATCATTTAAATCTTTCTCAGGAGTTGTATTAATAATTTTACTCTGGACCAGGTTCTTTTGGCATTTCATATTTGGGTATGGCGTCCTCTATTGCCCAGAAGCTCTACTCTCTGGAGCTACTCAGCTCCTGAAGCAATGTCAGGGATTGTAGGGAGGTGGTATTGGTGCCTTGGAGAAGGAAAGAGCTGTTTCCTGGCTCCTGGCTTCTATGCCTGTCTCCACTGCCTGAACTAGTGGGCCGAGCACAGAGGTATAAGCCTCTGTGCTTTACGTTTTTAGTTGCTGTAGACAGATCTTCCCTCTGGCTGTCCTAACACCAGGGTAGGGTTTTCTGGTTTGCAAGCCCGGTGGATCTGGCCCAGAGAAATGCGCACTAGTCTGACTGTCACACAAGGGGTTCTTGGAGCCGTGCAGGCAGCCAGGGAGCTGGAGCACCTGAAGATCGTGAAAGCTCCAAATCTGCTGGGCAGAGTGCAGCCAGACAATTTTGTCTACACGTCCTTTCTCCTGAGCAGTGAGCTCTGTGCAATCCTTGCCGCTTTAGCAGCCCTCTTGCTAAGGGCTTCCTTGTTAGGAAGTCTCACCGACTGCCCACCTTTCTTTTGTCCCAGAGCAGCTTGATATGGATCCCTGCTTTCCATAAGCAGCTGGAATCTTAGTCTCTCCAGCAATTCTGCCTGTCTTAGATTTACAACCCCCTAATTACAAGAGTACCATGCAACACCATGAAATGTAGGTTTGTGCTCCCAGAGCAGATCTCCAGGGTTAGGTATTCAGCAGTCCCAGATCTCCACTCCCTCTCTGCTCCATTCCTCTTATTCCTGCTGGTGAGCTGGGGTGGGGGAAGGGCTTGGATCTTGCCGGACCACAGCTTTATTACATTACCTTTTTCAATGAGGTCTGCTCTTGTCTCCAGGTGTATGCAGTTTGTTTCAGTCCTCTTTTCTGTTGGTCTTTCAAGAGTAGTTGTATTAGTTATATTTTCAAATTGTATGCAATTTTAGGAGGAAGCCTCTGTCTCACCTCTCACGCCGCCATCTTTAATCTGCAGTGTCTCTCAGGTCTTGTTTTTTTTCTCCATTCAGTGGCTCTATGTCTTTTGATTGATGCATTCAGACCATTTAAATTTAGGGTGATTATCGATAAGTATGTACTTATTGTCATTGCAGGCTTTAGATTTGTGTTTACCAAAGGTTCAAAGGTAATTCCCTTAATATTTTACAGTCTATTTAACTCAAATAGTATGCTGTTATGAACACAACCTACAGGTTCTTGGGGTTTTTTTTCCCTCCTTTTTCTTCCTCCTCCATTATTTATATATTAGATATCATATTTTGTACTCTTTGTTTATACTTTCATTGACTTTGGGTATAGTTGATTTTATTTTGCATATGCTTAGTAATTAATTGTTCTACTTTGTGTCGGGATTTTTAGCCCTCCACAGAACCCCCCCGAACCTGCAGAGGAGTGAGGGGAGAGCATGCCCTGGCAAGGCAAGGTCAGGAGAGGTAAGTGCCAGCTGTCTGCCCGATCACCAGCCCTCATTCCCGAGGACAGACAGACGTGACAGGGAGCTCAGTCAAAGCGGGAACTCATTTACTGCAGAAACAGCAAGGCATATATAGTCCTTATGGGCCAATCAGCACAAAGATCAGGCAGTCACAAGCCCTTCACACAGGAAGGCACATCATACAGGTAAATGGTGTCCACGAGCTGATCACGTTCGTGGAAGACTTGAGTCACCAATCAGGAGCAGGAGGCAGGCCTAAGCAGAAAATCACCTCCCTTTAGAAAGCAGGCAGAGCACCGCTCTTTGTGCATTGGCGGGCACCATCTTAACAATGATTTCACATTTCAGGCATTTTCTTTTGGAGTCTAGAATACCCTACAACTTTGCTGTGGTTTTATTTCCCCTGCTGACATCTATTTAGCCTAGGAATACTTCCATCTATAGCAGTCCCTCCAAAATGCACTGTAGAAGTGGTTTGTGGGAGGTAAATTCTCTCAGCTTTTGCTCACCTGAAAATTGTTTAATCCCTCCTTTAAATTCTTGGTTTGAGTCCCTTCCACTTCATTGCATTAATATATTATGCCACTTCCTTCTATCCTGTAAGGTTTCGGTTGAGAAATCTGGTGATAGATTGATGGTTTTCCTTTGTATGTGATCTTTTTTCTGTCTCTAGCTGCTTTTAATAGTCTGTCCTTATCCTTGATCTTTGCCATTTTAATTATTATATGTTGTCTTCCTTTGGCCCTATGTGTTGGGAAATCTGTGCACCTCCATGGCCTGAGAGACTATCTCCTTCCCCAGATTGTGGAACTTTTCAGCAGTTACCTCATCAATAAAATTTTCTATCGTTTTTTCTCTCTCTTCTTCTTCTTGTGTCTTTATAATGCGAATATTTTTGCGTTTGGATTGGTCACACAGTTCTCTCAATATTCTTTTATTCTAAGAGATAGTTTTCTCTCTGTGCCTCAGCTTTTTTGTATTCTTCTTTTCTAATTTCTATTCTGTTTACTGTCTCTTCTACTACATCTAATCCGGTTTTAAATCCATCCATTGTATGTTTCATTTCAGATATGAAATTTGTTAATGATTGAATCTCCATCCCAAATTTGTCCCTGACTTTTTGAATACTTTTCTGTATCTCTATGAGCATGTTTATGATTTTTATTTTGAACTCTTTCAGGAGATTGGTGAGTTGTTTCATTTGGCCTTTTTTCTGGAGTTTGTGAGATTTTCATCTGAACCAGGTTCCTTTGACATTTCATATTTCTATGTGGCGCCCTCTAGTGCACAGAACGTCTAGTGTCTGGAACTGCTCTCCCCCTGAAGTGAGGTTGAGGGGTCACAGGGGAGCAGCACTAATGCCTGGGGGAGGAAAGAACTGTTTCCTGTTTCAGCTGCAGTGTCTGTCTCCACTCTCAGAACCAGTGTGCCAAGCACAGAGAGCCTCTGTGCTTTGCATCTGTAGCTGTCATAGGGGGCCCTCCCTCTGGCTGGCCTTATGCCAAAGCAGTGACTGCCGGTTTGTATGCTGGTGCTGTTGGGCCAGGAGGAAGGTGCAGCAGGCTGCGTATCACAGTGTGGGGGTCTCGGAGATGAGTATCCAGCCAGAGGGACTGAAGCCTCAAGCTCCTGAAATTCCCAACCTGTTGGGCAGAGTGCGCCCAGACAACCTTGTCCACTGATCTCTTCTCCCGTGCAGCATGCTCCATGCAAATCTGGCCCCTTCAGCAGCCCTCTTGCTGCCAGGAAGCCTCTCAGACCGCCCACCTTTCCTTTGTCCCAGAATACCTCGATGTGCATCATTGTCCTCCACAAATGGCTGGATTCTTAGTATCTCAAGTATTCTGCCTGTCTTAGCTTTCCAACCCCACTAATATCCAGAGCACCATGCAATGTAGGTTTGTGCTCACAAAGCAGATCTCCGGTGTTCAGTAATCCTAGGCTTCCACCCCCTCCCCACTCCATTTCTCTTCCTCCCACCAGTGAGCTGGGGTTGGGGAAGGTCTTGGGTCCTGCAGGATCATGGCTTTGGTACATTACCCTGTTTTGTGAGGTCTGTTTTGTTCTCCAGGTGTGTGTAGTCTGGGGCAGCCTTCTTTCCTGTTGCTCTTTTAGGATGGGTTGTATTAATTATATTTTTGTGTTATATATGGTTTTGGGAGGAGTTCTCTGTCTCACCTCTCATGCCGCCATCTTGAATCCAAGGAGGTTACTTTTTAATAGTGTAGATGAAACCTCACCCAATCAGTTGAAGGCCCTATGAGCAAAAACTGAGGTTTCCTGGAGAAGAAATTCTGCTTCAAGACTGCAGCATTCACTCCTGAGTTTCAGCCTGCTGCCTAGCCTACAAATTTCAGACTTTCTAACTCCTACAATGCTAAAATGAAAATAATTATCCTTATTTTCAAGAGTACACTTTCCTTATCTGTCAGTGCCATACATCCTTCACTGAAATGTGTGAAAAATGTTCAATATAAAATCAGACTCTCAGACAACATAAAAGAACAAATGAGTCCAAAGAGAAGTTAGTGTATTTATTAGAATGTATTGCTGGTAGTATATATTCTACCCAGTTTTTCTTTTATTATCCTCTGATTTCATAAAGATAAAGTTTCTACTTGATACTTGATGAAACATCTAATATAAGCCTAACATTAATTTATGAAATGTCTGAGATGACTTACAATATATATTTAAATAATAAAATGTATTGGTATATGTACCAAAGATATCATTTATTTGTTTTTATTATTTATATAAATTTATTTAAAGGAAATAATATTGTATATGTGCAAATATTTATAAGACTGTTTATCAAAACATTATGTTTTCAGGTATTAGTGTCCAGCAATAAGGAGTTGGTTAAATAAATGATGGTATAGCTATATAAGGAGACATACTGCAGCCAATAAAATGATTTTGTAGAAAAATACTTACATGGATACATGTATATAATATAGTGATAAGGGGGAAAATTAGGTTAAAAAAGTAAAAATATACTGTTTTCCAATTTGAAAGACAATTAATACATTATATATCAAAAATAGTGAAAGAATAGTTTACAAAATATTAACATTTATGTCTCTAAATGATGAAATGATAGACTTTTTTGTTGTGCTTTTAACTAGTAACAAGCTTTTTAAAGGAAACTTGTAACAATTTAAACTAAAAATAATTTATCAAAGTGTGATAATAAGCTAACAATATTTTGAGGCATTAATTTCTATTTTCAAATTATTTCCAGAGAGGCTAGATCTTTTGAATAGCCATGGTATCTTATAGCCATAGATCTTTCTGGGAATGAAATGTCTTTAAGAGTAAATCATTAATAATTAAAAATCAAAGAGTATGAATACTTAAAAGCTCCCTAAACCATATGTAATATTTTTTTTAGCCCAGGTTATTTCCTTTAACTCTCTGCCTTTTTCTTGGTCATATCATTGCTCTCCAATGTCTTAGCCATAGCAGATGGCTTAGGGATGTCACCAGACACGGTCTGGAACAATCAGAGACTTTTCCTGGATAATATTCTATATGGAGATAATTAGAGAGTGTTTTATATATATTCATACATTTTCTTTTTCACTCGGTACTACTTTAAATCATATTAGCTGCTAATATGATTTTAAGATGATGAAAAGCCATGGGAAATAGAAATGAGAGATAAAGAAAGAAAATACAGATAAAATTCAAGCCCACAGACCAGTGACCAAGCTTCAAGTGGTTGATGTGGTCCCTGTTGATCTGTTTTAATTTGGTGAGGTACCACATTATCTGTCCAATATATGTTCTTCTTGCTTAAAACATCTTTAGTAGTGCTAGCAAATTAAAATATGTATTAAAATTTTTATATTAATTTTTAATTTTAAAAATGAGACCTATTGAAAGTAGAAGTTACAACTGATACCACAGAAATACAAACAATTATAAGGAATTACTATGAAAAATTATATAACAACAAATTGGGCAACCTAGAAGAAATGGATAACTTTCTGGAAACATGCAATTTCCCAAGAATAAACTTGGAAGAAATAGAAAATCTGAAGAGATCAATTACTAGTAATGAAAATGAAGCAGTAATCAAAAAACTTCTAACAAACAAATCCCAGGATCAGATGGTTTCACAGTAGAATTCTACACACATTTAAAGAAGAGTTAACACTTATCCTACTAAAACTACTCCAAAAAATTTAAGAGAAAGGAAAGCTTCCAAATGCATTCTACAAGGCCAGCATTACCTTGATGCCAAAATCAGAAAGACACTACTGAAAAACAAAATTGTAGACCAATATCCCTGATGAATATAGATGCAAAAATTCCTTAATAAAATATTAGCAAAACATATTTAAAAATACATTAAAAAGATCATTCACCACTACCAAATGGGATTTTGTCCAGGGATACAATGATGGTACAATATCCATAAGTCAATCAATGTGATATACCACATTAAGAAAAAGGATAAAAACAGTATCATCATCTCAATCAATGCTAAAATAGTATTTCACAATTTTCTGCATCCATTAATGATAAAAACTCTCAACAAAGTCGGTACAGAGGGAAAATACCTCAACATAGTAAAGGTCACATATTATAAACCCACAGACAACATCATATGCAATGGCAAAAAGCTAAAAGCTTTTTCCTCTAAGATCAGGAATAAGACAAGGTTGCTTACTATCAGTACTTTTATTCAACGTAGCACTGAAAGTCCTAGCCATAATAATCAGTCAAGAGAAAGAAATTAAAGCATCCAAATTTTTGGACTAGGAAGCAAACTATTTGCAGACTGCATGATACTATCTATAGAAAACCCTAAAGACTCCACCAAAAAACTACAAGAATAAATGAATTCAGTAAAGTCACAGGATACAAAATCAATATAACAGAAATCTGTTGTGTTTCTATATGAAAATAAACAAACAGAAAGAAAAGTTAAGAAATCAGTTCCATTTACAATTGCATCAATAAGAGTAAAATACCTAGGAATAAATTTAATCAAGGAGGTGAAAGACCTATTCTCTGAAAACTGTAAGACATTGATGAAAGAAACTGAGGACCAAATAAATGTAAAGCTATTCCATCTTCATGCATAGGAATGTCCTATGTTAAATTGTTAAAATGCCCAATAACCCAAAACAATCTACAGATTCAGTACACTCCTTATCAAAATACCAATGGTGCTTTTCACTGTACCAGAGCGAATAACCCTAAAATTTGTATGGCAGCACAAAACAAAAAAATAGCCCAAGCAATCTGAAGAAGGAAGAATAAGCTGGGGATATCATGTTCCCTGATTTCAAACTACACTACAAGCTACAGTAACTAGTAAGAAAACAGCATGGTACTAGCATAAGAACATATACAGAGACAAATTCAGAATAGAGAGCCCAGAAATAAATGCACATCTATATGGTCAATTAATACATGACAAAAGAGTCAAGAATATACAATTGGGAAAAGACAGTCTCTTCAATAAATGGCATTGGGAAAACTGGGCAGCTACAAGAAAAAGAATGAAACTAGATCACTGTCTTACACCATACACAAAAGTAAATTCAAAATGGATTTAATACCTAAATAGAACACCTAAAAACATAAAACTCTTAGAAGAAAACATAGTCAGTAAACCACTGAACATCAGTATTAGTAATTTTTGTTGGTTATATTTCCCCAGACAAGGAAAACAAAAGCAAAATAAGCAAGTGGGACTAGGTCATATTACAAAGTATCTGCAGCAAAGAAAATCATCAACAAAATGAAAAGGCACTCTACAGAATGGAAGAAGATACCTGCAAATGGTGTATCTGATAAGATGCTAATATCAAAGATATATAAAGAACTCATATGACTCAACACAAAAACAACAAATAATCCAATTTCAAAATGGGCAGAGATTTCAATAGACATTTTTCCAAAGAAGACATATGGAAAACATGAAACATGAAAGATGCCCCAAATCACTAATCATAAGGGAAATGCAAATCAAGACTTCAATGAGATATCACCTCACACAAGTCAGCATGGCTACCATCCAAAAGACAAGATATAAGTTTTGGTGAGGATGTGGAGAAAAGGAACACTTGTCACTGCTTGTGGGAATGTGAACTGGTATAGCCACTATGGAAAGCAGTATGGAAGTTTCTCAAAAAACTAAAAAATAGAAATACTATATGACCCAGCAATTCCATTTCTGGGAATTTACCCAAAGAAAATAAAATCACCAACGTAGAAAGGTACATGCACCCCTATGTTTATTGTTGCAGTATTTACAATAGCCAAATTATGTAAACAAGTAAACAATTTGAAGTGCCCATCAACAGATGAGTGGATAAAAAAGATGTGGTACATATACACAATGGAATAGTATTCAGCCATAAAAAAGAATGAAATCTTGCTATTTGTGACAACATAGGTGGGCCAAGAGGGTATTACACTAACTGAAATAAACAGAGAAAGACAAATACCATATGATTTCACTTATATGTGGAACCTAAAAAACAACAAATGAACAGAAATAGATTCCTAAACACAGAGAACAGAATAGTGGCCACCATAGGGAGAGGGGTAGGGAGGTTGGTGAAATAGGTGAAGGAGGGAAAAAATTGTGGGAAGGTTTGATATCTTGACCTGGGCAATGGTTACATGAGCAAATATGCATGTCAACATTCATCAAGCTTTACATCAAGATGTGTACATTTTATTGTATGTACCTCAATATAAATTTTTTAAATAAAATTTTGTTTGCAAAAACAAGACTTATTCAATAATATTTTTAAACTAGAATAATATAGAATCATTGAAAATTACCTATTTAATAGATGGGAAATAAATCTGCTTGATCATATAGCAGATAAAAACTCCTCTCCCTCTTTTATTCTGCAAAATTAGAAATTAGAAAGGCCAAAGAAAAAAAGAAAATATGCTATAACATTCATATTTAAGTTTCAAATACAATATTTGTCCATTTCTTTTTCCAATTCAGATGTACATCCAAATAACTGGAAATTTTTCTTCTCTGGGCAAAAATATAAGTCTAGGTTTTGGTTAGAGACTTAAATCTAGTAAAAAAATGTGTAATTCACACTTTAAATATTACAATTGAAGTATACCATTTAAAATTCCTAATGTAAAACAAAGATAATAAAGGAATAAATTTCTGTTCTAGTATTTAAAAATAAACTCTTAAGGTGACATACATTGGTTGACTTTGCTATGTGAACAAGCAAAAATAAGAGAGCTTCTCTTTCCTTTTAACTAGATAACAGCTGCTGTAAATCTGTGTTCTTCATTAAAACTCACAAAGAGTTTGTAACATGGTAGAAAGGAGAATAAAATAATTCTAAATGATATGCAAGCAAAATTATATTATGCTACATTTCCACTAGAATATTCTCAATAAACAATAAAATAAATATCATTGGGTTTCACTATAAAATGAACTACTCCAAAGAGGAACTTGAATGAGTCTCAAATTATGAAGATAAATACCCTGAAGAGATTGTACTGTATCCTGAAATAACAAAAAGCTCCAAACCTTAAAACTAAAGACAGATACTTTATAAGAAAGCACTGTAGTTTATTCAAAGAAAGATAATCATACATACTCAAGTACCTTTTTGGGTATAATTTAAAAATTATACCTCATAAATACGTCATATTACTGAAACCTGAAACCTCATAAATATAACCCCAACTCTATGCATTTAGGTGAGCCTTATAATATTTCTAGGTGTTTCTGATCTATAAATAAGAGAGGTTGATTTAGTTTGTCAAAACAATCGCCTTGTGAACTGAGGCAGCTAAAGACCAGGGCATATAGTCTCCTCCACTGTCACTGAACAGGATCCCTAATGTGTTGGTAAGACTGATGCCACCTAAACAGGATAAAATTTCATCAGGGCCAGATATTTTATGACACATGGCATAAATTTTGTTCACAGTAATTATTGGCAGCTTCCTGCTTAGTTACTGAAAGCCTATTTTCTCAGAGTCATATTCTTTGGTAAATTGTGTCCTAGCACTTCATACCACTAATAAGATCTCCTTTAAGTGTCCTCTGAAAGAATCTGCTCACTGGTGCTTCCTTTATCCCAGGGATTTCCTGATCCCTCAGCAAAGTTATTTTTATCCTCGGGTTTATCATTTTATCTGTTCTCTCAAGTCTTTTTCATTTTGAGTGTTTCTGTTATTCTTTACCTCAAAAGTGTCTTAGAAATGAGAAACACGTATTTTTTTCTCCACTTGAAAATTATCAAACCACAATATTGAGATAAACAGCATATATCTTATGATTAAATATCTCCATATCAATGGCACACAGATGGATATCTGATTAATATTTTAAAATAGCATGTATGCATATGGCAAAATATTAACAGAAAAATTAATGTATTTGACCCACTGCATAATAGGAGTGCTAGTATGTTATTTTTATTTACCACCTTATGTAACCTTTATTTATATACTATCTTGATATTTCACCTTCATATCCAAACATTCAAAATAGCCTATATAGTCTTGGCACATTTGAGGGTCCTATTAATAGCTATAAATAACCCTTATTCAGCATCCCTGCAATATGTGCTTCAATCACTAAAGTAGGCCTTTTCTCCAAATCAAGAATATTTGGATTTTTCTTTTCAAAATCAGTTTACAGCCTGCTCTATATGCCAGGAGGCAGCGTGCTTCAATGTTAATGTTTCTATTCGATCCCTGCCTTGTTAGGATTTAATTGTTCATGGATTCTCAGAGCATTCTACTTTTCTTTTTCTTTCGTGGTGAGAACACCCCTGAGTGAATTTACAGCAATAAAACACAATCTTGTTGATGGGTTGCTTATGTCTTGCCAGTCTATTGCTGCTAGCCAAAGAAAAACACTTTGGTACAGAGAGCATATTCCTGTTATATAATATGAAAGGATTCTGTATAACTCACTGTAAAATTACTTTTAGTGAGCCAATAAAACTTGTTTTACTCTGAAACATAAACCGGCTCTCTGATTAATATAAATACTTGGGAGCATCTCTGATTAATATAATACTTGAAAAGTTTGAGCTCTGGTTACTTTTTAACATTCATTGCTAAGAGGTTTGTGTTCTATTGCTAAAATAGAGAGTCTTGAATTAAAGGCTCCTGATTATAAACTCAACAGAGTATGAATTCTTAGCTTTTTCCCAAGTTGTTGCATCAAATACCCCATTGATATAAAAACAAGGGAAAGGTTAAAATAGAACATTAAAAATTACATTTTCAGGCCTCTGCCTTAATACTATTGCTATTCACCTGGCTTCACATGTATACTTAATTCTAATGCAACGATTCAAGCCTCTCATATTTTTCTTCTACAGAAAGTATTGGATTGCTGAACTAAGTTATCATTCCTTGGGTGACTGGGAGTCCCCTGGTGTGGACTTGGCACTTGGTGGGGTGCTTCTGAAATGCAAACTGTCTAGTTTCCAACTTCTCAGTCTTCACTGATGACTACAGTGACCAGTATGTCTAAGAGAAAACATCTTAATTTAGCAGTTAGTCTTGGCCAATAGATATTAAATACTACTTGGGCAAAAACTGTGGATTCATTTGATCAGTCTCCATAATACCCTCCTTTAAAATGCCTTCCTGTTTTAGACATGCTGCCAAACTAGGAATTGCATCTCCCATAATCTCTTACACTTAGGATTCTGGAGACATAGATTAAAATTAGAAGTGTTCTCATGAGATTTGGAAGTGAGGTGAAAAAATATGTACTGGCGTTCTTTTGTCTAGCAGCTATCAGATTAGATAATGACATGTGGAAATGACCTGGTACCCAGCCATATCGTAGCAACATGGCCTTCTAATTAGATTTGGAGTATATTCTTCCAAAATAATCACAGTCTCATTTTTTTTAACTTCACATCAAAAAGTAACTTTAATAGTTTCCATGTGAGTATGCAGGTAATATATTCTGTGGCTCATATTCTTTCTAAATATTAAGACACAAATTCATTAAGCCACCATGGTTTTCAATTTTAACTGAGGTTGTGGAGTCTGTGTCATCCAAGACCCTTAGTGAAGCTGAACCAAATGTCACAATCACTCTGATCATATTTAACCTTATCCTCCAGGGGTGATTTTCCAATTCCAGTGCTAGTAGAAGACATACCTCTTCAGTGTTATGAGGCATCAAGTTTGGGACAAAAACTGCTAGGGAGTCATTCAAGTCGTCATGCAATGTTCTCACATTCTGTCCTCTTCAGTTTGTTTGCTGCAGTCAGAATGAAAAGTTAAAACTTTGAAAACGGGAATTCCCTTGCTATATATGTTAGCTGATGGTGCAGAGAAGATTATAGGTACTGAGTCAGTGGGTGGGACAAGGCTGGGAGAGGGAAACTCTGGTGCCTCACTAGCCCTTCTGTCATTTGAACTCCCTGTAGAGATGTATGCTGTATTATTTTTAGGAAAGTCTTGTGTCCCCTTTTAATTTTGCAGTGATAAACTATCTTGTCGAAGGTCAATTCTTTTCTTTATTTACTGCTGCTAGCAAATATAACCTGCTCACAGACTTAATGGGAGCAGGTTGATTTTGATAGATTATTTGTCTGGTAAAAACAAGGATTGTTTGCTATTTTTGGAAAGCTGACATAGGAGGAGAAACAGACAGCATTGTTGAACAGACAACATACGGCTAAGTGGGTGTGATCATGCCTCTTATCAAGTGGCCAGGCATTTATGGAAATCATGCTTATATAATGCAAAAATTTGCCAATCTTTTTAGATTGCATTGGCAGTAAAGAGCTAAACACAGTTTCAACTAACAGGTCTATTTTCAACATTGTATTCTAAAAAAAATGTTACATCATCCTATTTATAATGTAAGATATACAGGATTTAACTTTTGTAGAAAAGGGCCTTAGTGGCCAAAGACAGAAATTAGTATCACTATGAGAAGACACTTGCTTAGAGAAACCAGGACCCAAAGGAAATGAATTTCTTAGGCATCTGGGCTTACATATGGAGTTAAACCAAATTAGAACCAGAAGCTTGGTCTGTGATTGGCACTAAATTTAATAAATAAAAAATTCTGGGGGTGATCCCACCCTTCGACTGAATAGACTTGAGAGCAGGTGACTTCAAATCTTGTCTGTCATCATATTTAACTAAGACTGAATACATAGTTCAGGAAGTTTTTAGTGGGTGAGTTAATTTAAAGACAGATAATCCTGTAAGACTGGAGTTGATGGGAAAGGTTTCTGCTGGAGACATAGTCGGTCATAATGCAACTCTTTCTAGACTATGTTTCAGAGAAATTTTAACTGGCATTTTTTGCTGAGGCATCTATGGTATTTAGGGACTGGTTACCAAACATCTTTAGCAGACTCTTTGGTTAGGGTTTTAAGATGAAGACAACTAAAAGCCAGTCTATTTTAAGCAGAAAGATATTTATCAGAGGATACTGTTTGGCTCACAGAATGTGTAGAGGAGTTCAAGGTGGAAAGGTAGCTAGATACAGCCCAATCAAGGCAGCCAAGGGAAACACTCAACTCCAAGACCATTCTGGTGGAAACTGTAGGGAGAATGGCTCAGGCCACGTGGCACCTATGATGACTAGATGCTAGAATCACTGCTTGAGCTGCCACAGAAAAAATGCTTCCTCTTATGTGTCTGTGCAATGCACCTATCTCCTCATGTAGCTCGAGTTGTTCCCTCTCTCCTAATTAGAGTTTCTGCCTGGAAGATTCTAAAACAGTGGCCATAAAAGTGTTAAATTTACTTTTTTCTTTTTTTTTTTTAACACTGCCTCATATTTAGAAAGGCATAATAGGAGGAGGGTGAATGGATATTGAAAAATTCAGTCTACTAAATTTAATCCCATGTCAGCTTCTCTGCTTATGCAGGGTAGACTAAGGAGGGAGAATGTAATCAAAATGGTCCAAACACCTAAATATTACAAATATTTTCCAGAGGGAATAAGAATGTAGCTACATAAACTGATAAATCATCAAAACGAAAGTAGACTTTTTTGTGAATATTAAAGCTTAAGAATAGTTTTTGCAATGGTGAATTCTGTTAAATAGATCAAGCTATGTTGAAATATAGGTACTTTTTAAATTGGTCTTTTAGAAATTTCAGCTTAGCACATATAAAAATGGTTGAATACATGAATAAACCAAATCTTAAAAAAATGAGAATTATGGAGTCCTTTTAACTGTTTTCTTTAAAATTATAAATCATTCAAGAGATTATTTGGATCTATCACATTAATATTTCTTTCATCAATTGGCGTTGTACCATTTTCTTAATTTTATGTTTTTAAATTTTTGCCTTTTTAGCCTTTTCACTCATAAATTTTGAAAGCTTTATTAAATAAAAAAGTTAAAGATCAATATCTACAAAATCTAAGTGGGGCACTTGATAAATGATGAGGGAATGCAGAAAAACACAAGGAATGCAACTCCACCCTAGAAAAGTACTTACTACTGTGTAGAAATACCCTTCGGTTTATGGAAAGAGAATTTGATGAAGATGAGTAATGTGTTTTTCTGGATTGGTGGTGATTATCTTTTCCCTAGATAACTTTAATATGAACTTACTGTGGGTAAAATTGCACTATTTCCAGAATCTCTAGCCTGGCCTTAGTGTATCTCCATATCAATAGGTGTTTCCAACAGGTGAAGAGAAGTAGTCTATCTCCATATCAATAGGTAACAACAAGGGCTAGTGAAGGCTTATCTGGACCAGAGAGGTTGGGTGGGGTCCCTTCTTCTGCGGCTGGTCTTGAGAGACTTTTTTTTGTTTCAAAGGTATTTTATCCTGGGATTTTCCCCCCAGAGTTACGCCTACTAAAAAAAAAAATCACTAGTGTTTATAGTGTGCAATTACAATATGCTAGATGTCGAATATTAGAAGAATGCATCTTTAGTTTCACAAAAATGTTAACAATTTCCTTAGATATTGTACCATAATTAATTCCACAGTTCATATTTTTAATTAATATGTAATAATCAAAAACCATTAGGAGAATGTATAGCTTTAATAAACATATACAGCCAATTTTAATAGATATTTTATTAATGATGTATAAAAAGATTTTTCTTAAATCACAGAAATTACTTTACTAAAGTTTTTTTCCAAAATATATTGTCTTTTGTCCAAAGAAATGTATCTATCAGTCCTTGCAAAAATGAATTTCCATCCCTAAAATATTCCAAACCAAATATGGTTTGTATTTGTAAATTATTCTATATAATCTCCCATTTATAATTTAATTTGTCCTTTTCTTACCTATTGTGGATAAAGTGGGGGTTCCTATGGCCAGGATTCTCACTGAACTTAAATGTAACTGGCCTGTTGCTATGCTACCGCTTCCACACCTTTAGGCAATAAGCCATTATTGTGTTAATATTAAGAGTTCCGCCCAATGCGCGGCCGACACAGGGTGGCGGGGACTGCAAGGCTGGAGGAGAGCGGAGCGCAGGCTGGAGTGGTGGCAGCGCCGAGGACAGAGGCCCAGAGGACGGCTGTGCAGAGAGGCCCAGAGGCAGTACCCGGCTTGCTGCATCCGAAGCAGCAGTGATACCACAGACTCGCTCTGAGTGAACGGGATTTTAGTGACTGACCAGCCACCTGGAAATAAAGTTGGGTATAACCTTTTCACCCCAAGAACCCTTTGCGGTAAATTTCTTTGGTCACAGTGAATCTATAGCGAACTTGCCTGGAGCTGAACTCATTTGCAAGACACCTTTGAAAATGTTATTTGTTACTATTGGATAATTGGATGATTTCTTTTTCTTTCTGAATGAACAAAGTCCAAATCAAATATTTGGTATGATCAAAATCATAGGTACGTTATTTTCTAGTGAAAATGTACCTAGAACTATTACAGCTCTCTATATATTCCATTTTTAATAATCATAATAAATCCTATTTTAGATCTGACCCATAAGTTCAACAGGCTTCAAGTTTTTATTTAATAGAGATGTGTTTCCAGAAGGACTGATTTTCATGCTAAACCAATGATGCGTGCTCAAACTGAATTCATATTAAATCTACCCATGGATCTTTGTGCACCCAGAAATTCTTTTTTTCCTTCTTCTGCCTGCTCCCCCAGAAATTCTGAATGAATTGGGAAATTAAGGAAATAGTCTAGACATTGGTATTTTCTTTAAGCTTCTTTAAGTAATTATACTGGCAGCCAGAGTTGAGAGATGCTGTTATGGCCATAATTTAAAAAAGTCATGAATATAAAACCTAAAATATCTTCTATTTCTGTTAATAAACATACCACTCATCTATGAATGAACCTAAGCAGTTCTCGAAGTTTTAGAATCCAATATGCATTTATTTTCAGCATTTGTCACAACCAATTAACAAATGTAACATTACTGTTTAGATTACATAGATGATTTTACCTAATCATCTGGTGGCTGTTGTAGTTGATATAAAATATGTTTTCAGATTTATTTTTATAAAATATTATGGCATCCTGTGTGAGTATGGTAGATTGGTACTCAAACATATTTTTTCCTTCTAGTACCTCTTGCACCTAGATGTTGGATAACTATAGACTGCGCTTCCCAGATGTCTTTGGAGCTGGGGTTTTAGGTGGGATTTAAATTAAGGCAATAAGATTGGCCTTGCATGATATTTGGAAGGTGGATTCAAGGAGAGACCAAGCTTTTGATGCAACTACCATTTCTGGTCCCAGTATAGATATGGAAGTGTTTAGTTTTATGTTAGCAAGTATAGATATGTACTCATTTCGTTTTCTGGAGCAAATGAACAGTGGTTTCAGTATCTAGTCTCAAGTTTTAGAAGTATCAAGAGGCAAGGCCTGGAACATCCATCCATTTTACCAGTGTGGTTTATAATAAGCAAGATATAATTATATAAGTGTCAGCAATAGCAGCTGAGTCTTCCTGATTATGGAACCTGCCTGACTACGTCAGGCTCCAGATTCTGGCAATGAAAGTATAATTTCTTTCACAAAAATATACTTTTAGCCAATTAATTATACTAATTATATAATTTAAAAATTATAAACTACGCTGATGGACAGTGACTGTAATAGGGTTGGTGGGGGGGACCTGATGAAGGGGGTAGTTTAATCATCACAATATTGCTCATGTAATTGTAGGTTAATGATACTAAAATAAAATAAATTGTAAAAAAAAAAATTATAAACTAAACTTGAGTAGTAAGTATAGGGTTAGTATAACATAATGTAAACAAATACACTTTTCATCATACATTTGTTATACTAGGTTAAAATACAAGTAGTGATTTTGACATCTGCTTCTTTTAATAGTCAGAAAAATCACAAATATATTTTAAAATTACACAAGAAAAAAAAATGTATATCACTATGTCTAGAATTTGGCCCTAGCCAGACCCTCAAAATATTTCTTTTGTAGTTGCCAGTGACTCTTCATGTCAAAATGAAAATCCCAAATGCACAACATAATATATTGTGGTAGAACAATACACACAATATGACTGGTGAAAAAAGTGGATTATTTAAATGACTAGCTAATAGTTCATAATTTTAGACAAAGTTAAATGGTTAACTGACATCACTCAGCAGCTGAGTAAGTGATATTCAGTCTTTTAAAAACACTCGTAGGCCACACATACACCAATAATACTTACTCATCCAGAGAACAGTTCTTCAGTGGATGGAAGACAGACAAGGTGGCCTACACAGAACTGAAACCAGCTCTCCTGGTCAAAGCATAAAATTAAAATAACTATCTTAGTGATTCTAAACTCTCCACCTATGTTCTATTCCACTTCCCTTCTCTACTGAATATGACTGTTGATTAATGAGAGTCTCTGTAATATAAAAACTGAGGCTATGATATGTATGAGAAGTTGAGTCAAATACAGTAATTTATGTGGGTGGTGGATCCTCATGGAAACGAACTGAGGTTTCAGATACAAACATGTCTACTGTACCCAGGGGTAGGAGGCACTGAAAAGCAAAATTTAAGATGGGCTATGACAGGGTATATTTTCAGGTTCAATGTGGATAAATCTCTTATTACTTGTTGAGTGGAAAGGTACTTACATGAGAAAACAGAATATAAAACATAAATTACTATTAATAATATATATATATATATATATAAGAATAACAGGCCCAAACTCTTTTGTGGAATATCCACAAAGAAATGAGGAAAGAAGGCAGCATCTTATTAGAGTGAGGTGATGCTAGTTAACTAGAACAATGGGACAAATCACAGCACTATGGATAGTGATCACATCCTTAGAGAGACAAAGTAGCTCCTTGCTTACAAGGAGCCCTGAAAGGGTGGCTTGTGCATGGGGCTCTTTAGGAGAATAAAGCTGCTTGAAGAGAAGTGAGAGGGTAATTCCAGTAGTGATACAGATTGGCATAGGAGAAGATCTCAGTTAATCCTAATGTACTCCCTGAGGGAAGATAAAAAGATCTGTCATGTGCTACAAATCAGAGGCCTTTGCAGCTAACTGATAAGGTAACATCATTTATATTCCCATAGCAGGGAGGCATGGAGGATATTCAGTTAACACTTGATGTCTTGAGTTATACTAGAGAAAGTGCTTAGCCTGTGGTTCATTCCATATAAAAAGTAAATTAGGTTTACATGCTTAAGTATCTATATTTGTCGAACAGAATATAAAGAGCTTTTTAACTCAAAAAAAATCTTTTAAACAATCTCATCTCTGATAACAACTTTCCTTTCATAAATTCCTTTTTGGTATTTGCCCACCATCAAAGTGAAATGTTTAGTTCATGATTTAACTACACTAACATGACAAGTTTATAATTCTTTGCTTGAAATTCACAAATCCAAAAAATCTGAAAACCTTGTATTTGTATGTGTCTCATTGATAGCAAAAACTCAAGTAACCTCTCACTTGTGAAAAAGAAAAAAGAAAAAAGAAAGAGAAAGGAAGGAAAGAAGACAAAGAAAGTGGATCTTATTTGGACTGACAGGAGATTTTAACATGTTACACAGCCTAGTATAAATATTTGTATATTTCACTGTTTTAACTTGTAGCAGTGCTTATACCCTTATAAAGGGTTGTTCATAAAATATCACATATAACTTTGTGAAGTATAAAAAAAATTGAATTTTGAAGCACGTCTGGTCTTAAGGGTGAAGAACTAGAGTCTTTGGACCTACTGCTGAAGTGGATTATGGAGAATCAGAATTAAGTAAATGAGAGATTGAGTAGTAGATTTAACACATGAATTAATAGCTGGATAATCTGCCTGCTTGCCTTCTATTTCTACCTAAATATTTAGTAAGCAGTAGATCATTGCTAGCTATTTGACATACAACTATAAACAAGATGGTCACATTTCATATCTTAGTGGATCTTAAAGACTAGTAATTAGGTCATTTTAACAGAGTGTACTATATAAGAAGTTATTCAGGTTATAGAAACATATAAGAGAAATACACAACCTAGATGTAAGTGCCTGGGGAGTTTAATTACTTTGCATAATAGAGTGAGAAGAATTGGGAGTTCCTAGGAATAATCAGAGGGGGAAAAATAGAGAAATGGGGCCGTAATCATGGTTATTACTTACACAGCACATATCTATGAAACAGGCACTATTCACAGGACCTCTACAGATAGGTGCTATTAATATCCCTATTTTACAGGGACTTGATGGCATGAAAAAACAAGAAAGATACAATTCATATAATATTTCACATACAAATCTGTTCTGGCAGTAACTCTTTCTTCTTGCTGTGTTCCTTTGCAAGGTTAAAGGGTCCCCTCCTACATTAAATTTGATCCACCTAAATTGGATTAAGAGCTGAGTTTCTGAAACGCTAATGAAAGATTGTGACTATGATTCCTGTCAAGCTGATGTTATCTGTACAAAATCATATAATCAATTGCAAGAGACCCAGAACCATCTGTCTCCAATTGTAATCCTATGTACAGTTATTGGAACTGATTTAATGGTATGAAAGTTATAACAATTCTACCACCAATTTGAAGGCAAAATTATTCCTTTGCTTGTTTACAGGGATAGTGATGAGTCAAACACAGCATTTGTTATATTTCTTAGAAACTGATTTTGAGTGTGTAAAAATGCTTGACATTCTTTGGAGATTTTAAGGAAACATAAAAGGGCTTTGTAAGAAACACTGAAACAAAATTTCTATTAAACATGAATGTAAGGACAAATATAAAATCAAATAGTTTAAATAAACATTTAAACTCAAAATGATACTTTTATAATTGATTTTTTCTTAAGATAACTCCATTTGGAATCATATTTGAACTATGACACCCCTATAATGTGTATCATAAAAGATAACATTGATGCACCCCTATGTTTATTGCAGCATTTGTACAACAGCCAAGATATGGAAGCAACCAAAACGTCCATCAATAGATGAATGGATAAAGATGAGTTATGTACACACAATGGAATATTATTCAGCGATAAGAAAGAAAGAAATCTTGCCATTTGTGACAGCATGGATGGACCTAGAGGGTTATTATGCTAAGTGAAATAAACCAGGCAGAGAACAACAAATACCATATGATTTCACTTATTTGTGCAATCTAAAAACAAAACAAAACAAAATGAACAAAACAGCAGTAGACTCATAGACACTGATAAGTGATTGGTGGTTACCATGGGGGAGGGGGTGGATGGGAAGGGTAAAGGGGATAAAGGGGCACAAAAATCTCAATCACATAAGCTGATCACAGGGATGGAAGTGGAGCATGGGTAATATAGCCAATGATTCTGTAACATCTTTCTATGTTGACAGATAGTAACTGTACTAGTTGCGGTGAGGATTTAATAATGTGGGTAACTGGTGAACCACTGTATTGTACACTTGAAACTAATATAAGATTGTATATCAACTATATTTCAATTAAAAACAAAAGAAAACACTGTGTTTTATCCTATATAAAATTCATAATACAAAATTTTGTACTCCTTATAACTACTGAAAATTAAAGGCACAGTATATCCAATCTCAGTATTTGATAGTTCTCTTAGAGACACGGATTAGTTCATTGGATTTTATAGAATGGAAAGAGTATTAAAAACCTTAATCACATGTTTTCACAAAAACTATTTTTATAATTAATTGTCAAATATGAACAATTACGCCAACTTTCTAAGTTATTTAAATTTCAGCACAAGAGAATGCTTGTATGTAAAAAATGAAATAGAAACCTTCCTTGCAATAAAAAATTTCTCTTTTTTAGTATGTATTATGAAAAACTTGGCTGTGTTCTCCTTTAATCTCATTGTATTATATCATAGTTAGATGTGGTTCTGAGAAATCATTTACTCTGAAGCCAATTTTTAAAAACACTTTTATGATAAAATACCATATGAACCATTGTATTTGAGATGAGAGAAAAGCCATATGGTTATAATGCATGTTGTCAGTACTCCTTTTAGTGAAACAAGACAATGCTGATAAAATTTAACCTGACATAAAAAAAAAAACTAAGAAATGTGTTTCAATGAATGCATTTTCATGATCTGTAGAAAATTACAAGGATAAGTATTATATGTAGATAACTACTAAACTTTACTTTTCCTTGTGGTTTGCTAATGACCTTTTTAAGATAACTTTAGGAGACATTTCTAAGAAATATGTCTTTTTCTCTAGTTGAATTTTTAAAATATTTAAATAAAATTGTTAGAAATGCATAAAAAATTAATGCATAGTGCATTGATTCCATTTTGCACTGAACTCTATCAACAGGTAGAGTTAATCAATGCTTCTTTTGTGCTACACTTGAATACTTACATATTTCTTTTTTTCATTGATAAATCTAAATTGCAATTCAGTGGTCTTACATGCAAATTTATATTAAACATACTTCTTAAGGATTAACAATATACATTTTTCTTTATCTCCACCATTTTGCCTAGCATGTTGAAAACATTCTGTAAATGTTTGTTGACCTAAATTTAAATCTTTCTTTGGTCATGGAAAGCTGATTGTTTAATCGCAAAATATAAGTTGTCCCTTTGCTTCTTGTAGTGCTTTTTTTTTTTCCTCCAGGCAGAAAACAGTAGTCTACGATGAGACCTATAACTAGGTATGATTACTGGAGTCTTGAAAAATCAATTATAGATCCATAGTAGAATCAAGGCAATAGCACAGTGGGAAAAATACGTTAACTAAAAAAATCCTCACTGGTGATGGATAACACTGGGAAAAATTTAAGAGGTAAATTCATATGAAACATAGTTTTTAATTTATAGTTAATCATAATTTCTTTCCTGAGCTCTAGATGTCTAATTTTTAACTAGGTATCTCCATCTAAGTATTTTATAGGTTTCCTCAACTTCAACCTCAAGATTTTTCAAACTAAATTCACAATCGGCCTTCCAATTTTGATCCTCCTCCTCCAATTTCTTGTTTGAGAAATGCTACCACCATCTAGGATATCTATTCTCCATCAGAACTCTGGGGAATCACCTTTAACCTATTCACCTCACTTGACCTCCTTAATATCTCGTTTGTCTTTCTCTCCTGAATATTTCTTGAATTTGCCTTAATTTAGGTCCCTATCATTTCTTACTTGGCTTACTACACAGTCCTAATCTATCCTCTTGCTTCAGGTATCATAACTCCCTAATCCATTCACATGATCAAAGCAGAAGTAATCATTCTGAAACTCAAATTAACTCTCTGCTTAAAACTTCCCTACCACTATCGGTAAAATCTCAAAATTTATAAAAATATATTCTATCACATTCAAATCTGAAATTTTGTGTACACAATCTTCCATGACATAACTTTTGTAGCTATCTTCACTTTTATGCTATCTGCAAACATATACTCTATCCTTCAGTCATAACTAAAGCCACATTTTTGCCCTGGAATGTTCTGCTTCTTTTCTGGGAATACAGCAACCTCACATTCTTTCTTCCACCCATCCTTCATTTAGACTCAGCCAAAACATCTTTAAAACATCTCCCTTGCTTCCAAAGACACATTTTTCCCCTCACGTATGCTCTTATGGAATTTTATGGATGCCTTTTATTGAGTTATACTTTATTTAAATATCTGTTTAATTTTATTAGTCTTTTCACTGGAATGAGCCTTTCAAGGACAAGGAATGAAATGTAATTTTTTCATTCACAGTGTTTAGCAAAGTGACACTTTATAGGTTGATGTCAGTGACCAAGATTCATGTTGATGACACACTTTCTTTCTTTAACCTGTAAATACTCTTCTTTATATTTCCTTTACATATTTACCATCTACCAAAACAAGTAAAACTCTAACACTTTAATTTTTTTACATAAAAACTCTGAAAGCACAAGTGCTTATCTCTATACCTATGAGAAAACAATGCAAAACTCACTTAGCCCCCACACACATAATTGCATAATTAAAAAAATTTTTTTTAGTTTTTTAGTGTATTATGATTTCTTTTTATAACTTAAATGCTTCAAATATGTTCTATTTGTTGCCCTTTGTTGGAGCTACATAATTAGGGTGTCCTTGCAAGGCAGTTTGCCTGGCAAAAAAAATCCCACTTTACTCACAATGTCCAAAACTATCTGTTATCATCTCTCCCTTCCACTCTCAAAATTGTTCAAGTTTAGATAATAAATACATTTGTAATGCAACAATTAATACATTTCACTGTTATTTATATGCGCTTATTAGTTTGGGATATGAATATTTCTAAAATAGGTGAAGAAATTACTAAATTTGTTGGCCTCAGTGTGATACAAGTGCAAACAGAAAGAAAGAAAAATATTCAGAGAAAAAATGCGTATTCATTGTTCTGAACTAGGAATATGAATTTTGGACAAGTTATAATTCTTTAAGTGGGAGTAAGTAGCAATTCAGTGGTTGAACAATTCAGAAGGATGGAGATAATATGAAGAATCTGTAATGGTGAAGAATCTCATATTTTGATAATACCTCTGATTTCAATGACTAAGTAAAATAATATGCAAACTTTATTTTTATTTACTAAAATTATCTGTGCTTTAATAATAAATTATAATACACTAATAGTACAGAAATAATGGTCTCTCATAAAACAAATTAAACAGCCTCAGAAAGCTATCTTTTTATTATATCAAGGCTGTGAGGACATTCATTTACCACTTTTGGCTCTTACATTCTTTTCTACATTAAATAAGTTTTATACTAAAACTTTGGGATAAAGAATACAAGTTATATAGACTTAATACTGAGTGAAAGCAAATGATCAAGTTATATAATAATATTTTTTTATGAAAGGTGTAAAGGATATAGTTTACCATTGTTGCTGCTTTCTCTCTTTGCTTTCCATATTGCTAAGAAAATATTTTGAGGCTTTTAAACTGAGTAGCTATAAAGATCAGAGCTTTATAGAAAGCCAGATCTAGCTGATTCATCAGAAAAATCTGTTAACCACAGGATGGATATTTATTTTTAAATAAACGATTTTTTATGGCTCTAAGCCATAAAATGATGAGTAATTGTTGATCAGAAGGTAACTCTCTGCTAGCATAGATTTGTTTCTTGGATTCAATAGAAATATTTTCTCAGTGGTTTTCTGAAACTTTTCAAAGATTTTCTCTAATATAACGGATTAACAAATGTATGGAAGCACACTTTTGTTTAATATAATTTTATATTGGCAGAGATTTCTTATTTTGTGAGAAAAATATCGGCATTTTCAACTGTTGTTACACAACCCAACAGTTTTTAATTATTTCAGGATTATCAACTTTACCATTCTACTGCATTCCTCTTCAAGGTATGTTCAATATAAGTTATAAAATATCAAGGTAATATTTGAAGATGACCAATACATCCTTAAATCATGGAAAAGTATGCATCAAGGTAATGATTAGTAATAGTAATTTAGTCATCTTGGCATCAAATGTGTATGTGTGTGTTCGATTCAGTAATTAATCAACCATTAGAAGTCAGAGAGGAGAATGCAGAGCATGCCTTTTCTTCAGTTAAGACTCACATCAAAGTCCACAGTATACCCTGAAGCCTCTTGTGGGGTTATTCTAGACCCAAAGGGACATATACTTCTAGATGGTTTCGATAAGAGGATTATTCTTAAGACTAGATATTGTTAGTAAATACAAGTTTTTCCAAAAATCTAGGTGGAGATTAAAACTGAATGTGTTGAAGTTTATCTCAATCTAGGGGAAAAGTTACACCTTAGCATTCTAGAATAAATATAATTCTCTTTTTTTCTTAATGTAAATGAACAGTTTGATGTTTGAGGGTATTTTTTTATTCACATGTCACTTATAAATCTCAAGTGCACAAGCCAGTCCCATAGACAAGTTAATTCTATGAACAAAATGATGTTAGATCTATAGAGCTGGTCCAAACTATTGACTCTGATAAATTAACTGGGGTTATGTACCTTTCTGAGATCTTGTGGAGGGTGGCTGAATCCCCACCTGATATTTTTCTCACATCCCTTTATCACTACTACATCTTGGAGGAAAGACAAGTTTCAGTTTCAGCCCTTAAAAAGACACTATAGAGAACAATGTCTTAGACATATTCTTTAACATAAAGTTAAAGTTCTTATTCTCTATGCAGATAGAAAGTACTCCAATTTTTAAAGTAAAAGTGGTTTGTGTTCCTCATTTCTTAAAAATACAACATGAAAGTTGTTAGGACAAGAATAATTTAACCTGCATCAACCCTACAGAACATTTGTAGGGTTCAATTATTTAATCAGCTCCTTGTATACCAGCTATGAATACTGGCACTGAATGACCTTTAGAGTGAACCAAACATTCCTGTATATTCTTTGAGAATCTTCTAGTGCCAATAATATGATTGTTTGAGTTATCCATTCAATCTGAAGAAAATGCAAATATACAGGCCTCACATAAACTACACCAAGTTGTCCTGTCCATTCAGTTACAGTGGAAATATTCCATATGTCTATAAAATCTACAGATAACTTTCAATTAAGCCTAGGATATCTAAACAATTTGAAGACCTTGGACTAGACAATTTCCATTCTTTAATATCCTCATCATTTATGTATTCTCCTTTTCTCACTGGAGTTTTACCAGAGTGGCACTTCAGCCCCAAACCAAGCTTGATTGCCTTTTCATGTTAAATTTAATTAATAATTAGCATATCAAGAATGAATCACTTGCCCTATAAGTGAAAAAGAAATTCACTATTCTTTAAATGGGATAATATAACACAGGTAAATATTTAATGCAAAAGTTTATTAAAATTAACTCAACTTTACTCAACTTGGACTGGTATAACCCTGTTCTCTGCTTACAGTATCTACATGTAATGATAATAAGTATCCTAATCAAAAAATATCATTATAATAGCAAAATTATCTCTCAAGAGATAGCTGTCATTTATTCATTGACATTTAATTATATGTCTTACTGTGCCAACCTTTTATGTACCTAACTTTCATGTATATAGTTTTATTTAACAATCATGGTAATTCTGTAAGATCTATTAGCAAAGAAAAAAATGGGTTTCCAAGAAGTTAAAAATCTTGCCTAAGATCATACAACTGTATTGTGGTTGAGTGAAGATTAAGTTATAGGACTGTCTAGTCTGAATGAGTGAGATCTTTGTACAGTGGTACAAAGTATATCCCTCTTTCTGGAAAATAAAATTAAAAGTTGATTACTGAGCATGGAAAATTTGACTTACTTGATAAATACAACACACAACCCCAAATCAAGCATTGTTCACTACAATTAATTTGATTTCTGATGTAGTTTGTTCCTACATGATACCCAAATCATAATCATTTGAAGTGTGTGTGTATGTGTGTGTGTGCATGTATTTGTGATAGACATGAAGACATAAACCAGCTTGACTTTGTTTTCTATGATACACTATAAATTTATGAGTGTCTTAGGTACCTGTAGATAAAGTCATACCCTTTATCCTCCATAACTACCAGAATGGCTGTAATAACTAAGGTATAAATAGAGGCTAATATTTGTGTCTACTTTTAAACTATCTTCAGAATTCTCAGAAATGTGACATTTAATTGTATGAGATTAGGGAGGGGAGAGGGCTCATAAAAGGCAAAAATGTAATATGCCACTTATGTTTCACCATATTGGCAATGAAAGTAGGCAAATCTTAAAATTAAAACATGTGAGGTGGAGCTCAAGATGGCAACATGAGCACGGTGGCAGAAATCTCCTCCCAAAACCATATATTTTTGAAAACACAAATACAACTATTCTTAAAAGAGAGACCAGAGGATACAGTACAACAGCCAGGCTACATCTACATCTCTGAGAACTCCGCACCTCATGAAGGGGGTAAGATGCAAAACTGTGACCTGATGGGACCCGAACACTCCCACGACCCCAGGTCACAGGAGGGAGGAAAATAATCAGAGTGGGGAGGGAGTGGAAGCACAGGACTGCTAAATAACCAGCCCTGGTGATTGGCACCAGGAGCACAGACACACAGTGCATGGTGTACTGGATATTAGAGAAACGGAAGGGCAGGATCCGGGACAGAGACTGTGAGCAGGTCCCCAGAGCAGGCTTCCCCTGGGACAAAAGAAAAGTGATGCTTTTTAAAAGTCTTAAAGGGACAAGGGCCCAACAGCTGAATAAAATAGTCCCAGCACACTCAGTCCAGTGGAATGGGTGTCTGGAGGAACTTCGAGCCCCCCGGCCCCCTGCAGAGAGAAGCAGCCCTGGGGTCCCTCACAATGATAAGCAGCCTACCATTCGTTCCCCCCAACCATTCCTGCAAATGGACCAGCTGACCCACCACAGCTGCAGAATAGCTGGAAAGAGGCCCTGCCCACGGCAACAACACGGTATTCTCCCAGAGTGCAGCTAACTGGATGTCCAGCGGAAGCTGGAGCAAGGTTAAGAAGGGACGAAGGGGCCCCAGCTGGCAGCAGACTGCACCTGGCGTGGCGGCTACACCCCCGTGGTGCTCTAGGTTAGCCTGAGGGCAGCCCTGCCCAAGGCCACACAGGGGATTATCCCAGGGACTGCCTCCTGGTGTGCGGGTAACTGGCACAGGCTGCGGAGAAGGGCAAGGTGAACAACAAGCAAGAAGGGACTTTGTTCTCCCAGCTGACACATGTGCCACCTGCCTGCAACCACTTCTATTGCCATGAAAAGACAGAAGAATCTGATCCAGTCAAAATTCACACAGACAACTCCAGAGAGAGGGCCCGGTGGGATAGATTTATATAATCTTCCTGAAAAAGAATTCAAAATAAAAGACATAACCATGCTGATGGACATACAGAGAAATATGCAAGAGCTAAGGGATGAAGTCAGGAGGGAAATTACAGAAATGAAACAATCGATTGATGGGCTTAAAAGCAGAATGGACGAGGTACAAGAGACTGTTAATGGAATAGAAATCAGAGAACAGGAGTACAGAAAAGCTGAGGCAGAGAGAGATAAATGGATCTCTAGGAATGAGTGAATATTAAGAGAATTGTGTGACTAATCCAAACAGAAAAATATTCGCATTATAGGAGTACCAGAAGAAGAAGAAAGAGAAAAAGGGATAGAAAGTGTCATTGAAGAAATAATTGCCTAAAACTTCCCCAAGCTGGGGAAATAGTTTCTCAGACCATGGAAGACCACAGATTTCCCAAAACAAGGGACCCAAGGAGGACAACATCAAGATATATAAAAATTAAAATGGCAAAGACTAAAGACAAGAACAGAGTATTAAAGGTAGTCAGAGAGAGAAAAAAGATCACCTACAAAGGAAAACCCATCAGGCTATCATCAGACTTCTCAACAGAAACCTTACAGGCCAGAAGAGAATGACATGATATATTTAATGCAATGAAACAGAAGGGCCTAGAGCGAAGAATACTGTATCCAGCATGATTAACATTTAAATTCGAGAGAGGGATTAAACAATTCCCAGACAAGCAAAAGTTGAGGGAATTTGCATCCCACAAACCACCTTTACAGGATATTTTAAAGGGCCTACTCTAGATGGAAGCACTCCTAAGGCTAAATAGATGTCACCAGAGAAAAAATCACAGCAAAGAAAGCAGATGACCCAAATACAAACTAAAGGCAAAAAATAAAATCAACTATCCACAAAAACAGTCAAATGACACACAAAATAGTACAGAATAAAACACCTAACATAAAAAGAATGGAGGAGGAAGAATAAGAAGGGAGAGAAACAATCATCAGACTGTGTTTATAATAGCTTAATAAGAGAGTTAAGTTAGATGGTTAGATAGTAAAGAAGCTACCCTTGAACCTTTGGTAACCACTAATCCAAAGCCTGCAATGGCATAAGTACATATCTATCAATAATCACCTTAAATGTAAATGGACTGAATGCACCAACCAAAAGACACAGAGTAATAGAATGGATAAAAAAACAAGACAAACCTATATGCTGCTTACAAGAGACTCACCTCAAACCCAAAGATATACACAGACTAAAAGTGAAGGGATGGAAAAAGATATTTCATGCTACCAAAAGGGAGAAAAAAGCAGGGGTTGCAGTACAGCTATCAGACAAAATAGACTTCAAAACAAAGAAAGTAGCAAGAGATAAAGAAGGACATTACATAATGACAAAGGGGTTAGTCCAACAGGAGGATATACCATTATAAATACCTATGCATCCAACACAGGAGCACCGATATATGTGAAACAAATACTAACAGAATTAAAGGAGGAAATAGAATGCAATGAAATCATTTTAAGAGACTTCAACACACCACTCAATCCAAAGGACAGATCAACCAGACAGAAAATAAGTAAGGACACAGAAGCACTGAAAAACACACTAGAACTGATGGACCTAAGAGACATCTACAGAACTCTACACCCAAAAGCAACAGGATACACATTCTTCTCAAGTGCACATGGAACATTTTCCAGAATAGACTACATACTAGACCACAAGAAGAGCCTCAGTAAATTCAAAAACATTGAAATTCTACCAACCAACTTCTCATATCACAAGGGTATAAAACAAGAAATAAATTGTACAAAGAAAACAAAAAGGCTCACAAACACATGGAGGCTTAACAACATGCTCCTAAATAATCAATGGATCAATGACCAAATTAAAACAGAGTTCAAGCAATACATGGAGACAAATGACAACAACAGCACAAAGCCCCAACTTCTGTGGGACGCAGAAAAGGCAGTTCAAAGAGGAAAGTATATTGCAATCCAGGCCTATTTAAAGAAGGAAGAAGACTCCCAAATGAATAGTCTAAAGTCACAATTATTGAAATTGGACAAAGAAGAACAAATGAGGCCCAAAGTCACCAGAAGGAGGGACATAATAAAGATCAGAGAAGAAATAAATAAAATTGAGAAGAATAAAACAATAGACTTCCAGGAAGATGGCGGCGTAAGTAGGGCGGCAGAAATCTCCTCCCCACACTATATTTATCTATGAAAATACAGCAAATACAACAATTCCTAAAAGACAGACCAGAATATACAGGAAAGGGCACAGCATGCAGCTACACCTGAGAGGACTCGCACCTCGCGAGGCGGGTAAGGTACAGAGCCACGACCCGGCGGACTGAGCCCTCCCCCACCCCAGAGCACTGGCAGGAGGAGAGGATTCAGAGCCAGGAGGGAGTGGAAGTACAGGCCCGGGAAATAACCTGTCCCAGTGATCTGTGTGGGGAGCGCTGACACACATCGCGTGGTGTAGTGGAGACTGGAGAGACAGAGGGTGCAGGATCTGAGCGGGGAATGCACCAGGGTTCTTGCAGCCGGCTCCCGGGAAGGAAAAAAAAAAAAAAGAAGAAAAGCACACACTTTTTTCAGCGGTCTTAAAGAGACAGGAGCCCAGCGGAGGGGCCAGAGCGCCCTGGCACACACAGCCCAGCAGGCTGGGAGTACTGGAGAGTTTCGGACCCCTTAGCTGACGACTGGGAAAGGGTGCCCACACTTACACTTCCCACAGAGATCGACAGCCTCCCATTCCTTCCCACCACGGCCAGAGCTATAAAGGGCTGTGCAGAGCGGCGCAGTGATAGCTGCGGAATAGTGGAGCAACAGCGCCACCTACAGCATCCCCACAGAATCCACTCCCGGTGGGCGGTTTTTTGTTTTTTCTTCTCCTTTTGTCTTTTCTTTTTCTTTCTTTCT
>JAQQAC010008880.1:5825115-5954208 GCA_029783875.1 Phataginus tricuspis | reverse complement strand
TTCTTTCTTTCTTTCTTTCTTTCTTTCTTTCTTTCTTTCTTTCTTTCTTTCTTTCTTTCTTTCTTTCTTTCTTTCTTTCTTTCTTTCTTTCTTTTTCTTTCTCTTTTTTTTTCTTTTTAAAGTCTTAAAGAGCCCAGCTGACATATGTGGCAACTACCAGCGACCACTTCTATAGCCATGAAAAGACAGAGGAATATGATCCAGACTAAAATCAACCAGACAACCACAGAGAAGGAGCCTGAAGGGATGGAAATGCACAGTCTTCCTGAAAAAGAATTCAGAAAAAAAGTCATAACCATGCTGATGGATCAACAGAGAAATGTGCAAGAGCTGAGGGAGGAAGTGAGGTAAGTGAGGAAAGAAAATGCAGAAATCAGACAAGCGATCGACGGGCTTAACAGCAGACTGGATGAGATGCAAGAGATTGCTAATGGAATAGAAATCAGGCAATAGGAATACAGAGAAGCTGAGGCAGAGAGAGATAAAAGGATCTCTAGGAATGAAAAAATAAGAAGAGAACTGTGTGACAAATCCAAATGGAACAATATTCACATTATACGAGTACCAGAGGAAGAAGAGAGAGAAAAAGGGATAGAAAGTGTCTTTGAGGAAATAATTGCTGAAAACTTTCCCACACTGTGGAAGGAAATAGACTCGCAGTCCACGGAAGCCCACAGATCTCCCAACACAAGGGACCCAAGGAAGACAACACCAAGACACATAATAATTAAAATGGCAAAGATCAAAGATAAAGACACAGTATTAAAGGCAGCTAGAGAGAGAAAAAAGATCACCTAGGAAGGAAAACCCACCAGACGATCATCAGACTTCTCAACAGAAACCTTACAGGCCAGAAGAGAATGGCATGATATATTTAACCTAATGACACAGAAGGGCCTTGAACCAAGAATACTGTATCCAGCACGATTATCATTTAAATATGATGGAGGGATTAAACAATTTCCAGACAAATGAAATTTGAGAGAGTTTGCCTCTCATAAACCACCACTACAGGATATCTTAAACGGACTGCTCTAGAGGGAAGCACCCCTAAGGCTAAAAAGATGTCACCAGAGAAAATAAAAGCATAGCAAAGAAAGCAGACCATCCAAACACTAACTAAAGGCGAAGAATAAAACACCTAATATATAAAGAATGGAGAAGGAAGAATAAGAAAGGAGAGATAACGAAACATCAGACGGTGTTCACAATAACTTAACAAGAAAGTTAAGTTAGATTGTTAGATAGTAAAGAAGCAATCCTTGAACCTTTGGTAACCACGAAACTAAAGCCTGCAATGGCAATAAGTACATATCTATCAATAATCACCCTAAATGCAAATGGACTGAATGCACCAATCAAAAGACACAGAGTAACTGAATGGATAAAAAAGCAAGACCCATCTATATGCTGCTTACAAGAGACTCACCTCAAACCCAAAGATATATACAGACTAAAAGTGAAGGGATAGAAAAAGATATTTCATGCAAACAACAAAGAAAAAAGCAGGTGTTACAGTACTTGTATCAGACAAAATACACTTCAAAATGATGAAAGTAGCAAGAGATAAAGAAGGACATTACATAATGATAAAGGGGTCAGTCCAACAAGAAGATATAACCATTATAAATATATATGCACCCAACACAGGAGCATCAGCATATGTGAAAGAAATACTAACAGGATTAAAGGAGGAAATAGACAGCAATGCATTCATTTTAGGAGACTTCAACACACCACTCACTCCAAAGGACAGATCAACCAGACAGAGAATAAGTAAAGACACAGAGGCACTGAAGAACACAGTAGAACAGATGGACCTAACAGACATTTACAGAACTCTACACCCAAAAGCAGCAGGATACACATTCTTCTCAAGTGCACATGGAACATTTTCCAGAATAGACCACATACTAGGCCAAAAAAAGAACCTCAGTAAATTAAAAAATACTGAAATCCTACCAACCAACTTCTCAGATCACAAGGGTATAAAACTAGAAATAAATTTTAGAAAGAAATCAAAAAGGCTCACAAATACATGGAGACTTAACAACATTCTCCTAATTAATCAATGGGTTAACAACCAAATCAAAACAGAAATGAAAGAATATGTGAAGACAAATGACAACAACAACACAAAGCCACAACTTCTGTGGGATGTAGCAAAGGCAGTTTTAAGAGGAAAGTATATTGCAATTCAGGCCTATTTAAAGAAGGAAGAACAATCCCAAATGAATAGTCTACAATTACTGAGATTGGAAAAAGAAGAACAAATGAGGCCCAAAGTCACCAGAAGGAGGGACATAATAAAGATCAGAGAAGAAATAAATAAAATTGAGAAGAATAAAACAATAGAAAAAATCAATGAAACCAAGAGCTGGTTCTTTGAAAAAATAAACAAAATTGATAAACCCCTAGCCAGACTCATCAACAGAAAACGAGAATCTACACACATATACAGAGTCAGAAATGAGAAAGGAAAAATAATGACGGACCCTACAGAAATACAAAGAATTATAAGAGAATATTATGAGAATGTATATGCTAACAAGCTGGAAAACCTAGAAGAAATGGACAACTTCTTAGAAAAATACAGCCTTCCAAGACTCACCACACAGGAAACAGAAAGACTAAACAGACCAATCACCAGCAACGAAATTGAAGCGGTAATCAAAAAACTACCCAAGAACAAAAGCCCCGGGCCTGACGGATTCACCTCTGAATTCTACCAGACATATAGAGAAGAAATAACACCCATTCTCCTTAAAATTTTCCAAAAAATAGAAGAGGAGGGAATACTTCCAAACTCTTTCTATGAAGCCAGCATCACTCTAATACCAAAACCAGACAAAGACCTTACCAAAAAAGAAAATTACAGACCAATATCCCTGATGAACGTAGATGCAAAAATACTTAACAAAATATTAGCAAACCGAATTCAAAAATACATCAAGAGGATCATACACCATGATCAAGTGAGATTCATCCCATGGATGTAAGGAAGGTATAACATCCGAAAATCCATCAACATCATCCATTACATCAATAAAAAGAAAAACAGAAACCACATTATCATTTCCATAGATGCTGAAAAAGCATTTGACAAAATTCAGCACCCATTCATGATTAAAACTCTCAAGAAAATGGGTATAGACAGCAAGTACCTCAATATCATAAAGGCTATATATGACAAACGGACAGCTAACATCATACTTAACAGCGAGTAGCTGAAAGCTTTTCATCTAAGTATGGAAACAAGACAGGGATGCCCACTCTCTCCACTGTTATTCAAAATAGTACTGGAGGTCCTAGCCACGGCAATCAGACAAAACAAGGACATACAAGGCATCCAAATTGGTAAAGAAGAAGTCAAATTGTCAGTATTTGGAGATGATATGATATTGTATACAAAAAACCCTAAAGACTCCACTCCAAAACTACTAGAATATCTGAATTCAGCAAAGTTGCAGGATACAAAATTAACACACAGAAATCTACTGCTTTCCTATACACTAACGATGAACTAACAGAAAGAGAAATCAGAAAAACAATTCCATTCACAATTGCATCAAAAAGAATAAAATACCTAGGAATAAACCTAACGAAGGAAGTGAAAGACCTATACTCTGAAAACTACAAGACACTCCTAAAAGAAATTAAAGAGGACACTAACAAATGGGAATGCATCCCATGCTCTTGGCTAGGAAGAATAAATAGTGTCAAAATGGCTATACTACCAAAAGCAATCTACAGATTCAACGCAATCCCTATCAAACTACCAACAGCTTTCTTCAATGAACTGGAACAAATAATTCTAAAATTCATATGGAACCACAAAAGACCCCAAATAGCCAAAGCAATCCTGAGAAGGAGGAATAAAACATGGGGAATTACGCTCCCTGACTTCAAGCTCTACTACAAAGCCACAGTAATCAAGACAATTTGGTATTGGCACAAAAACACACCCACAGACCAGTGGAACAGAATAGAAAATCCATACATTAAACCAAACATATACAGTCAACTAATATTTGATAAAAGAGCCTTGGATATACAATGGGGAGATGACAGCCTCTTTAGCAGCTGGTGTTGGAAAAACTGGACAGCTACATGTAAGAGAATGAAACTGGACTACTGTCTAACCCCATACACAAAAATAAACTCAAGGTGGATCAAAGACCTGAATGTAAGTCATGAAACCATAAAACTCTTAGAAAAAAACATAGGTAAAAATCTCTTGGGCATAATCATGAGTGACTTCATGAACATATTTCCCCGGGCAGGGGAAACAAAAGCAAAAATGAATAAGTGGAACTATATCAATCTGCAAAGCTTCTGTACAGCAAAGGACACCATCAGTAGAACAAAAAGACATCCTACAGTATGGGAGAATATATTCATAAATGATCTATCTGATAAGGGGTTGACATCCAAAATATATAAAGAACTCATGCACCTCAACAAACAAAAAGCAAATAATCCAATTAAGAAATGGGCAGAGGACATGAATAGACACTTCTCTAAAGAAGAAGTTCAGATGACCAATAGGCACATGACAAGATGCTCCACATCGCTAAACATCAGAGAAATGCAGATTAAAACCACAATGAGATATCACCTCACACCAGTGAGGATGGCCAACATCCAAAACACAAACAACAACAAATGTTGGTGAGGATATAGAGAAAAGGGAACCCTCCTACACTGCTGGTGGGAATGCAAATCAGTTCAACCATTGTGGAAAGCAGTATGGAGGTTCTTCAAAAAAACTCAAAACAGAAATACCATTTGACCCAGGAATCCCACTCCTAGGAATTTACCCTAAGAATGCAGCAGCCCAGTTTCAAAAAGACAGATGCACCCCTATGTTTACTGCAGCACTATTTACAATAGCCAAGAAATGGAAGCAACCTACGTGTCCATCAGTAGATGAATGGATTAAAAAGATGTGGTACATATACACAATGGAATATTATTCAGCCATAAGAAGAAAACAAATCCTACCATTTGCAACAACATGGATGGAGCTATAGGGTATTATCGTCTTTGAAATAAGCCAAGCCGAAAAAGACAAGTATGAAATTATTTCACTCATCTGTGGAGTATAAGAACAAAGAAAAAAACGGAAGGAACAAAAGAGCAGCAGACTCACAGAACTCAAAATGGACTTATAGTTACCAAAGGGCAAGGGACTGGGGAAGATGGGAGGCAAGGGAGGGATAAGGAAAAAGGGGCATTAAGATTAGCAGATGTAATGTTGGGGGGGAATGGGGAGGGTTATACAACTCAGAGAAGACAAGTAGTGATTCTATAGCATCTCACTATGCTGAGACAGTGACTATAATGGGGTTGGTGAGGGGGACCTGAGGAAGGGGGTAGTTTAATAACCATAATATTGCACATGTAATTGTAGATTGATACCAAAATAAATTATTAAAAAAAAAAAGAATAAAACAATAGAAAAAAATCAATGAACCCAAGAGCTGGTTCTTTGAAAAAATAAACAAAATAGATAAAACCCTAGCCAGTCTTATTAAGAGAAAAGGAGAATCTATACACAAAAACAGAATCAGAAATGTGGAAAGAAAAATCACAATGGACCCCACAGAAATACAAAGAATTATTAGAGAATACTATGAAAATCTATATGCTAACAAGCTATAAAACCTAGAAGAAATGCACTTCTTAGAAAAATACAACCTTCAAAGATTGAACAAGGAAGAAGCAGAAAATCTAGACCAATTACCAGCAATGAAATTGAATCAGTAATCAAAAAACTACCCAAGAACAAAATCCCTGGGCCAGATGGATTCACCACTGAATTTTATGAGACATATAGAGAAGACATAATACCCATTCTCCTTAACATTTTCCAAAAAATAGAAGAGGAGGGAATACTTCCAAACTCATTCTATGAAGCCAGCATCACTCTAATACCAAAACCAGGCAAAAACCCCACCAAAAAATAAAGTTACAGACCAATATCCCTGATGAACATAGATGCAAAAATATTGCACAAAATATTAGCAAACTGAATTAAAAAATACATAGAGAGGATCATACACCATGATCAAGTGGGATTCATCTCTGGGATGCAAGGATGTTACAACATTTGAAAATCCATCAAAAAGAGGAACAAAAAACACATGGTCATCTCCATAGATGGTGATAAAGTATTCAAAAAAATTGAACATTCATTCATGATAAAAACTCTTAACAAAGTGGGTATTCGGGCAAGTACCTCAACATAATAAAGACCATATATGACAAACCCACAGCCAACATCATATTTAACAGCGAGAAGCTGAAAGCTTTTCACCTAAGATCAGGAAAAAGACAGGGATGCCCACTCTTCCCACTGTTATTCAATATAGTACTGGAGGTCCTAGCCACAGCAATCAGACAAAACAAAGAAATACAAGGCATCTAGTTTGGTAAAGAAGTCAAACTGTCACTATTTGCAGAGGACATGATATTGTACATAAAAAACCCTAAAGAATCCACTCCAAAACTACTAGAACTTATAACTGAATTCAGCAAAGCTGCAGGATACAAAATTAACGCACAGAAATCTGTTGCTTTCCTATACACTAACAATGGGCTAACAGAAAGAGAAATTAGGAAAACAATTTCATTCACAATTGCATCAAAAAGAATACAATACCTAGGAATAAACCTAGCCAAGGAAGTGAAAGACCTATACACTGAAAACTACAAGACACTCCTAAGAGAAATTAAAGAGGACACTAACAAATGAAAATTCATCCCATGTTCTTGGCTAGGAAGAATAAATATTGTCAAAATGGCTATAGTACCTAAAACAATCTACAGATTCAAAGCAATCTCTATCAAAATACCAACAGCATTCTTCAAAGAACTGGAACAAATAGGTTTAAAATTCATATGGAACCACAAAAGACCCTGAATAGCCAAAGCAATCCTGAGAAGGAACAATAAAACAGGGGGAATTATGCTCCCTGACTTCAAGTTCTACTACAAAGCCACAATAATCAAGACAATTTGGTACTGGCCCAAGAACAGACCACTGGAACAGAATAAAGAGTCCAGATATTAACCCAAACATACATTCTCAATTAATATTTGATAAAGGAGCCTTGGATATACAATGGGGAGATGACAGCCTCTTCAGCAGCTGGTGTTGGTAAAACTGGACAGTTACAGGTAAGAGAATGAAACTGGACCACTGTCTAACCCCATATACAAAAGTAAATTCAAAATGGATCAAAGACCTGAATGTAAGTCATGAAACCATAAAACTCTTAGAAAAAAACATAGGTAAAAATCTCTTGGACATAAACATGAGCGACTTCTTCATGAACATATCCCCCCGGGCAAGGGAAACAAAAGCAAAAATGAACAAATGGGACTATATCAAGTTGAAAAGCTTCTGTACAGCAAAGGACACTATCAGTAGAACAAAAAGACATCCTACAATATGGGAAAATATATTCATAAATGATGTATCTGATAAGGGGTTGACATCCAAAATATACAAAGAACTCACGCACCTTAACAAACAAAAAGCAAATAACCCAATTAAGAAATGGGCACAGGACATGAATAGACACTTCTCTAAAGAAGAAATTCAGATGGCCAACAGGCACATGAAAAAATGCTCCACATCGCTAATCATCAGAGAAATGCAAATTAAAACCACAATGAGATATCACCTCACACCAGTGAGGATGGCCAACATCCAAAACACAAACAACACCAAATGTTGGCGAGGATGTGGAGAGAGGGGAACCCTCCTACATTGCTGGTGGGAATGCAAATTGGTTCAACCATTGTGGAAAGCAGTATGGAGGTTCCTCAAAAAACTCAAAATAGAAATACTATTTGACCCAGGAATTCCACTTCTAGGAATTCACCCTAAGAATACAGCAGCCCAGTTTGAAAAAGACATATGCACCCCTATGTTTATCGCAGCACTATTTACAATAGCCAAGAAATGGAAGCAACCTAAGTATCCATTTGTAGATGAATGGATAACGAAGAAGTGGTACATATACACAATGGAATATTATTCAGCCATAAGAAGAAAACAAGTCCTGACATTTGCAACAACATGGATGGAGCTGGAGGGTATTATGCTCAGTGAAATAAGCCAGGCCGAAAAGTACCAAATGATCTCACTCATATGTGGAATATAAGAACAAAGAACTACAACAACAATAACAACAACAACAAAAAAGCTGAAGGAACAAAACAGAAGCAGACTCACAGAACCCAAGAATGGACTAACAGTTACCAAAGGGAAAGGTTTGGGGGGTTTGGTGGGTAGGGAGGGATAAGCGGGTAAAAGGGGCATCCCCCCCCCCCCCCATAGGGTGGGGGGGCATGGGGGGGACTGTACAGCTCAGAGAAGACAAGTAGTGATTCTCATCTCACTACACTGATGGACAGCGACTGTGGCGGGGTTGGTGGGGGAGACCAGATGAAGGGGGTAGTTTAATCATCACAATATTGCTCATGTAATTGTAGGTTAATGATACTAAAATAAAATAAATTTAAAAAAAAATGGGCAGAGTATCTAAACAGACACTTCTCCAGAGAAGAAATTCAGATGGCCAACAGGCACATGAAAAGATGCTCCACATCGCTAATCATCAGAGAAATGCAAATTAAAACCACAATGGGATATCACCTTACACCAGTCAGGATGGCCAACATCCAAAACACAAACAACAACAAATGTTGGCGAGGATGTGGAGAAAAGGGAACCCTCCTACACTGCTGGTGGGAATGCAAATTAGTTCAACCATTGTGGAAAGCAGTATGGAGGTTCCTCAAAAAACTCAAAATAGAGATACCACTTGACCCAGGATTTCCACACCTAGTAATTTACCCTAAGAATGCAGCAGACCAGTTTGAAAAAGACATATGCACCCCCCTGTTTATCGCAGCACTATTTACAATAGCCAAGAAATGGAAGCAACCTTAGTGTGCATCAGTAGATGAATGGATAAAGAAGATGTGGTAAATATACACAATGGAATATTATTCAGCCATAAGAAGAAAACAAATCCTACCATTTGCAAGAACATGGATGGAGCTAGAGGGTATTATGCTCAGTGATGTAAGCCAGGGGAAAAAAGACAAGTATCAAATGATTTCACTCAAATGTGGAGTATAAGAACAAAGAAAAAAAAATGAAGGAACAAAACAGCAGCAGACTCACAGAACCCAAGAATGGATTAACAGTTACCAAAGGGAAAGGGACTGGGGAAGATGGGTGGGAAGCGAGGGACAAGGGGGAAGAAGGTGCATTATGATTAGCAGACATAATGTAGGGGGGCACAGGGAGGGCTGTACAACTCAGAGAAGACAAGTAGTGATTCTATAGCATCTCACTATGCTGATGGACAGTGACTGTAATGGGGTGTATGGTGGGGACTTATGATGTGGGGAGTGTAGTAACCATAATGTTGCATGTGTAATTGTAGATTAATGATACCAAAATAAAAAAATTAAAACATGTACCCTTTTAGGTAGGGTTTTGATGAAAATGCATGTCTAAGACTCTTTTGGACAGAAGGTAATGTCAAAAGTCTCTTCTCTTAATTATCTCAGTCTTTGTGGTCTCAATTTGTTATTATAAAATACTATTCTCAAGAAAAAGAAATATGAGTTTGCTCTGATAAGACTTAGATTAGCTTAGAATCCATTAGTCAGGCTGTATATCTGACTAAAGTTAATTCTTTCTTCTTGATGCTTTATAGCCAAATGGAATAATACCTCCATGTGAGCCTTTGGCCTGTCTCCACAAGCCAAAATTATAAGAATGAAAAGAAAATTGAGAACTATCAGGTACATTTTTGTAACATTTTTTTTTAATTTTATTAAGGTATTATTGATATACACTCTTATGAAGGTTTCACATGAAAAAACAATGTGGTTACTACATTTACCCATATTATCAAGTCCCCACTCATACCCCAATTCAGTCACTGCCCATCAGTGTAGTAGGATGACGCAGATACACTGTTTGCCTTCTCTGTGTTACACTGGGTAATATTTTTAAAATGTGCTACCTTATTAATTAAATAGACTAAATATCTAGTCTATTTCTAGGGTTTGTGTTTTTTTTTCAGTCTATCTGAGGATTTCTTTCATTGTTAGCATACACAAGCTCCTCTTCACACCACAACATATACACACATAAAACACATCATTAGGTATAGCTTCCTAGAACTCTTTTACCATCAAAAAAGATTGGACGGGATTACAGACTGGAATATAATTAATTGAATTCAGTGTTTATGGTAGACTGGTAACATTTTAAATAAATTTACTTAAGTCAATAATCTAGGAAATTGTAGATTAATTCCCCTTTAAATGACTATGACCAATTTTTTAAGTGGACAACAGTAAAAATTATCAAGGAACCCTATATTTTGCAAAGTCTGTCAACCATAGGTCTTTCCATGTAACACAAAAATAACAATTCCAAATCACACACACAAACAGCACATATAATAGTTTGGCAGCCATCTAAAGAATGTATTCTTCTTTCTACTCTAGGAATTAAACTACATGACTATAAATATAAAATGGCATCTTTGTAAATTATTTCTAAACAGCAGTATGAAAGAAAATCTCACAGCTGTTGCTGTGTGATATTTGTATATATGTGTTTGTGTGAATGTGTGTTTGGGGGATAAGATAAAATTTTAATACTCTTTACAGATAACCTAGAAATAATGCAAATGTTCAGAAAAAGTACTGGACCAGGAGTTGAAAACTGTTTCCAGGTTCCAACCTTGAAGTTTTATGTAGTTGGGTGGCTACTTAATCTCTCTGAGACACATTCTCCATTTGGAAGAAGTTATGTCTGAGATTGTCTTCTAAAACTCAACTACATAAGTTTTATACTTGAGTCTTTTTTTTTTTTCATAGTTATTTTTGAAGGCATTATTGAATAGGGAGAAAAAATGCATGAAGGGCTTCTGGTAGGAGATTAAAAACACAAAAAGCAAGAAGAAACAAATAAGCAAATTAAACAAGAATTATTGGCTCTTAAAGGACAGTTACAAATACATGTTCAACTAAAGTTAAATTGTCACCTAAAAATGCCACCTCTGTTCTAAAATAAAGTTATTCATAAACCTCCTTCATGACTCTCCTTAAGTTACATTTTGATTGAGTGGGAATCAATCATGAAAAATTGGGAGAAGTTTTGGCCATTATTAATAATAAATGTACTAACAAAACTATAGAACCTTAGAATATAGATATTTCATAGAGTGATGGAAGTTGAAAAAAGTGTGCTTGTCAGAAAAATGTGTGTGCCTTCCACTCATGTTTAGTGACATCATATTCTTCCCTTTAACTCTATGCAAGAATTTCCACTAGCTGATTAATACTGCTCTATTAACTGGTTCTGTAAGATGGAGTGGAAGGAACACTGAACTTTGAATGAAGAAAGACTGGGTGGTAGTTTCAGTCAGCTTACTGAAATATAGTTACCTCAATTTTTTACCTGGATAAATAAAAAAATTGGAGTAGTTAATTTCTATGATTTCTATCAGTTAAAATTGTGTAACTGTGCTGCTAAGAAGAACATAATGTTTGGATTCATAAATATTATACACATATGATACACATATATCCACCTATATATGACATGAATATCACACATGTTGTAATATATTAAGTAGATTTTTTTCCAAACTATAAGTCTATTTCACATTTGAAAGACTAAATTCTGTATTATCTGGAAGAAATAGACAATAAAAATAAGTTAGAAATACCTTTATACATTATCCTCTAATATTAAGAAATACCTTTCTAATGAACAAAAAAATCCATTTTAGATTTATTATAAGAATTCTGAACCATACAATTACAAAGATTCCCAGTTGTACACAGACTATTATAAAAAATCCAAGGAGTAATCAGATACAACACATCTGTTCACTGTTGAAAGAGCCAATTCATTGAATTTATAGTTTAATTATGGAATTTGTTTTAAAAAAGCAACTGGATACAAAGCCATGTTATTTTTAAACCAGGAAATTGTACTGAGATCAAAAATAAAATATTCAAATATAAATAAATCATCAATAGAGGTATTTTGAAATATTTTTTTCTAGAAGAAAATTATTTTATGTGTAAGCTTTCAAACTTTATTATAGCATGCATTATGGAAACATATTTAAGTGTATGTATATTATTCAACCAAAAGTATATTGTAATAAACTTTTTATAGTTGAACCATTTTGGGCCTACAGATTTACTATGAGAATACTACAGAGAGTTTTCATATAACCCACAGCTAATCTTCCCTGTTATTAACATATTCTGTTAGTATGGTAGATATATCACAATTAATGAACCAATACTGAGTCACTGTTATTAACTAAAATCCTCACGTTATTCATATGTCCTCAGTTTTAGCCTACTGTCTTTTTTTGGTTCCAGAATCATATCCAAGATACTACATTACATTTAATAATCATGTCTCCTTAGGCTTCTCTTTACTGTGACGTTTTTCAGAAGTTCCTTGTTTTTGATGACCTTGAGAGTTTTGAGGATACTGTTCAGATATTTTGTAGAATGTCACTCTACTTGGATTTGCCTGATGTTTTCGTATGAGTACACAGGACTAATGTGTTTTGAGAGGGAGACCAGAGAAGCCAAGTACCATTTTCATCACATAAAAGGATACATAGTATCAGTAGGACTTACCACTTACCACTTGTTCACCTTGATTACCTAGCTTGAAGTAGTGTTTGTCTGATTTCTCCATGTGAAATTCTTCCTTTGTTTTCTCACTTTTCATACTGTACTCTTTGGAAGAAAGTCTCTATATGAAGGCCAGACATTATTAAAGAGTGGGAAATTATGCTCCCCCTCCATAAAAGTGGAGTAGCTAAATAAGTCTTTTGGATGGGTGATTATCTGTTCTCCCTTTTTAATTAACTAAATAACTAATTAACAAATTATTTTACATCATTATGAATTTATGGATTTTTATTTTATACTTTGAGTTATAATTCAGTACTACTTTACTTATTCTGTTGCTCAAATTTTTCCATCTTTGGCCATTGGGTGCTCTTTGGGATGCCCCTTGTATCCCTTTTATATAATCCGTCACTAAGAGTTTTTTAATTTTTATGATCTTTTCCTTAGTTCCTGTCACTGTAAGATGTTTCAGGCTCATCTTGCATACTTCTTTCCCCAGTTCTAGATTCAATTATTTCTCCAAGAATCCCTAGTTGCTTTTACTGAAGAATGGTATTAGAAACCAAGATCTAGAAGGTAAGGAGAATTAATATGCAGTGTTAAATTTTTTAAAAATATTTTTGTTTGTTTTTGTTTTTTAATTTATTTTATTTTTAATTTTGCTATTATTAATATACAATTATATGAGCAACATTATGGTTACTAGACTCCCCCTACTGTCAAGTCCCCACCACATACCCCATTGCAGTCAGTGTCCGTCAGCACAGTAAGATGTTATAGAATCACTACTTGTCTTCTCTGTGTTATACTGTCTTTCCCGTATTCCCCCACCCCCACTACATTAGGTGTGCTAATTGTAATAGTCCATTTTCCCCCTTATCCCTCCCTTCCCACCCATATTCCCCAGTCCCTTTCCTTTTGGTAACTGTTAGTCCATTCTTGGGTTCTGTGAGTCTGCTGCTGTTTTGTTTCTTCAGTTTTTTCTTTGTTCTTATGCTCCACAGATGAGTGAAATATTTGATACTTGTCTTTCTCCGCCTGCCTTATTTCACTGAGCATAATACCCTCTAGCTCCATCCATGTTCTTGCAAATGGTAGGATTTGTTTTCTTCTTATGGCTGAATAATATTCCATTGTGTATATGTACCACCTCTTCTTAATCCATTCATCTACTGAGGGACACTTAGGTTCCTTCCATTTCTTGGCTATTGTAAATAGTGCTGCAATAAATATAGGGGTGCATATGTCTTTTCCAAACTGGTCTGCTGCATTCTTAGGGTAAATTCCTAGGTGTGGAATTCCTGGGTCAAATGGTATTTCTATTTTGAGGTTTTTGAGGAACCTACATACTGCTTTCCACAATGGTTGAACTAATTTACATTCCCACCAGCAGTGTTAGGAGGGTTCCCCTTTCTCCACATCCTCGCCAACATTTGTTGTTGTTTGTCTTTTGGATGGTGGACATCCTAATTGGTGTGAGGTGATATCTCATTGTGGTTTTAATCTGCATTTCTCTGATGATTAGCGATGTGGAGCATCTTGTCATGTGCCTGTTGGCCATCTGAATTTCCTCTTTGGGGAAGTGTCTGTTCAGCTCCTCTGCCCATTTTTTAATTGGCGTATTTGCTTTTTGTTTGTTGAGCTCTTTATATAATTTGGATGTCAACCACTTATCAATGTCATTTATAAATATATTCTCCTATACTGTAGGATGTCTTTTTGTTCTACTGATGGTATCCTTTGATGTACAGAAGCTTTTTAGTTTGGTATAGTCCCACTTGTTCATTTTTGCTTCTGTTTCCCTTGCCCAGGGAGATATATTCATAAAGAAGTTGCTCATGTTTATGTCCAATAGATTTTTGCCTATATTTTATTCTAAGAGTTTTATGGTTTCATGACTTACATTCAGGTCTTTGATCCATTTTGAGTTTATTTTTGTGCATGGGGTTAGATAGTAATCCAGTTTCATTCTCTTACATGTAGCTGTCCAGTTTTGCCAACACCAGCTGTTGAAGAGGCAGTCATTTCCCCACTGTATATCCATGGCTCCTTTATCGTATATTAATTGACCATATATGCTTGGGTTTATATCTGGGCTCTCTATTCTGTTCCACTGGTCTAGGGGTCTGTTCTTTTGCCAGTACCAAATTGTCTTGATTATTGTGCCTTTGTAATAGACCTTGAAATCAGGGAGCGTAATTCCCACTCCTTTATTCTTCCTTCTCAGGATTGCTTTGGCTATTCGGGGTCTTTTGTGGTTCCATATGAATTTTAGAACTATTTGCTCTAGTTCATTGAAGAATGCTGTTGGTATTTTGATAGGGATTGTATTGAATCTGTAGATTGCTTTAGGCAGGATGGCCATTTTGACAATATTAATTCTTCCTAGCCAAGAACATGGGATGAATTTCCATTTATTAGTGTCCTCTTTAATTTCTCTTAAGAGTGTTTTGTAGTTTTCAGAGTATAGGTCTTTCACTTCCTTGGTTAGGTTTATTCCTAGGTATTTTTTTCTTGATGCGATTGTAAATGGAATTATTTTCCTGATTTCTCTTTCTGTTAGTTAATTGTTAGTGTATAGGAATGCAACAGATTTCTGTGTATTAATTTTGTATCCTGCAACTTTGCTGAATTCAGATATTAGATCTAATAATTTTGGAGTGGATTCTTTAGGGTTTTTTATGTGCAATATCATGTCATCTGCGAACAGGGACAGTTTGACTTCTTCCTTGCCAATCTGGATGCCTTTTATTTCTTTGTGGTGTCTGATTGCCGTGGCTAGGACCTCCAGAACTATGTTGAATAAAAGTGGGGTGAGTGCTCATCCTTGTCTTGTTCCTGATCTTAAAGGAAAAGCTTTCAGCTTCTCGCTGTTAAGTATAATGTTGGCTGTGGGTTTGTCATATATGGCATTTGTTATGTTGAGGTACTTGCCCTCTATACCCATTTTGTTGAGAGTTTTTCAAATATTTTTTAATCACAAAATTAAAAACAAAGGTTTAGTTTTTATTCATTAACTGCATTTGTATAAATAATATATTCCATAATTATTTAATACTTTTGGATCTCTACGACTTTTACCTGCTCCCCATTTATCTAAAGCAAATCCCACAAGAGGGAAAAAATATCAAAGACCTCTAAATTTTAAAGGGAACTTCTTCAGTTACATAAGGGCACAGAGTTCACTTGGATATTCCCCTAGAGTGATTATTTTAGACCATGTTCCAGTGACATGCGCCTTTACATCACAGATCATGGGAAGTTGTCTATGGCCTCTGTGGACACTACAACCTATCACCCTGAATTACATACAGGAAAACACTGACAATTCCATAGAATCAAATCCAATTATTATATCTATTCAGAATTTATGCTTAATTCTCGTATATAGTTTTTTTTAATAACATTGCCCAAATAAGCCAGGAAGTAGCACAGGGGACTTATTTAAAGCAAATAAGAGCCAAATTTAAACAAATCTTACAATATAATGAAGGCAGGAACTTAAAACAATTGTTTTATGAAGTGTTTTAGCAGAAATATTTTATGAAGTATTTTTTCAGAACTAATTAAGAGCTTGTCCATACATATATGAGTTTACCAAGTTAGTTTCATAGCAAGCATTTCTGAAGGGATTTCATAATAATTATATGGAACTTGAAAGAATGCTAACCTGGAAATTGGGAGCTCAGGTGTTTGGCCTGGACCTTTGGACATTTTCAAGTTGGGTGGTATTCAATAAGTCCCTCAACCTCCCAGATAATTTTGTCTGAAAAGTGAAGAGGTTGAACTAGATGTCCTCTTTCAGTTCTCAAATGCTATGATAACATTTTCCTGAAAAACTTACTAGATGTTAAATATGTCATTTTATTAATGACATCAAAAGCCACAAAATCACAAATATACACACACACAAAGTATATTTCCTGTCTTAGTGTAAAAGCTTGACTCCATTTTTGATGTTTTTCCATTGACCTACTGACAAAATCATTTAGAATTCCATCCTTCTCTTCTCCACCACCACATTTCCAGTACTCTATGTAAGGAAAACCAGTGTGTCTCCTGATTTGTTGGCACTGGTGGTGAGTGTGAATTCTGCAGCACTTGTCCTGCATGTACCTATTTCCCAGCCCTACCCCTAGCTATCATAAAAGCTCATCTCATTTTCTGATCTTTGAACATGCCTTCCCATATTGCTTTGTACCTACCCTTCTCTTTCCAGATGTCCTTTGTATGAGCAATAGACCTTCTTTCAAAGTCTCTTGCTGTGTGAAGTATCCAAATTCAACCTATTAATTGGAAGGAGTTCCATTCCACCTCTGTAGAGAGATCACAAAAGATTTGTTAATAAATATTACTTCACTTATGATACAAGAACAATTATACTAATCCACATTATATTATCAAATGATAGCATTGTCTCAACAACTTGAAATAAAACATAATTTAAACTCCTTTTCCACTTCAGAAAAAGAAGGAATTATTTTGCTGTTGCCCTTGAATTCTAGTGCAACTTTGTTTTTGCGAACGTTATTCTACTGTTCACTCAATTCCACTCATAGTCAACTCATTCCAAATTTATATCGCTAAAAGATGAAGACAGTGCACTCTTAAGCAGATTCTCTAAATAGAACTCCCTCTGAGAAATTGTCCATGATTTTACAGTCAATGAACAGAATTTAATAAATTTATTTGTTGATGGTTTTATTCAAGGTAAGAGGAAAAAAGCAAACAAGAAGTTATGTTACATTACACTGGTATGATTTTTCTAATTTTAGAATGCTATTCCTTAGTGAGAGAAGAAGCACTACCTTATAGTTAATTTTCATTCCCTTAAAACCATTAGAGAGTTGTTCTAAATGTTTATCAACATTGGGAATTGCCAGGACTTTGGTAAATAACAATCACTTAGTGTATCTAATGTCTTCCACACAACAATTTATACCTACCTCATGGTTCATGTGAAACTCTGATACCCAACTCTTCAGTCAGAAGAATAAAAAGAACAGGCACTTATTGAACTTTTGATGAAATGCCACAAAGAAGAAAGCAGAGTGAGATAACTTCAAGACCGTGTGAAAAAAAAAAATCCTATGTATCCTGGACTGGAAAGCCAGGGCAAACTGACCATCATGGCTGATGATGGTAGACAAAAAATACTAAAATTTCACATATGTTATTTATTTTTTTGTATAAGCATTATTATAATAATCTTTATACTAGTAATTATAAATGGAGTATTTTAATATATAAGTTATATGACTAAATCATGTAACCATGTTTTTTGTTACATTCACTGCTATGATTGCTTCATTATTTAGCCAAAGCTCTAGTGCTTTATGGTGATAGCTTCCCAAATAGCAGGTTTGAGATAAAAGAAGGGTAATCCACTTGAGTCTGTAATGGATTTGACCTAGATTTTTAAATCAATTCTTCTTGTTTATAATCTATAATCAAAGATCAGACTCTGTTTTCTCATTTTTGCCTTATTCTCCTATGCTGTTTTAGTTTATTGCTTTAGCCTCTACTAATTCATTTAAGTGTACGTTACAGTTCATTGTCACAAATTCCAACCTATATTACTTGATTCTCTTTCTTTAAAATAAAAAAACTCAGTTTACTGTCGTTAAGAACTTCAGAATGTTTACTCTCACATTTACTTTTTATTTGTATTTGATCTTTCCAAGGAATGAAGAAAAACTTGAGTAGAAGATGTTTTACATTGAAATCACTACAAATGTGCATTTGAGTTGTGTCTACTATGACCAATACTATGAGAAGAAAATGGTATTAATTAAATCTCTTGTTCTTTCCCTTATTCTCAATTAAATATTCCTTTCTGTCTCTTGATGTTTGTCCCTTTGAACAACATTGATGGACTTATAGACAAACCCTTAGTGCCCTTAGGCTTGGCACTTACATCATACCCTAATTCCCCATGGCTATTTTCCAAAAATAACCTGAAATATTTAAAAGCACATTTTAGTACTAGTTACAAATGTTTTGCTTTATGGAAATGAATGAACAATCTTTATTACATAAGTTTATAAGCTAAAAGAGATAAAGGAGACACAAGTAACAGAACAGGTGAATGAGACACAACCAGATGTACATACTTGGAATGGGAGTAGGTAAGGAGAAAAGAGCAGATTATATTGCATCAGTATCTTCTGACGCCAGTTTAAAAATACTTCAGTCAGTAAGTGCTCTACTATAACTTAATAAAATTTTTAAAGAACTTAAAAAAAACTTAAAAATAGTTTATTTGAAACATACAACTATTGAAAAAGGAGTGGGAGAGATCAAAGGGAATAGAGCATTATATCAAAGAGAGAAACAAAATTCCCTGTCAATAGAGTGGCAAATCTGTGTCTCCTCTTCTTGGACATGTACCAAGTCAAATACTTACATCAATAAGAGGTAATTAAAGATTGTGCTTAAATAGTTTATTGTGTTTCGGTGTTGCATAAAAATCATGTTAGTTAGGTCTAAGTGAGTATTAAAGAGCTCAGAAAGGTTGGACAGGCCAGTGGAGTCACCTGGTTGCAATTTACAAAAAGTAAAAACAAACTAAGAAAAAAAACACTCCATGTTTAAAATTGAGGTTTTTTCCTGCCATATTAAATATTTTTAAAATCATTTAAATTAGTTTTGGACATATTATGTTTAGCCTCCTAGAGGAAAATATATTCCACTAGACTTACATGAAATTTATATTTTACAAGCACATGGAAGTCAATAAATTCAATAGATAATAATGTCTGTGGGTTTAGTAGAACTCACAGTGCCTGGGTATATGATGACAACTAGAAAAAATAATTTAATTTCTATAAAATACTCAGTGTTGCAAAGTAATATAAAAGCTTAAGGTATTATTAGTAAGAACTGAACATAGGTTTTGATTGTTTTCCTTAATTTTGAAGGATCCCATTATATTATCTTCCTTCAAGGATGGGCCCTAGACACTTTAGTTGGAATATTCGGATAGCGTAGTTTAGTAAATTTAAATTAGAGCAGGAGAGTTATTTTTCCACTCAAAGTCAGCATTATTTACAAAGACATTACTTTATGTTATTAAAGATGTTTCAAATAAATGATTAATAAAGTATACATTATATAGCACGTCATCAGTAAACTGCATATGCATCATGAATTCATTTCTCCACTAACAGAGTAATTCACTCAGTTGATTAATACTGTCTTATAATTCTATCTTTCCTTCCAATCTATGACCCCTCCTTGGAGAACTTGAATTGTAATCACAACCTGGAATCAGTAAAACTATACACTACACAACTCATGCGTCAACTCCCTCTAGCAGCAACCCCGATTTCTTCTAGACCAAGATGGTTAGTTTATGGCTGACTGAGCTACCCAAACAGATTTCCTAATTATCTGAATGTGGAACAAAAATTTAAGTTCCTTGGCTGTGATGAGTTTACTGTGAGGAGAATGAAGGGTGAGGACTGCCACTTTCAGGCAGCAATAATGAGCTGGTCTGCCAAAAAAAGAGGACAATAAACAGAGAACAGGCATAAAGGAACAGTTTAGATCACAAAGAACATGAAGCCTAAGAGAGAGAGCAAGTGAGCGAGAAAATCTCTATATAGTATTCCAATTTCTGTTGGAGTCAACTATGTTTTCAATAATTGTTTCATTGCATTCTTTGTACGCTTGAAATGAAATTACTTTTCTAGACCTTCACTAAAATGAGCTTTTATTCCCTGGAACCAAACTAAGGCTAAAATACCAAGATAGCTTCATAGTAATAGAACAGTGGCTATTGTGAGGCTCATTTGTGTATTAACTGCCTGTAGTCTGCTGTGAGTTAAGCAATCAATAGAAAATGGGAACTGATCTTTCTTTTGGCAGTTTGAAGATGTTTAAAAGTTTTCTTTATGTAATTAGAAATATGTAAAGAATTAAATCTGATTTAAAGATGGATTTTTAGCAAGAACTGTTTGAGAAATAAAATTGAAGAACAAAAATTTAAGTATATACAATCTATACACTAATATGTATACCTATACTAATAATTCATTATAATTTGGGTGGTTCTATCTAGATGCTCATGCTCTCAGTGCCACCCACCTTCTATAGACCTCAATTTTGCTATCAGATGATGAGTGAAGCAGAGACCCTCAGAGTACCTCATTTTCCTGGAGAGCCCCACCAACACTCACAGCTTTAATAACAATTATTTCTCTTAATCAGTCTTATATATATTCTCCATGATGTCAATATACATGGAAATGATGCTTCCATTCCTGTCATAGCACCATTTCCTGATCCACTCCCAATCAATGGCCAATAATGCCATCCCTAATCCCTTCTCACGTTTTTACAGTCATATGATAGATTTTGCTAGAGATGGTCTCTACTTTCCCAAGACCTACATATTTCACTGTTTCTCACCCCTGTTTTGTCCTTGACCCCTTCAGACATGGCTTAGATGGCCCACTTTTCTAATAAGATCCTCGTATGTCTTTTCAGCTCCCTTGCCAAACTCTCCATACCACCATGTTGACTTTAAAGTCATAACAGCCCAACACCAATTTAACTCTTGCTGCTACAAGCAATCAAACTAAATTTCTTAGTCAATTCACTCTCTGGACTCTGTGATTTAATTTCACAGTTTCTCCTTCCCCCTCAAATATCTATTAATCCTTCTTCTCTCCTTGCTCTCAGCCTATGAATTAGCCTCAGAAGCAATCAGAAGAGAAGTGCTACATTCCACCATCTTTCTATTACTTTGATGATTCTTAAAACCTATCTAAGGGCAACCTCTCTAATTAGATCTCACTCCTTTCCTGACTACCTAAAGATATCAGTCTTGCAGTTGCTGTCTTTCTCCTGAAACATCAGAGGTTTTTTCTTTCCTTTTATTGATATTTTTTTATTGAAGTACAGTACATTATACAATATTAATTGGTTTCAAGTATACAACATTGTAATTCAACAGTTATATACATTATTAAATCCTCACCTCAACTAGTGTAGTTACTGTCAACATACCAAGATGTTACAGAAGTTTTGACTATGTTCTCTATGCTGTACTTTCATCTCCATGATAATTTATATTATATTTGAGATTTTGTGCCTCTTTATCCCCTTGACTTATTTCACCACCCATTCCAACCCCTCTGACATTGTAACCACCAGTCATCAGTTTTTCTTTATACTGAATGATTCCCCTAAGCCTACAGATGATGTAATATTTTCCATTTTAAATTTAAAACCAAAAAGTTGTCCCCCAAAAGTTGAACGTGAAATGGCCTGAAATCAATTTAATATAATTCCAAAGAGTTAGTTGAACTGAATTCTTCAAATAATAAAAAATAAGTTCCAGGAAAATAAAGGGTAGCAGGCTCTTTATGAAAATTATTCATAATTCATCTCACCCTATGAACATGTGTGTTTCACATTTCATTCATATACCAATAATATTTTTATAGAAACTACACAGAGTGATTTCAAAATCAGCATTTTATAGAAATATAAGGATATCACAAACATTATGTACAGATATGATATGAAAAATTCACCATAAAAGTAATAAAATATGATTCTAGTAATCACACTCTAATCCAATGTCTCCCTTGTTACCTTGTGCAGAACCAAGATTAATGTGGTTTATTACTGTTTTTATTTAGAAACTTTATATATACTTAGAGTGATCTGTGATGTTAGTCCAGTCTTAGTAAAGCAGTTTTTATTCTGTTAGAGCTGGTGACCATTGTAAAGAGCCTATTTTCATATGTCCCCATTAGTCTTGGACAAATTAAATTTTTAAAAAATTGAGTGTGAAACTAAACAGATAAAATCAATACAGAACATAATTCAGCTTCTAGAATCTGAATCCAGAATTAACGCCTTGTATTACTTGCTTGTTTTGGTCTTTCTCCTTCTTGCTTACTATGTTATTTAGTTCACATATATAATCTTTTTATTCCAAATGTAGCTATGAAGGTGGATATGTATGATTAGTCAGGGGACTAATCAGAGATTTTGATTTTTCCAAATCTTATTCTCCAAGGATATTTGAACTTTAAATAAAGAATACAGAATTCTAGTCCATTCCCATTTTCAAAGGTATTTAAGAGTTGAATCAAAAATTTATTATACTTTATATTTTAATGAATTTCCCATATTGAGTGCTGATAATATATAATAAACGCAAATAAGGGTTTGTAAAAAGTCTCTAAGTGGACCTCTGGTTTCCAGGTCTGTATATAAGGATCTAGGAAGTCACCATTCTGTCCTAACAGCAATTGAAAGTTGAACAGACTAAAAAGTCAGCAATTTCTCTTGGCTCCATAAGACAGGTGAGGACAAAGGACAACCTGCTGCCCCAGGAGTGGGGAGACAGATGGAGAATACATGGCATTATGGTTTACCTGGGCAGAGAGTCGTGAGTGGAAACTACCGTTGCAACCAGTACTGGGGTAGGTAAACATACGTAATTGATGAACTGCTGGAGGCTCATTGTGGACAAGTCTGAGAACTAAACATTCCAAGGGTTCCAGTCATAGGGGAACCCCCACACTTTCGCAGGGATTTACCTGCAGGAGCTTGACATGGTTCTCACAGTAAATATAAGAGAAAAATCCCCTTGTGTTTCCAGCAGGAAGAAGGGAAAAAGAACCATTTTGAAATATCCCAGAACACTCTGTTCTTCTAAACAAGGCCTGCTCTCAGGAGAAACTAGTTAACTAGAGCCTAGCCTGCTGGAGTATTATCAGAGCTTAACTGACCTGGAAGAAGGAAAATATACAACTTCAGTTAGCATTAGCCTTCCACATGGGAAAAGGAAATACCCAACTCCAGCCAGCTCAAGCCATGCTTCCCCAGCTAAGGGTGGAGAATAAAAAAAGAAAAGAAAAGAAACACTTGGGCTGTTCGTAGTCCAAAGGCATAGGTTCCCTAAAATACGAGCCCTAGTCATAGAACAACAGAACACTTCCCCTGCTCCTCCACCTCACCACCATATTATTAAAGGCATATTAACAGCAGCTCCTTTGACTCGGTACATCATATCTTGCTATCAGTAAAAAATTAAAAGGTATATGAAAGTCAAAAACATCATTTGAAAAGAGAGCAAGCATCAGAACCATACATGGCAGGGATGTTAGAATTACCAGACCGGGAATTTAAAAAAAAATTATATTTGAGCTTTAAATAAAGAATATAGAATTCTAGTCCATTCCCATTTTCAAAGGTATTTAAGATGGTTAATATGCTCAGGGCTCTGATGGATGAAACAAACAGCATGCAGGAACAAATGGACAATGTAAGTAAAAAGATGTAAATCTTAACAAAGAATCAAAAGAAATTCTAGAAATCAAAAACACTGTAATAGAAATAAAAAATGCCTTTGATGGACTTACTAGTACACAGGAGATGGCTCAGGAAAGAATAACGGAGCTTGAGGATATTTTCAATAGAAATCTCCAAAAACGGAAAGGAAAGAGATCAAACATTGAGAAAACAACAGAAAATCCAAGGACTGCAGAACAGCTGCAAAGGTGCGATGAATGTGTAATGGGAAAACCAGAAGTAGAAGAAATAAAGAAAGGAACAGAAGAAATACCTGAAACAACAAAGACTGACAATTTCCCCAAAATAATGTCAGATAACAAACCACAGACCCAGGAAGCTCAGAGAACACCAAGCAAGATGAACGACAAAAAAAAAACATTTAAGAATATCATTTTCAAACTACAGAAAATCAATGATAAAGAAAAAAATCCTGAAAGAAGCCAAAGAAAAAAACACCTTAGTTAGAGAGGAACAAAGATAAGAATTACATCCTATTTCTCCTGAAAAACCACACAAACAACAGAAAAGTGAAATATTCAGTGCTCAGAGGGAAAAAAGAAAATGCTCACCACCTAGAATTCTGTACCCTGTGGAATTATCCTTCAAAAGTGAAGGAGAAATAAAAACTTTCTCAGACAAAAAACTGAGGGAATTCGCTACTTTAGACTTGCCTGGCAAGAAATGTTACGAGAAGTTCTTTAGAACATGATCAGCATCTTGGAAGCACACCTCATGCCCCCTCCAGTCAGCTCCCCTTCTCCTAGAGTAACCACAATGAGTCCTGACACACAACTGCACAGATTCACTTGACCCACTTTTTTTTAACTTCGTATGCATGGAATTACACAGTGTGTTGTTTGTGAAATACATAAAGCTATACCTTTAAGATTTATGTACTTTTTTATTTAGTTAATAATGTTATACCAATGTCAACTTTCTGGTTTTGGTATTTAGTCAAAGGAGCTAAAAATTTATGTGCATACAAATATTTGCACATGGACGTTTATGGCAGCTTTATTCATCATTGCCAAAATTTGGAAGCAACTGAATATCCTTCAGTATGGTGAATGGATAAACTGTGATACATCCAGACAATGGAATATTATTCACTGTCAAGAGTTGTCAAGCAATGAAAGGATATAGAGAAAACTTAAATGCATATTACTAAGTGAAGGAAGCCATCTGGAAAGGCTATATACTACATGATTCCAACTATAGGACTTTTGGGAAAAGGAAAAACTATGGAAACTATAGTTTCCAGGGGTTGGGATCATGAAGAAGGGATGAATAGGAAGAGCAATAGAGGATTTTAGGGCAGTGAAAATATTTCGTGTGATATTATAATGATAGATACACGTCTTTGTACATTTGTCCAAACCCATAAAATGTATAACACCAAGAATCCTAATGTAAACTATGGACTTTGGGTGATTACGGTATATTAGTATAGGTTCATCAATTGTTTCAAAGGACCATTTGGGTGAGGGATGTTGCTAATGGGGAAGACTGTGCATGTGTGGAGATAGTGGTTATATGGAAAATGTCTATACCTCCTGTCAAGTTTGCTGTGAACCTAAAATTGCTCTAAAAAGTGGTCTTAAAAAAAAAAGGATGTAAGCAATTGTCTTAATTTACAGGAAATATCAAGTCCTAACCTTGGCTTTAGCATTTAGTGAATAGGATGTGTCAAAATATGCAATAATACAGAGCCACTTTCTTTGATGCAGGTTATTATTAAATCTAAAAAAATATCTGCTTCTGAAACATCAGTTAAGATATTCATATGCTCATTCTAACACTTTGAACAGTGCAAATTCTTTTCCTCATGAAAATTTCAATAAAATTATTTTTCTTGGCATCTTGTCATTGTAAGTATCCACAGTAGAAGCTAACAGTGTACAGCTGAACACAACAGGATGCAAATAATTTCCAAGAAAAGCTAAATATTGATATTCAAAATGCCTAAATACATAAATCCTAACATGTACAGCTAGAAGAAATAGTCAATGCTTATAAGCATTTAAAAAAATCATTAGACATTTAAAGTTCTAATTTCAGAGACTGTACATCTCTTTCTGAAGGATTACCTCAGAATGACTCTCTATATTTAATGTAGCATCTTTCTTTGAAGTTTGCACCCAATCCTAGAAGAATAATTTTCCAATTAGGGACAATAAAAGCTTTCAAAGAATGGAGCTGTGAGACATTGTGATGTCTTAAGATGTTTTGGTTCCTTTTCATCACTGTATTTTGTGTTGTCTTTTTAATCATACATAAACAAAAATACAATGACTTAAAGATGCAACTTATCTTTTTTTAAAAATCAAATCCATGTGGGGGCTTTATATAAACAAAGGTAACCATAATCATGCTTATGCCAAATAATCTAGTAAATTATTATGTGACATTATTATAAAACAAAGTTTACACATAAAAATCCTGAACATATTTAAAGCACTGTTTTGATTTTCTAAAGGAAACGCTCCTTATAATCAGAAAGCATTAAAGATATACGCTTAACTGTCTCTGTCAACCAAATAGGTTGAGTATATATAACTTAGTAAGAAATCAGTCCTTGCTTAAGCTAGTGCTTTACCTCCTTCTAATAGATTAAATACAACACAACCTGTATAATTTCCTTTCAAGCATTATTATGAGTTGGCTGGTGGCTTGAAAAGATAAGAGGTACATTTTAACAAAGTTTCAGCATTTATTTTATCTGGATTTCCTTTGAAGACAGAATATTTTACTTGAGAACAGTATATTTGTAAAAATGATTTACAGGTCTGATTTACGTTGATCTTACATATGCATGAGGTTTTAAATATCTTCCAACCTATCTTGTTAAATATGTATTTAACATTAAAAAGTTGAAGACATTTTTGAATATTAATATTAAATTAATAGTACCACTTTAGTATGTAGATTTTATTTGTCATTTCTCAATTCATAAATATTTTTAATAATGACAATAGAAGCACTGACCTCTTAACCTATAATTTAAATCTCCCTATATCTACACTAAGGGTACTACATTAAACCAGTATCTGCACTTAACTGTCTCTCTACTTCTAAGTCCATTCTATCCAATTCTTCCCATAGGCCAAATTATTTGAAGAATTAAATCCATTGAAGAATATTTTGATTGTACTGTTTTCCCGATCAACTACTGGCTCCCTAGTATTTATAAATTTAAGTTTAATCTTAGTCTGTCATCCCAGGTTCCAAAATCTCTCTAACTGAATCAAACTTCAAAAGAAAACCAGGTTTACTATCACCTAAAAGCATATTGCTTCCTCATCTTTAACTCTTGCTTTTATCATTTCTCTGTTTTAAGTGTTTATACCTTAACCATACCCATTCTTGAAACAAACTCAGGAAAAAAGTTCCTTGCTTTTTCATGAAGCTCCTTTTCTTTACTATAATAAGCAGTGTTTTATCTTCTTCTGTATTCTAAAGAATTACATGAAGACCTTCGAATATGCATTATTATTTTTTTAATTGTTTTAAAATTTCCCCATCTCTCCATTGTAATTGAAAAGTATTGAGATCAGATGTCTTATATTTCTTCACATCTGCATTATCAAACATGGATTAGAGCTTCATTAAGTTTTTTTGATACTACTTAATTATCCAATTAATCTGTATTTTGATGAATCTCTTGTAATACACAGTATTCCATGTGTGATCGGACGTCTAGTGACATTAATCATATTATTTATCTATACATTTTAATTTGCTGGAGAGAAAAGCATTTTAATAATAAAATACAACTCTAAAATTGGATTCTTTAGCTTGTGATGATATACAACTTTCAGTTATTACAAGATAGAGACAATTATTTTATTAACCATTCATTACAACTGGAAACAATATACAGACTTTAATTAAAAGAATTATATGACTTCAACAATTGTCAAAGTTAGAAAAGTATTACTAAAAGCAAACTAAATCTAAATGCATCCCATATGTCTTGATTCTAACACCAAGAAAAGAATCGTAAAAAAAAGCAGCATGATTTATAGATGGCTTCATGCTACAGTACTATTACCCCTTGAGAGTCTACAGTGATACTGAATAATGTTTTGGCAAGGGCTGTAGGATGAGCTCATTATACTATACAAAACCTATATCAAAGAAGATGCTGAATTTCTTGTTGGTTATAAGTGGCTATAGTGAATAGATCTGTCTAGAGACATATTTTTAAAAAGTTAAAATTATCATCAATCCAATCATTAATCCATAGTTAACTCAATTATGAATCAAAAAAAAATGAAATCATTCATATGCAGAGCAGGATAAAAAACACTGGAGCAAAATTCACTTTCAGTTTCTCAAGCAATCATTTCCAATACTCAGGGACTTGATATATGAATTTCTTTTCTTCTGCCAGTTTTGCTTTTGTGTCTTTGACACGGGTTTAATTTTTGATGACTGATTTTGCTTCAACTACTGAAAATTCAAGTAGTCCAAAATATAGCACCTATTAATTTGAGATTTGTTTAGTAGTTAAAATACAACATTTGGGGCTATGTTGTCTGACATCTGTGTTTTTATTTATATTTTATTTTCTAAATAAGTCTTCAAATTAAGAGCCTTTTCCAGAATACAAGAAACCATTCTATAGTAAATGAATCAAGACAGTGAACATTTCACTGAAGAACCAGACAATACAGTGATGCTTATCAAAACTTATCAATTAAAGTTCTAGATAATTCTTAGGTTGCTGATTCTGTAGATTGGTTTGGTAATAAATAAGACAAACAAATTGTGTTGAAAAGAGGCACAGATTTCCATTCAAAAGAGAATAGACACATCCAATTTCACCATACATGTTATATCTAATCATTAAAACACAACTGCCAATTTAGGATTATTAAGAGTATTTTAAAGTCAAAGAAACTGAATGTAAGGAATTTTGAATGCTTCTGTCATGGCTACAAAGCTGGTAGATATCTACTTCCAGAAATAAAGCAGTCTTCCATTGAAGAATGTGTTCAGTTTAAATGCCTCAAAGTTTATTAAACAGAAATCAGCCTTAGGTTGAATATACTCAGCTCATTAGGGGATCTTGTATTTGGAACATATCTTTGTAGTATCCTCTAAAACTTATTTTATTAAACTGAGCTTGATACTATGTTATTAGCCTATAGTGTAAGATTTTTGATAACCAACCAAGAAAATTCTTGTATTCAGTAGGAGCAAATATTGTTGAAGACATATATTATCCAACTAGATCATATACACTATTATCTCACCTTGCCCTCCGAGTTTTTACATGTGGAACTCTGTCCTCACTATTAGTTCTCATGCTAGGCTCAATTAATATTCTTTAATGATGGCCTTAATGGCTTTCTCAGATGAGGGAGCCATGTATTCCCATAGCATACTACTTCATTTGCATCCCCCACGGAACAAGTAATACATACTCGAAACAGTAAGGATTTTCCTCCAACTGCACCTCCATGAAATTTATGGTAAACATTCTACTAGGGAATCTTTCACTCCCTAAACTGTCAGCCCCTCCCCACCTTGAATGATGAATGAATCATTGTTTCTATGGGAATGTCATTCATGCAAACACATTGTGTCCCTAAGATGGGCTGTAACAGATAATAGGCTGATAACCTCTCTCAAGCTTATTTAGTTACACTGGTACTTCTTTACCTCCTGGGAATTCAGTACGGCCTTAACTCCAAAGGCACAACCTGAAAATGCATAATATGTACAGGGTGACCAACCATCTTAGCTTGCCCAGGACTATCTTGCTTTTAGCACTGTAAGTCTTATGACAAGGGTCTTTTGGGAACATATTCATCAGGAAAATGTCCAGCTGTGATATTGTTGTGACCAAACATGAATGTTTTCTAAAATTTGATAAATATTGTCAAAAACGCCATGCAGAAAGACTGCACCAATTCACATTTCACTGCAGACGAGAATGAGCATTTTTCCAGTTTTTGCTATCACTTATCAAAACTTTTAGCATACTTGTCAGTATGACAGATGAAACCTACTTTAATTTGTATTTAATTATTGGTGGAATTTAAGTATTTTCTTTATATATATATATATATATACATTAGCTACCAGAATCTCTTCTAAAGAGTGTCTGATCCTTACATTGCCCATTTATACTATTGAATTATTTACTTTTGTCACATCCACTTATATGAGATTTTTGGTGTATGAACTATTATTAATTGAGCTTCTTGTCTACCTTTAGCTATGGGTAGGTTTTTGTTTGATTTTTTGTTCTTGCCACGCAGAGGTTTTTCTTAGTTTGTCTGCATTTAGTTGGATTGATCAATCTTTTCCAAAATGTTTTCTGAGTTTTGCTATCTTGCTTAGAAGAAATTTCCAGACTAAGAATATACATAAATGAGAGAGAAGTGGTAGGGTTATATATGACTAGGTATCCAGACCTGAATATATTTCATGGGTAGAAGTGGAGTCAATATTGAGAGACTCTTCAATTTCAAGCCAAGTAAACTTTATTGTCCCGAAGCACAAAAAACTTAAAAAAGTTTTTCTATGCACTCAGCAACCAGTGAGCACCACCCATCTCTAGTGTCACTGAGGGTGCTAGGAGTGCTAGTACTTCACCAGCAGTTGCCCAGTGATTACCCAGTAGGACTGATGATTAACACTGGCCCAAGATTCTATACAGGTCTGTTAAATTAATCTATCTAGAAAACCACCTTTTCCAATAGCCCAGTGAACACATATTTTCCCAAAATTAGTGGTAGAGTGGGCATCTAGAGCAATGATGAAGGTGTAATAAAGAAAAGTGCCTGCATTTTGTGGGACTAAAGGAAACAGCATATGATTTCCAGCTCATTAAGTCAGAGTATAGTGGAACACTCGCTGTTCCAATGTATTTGCTTGTTTCATAAATTATTATAAAATATCATGTTACAAATTATTTCTCCTGTTTTCTCTATTCATTCAGACTTCTCTTTGTCAACTGCCTTTTAAAATTTTTATTTATAATTTACCACAGTCATATTTTTTCCTATAATGTTCTCAAACTCTCACTGGTGTATACATAAGTCTCACTCTAGCCTGCCCTCCCTTCTTCCCTCCCTTCCTTCCTTCCTTCCTTCCCTCCTTCCTCCTTTTCATCCTTTCTCTATTTCCTTTGCTCTGATTTTTTTCTTCCAATAGAATATTAAAATGTCTGTATAAAGAGTATAACAGGACACAGTAAAGTATAGAAATTAAAATATATGATAAAAGCTTATATTTCAGTCTAGGGCTCAGTATTTTACTCTCTTTCTGCCCAATATTTAATTTGAAGCAGGATGGTATAATAGAAGAAGAATGGATTTTTCAGACAAGTTAATCTCCAGGAGTCTATACTGTCTTATCTGGAAAATTTGTATTACAACAACTTCTAGACTTTGAGTGTGAATTAAATAATATCATTTTATAATAGATTGACAGCATTTTTTGAGGATTCAGACCTTGATTCATAGTTTTAAATTTATATTGTAATATAGAATAAACTAGTTTAAGAACAAACCTCAATAATCCCCAATGTTATTTTCCATTATATATCGGGGCTCAAATTATAGAAAACATAAAAGTCTTCTCATTTAATCAAAGTACTGATTAGTATGTTACTTTTAATAGAGGTATTTTTCTAGGTTAAACAGTAAAATAGAAATATTTAAAATAATGATCAACACTGATTTTTAAAAGGGGTACGTCTATAATAGAAATATCACAATGCAAACATTTTCTACCTCTATTTAATTCAAAAGTGAGTATTTATCTCAATTTTGTGCTACACTGATGTAATGCAATTATTTTCCTAGATAATTATGTTATTTTAAGATAACTGGACGTATATGAAAATCTTTAAAAATCCAATACTGTCAGTTCCAGGAAAAAAAATGTTAGTTTGTAGGAAAAGTAATTCTTTTTAAAATGAAGAAAATGTTGCCTTACCAATTTAAAATTGTTTAGAGGTAAACTTATCTTCATTTTCAACAATTTCATTATCCAATTAATTCATGAAAAAGGATAATAGGCAAACATTACCAAATGAATCCATGAAGCCTGTCTGGATACATTGGTAATCAAGCCCCTTTCCCATGTTCTGACTTCTGAAGGTCGGTCCTTGCTACAGAAACCCTCACTGGCACTTGCTGGGCAAAGACAAGGAAGAGCCACAGTTCATGTTTAATACACAGGTAGACTAGACTTCGTCTTTTCTTCTGAGAATGGAATGAGATGACACTGACAACTGAACAGGAGAAATCTAAGCAATAACCCTGTGGGATAAATTATTAGCCTCATTTTTCAAGTGAAGAAAGTAAAGTAAAATAATTTACTAAAGCCAGTTTCTGCAGTTGCCTTCCAAAAACCCTTACATGATCCAATTACTAACTGGTCCTTTAGTAATTGGTCATCTTCAAGAGTGGTTGAAATTACGAGTGGATATACATGTAGAATTTTCAGGTGTAGAAATTCTTTCCCCTTTACTGACAGAGTTGTACAGATATGAGAGGAATGAAAATATTTTAACAATGCAACAACATTTGAGCTGTGATATTTAGGTAATTTGAAGAATTATAAAATGGCAATATTTAAAGACCACTTTTGCATTCCATTTGTTTTTATATGTTCCATTTGATCCAGTAGTTCTACTTCTGGAAATTTGTTCTTTGAAAGTAATGATATGAAAGTAAAAATATCAAGGTACCCATTATAGCAATATTTGGAAACTCCTAATTGTACAATAATACAAGAATTAAAAAAATTTTTTTTGTATTTTTATAAAGAACTGAAGTAAATTTATATTCACATGGAATATTATTTTGTAATGTTAAGGCAAAAAGTAGGATACAGTTATATATATGGAATATAATCACTTAAACTAAGTAAAATAGCTTTAAAGACTATTTTAAAATATCAACAGTGTTTTTTTTCTGCTTTTTTATTATTTTGTAATTCCTAAATTTTCTGTAATGGAAATTTGTTATTTGTAAAACTGGACTTTCTTTTTCTTTTAATCAAAAGAAAAAGAGTGTTTCTTTTCCTTAATTTTGTAGATTTTATAAGGTGTTAGGAATTAAGGAAATAAAATCTAACCAGCTTTATTGCCATTCACAGATATAAACTTGGAATTGCTTCTTTCAGATATATCCTAGGCAGTATTATTTTCCAAATATATATTTTTCAAATAAATCAACAGTAATCCATCACTATAAAGTTTATTCTAACTTAATGATTAATTGAAAAATTTGTTTCATAACAAGTTTCTCATAGTATAGCAGACTCAATAATCAAAGGAGCTATTTTAAAATAAAGAATCCGATGGAATGTTCTTTAGTGTAAGGTGTGGACAGATGTTCTAGTAAAAGTCCACGCCACCAAAAAGATACTCAAGATGTAGAAAAACTGTGATGACTGTGACTGCATTTGTGAATTCCACATCAGTACATTTTGTGATCTATAACATAAGGAGATACATACCACAAACACATACACACACAGTTGTATTCTATTTGTTTTCTTGTTTGACCATAGAACTGCTATTCTTTTTTTTTCTTTTTTTAAAGGAAAACTATGTCATTATTCTTATTCTTTTTAATTTTAACCTATTACTATTCTGTATTTGAAAAAAGATTTCCTATGATGTATAAACTTAAAATTCTAGTTTGATCAGAAATCTATAAATTTTCAAATATGAAATTCTTCTCTCTACTTCAAATATATAGGTCCCTGGAATGGCTGAAGATGCTTATGATGTCTACAAGATAGCTGTGGATTTAGTGAGATAGGTAGATCAAGAAATTTGGAGAGAATTCTCACTGAAACTATTTTCACTGCTATTTGAATTCAAAGTCAATAAACAATATATTCCAAAAGAACAAAATTGACTTTCAACATGGGAAATAGTAACAAACGGATTCAAACCCCCTTTAATTTTTTAATGTGCAGAAGTCATCAATCAACTTTACAGAGCTATAATTTACACACAATAAATGTACCCCTTTTAAGGTGTACAGTCTGAAGAGTTTGTCAAATGTGTATGACTAGTAATCTTAGCACAATCAAAATATGACATTTCCATTACTCTAAAGGTTTCCTTATGCCCCTGTCAGTCCCCCCACACTCCCAGCCCCAGGCATGCATTGAATTGCTTCCGTGATTATGAATTACATTTGCTTTTCCTGGAGTTTCATATTATTAAACCATATAATACATACTCTTTTGTATCTGGCTTTGTTTATTCAGCATAATTTGGAGATTCGTCAATGTGCGGAGTTCAGTCCTTTTCATTGCTGACTGGTATTTGTATGCATATACCAAGTTTTGTTTATTCATTTACTTGTTGGTGGACTTTTGAATTATTTCTAATTTTTGGCCAGTATAAAAAAAGCTGCTATGGATATTTGTGTAGGAGTTTTTCTATGCCTATGGTATTCATTTCTGCTGGGCAAATTTCTCTTCAGTTGTAAGGAGTGTATGTTTAACTCTAGGAAAAATGCCAAATAGATTTACAAAGTGGTTGTACCATTTTACCACCAGCAATGTATGAGAGTCCAGTTACTGCACATCCTGATCAACACAATTTAGCCATTTTAGTGCATATATTATGATACCTCATTGTAGTTTAATTTGCATTCCTCTGAAAATTAATAATGTTGAATGTTTTTCCTTTTAGTCTTAGGCCCATTTTAAAATTGCTTGCCTTTTTATTATTGAGTTGTGAGAGTTCTTTATATATTCTAGACATATGCCCTTTCTCAGATGTATATATTGCAAATGTTGTCTCCCAGTTGGTTGACTTTTCATCTTCTTAATGGTATGTTGTTACAGTTGCAGCACTTGAAAATAATTCATCATGTTTTGTAGTAATATTTAATGTGGTGTTAACACATGCTTTAATATTGACCATCAGTATCTTTTTCTGAGAAGGAAAGAAAACCAAGTGTTGAGAAAAAATTAAGCCATATACAAACCATTTCATTCTTAAGATACTAAGGGGGCTAATCCTTGATGTAAAAACACTGTATTTTGGCATTGAAGTGAAATATTCAGGTATCAAGTTATTGAGCATATATTTAACTTGCATAGTACTTGTTATTTGAAGCAACAGAATTTATCTCACTAGAGAATATTTGCTTTAAGGCACAGTCACAGTTCTGTGTTTCAAAGTTATCTGAAACTATTTTCCTGCATATTCACATTGTTAACCACATTTTTTCTTTTTTCGTTTTACATACCAAGTTTGTAACATTTACATGGTTCTAAAGAAAAAATATTAAAAATAATTATCAGAGTCTTGCTCTTGTCCTCATTATCATATATTATTGTCTGTTTTTTCTTTCTTGGGTGCATGTGCAAGTGTTTGTACATGTGGGTGTATGTTCATGTATCCATAAAAATAAACAAATAACTATATGCCTAATCTTATTTTCCCTTTTTATAAATGAAAGATAGCATTCTACATTTTTTTTGCTGTTCTTGTGCACCTTACATATTTTCAAATAAATGCTCTTTCAGTGAGTAAAGACTGGAACAACTATTTTGGAATAAAAATAATACAGCATTTGGGCAATTTCTGGAATTCACCAACATTATAATTTTGCTTGACAACACAGTGTTGATAACAATGCTTTACAAATTTACTTTATCCTAAAACAACTGAATCTAAACTGATAGCAAATACTTATTTCACAAGAGGACTCAGACAATGCAATTGTAAAGGTAAAATAATGAGAGGTAAGTTTTTGAGTGTTCAAATCCCACCTGCCATTCTAAATATTTTATGTGCATTATCTCATTAAATCCTTACATGTACCTTGTGAGGCAAATGTTATGATTAAACACATTTTTTAGCTAGGAATGTTGAGTTACTTGCACAGGGTCTCAGTGCAGAACAGAATCTGAAATCTTAATCTTAATTACGCTGCTTCTCAATAAATATTGTTACAGAAAAAAGTATATACATATACATGTGTGTGTATGTGTATGTATAATATATACAATAATTGAACGTATATAGTAGTAGGTTGGTGGCAACAACCAAAAGTAAGATTCAGAATTAAACTAAAATCTTTTAAGTGTAACCAGTTTACTTTAAACCATTTTGAATTATACAGATAGATGTTTAAGACAAGAGATAGCAATTACATTGTGGATAAATCTTATACATGTATATTTTGTAAAGAGCCACACTCTTTTTTATTAAGATGGGTATAAATGTTCACCTAACCTTTTACACACTCACTATAGCAAGTGCCAAATAGAACCAGATGTAAGAAAACTACACGATCAAAGTTTAAAGAAATAGAGTTCTTAAATATACACAATAAAAGACAGAACCCAGCTGTAGGCTGTTGCAAAAGAAATGAACACAGAATAGTATTCACTCTACTTTCATATTATTATTAACCCTGTAAGATGAGATTCAGTATTCCACTTTGTATTTATTTTCTTGCTAGAATAGTACCAGATGGAAGAATTTTATGTAATTGAAAACACTGATTGGGATGTCCCTCTGTTAAGATGTATTATCACCAATATAAATCTACTTTCTTAGTAAATATTTATATTAAGAAATATTTCTTAGTAAATATTTGCATCTTAGTAAATATTTGTCTTTTTATTTCATGCCATTTTTCTATTGTTATTATGTCATACTATGCAACCCTTTCAATATAGCCCTTTCATATATTCTGCATATCTTTTCAAGGTCAAGCCACCTATAAGTCATATGTCAACACTGAATATCAAATAGGATAACCCAAAATGTTGTCACATGACCTAACAAATCTAGCAAGCAAGAAACCAAAGATACAGTAAAATGGGAAAGACCTGCTATTAGATTCTTAAATAAATATTTATGGAAAAAGGTTTTGAACAAGAGTATTCCAGAAGTTCAAAAGAAATGCTATAAGGAGATAATAACTTAACTTCATTTAATCGAGTACAAGGAATATGGGAGGTTGAGCCATCAACACATCAACTAAGGAGTATACAAAGTAGAAGTGGGGGTACATAAGGAAGTACCTCATGAAGCAAAAATTCAGAATCACAAATCAGTTTCTTTAAACTTCAGATGCAAATGAAGAACAACATTTACAAGTTTAACAGTGTTGAAAGAACTGTTGGTGAGGCAGCATTTATGAACAAGTATACCAGGCAAAGGTTTCATACATGTTTGTAATTATGAAAGGCACAGATAAATTTATTATAATATTTGACCTCAAAATGTCACATAAAATGTATTCCAACAGAGACGACTATACTATATTTAATATTAGCAAATGGAAATGAAAAATTCATACAATACCAATAATGGTCAGTACTCAGAGATTCAAGGATTCAGACTTCTTGGTAAAAATTTATTGACTATATTTTTGCTTTGTTTGTATCTTGTATTCTTTTTCCTCACCTACTCATTTACTTAAGCATGTATTATTTACTATAATTTACAAGCTATAATTTACTATAGCTTATATTATTTGCTTTTTCAAAGCTATAGAGACTCCCTAAAACAATGATGAAATGCAATAAATAAACATTAAAACCATCCATGTTACCACTCAGAGATTATTATTGTTAGTTAGCAGTCTGTTATGCAGGCACAAACAAACATATAAGTTACTATTGTATGTATGTACAAAGGCAAGAATAAATGTTTGCATACCCTTATTTCTTATTAAAAGATCATTCTGAATATATTTTTGATCATTTAAAAACTAACAGTGTAGCATGCACGTATTTCCATGATAATAAATACAAATCAAAAGTGTTATTCTTTAATAGCTGTTTCTATTGCCCAACATAGTTTAAGCATACATTGCATGGAGTTAGAACTAGTAGATGAAAAGATATTTTATGGCTATGGCACACTTTGCTATTTTTGTTTTTGTTATTTGAAAGACCACCCTCCACATTATCCCCTGAACCATAAGTATAGGAGGATGATCTTTCTTCTGCATGCTTTGTCACCTCTTAACAATTCTGCCAATATAATACAAGTAAAGTATTTTTGTTTTAATTTGAATTTTGATTATATTTTAAGTATTTTTTGACTTCGTAGTTTTTTCTCTCTTTTTGGAATGTTTATTAATGTTTTCACTCCTTTTTACACCTGGAGCATTTGTCACTTTTCATTTTGGTTTGTGAGCATTTCAGACACTTGGAAATTATTGTTTGGAATAAATTAAGCAAACAATTTTCCTAGTTTGGTTTTGTACTGTGGTGTTTTATTTTTAAATACAGACATCCAATATTAATTTTTATAAAGTTAAAGCAATTGCTCCAACTTGTGCAGTTATTCTTTGAAAGGCTTTCATATGTATACTTATCACCATATAATATTTATACAATTAATTTTATGTAAGTTATTAACTATAAATATATATAATATATAATTTACACATATGTAAGTACATAATTAATATAATATTATATGTATTATACTCTTACTTATCAATTTACTCAATTTGCTTGATCATGAATAGTCTACTCACTCAGTAGGCTTCTTTAAGTTCAATGAAATGTTTACAAACACAATGTTGCCATTCTATTAATTGTTTATTTACTTCTAATATATACAAGCTTTCTGGATATTGAACATCACATTATATGTCTTTTTTGAACATTTACATTGGTGACCATGCTCGAAAAAAGTGCTCTGACACTTGTCATAAGCTAAGAAGTACATTGCAAAATTCCATTTCACAGATAAGGAAACACAGAATCAAATTAAATAATTTAAATACTTGAATGAGTCTTCATACCAGGTATATTTAATGTTATTTTGCTAACCACTATAAAATCCTGCCTTTTATGCTGTTTTAGTCATTTACTTTAAAAATAATCTCAAATTCATAAATAAGGAAAATAATTCTAATGATACGTACTACCAATATTTTAGGTTAAGTCATTATATTTTTCTAGTGTAACACTCTAAATCATTCCCTCAAAACACAAAGAACTGACTTGAACATGAGAAGCCTACAGTTCCAGGCTAATTTTTAACAGTAATCAAATAAATATGCCAATAAGTTATTGAACTAGAAAAAATTTCACCCATTATATAATAATTTATCACATACAAAGTTATTTTTAAAAATATTGTAAAATTTGTAGGGCAGATTTTCACATAAAGCCTATTTTTCCATATGGCATAGAGTTTGTAAGCAAACAAGATTTGTTAACTCAGTGAAAATGGAAACGTTAATGTCTTTATTGATTTTCCTAGAATACACCATTCCAGGAAAACCAAATTCAGTTTTGATCCTCTACTTTCAATGCACATACATAATTTTAAATGAATAAATTTAAATACCTCATTGTGAATACTAGATCACTTTTCTATTTGAGACCATTGATCTAATTCCTTTCTCCTTTATATCTGCAAAATTTCCATCCCTTCTAAAGTTTACATGCTGTAAACCATCCACGTGGCAGGGATATACAATAATGTGAAGCAGATGAATATGGGCTCTGTGGGAATTTGTAATGAGTGAAAGAGAGTTGTTTTATCTAGGCATTAATGCAAATGAATGTCAGAATACCTGATATGAAGCTCATAAATGAGAAAAACTAAGTAAAGAACTTAGTTTAGAAATCACAGAGAGAAAGACAAATGCCATATGATTTCACTTATATTTGCAATCGAAAAAACAAAACAAGCACCATACAAAAGAAGAAAGAAACAGACTCACAGATACAGGAAACAAACTGCTGGTTACAGAGAGTGTAGTGCTTGGGGGATGGGTGAAGTATATGAGGGGGATTAAAATGCAGAAAATTCCAATTATAAAATAAACCATGGGGATGTAATGTACAGCACAGAGAATATAGTTGTAGTAGAGAATAATGTTGGGAATAACAAAACAGGGAGTAATATTGTAATAATTTTGTATGGCAGATGGTAACTAGACTTACCTTTGGGATCATTTCATAATGTATAAAAATACCAAATTATTAGGATGTACTTACTGAAACATAAGATATTATATGTTAATTATACTTCAATAAAAATAATCTTAGTGCCTTTGCTTATTGTCTGAGTAACTTAACCAAGTTAACTTCTCTATTCCTTAGATTCTATTGTAAAATTATAATAAAATTATTGCCAATGTCATGGATTATCAGCATTAAAACATAATACCTGTAAAAAGTTTAGAATACATCAAGCATATAAAATTCTAGCCATGATTTAAACTAAGAAAACTTTTTTTAAAAAGGTACATACTTGAGATTGATTCAAGATGGTGGTATGAGAGGTGAGACAGAGAACTCCTCCCAAAAACCACATGTAATATGAAAATATAGTTAATACAACTAATCCTAAAACAGCAACAGGAAAGAAGGCTGCACCAGACTGCATATACCTGGAGAAGAGAGCAGACTTCACGAAACAGGGTAATGTACCAAAGCCTTGATCGGGCGGGACCCAAGCCCTTCCCCAACCCCAGCTCACTGGCAGGAGGAAGAGAAACAGAGTGGGGAGGGGATGGAAGTCTAAGACTGCTGAACACCCAGCCCTGGAGATAAGCTTTGGAGCACAAACCTACATTGTGTGATGCTCTGGAGGTTGGTGGGGTTGGGGAGCTGGGACAGGCGGAGTACTTGAGACACTGAGATTCCGGCCAATTATGGAAGACAGGAATCCACATCTGGCACTCTGGGACAAAGGAAAGGTGGGCAGGTCTGAGAGGCTTCCTAGCAATGAGAGGGCTGCAGAAGGGGCAGGGACTGCATGGAGTGTGTGTGCAGAAGAAGGGATAGGTGGACAAAGTTGTCTGGGCGCTCTCTGTCCAGCAGGTTGGGAACTTTCAGGAGCTTCAGGCACTCCATCCCCCTGGATGGCTACTCAGCTGCGAGGACCCCCGCTGTGACACGTTCTGGCACTGGTTCACAAACTGGCCATCACAGCACTGGGGTCAGGCCAGCCAGAGGGAGGCCCTGCCTACAATAGCTAGAGACACAAAGCAAAGAGAATTATACCTGTGTGCTGACTCCACTGGCTCTGACACTGGGACAGCCACTGCAGCCAGGAAGCAGGAAACAGCTCATTCCTCCCACCAGGAACCAGTGCCACTTCCCTGTAACTCCCCAAACTCACTCAAGGGGCTGAGCAGCTCCAGAGACAAGAGCTTCTGGGCACTAGAGGGCGCCACATACAAATATGAAGTGCCAAAGGAACCTGATTCACATCAAAATCTCACAAACCCCAGAAAAAAGGCCAAAAGACACTGAACTCACCAATCTTCCTGGAAGAGAGTTCAAAATAAAAATCATAAACATACTCATGGAGGTACATAAAAAAAGTCAAGAATTTAGGAATGAATTTAAGATGGAGATTCAATCAAGAAATTGCATAACTGAAATGAAACATATAATGGAGGGATTTAAAAGCAGATTATATTTAGTAGAAGAGATGGCAACAGGAATACACATGAGAGAGGAGGAATACAAAGAAGCTGAAGCACAGAGAAAAAAAGGATCTCTAAGAATGAAAGAATATTGAGAAAACTGTGACCAATCCAAGTGGAACAATATCACATTATAGTGGTACCAGAAGAAGAGAGAGAAAAAGGGATAGAAAGTGTTATTCAGGAGGTAACTGCTGAAAACTTTCCAAATCTGGGAAAGGAGATAGTCTCTCAGGCCATGGAGGTGCACAGATCTCCCAAACAAGGGACCCAAGGAAGACAATACCAAGACATATAGTAATTAAATGGCAAAGATCAGTTATATGGACAGACTATTAAAAGCAGCCAAAGAGAGAAATAAGATCACATACAAAGGAAAGCCCATAAGGCTACCATCAAATTTCTCAACAGAAATCTTACAGCCCAGAAGGGAGTGGCATGATATATTTAATGGAATGAAAAAGAAGGTCCTCGAACCAAGAATACTCTACCCAGCAAGGTTATCATTTAAATCAGAAGGAAGGATTAAACAATTTTCAGATAAGCAAAAGTTGAGCGGATTTACCTCCCACAAATACCTGTATAGTGCATTTTGGAGGGACTGCTATAGGTGGAAGTATTCATAAGGATAAATAGCTGTCACCAGGGGAAATAAAACCACAGCAAAATACAACAATTAATTATGAAGCAGATGCAAAATGAAATCAACTACCCCCAAAGGAAATGAAGGGATAGACAAAGAATACAGAATATGATGCCTAATATATAAAAAAATGGAGGAGGAAGAAAAAGGAGGGACAAAAAAAAAAGAAGCTTTAGGTTGTGTTTGTAAAGCATACTATGTCAGTTAAATTAGACTGTTAGATACTAAGGTAATTAACCGTGAACCTTTGGTAACCACGAATCTAAAGCCTGCAATGACAATAAGTGCATACCTATCGATAATCACCCTAAATGAAAATGGTCCAAATGCACCAATCAAAAGACACAGAGTCACTGAATGGAAAAAAAAACAAGACCCATCTATGTGCTGCCTATAAGAGATTCACTTCAAACCCAAATATATACACAGACTGAAAGTAAAGGGATGGAAAAAGATATTTCATGCAACTAACAGTGAGAAAAAAGCAGGAGTTACAGTACTTGTATCAGACAAAATAGACTTCGAAACAAAGAAAGTAATAAGAGACAAAGAAGGGCATTACATAATGATAAAGGCTTCAGTCCAATAAGAGGATATAACTATTATAAATATCTATGCACCCAAAACAGGAACACGTATATATGTGAAACACATACTAACAGAATTAAAGGGGGAAATAGAATGCAATGCATTCATTTTAGGAGACTTCAGCACACCACTCACTCCAAAGGACAGATCAACCAAATAGAAAATAAGTAAAGAGACTGAGGCATTGAACAACATATTAGAAAAGATGGACCTAACGGACATCTACAGAACACTCCATCCAAAAGCAATAGGATACACATTCTTCTCAAGTGAACATGGAACATTTACAAGAATAGATCATATACTAGGCCACAAAAAACAGCCTCAGTAAATACAAAAAGATTGAAATTGTATGAACCAGCTTCTCAGATCACAAAGGTATGAAACTAGAAATAAATTACCCAAAGAAAATGAAAACGCCAACAAAACATGGAGTCTTAAAACATGCTCCTAAATAACCAATGAATTAATGACCAAATAAGAACAGACATCAAGAATATATGGCTGATTGGATTAGAGATGGCGGCAGGAGAGGTGAGACAGAGGCTTCCTCCTAAAACCGCATAAAATATGAAAATATAACTAATAAAACTACTCTTGAAAGAGCAACAGGAAAGAGGACTGCAAAAAACTACATACACCTGGAGACAAGAGCAGAACTCATGGAAAAGGTTAACATACTAAAGCTGTGGTCCTGTCGGATCCAAGCCCTTCACCCACCCCTGCTCACTGGCAGGAGGAAGATGAACGGAGCAGAGACGGAGTAGAGATCTGGGACTGCTGAATATCTAACTCTGGATATCTGCTCTGGGAGCACAAACCTACATTTCATGGTGCTTGCATGATACTCTTGTACTTAGGGATTGGAAAGCTAGGACAGGCAGAATTCCTGGAGAGACTAATATTCCAGCTGCTTATGGAAAGCAGGGATCCATATCCAGCTGCTCTGGGACAAAAGAAAGGCGGGCAGTCTGAGAGACTTCCTAAGAAAGAAGCCTTAAGCAAGAGGGCTGCTAAAGGGGAAAGGATTGCACAGAGCTTACTGCTCAGAGGAAAGGACAGGTAGACAAAATAGTCTGGGTGCACTCTGCCCAGCAGATTGGGAGCTTTTATGATCTTCAGGTGCTCCAGCTCCCTGGCTGCCTACACAGCAGCAAGAACCCCTTCTGTGATAGGCAGACTACTACATCTTTATCAGGGCTAGCCCCAACGGGCTTGCAAACTGGGAAACCCTACCATGGCGTTAGGCCAGCCAGAGGGAAGATCTGTCTACAGCAACTAAAAATGCAAAGCACAGAGGTTTATACCTGTGTGCTCAGCCCACTGGTTCAGGCAGTGGAGACAGGCATAGCAGCCAGGAAACAGCCCTTTCCTCCCCCAAGGCACTAATACCACTCCCCTGGAATCTCCGACATTGCTTCAGGGGCTGAGCAGTTCCAGAAAGTAGAGCTTCTGGGCACTAGAGGGCACCATACACAAATATGAAAGGTCAAAGGAACCTGGTCCAGAGTAAAATTATGAATAAAACTCCTGAGAAACATTAAAATGATATGGACCTTATGACTCTCCCTGAAAGGGAGTTCAAAATAAAAATCATTAACATGCTTATGGAGGTACGGACAGATATTCAAGAACTTAGGAATGAATTACAATCAGAGATCCAATCATTGAAGAACACAGTGGATGGTATTAAAAGCAGGTTGGATACAGTGGAGGAGACGATAAATGAAATAGAAACTAGAGAAGAAGAATACAAAGACACTGAGGCACAGAGAGAAAAAAGGATCTCTAAGAATGAAAGAATATTGAGAAAACCGTGGGACCAATCCAAATGGAACAATATTCGCATTTTAGGGGTACCAGAAGAAGAAGAGAGAGAAAAAGGGATAGAAAGTGTCTTTGAGGAGGTGATTGCTGAAAACTTCCCCAGTCTGGGGAAGGAGATAGTCTCTCAGGCCATGTGATGCACAGATCTCGCAATACAAGGGACCGAAGGAAGACAACACCAAAATATACAATAATTAAAATGGCAAACATCAAGGATAAGGAAAGACTATTAAAAGCAACCAGAGACAGAAATAAGATCACATACAAAGGAAAACCCAACAGGCCATCATCAGACTTCTCAGCAGAAACTTTACAGGCCAGAAGGGAGTGGCATGATGTATTTAATGCAATGAAGCAGAAGGGCCTTGAACCAAGATTACTTTATCTGGCAAGATTATCATTTAAATTTGAAGGATGGATTAAAAAATTCCCAGATAAGCAAAAGCTGAGAGAATTTACCTCCTACAAACCATCTCTACAGTGTATTTTGGAGGGACTGCTATAGATCGAAGTGTTCCTATGGTTTAAAAGCTGTCACCAGAGGTAATAAAACCACAGTAAAGAAAATAGAACAGCTAATTACTAAGAAAATGCAAAAGTAAATTATCCCCAAAGTCAATCAAGTTATAGACAAACAGTACAGAATATGATGATGATACCTAATACATAAAGAATGGAGGAGTAAGAAAAAGGAGGAGGAAAAAAACAAAAAAAGAACCTTTAGATTATGTTTGTAATAACATATTAAGTGAGTTAAGTTAGACTCTTAGATAGTAAGGAAGTTAACCTTGAACCTTAGGTAACCATGAGTCTGAAGCCTGCAATGCCAATAAGTACACACTTTTCCATAATCACCCTAAATGTAAATGGACTGAATGCACCAGTCAAGAGACAGAGAGCCACTGAATGGATAATAAAACAAGACCCATCTATATGCTGCCTTGAAGAGGCTCACTTTAAACCCAAAGACATACACAGACTAAAAGTGAAGGGATGGAAAAAGATATTTCATGCAACTAATAGGGAGAAAAAAGAAGGAGTTGCAGTACTTATATCAGACAAAATAGACTTCAAAAGAAAGAAAGTCACAAGAGATTAAGAAGGACATTACATAGTGATAAAAGGGTCAATCCAACAAGAAGATATTACCATTATAAATATCTATGCGCCCAACACAGGAGCTCCTACATGTGTGAAACAAATACTTACAGAATTAAAGGGGGAAATAGAATGCAATGCATTCATTCTAGGAGACTTCAACACACCACTCACTCTGAAGGACAGATCAACCAGACAGAAAATAAGTAAGGAGACAGAGGCACTGAACAACACATTAGAACAGATGGACTTAACAGACATCTACAGAACTCTACACCCAAAAGCAGCAGAATACACATTTTTCTCAAGTGCACATGGAACATTTTCAAGAATAGATCATATTCTAGGCCACAAAAAGAGTCTCAGTAAATTCAAAAACATTGAAATTGTACCAACCAGCTTCTCAGACCACAAAGGAATGAAACTAGAAATGAATTACACAAAGAAAATGAAAAAGCCCACAAACACATGGAGGCTTAATAACATGCTCCTAAATAATCAATGGGTTAATGACCATATAAAAACAGAGATCAAGCAATATATGGAGACAAATGACAACAATAATTCAACACAGCAAAATCTGTGGGAGGCAGCAAAGGCCGTGCTGAGGAAAGTATATTGCAATACAGGCCTACCTCAGGAGAGAAGAACATTCCATATGAACAGTCTAAACGCACCAATAACAAAACTGGAAAAAGAAGAACAAATGAGACCCAAAGTCAGTAGAAGGAGGAACATAATAAAGATTACAGCAGAAATGAATAAAATCGAGAAGAATAAAACAATAGAAAGGATCAATGAAAGCAAGAGCTGGTTCTTCGAGAAAATAAACAAAATAGATAAACCCCTAGCAAGACTTATCAAGAAAAAAAGAGAGTCTACCTACATAAACAGAATCAGAAATGTGAAAGGAAAAATCACTATGGACAGCACAGAAATACCAAGAATTATTAGAGAATACTCTGAAAAAATTATATGCTAACAAACTGGTTAACCTAGAAGAAATAGACAACTTTCTAGAAAAGTACAACCTTCCAAAGGTGACTCAGAAAGAAACAGAAAATCTGAACAGACCAATTACCAGCAACTAAATTAAACTGGTAATCAAAAACCTACCTAAAAACAAAACGCCTGGACCAGATAGTTTCACTGCTGAATTTTAACAAACATTTAGTGAAGACCTAATACCCATCCTCCTTAAAGTTTTCCAAGAAGTAGAAGAAGAGGGAATATTTCCAAACTCATTCTCTGAGGCCAGCGTCACTCTAATACCAAAACCACGCAAAGACACTCAAAAAAAGAAAACTACAGACCAATATCCCTGATGAACATAGATGCAAAAATACTCAACAAAATATTAGCAAACCGAATTCAAAATACATCAAAAGGATCATCCATCATGATCAAGTTGGATTCATTGCAGGGATGCAAGGATGGTTCAACATTCGAAAATATATCAACATCATCCACCACATCAACAAAGAGAAGGACAAAAACCACATGATCATCTCCATAGATGCTGAAAAAGCATTTGACAAAATTCAACATCATTTCATGATAAAAACTCTCAACAAAATGGGTATAGAGGGCAAGTACCTCAACATAATAAAGTCTATATATGACAAACACACAGCCAACATTATACTTAACAGCGAAAAGCTGAAAGCTTTTCCTTAAAGATCGGGAACAAGACAAGGATGCCCACTCTCCCCACTGTTGGCATTTTTAGCCCTCCACAGAACCGCCCCTGAACCTGCAGAGGAGTGAGGGGAGAGCACGCCCCGGCAAGGTGAGGTCGGGAGAGGTAAGTGCCAGCTGTCCGCCAGATCCCCAGCCCCCGATCTCTAGGACAAACAGACGCGACAGGGAGCTCAGTCAAAGCAGGAACTCATTTATTGCAGAAACAGCAAGGCATATATAGTACTCATGGGCCAATCAGCACAAAGGTCAGGCAGTCACAAGCCCTTCATGCAGGAAGGCACATCATACAGGTAAATGGTGTCCACAAGCTGATCACGTTCGCGGAAGACTTGAGTCGCCAATCAGGAGCAGGAGGCAGGCCTAAGCAAAAAATCACCCTCCTTTTGAAAGAGGCAGAGCACAGCCCTTTGTGCATCCGGTGGGTGCCATATTAATAATAATTCAGCATTTCAGGCATTTTCTTTTGGAGTCTAGAATACCCTACACCCAACTTCTATTCAACATAGTACTGGAGGTCCTAGCCAAGGTTATCAGACAACACAAAGAAATAAAAGGCATCCAGATTGGCAGGGAAGAAGTTAAACTGTCCCTGTTTGCAAATGACATGATATTGTACATAAAAACTCTACAGAATCTACTACAAAACTGCTATATCTAATATCGGAATTCGGCCAAGTTGCTGGATACAAAATTAATGCGCAGAAATCTGTGGCATTCCTATACACTAACAATGAACTAGCAGAGAGGGAAATCAGGAAAACAATTCCATTCAAAATTGCATCAAAAAGAATAAAATACCTAGGAGTAAACCTAACCAAGGAAGTGAAAGACCAATACTCTGAAAACTACAAGACACTCATGAGAGAAATTAAAGAAGATACCAATAAATGGAAACACATCCCGTGCTCATGGATAGGAAAATTAATATTGTCAAAATGGCCATCCTGCCTAAAGCAATCTACAGATTCAATGCAATTCCTATCAAAATACCAACAGTATTTTTCAACGAACTAGAGAAAGTCATTCTAAAATTCATATGGAACCTCAAAAGACCCTGAATAGCCACAGCAATCCTGAGAAGGAAGAATAAGCTGGGGAGATTATGCTCCCTGACTTCAAGCTTTACTACAAAGCCACAGCACTCAAAACCATTTGGTACTGGCACAAGAACAGACCCACAGACCAATGGAACAGACTAGAGAGCCCTGACATAAAGCCAACCATATATAGTCAATTAATATACGATAAAGGAGCCATGGACATACAATGGGGAAATGACAGGCTCTTCAACAGCTGGTGTTGACAAAACAGGACAGTTACATTGAAGACAATGAAACTGGATTATTGTTTAACCCCATACACAAACGTAAACTAGAAATAGATCAAGGACCTGAATGTAAGTCATGAAACCATAAAACTCTTAGAAGACAACATAGGCAAAAATCTCCTGAATATAAGCATGAGCAACTTCTTCCTGAACGCATCTCCTTGAGCAAGTGAAACAAAAGTAAAAATGAACTCGTGGGACTACATCAAACTAAAAAGCTTCTGTACAGCAAAGGGTACCATCAACGGAACAAAAAGGCATCCAACAATATGGGAAAATGTATTTGTAAATGACATATCTGACAAGGAGTTAACATCCAAAATATATAAAGAACTTACACCCAAAAAGCAAATAACCCGATTAATAAATGGGCAGAGGATATGAAGAGACAGTTCTCCAAAGAAGAAATTCAGATGGCCAACAGACACGTGAAAAGATGCTCCACATCACTAATCATCAGGGAAGTGCTAATTAAAACCACAATGAGACATCACCTCACACCAGTAAGGATGGCCACCATCCAAAAAATAAGAACAACAAATGCTGACAACAATGTGCAGAAAGGGGTACCCTCCTACACACTGCTGGTGGGAATGTAAGCTAGTTCAACCATTGTGGAAAGCAATATGGAGGTTCCTCAAAAAAATAAAAATACAAATACATTTTGACCCGAGAATCCTACTCCGTGTAATTTATCCAAAGAATACAACTTCTCAGATTCAAAAAGACATATGCACCCCTATGTTTATTGCAGCACTTTTTACAATAGCCAAGATATGGAAGCAACCTAAGTGTCCATCAGTAAATGAATGGATAAAGAAGATGTGGTACGTATACACAATGCAATACTATTCAGCCATAAGAAGGAAACAAATCCTGCCATTTGCAAAAACATGGATGGAGCTGGAGGATATTATGCTCAGTTAAATAAGCCAGGCAGAGAAAGACAAGTGTCAAATGATTTCCCTCATTTGTGTAGTGTAACAACAAAGCAAAACCGAAGGAACAAAACAGCAGCAGACTCACAGACTCCAAGACAGAAGGGACTAGTGGTTACCAAAGGGGAGGGGTGTGGGAGGGTGGGTGGAGAGGGAGGGAGAAGAGGATTGAGGGGTATTATGTTTAGTACACATGGTGTGAGGGGTCATGGGGAAGATGGTGTAGCACAGAGAAGGCAAATAGTGAATCTGTGGCATCTTAATATGCTGATGGACAGTGACTGCAATGGTGTATGGGTGGCGACCTGATAATATGGATAAATGTAGTAACCACATTGTTTTTTCATGTGAAATCTTCATAAGAGTGTATATCAATAATACCTTAATAAAAAAAAAGGAAAAAAAAAGAACAAATAAGATCTTACATATAAGTATGTCCCATGAAATACGTGGGACATACCCATATAAAAATCATGGTGATCTAAAACTCACATTCAATTGAGTATCCTCCATTTCATCAGGCAAAGCTATGTGACAGACATTCAGAGATTTGTATGGACTGTCCTTTCTGTTTATTATATGGCTGCAAAAAATCATGCAACATTAATTCAGATGAAAAATTTGCATTTCATAAAAATATCAGTTTTTATATACATGTGCTGATTTGTCAGGCTCATGCAAAGTGTTTCTCAGTTTTTAAGGTCAGGTGTTTACAGAATTGTCAGCATAATGAGTAGGATGGGAGTGGTAGCACAGAGAAGTCATGTAGTGAATCTGTGGCATCTCACTATACTGATGGACAGTGACTGCAATGGTGTATGGGGGGGACTCGATTATATGGATGAATGTAATAACCACATTGTTTTTCATGGGGAATTCTCATCAGAGTGTGTATAAATAATTGTAATAATAAAAATTAATTAATTAATTAAAAAAGAAAAAAAGAATACATGGAGACAAATGACAACATAATTCAACACCGCAAAATCTGTGGGACGCAGGAAAGGCTGTACTAAGAGGGAACTATTTTGCAATACAGGCCTACCTCAGGAAAAAAAGAACAATCCAAAATGAACAGTCTAAACTCACAATAAGCTGGAAAAAAAAAACAAATGAGACCCAAAGTCAGTAGAAGGAGGGACATAATAAAGATTAGAGCAGATATAAATAAAATCGAGAAGACTAAAACAACAGAGAATCGATGAAAGCCAGAGCTGGTTATTCAACAAAATAAACAAAATAGATAAACCCCAAGACAGATTTCTGAAGAAAAAAAGAGTCTACATACATAAACAGAATCTCAAATGAGAAAGGAAAAATCACTACAGACACCACAGAAATACAAAGAATTATGAAAGAATACTATGAAAAATTACATGCTAACAAACTGGATAACCTAGAAGAAATGGACAACTTTCTAGAAATATACAACCTTCCAAGGCTGACACAGGAAGAAGCAGAAAATCTGAATAGACCAATTACCAAGAAAGAAATTGAATTGGTAATCAAAAAACAACCTAAGAACAAAACACCTGGATTAGATGGTTTCATTGCTGAATTTTATCAAACATTTAGTGAAGACCTAATACCCTTTCTCCTTAAAGTTTTCCAAAACGTAGAAGAGGAGGGAATACTCCCTATCTCATTATACAAGGCCAACATCACTCTAATACCAAAACCCGGCAAAGACAGCACAAAAAAAGAAAATTACAGACCAATATCTCTAATGAATATAGTTGCAAAAATATTCAACAAAATATTACCAAACTGAAGTTAAAAATACATAAAAAAATCATCCATTATGATCAAGTAGGATTCATCTCAGGGATGCAAGGATGGTACAACATTCAAAAATCCATCAACATCATCCACCACATCAACAAAAAGAGCAAAAAAACCACATGATCATCTCCATAGATGCTGAAAAAGCATTTGACAAAATTCAACATCCATTCATGATATAAACTCTCAACAAAATGGGTATAGAGGACAAGAACCTCAAAATAATAAAGGCCATATATGACAAACCCACAGTCAAAATTATACTTAATAGCGAGAAGCTGAAAGCTTTTCCTTTAAGATCGGGACCAAGACAAGGATGCCCACTCACCCGACTTTTATTCAACATAGTTTTAGAGGTCTTAGCCACAGCAATCAGACAACACAATGAAATAAAAGGCATACAGATTGGCAAGGAAGAACTCAAACTGTCCCTGTTTGATGATATTGTAAATAAAAAACCCTAAAGAATCCACTCCAAAACTATTAGATCTAATATCTGAATTCAGCAAAGTTGTGGGATACAAAATTAATACACAGAAATCTGTTGCATTCTTATGCACTAACAATGAACTAGCAGAAAGAGAAATCAGGAAAAGAATTCCATTCATACTGCATCAAAAAGAATAAAATACCTAAGAGTAAACCTAACAAAGGAAGTGAAAGACCTATACCCTGAAAACAAGACACTCATGAGAGAAATTAAAGAAGATACCAATAAATGGAAACACATCCCATGCTCATGGATAGGAAGAATTAATATTGTCAAATGGCTATCCTGCCTCAAGGCTTCTACAGATTCAATGCATTTCCTATCAAAATACCAACAGCATTCTTCATTGAACTACAGCAAATAGTTCTAAAATTCATATGGAATGAAAAACGACCCCAAATAGCCAAAGCATTCCTGAGAAGGAAAGATAAAGCAGGATGATTAAGTTCCTGAACTTCAAGCGCTACTACAAAGCCAGAGTAATCAAGACAATTTGGTGCTGGCACAAGAATAGAACAATAGACCAACGGAACATACTAGAGTGCCCAGATATAAACCCAACCACATATGGTCAATTAATACATGATAAAGGAGCCATGGATATACAATGGGGAAATGACAGCCTCTTCAATAGTTGGTATTGGCAAAATTGGACAGTTACATGCAAGAGAATTAAACTGGATTTTTGTCTAACCCCACACACAAAAGTAAAACTCAAAATGGATCAAAGACCTGAATGTAAGTTATGAAATCTAAAACTCGTAGAATAAAACATAGGCAAAAATTTCTTGAATATAAACACGAGCAACTTTCTCCTGAATGCAACTCCTCGGGCAAGGGAAACAAAATAAAAAATGAGCAAATGGGACTACATTAAGCTAAAAAGCTTCTGTACAGCAAAGGACACCATCAGCATAATAAAAATGCATCCTACAGTATGGGAGAATATATTTGTAAATGACATATGTGACAATGGGTTAACATCCAAAATATATAGAGAACTCACACACCTCTACACCCAAAAAGCAAATAACCCTATTAAAAAATGGGCAGATGATATGGCCAGACAATGCTCCAAAAAAGAAATTTAGATGGCCAGCAGGTAAATGAAAAGATGCTCCACATCGTTAATTATCATGGAAATGCAAATTAATACCACAATGAGATATCACCTCATGCCAGTTAGGATGCCAACATAGAAAAGTATAGGAATAACAAATGCTGGCAAGGATGCGAAGAAAGGGGAACCCTCCTACACTGCTGGTGGGAATGTAAGCTAATTCAACCATTGTGGAAAGCAATATGGAGGTTCCTAAACAAACTCAAAATAGAAGTACCATTTGACCCAGGAATTCCACTCCTAGGAGTTTACCCTAAGAATGCAGCAGCCCAGTTTGAAAAAGACATATGCACCCCTATGTTTATCGCAGCACTATTTACAATAGCCAAGAAATGGAAGCAACCTAAGTGTCCATCAGTAGATGAATGGATAAACAAGTTGTGGTACATATACACAATGGAATACTATTCAGCCATAAGAAAGAAACAAATCCTACCATTTGCAGCAACATGGATGGAGCTGGAGGGTATTATGCTCAGTGAAATAAGCCAGGTGGAGAAAAACAAGTACCAAATGATTTCACTCATTTGTGGAGCATAAGAACAAAGCAAAAACTGAAGGAATACAACAGCAGCAGATTCACAGAACCCAAGAATGGAGTAACAGTTGCCAAAGGGAAAGGGACTGGTGTTGGGGCGGGGTGGGGGGGGGTGGGAAGGGTGGGAGAAGGGGAATAGGGGTCATTATGATTACCATACATAATGTAGCAGAAGGGCACGGCAAAGGCAGTATAGCACAGAGAAGACAAGTAGTGATTCTATAGCATCTTACTATGCTGAAGGACAGTGACTGTAATGGGGTATGTGGTGGGGACTTGATAATGGGGGGAATCTAGTAACCACAATGTTGCTTATGTAATTGTATATTAATGATACCAAAAAATGAAAAAAATGGTACATACTTATAATATGTATTTTAAAAGATATGTCGTAAAATGTGAATTGGGGGTTCAAGAAAGTTGTAGAACATGTAGCTGCAAAATCCAATTTTTTTTGCATTTGATAATAAATTGTTTCTGAGGCAATTCCTGCTATTTCCATGATTAATGGGTATTTCTCTAGTCTACAGATATCCAGTTAGTTATAACTGTATTTGTAGATAAATAAATATATAGATGCTTGGTAGATTGATAATTGTAGAAAGATTCAGAGTTGAGGTTTTCTCTTTCTTAAGCTTATCCTCATCTAGAGTGCTCCAGTTTTTTAGAATGATTTTAAAAATTATTTTCAAATGTACTATGTGGAACATATACTTTCATTTCTTTAAATATGTCCATTTTTACAGGGAAAACAATTGTCTGGTATATGATTCTTAGTTTGCAGTAGTGTGAAGATGCTATTAATTGTGTTCAAATTTTCCTGGTTTCAAATGTGAAGTCTGATGCCAGAACAAAGAAGTAAAAAAATGGTATCAATGTTCCTGGTTTAAACAATCAAGAGAGGAATAGAGTTGCCATGTATTGATATGAAGAATAAATTCAGGAAGAGCAAGTCTCAGGGAATGACTAAAGGTTTGTTCTGTTTCGGGATGTGGTAAATTTGAGATATCAGACTTTTACATGGAGATGTAAAGTCAACAGTTGGATATCTGAGCCCGGAATGCATTAGAGAGAATAAACAGAATATATTTGAGATTTATAAGCCTTCAGATAATATTTAAAGCTTTAAGACTAGGTGATATGAGTTAATGAGTGAACAATGATGGATAAGATTTGAGTTTCAAAGACTAAATCCTGTGGCATTGTTAACCTGTGGATATTGGGAAGAAGAGAAAATCAGAAGTCTTCTGAAGGAGGGGGTATAAAGGAAACAGTGTAAAGAAGGAGGGTATGTCAAGGAAAACCAGATTAGTGTTGTGTACCAAAAGACAAGTGAATAAAAATTTTCAAGAACTTCATTAAATGCTGTTTATAGATCAAAAATGATCAGGACAGGGAACTGATAACTGGATTTATCAACACAGAAATCATTAGCATCTTCATGAAGACCAATTTTGGTAAAGTGCTGGTTTGGGGGACGGGGGTGAAAGTCTAATTAGAATAGATTTAGGATAGACTGGTAGCAGGGAAACTGGAGAAACCCAGTGTTAGGTGGTTCTTTCAAGGGGTTTTAAAAGGGATCAGAAAAATGTGTCCCATATATTCCTGTTTACCAAGCTTTTCCTATTCTCTACTTTCATATATAATCACACCTGACATTCACCCAGCCTGCATGACAGCAAGTTGTTACTATTTCTATTGTCCTCCTAATCCCCATTTCATCATAACCAATATAAAGATCTCCCTTATATCTTGCTGACCTGAAAAAATTTTAATTGAAAAATTTAAAGTATAAATCATGGCATTTTTTTAGAAACAGAATTTATGTATCATTTCTTTTAAACCAGTGATTCACCATATTTTTCTATCTCAATGAACACATATATATGAAATAATTTGTACATCACATTTAGGAACAACCTTTATTTTCCTTTGCTTATGGAAACAAATAGGAAATTTGCTAAGTTATTTGAAAAATATAAGTAAATGATTTCTAAAAATTAGTGTATTTTGACTAGAATTAACTTCCTTCCTACTTTATATCCAGTCATGACACTCTAAGTATGTGTTGACACAATATGAATAATCCCTTTATTAGTGATTACATTTAGAAGTTAGAAAAATACAATCTGGATGGATAAAGCAACCCACTAAAGCTGCTAATTCTGAAAGTGAACAACTTAAACTAGGACTCAGTTCTCCTAGAGGACAGAGATAGCAGAAGTAGCTGGTAGGTAAATCCTGAAGGAAATGAAATACGCTTGGGAGTCATTTCCTGGCTGAAAATTCTTTTTCTTGGAGGGAATTTCTGGGATATTCAACCTTAATAAAATAAAGTAGCTAACAAAGAACTGCTACACCTGGGGAAGAAAACTGAGTCAAAGTTATATGCTGCAACAGAAGCTAATATTAGCTCCATAGAATTTTTTAAGTCCCAAGGGAGGGTTCAATGTAAAATTACAATATTTTACAGTTCAGAAATAGAGCTTTCTAAATTCCAAAGGCTTTCACTGAAACTATCTTATTTGATCCCCCTGGCAAACTATGAAACAGGCAAATTTTTATATTTCCATTTTACCAGTGAGGAAATGAGACACAGAATATACATTTACCCAATATTAAAAAACCAGCAAACTGTAGACTGGGATTGAACCCAGGTTCCCTGTTGATAAGTATAGCACTGTTTTCCACTAAATAAAGTTTAAGTCAACACTGAGAAGTGGAAGACTAAGAGATTACATAATGTATAAATTTTCAACTGGTAAATGATCTAGGCCCACTATTTATATCTGAAGTTTGTGTTAAACTCATCATTATTCATCTTACCAACAAACAAAAATGATATATCAATGTTAATTGAACATTTTTGTGCTTTTTTATTTTCATTCTGGAAGATAGGCTATGACTGTTCAAGTAATTAACAGGGTACTATGGATTTTGTGTATTAATAACATAGACTTAAAAGATATCTCCAACACCCATTTCCACACTGTTTCACAACAGCTTCATAACCTTGGTTGCATTAACTAATTGTGAATTCATTTTCTAACCTTTAAATCAGAGATAGTTTTATCTATCAGAAACCATGGATGTGAATAATAAATATTGAAAAGTACAATGTTTGTTATAAATGTGTTTCAATTTTAATCCCCAGCCACACTATAGTGGCCATACTGGCTTAGACTTAAGTAGCATATTATGAAAACTTTGTGCTAATTCAGGAACACAAATGGTGAATCAATTAGAAAGGATAATATAAAACAATGGAAAATTTAAATTGAGAAACTGGAAAATTAATATAGAAGAAACAAAATTTCAAAGTAAGAAAGAAAAGACAAACCCAGTAACTGTACATTAAAATACTTTGAATAATAAAGGGAAAAATCATATAATGTGAAAAAAGCTATTTCATCTTATTAATATTTTTATAACACCGTCATTCAGAATTTCCAAAAACTCAATAAGAGATAATAAAAATATATAGGGTTAGGCCTCAGTTGTATTTTAGTCATGAGTTATACAAATAATCCAGTTATACAAATAATACTGATTGTCATGGCTAGGCTTCTAGTACTCTGGAATAAAAGTGGCTAGAGTAGGCACCCTTGTCTTGACCTTAGAGGAAAAGCTTCCAGTTTTCACCATTAGGTATAATATTAGTTGTGGGTTTGTCATATATGGCCTTCATTATGTTCAGATACATTTGATTTATACCTACTGGTTGAGACTTTTTATCATAAATAAATATTGAATTTTATCAAATGATTTCTCAGCATCAGTTGAGGTGGCCATATGGTTTTCATCTTTCCTTTTGTTAATGTGTATCACACTGATTGATTTGTGGATATTAAACCATCCTTGCATCCTTGAAATAAATCCCACTTGAACATGGTGTATGATCCTTCTACTGCATTCTAGAATAATGTTTGTTAATATTTTGTTGAGGATTTTTATTTATGTTCATCAGGCATATTGGCCAGTAATTTTCTTTCTTTGTGTGTGGTGTCAACAAACTGTTCATTTTCGTTTGTATGGAATGTTTTTCCATCCCTTCATTTTCAATCTGTGTTTGTCCTTGCTTCAAGTTAGTTTCTTGTTGGTAGTTACAGAGGTGTCCTTTCTTTGATTTGTTTTGTTTTTCAATCCAGTCAGCCACAGTATGTCCTTTTTATTTCCTTAAATTTTTTTATTAAGGTATTATTGATATACACTCTTATGAAAGTTTCACATGAAAAAACAATGTGGTTACCATATTTACCCATATTATCAAGTCCCCACTCATACCCCAATTCAGTCACTGTCCATCAGTGTAGTAAGATGACACAGATTCACTGTTTGCCTTCTCTGTGCTACACTGTTTTCCCCGTGATTCCTCAAACCATGTGTACAAAACATAAAACCCCACAAACCCCTTCTCCCATCCTCCCCACCCACCCTCCCACACCACTCCCCTTTGGTAACCACTAGTTCCTTCTTGGAGTCTGCTATTATTTTGTTCCTTCAGTTTTGCTTTGTTATTATACTCCACAAATGAGGGAAATCATTTGGCACTTGTCTTTCTCCACCTGGCTTATTTCACTGAGCATAATATCCTCCAGCTCCATCCATGTTGTTGCAAATGGCAGGATTTGTTTCCTTCTTATGACTGAATAGTATTCCATTGTGTATATGTACCACCTCTTCTTTATCCATTCATTTTTACTGATGGACACTTAGGTTGCTTCCATATCTTGGCTATTGTAAAAAGTGTGCAATAAACATAGGGGTGCATATGTCTTTTTGAATCTGAAAAGTTGTATTCTTTGGGTAAATTACAAGGAGTGGGATTCCCAGGTCAAATGGTATTTCTATTTTTAGTTTTTTGAGGAAGCTCCCTATTGCTTTCCACAATGGTTGAACTAGCTTACATTCCCACCAGCAGTGTAGGAGGGTTCCCCTTTCTGCGCATCCTCGCCAGCATTGGTTGTTCTTAGTCTTTTGGATGGTGGCCATCCTTACTGGTGTGAGGTGATATCTCATTGTGGTTTTAATTAGCATTTTCCTGATGATTAGTGATGTGGAGCATCTTTTCATGTGTCTGTTGGCCATCTGAATTTCTTCTTTGGAGAACTGTCTCTTCATATCCTCTGCCCATTTATTAATCGGGTTATTTGCTTTTTGGGTGTAGAGGCGTGTAAGTTCTTTATATATTTTGGATGGTAACCCCTTGTTGGATATGTCATTTACAAATATATTTTCCCATATTGTAGAATGCCTTTTTGTTCTGTTGATGGTGTCCTTTGCCATACACAACCTTTTTAGTTTGATGTAGTCCCACGAGTTCATTTTTCCTTTTGTTTCCCTTGCTCACGAGATGTACTTAGGAAGAAGTCGCTCATGCTTATATTCAGGAGATTTCTGCTATGTTGTCTTCTAAGAGTTTTATGGTTTCATGACTTACATTCAGGTCCTTCACCTATTTCAAGTTTTGTTTACAGCGTTAAACAATAATCCAGTTTCATTCTCTTGCATGTAACTGTCCAGTTTTGCAAACACTAGCTGTTGAAGAGCCTGTCATTTCCCCATTGTATGTCCATGGCTCCTTTATCATATATTAATTGACCATATATTGTTGCGTTTATATCAGGGCTCTCTAGTCTGTTCCATTGGCCTATGGGCTTGTACATGTGCAAGTACCAAATTGTCTTGAGTACTGTGCCTTTGTAGTAAAGCTAGAAGTTGGGGAGCATAATCCCCCTAGCTTTATTCTTCCTTCTCAGGATTGCTTTAGCTATTTGGGGTCTTTTTTGGTTCCATATGAATTTTAGAATGACTTTCTCTAGTTCATTGAAAAATGCTGTTGGTATTTTGATAGGAATTGCATTGAATCTGTAGATTGCTTTAGCCAAGATGGCCATTTTGACAATATTAATTTTCCTATCCATGAGCATGGGATGTGTTTCCATTTATTGGTATCTTCTTTAATTTCTCTCATGAGTGTCTTGTAGTTTTCAGAGTATTGGTCTTTCACTTACTTGGTTAGGTTTACTCCTAGGTATTTTATTCTTTTTGATGCAATTTTGAATGGAATTGTTTTCCTGATTTCCCTCTCTGCTAGGTCATTGTTAGTGTATAGGAATGCCATAGATTTCTGCACATTAATTTTGTATCCAGCAACTTTGCTGAATTCCGATATTAGATATAGCAGTTTTGTAGTAGATTCTGTAGGGATTTTTATGTACAATATCATGTCATTTGCAAGCAGGGACAGTTTATCTTCTTCCCTACCAATGTGGATGCTTTTTATTTCTTTGTGTTGTCTGATAACCTTGGCTAGGACCTCCAGTACTATGTTGAATAGAAATGGGGTGTAGGGTATTCTAGACTCCAAAAGAAAATGCGTGAAATGCTGAATCATTGTTAAGATGGCGCCCACCAGATGCAGAAAGGGCGGTGCTCTGCCTGCTTTTGAAAGGAGGGTGATTTTCTGCTTAGGCCTGCCTCCCGCTCCTGATTGGCGACTCAAGTCTTCCGTGAACGTGATCAGCTCATGGACACCATTTACCTGTATGATGTGCCTTCCTGCATGAAGGGCCTGTGACTGCCTGACCTTTGTGCTGATTGGCCCATGAGTACTATATATGCCTTGCTGTTTCCGCAATAAATGAGTTCCTGCTTTGACTGAGCTCCCTGTCATGTCTGTTTGTCCTCGAGATCGGGGGCTGGGGATCGGGAGGACAGCCGGCACTTACCTCTCCTGACATCATCTTGCCGGGGCGTGCTCTCCCCTCACTCCTCTGCAGGTTCAGGGGCGGTCTGTGGAGGGCTAAAAACGCTGACAGTGGGGAGAGTGGGCCTCCTTGTCTTGTTCCCGATCTTAAAGGAAAAGCTTTCAGCTTCTCGCTGTTAAGTATAATGTTGGCTGTGTGTTTGTCATATATAGCCTTTATTATGTTGAGGTACTTGCCCTCTATACCCATTTTGTTGAGAGTTTTTATCATGAAAGGATGTTGAATTTTGTCAAATGCTTTTTCAGCATCTATGGAGATGATCATGTGGTTTTTGTCCTTCTTTTTGTTGATGTGGTGGATGATGTTGATGGATTTTCAAATGTTGAACCATCCTGGCATCCCTGTAATAAATTCTACTTGATCATGATGGATGATCCTCTTGATGTATTTTTAAGTTCGGTTTGCTAATATTTTGTTGAGTATTTTTGCCTCTATGTTCATCAGGGTTATTGGTCTGTAGTTTTCTTTTTTTGAGTGTCTTTGCCTGTTTTTGGTATTAGAGTGACGCTGGCCTCAGAGAATGAGTTTGGAAGTATTCCCTCTTCATCTACTCCTTGGAAAACTTTAAGGAGGATGGATATTAGGTCTTCACTAAATGTTTGATAAAACTCAGTGGTGAAGTCATCTGGTAAAGAAGTTTTGTTCTTAGGTAGGTTTTTGATTACCAGTTCAATTTCATTGCTGGTAATTGGTCTGTTGAGATTTTCTGTTTCTTTCTGGGTCTGCTTTGGAAGGTTGTATTTTTCTAGAAAATTGTCCATTTCTTCTTGTTTATCCAGTTTGTCAGCATATAATTTTTCATAGTATTCTCTAATCGTTCTTTGTATTTCTGTTCTGTCCATAGGTATTTTTCCTTTCTCATTTCTGATTCTGTTTATGTGAGTTGACTCTCTTTTTTTCTTGATAAGTCTGGCTAGGGGTTTATCTATTTTGTTTATTTTCTCGAAGAAACAGCTCTTGCTTTTGTTGATCCTTTCTTTTGTTTTATTCTTCTCGATTTTATTCATTTCTGGTCTAACCTTTATTGTGTCACTCCTACTGACTTTGCGTCTCATTTGTTCTTCTTTTTCTAGTTTCGTTACTTGTGAGTTTAGACCGCTTATATAGGAATGTTCTTCTTTCACGAGGTAGGCCTGTATTGCAATATACTTTCCTCTTAGCATGGCCTTTGCTGCCTCCCACAGATTTTGTGGCATTGAATTATTCTTGTCATTTGTCTCCATATATTGCTTGATCTCTGTTTTTATTTGGTCATTGATCCATTGATTATTTAGGAGCGTGTTATTAAGCCTCCATGGTTTTGTGGGCTTTTTCATTTTCTTTGTGTAGTTTCATTTCTAGTTTCATTCCTTTGTGGTCTGAGAAGCTGGCTGGTACAATTTCAATCTTTTTGAATTTACTGAGACTCTTTTTGTGGCCTAGAATATGATCTATTCTTGAAAATGTTCCATGTGCACTTGAGAAAAATGTGTATTCTGCTGCTTTTGGGTGTAGAGTTCTGTAGATGTCTGTTAAGTCCATCTGTTCTAATGTGTTGCTCAGTGCCCCTCTCTCCTTACTTATTTTCTGTCTGGTTGATCTGTCCTTCAGAGTGAGTGGTGTGTTGAAGTCTCCTAGAATGAATGCATTGCATTCTATTTCCCCCTTTAATTCTGTTAGCATTTGTTTCACATATGTAGGAGCTCCTGTGTTGGGCGCATAGATATTTATAATGGTAATATATTCTTGTTGAATTGACCCTTTTATCATTATGTAATGTTCTTCTTAATCTCTTGTGACTTTCTTTCTTTTGAAGTCTATTTTGTGTGATATAAGTTCTGCAAATCCTGCTTTTTTCTCCCTATTAGTTGCATGAAATGTCTTTTTCTATCCCTTCACTTTTAGTCTGTGTATGTCTTTGGGTTTAAAGTGGGTCTCTTCAAGGCAGCATATAGATGGGTCTTGTTTTATTATCCATTCAGTGGCTCTCTGTCTCTTGACTGGTGCATTCAGTCCATTTACATTTAGGGTGATTATGGAAAAGTGTGTACTTATTGGCATTGCAGGCTTCAGACTCGTGGTTACCAAAGGTTCAAGGTTAACTTCCTTACAATCTAAGAGTCTAACTTAACTCACTTAATATGTTATTACAAACATAATCTAAAGGTTCTTTTTTTGTTTTTTCCTCCTCCGTTTTTCTTCCTCCTCCGTTCTTTATATATTAGGTATCATATTCTGTACTGTTTGTCTATCACTTGATTGACTTTGGGGTTAGTTAATTTATTTTTGCATTTTCTTAGTAATTAGCTGTTCTATTTTCTTTACTGTGGTTTTATTACCTCTGGTGACAACTTTTAAACCGTAGGAACACTTCCATCTATAGCAGTCCCTCCAAAATACACTGTAGAGATGGTTTGTGGGAGGTAAATTCTCTCAGCTTTTGCTTATCTGGGAATTTTTTAATCCATCCTTCAAATTTAAATGATAATCTTGCCGGATAAAGTACTCTTGGTTCAAGGCCCTTCTCTTTCATTGCATTAAATACATCATGCCACTCCCTTCTGGCCTGTAAGGTTTCTGCTGAGAAGTCTGATGATAGCCTGATGGGTTTTCCTTTGAATGTGATCTTATTTCTGTCTCTGGCTGCTTTTAATAGTCTGTCCTTATCCTTGATATTTGCCATTTTAATTACTATATGTCTTGATGTTGTCTTCCTTGGGTCCCTTGTGTTGGGAGACTTACGCACCTCCATGGCCTGAAAGACTATCTCCTTCCCCAGATTGGGGAAGTTTTCAGCAATCACCTCCTCAAAGACACTTCCTGTCCCTTTTTCTCTCTCTTCTTCGTCTGGTACCCCTAAAATGCGATTATTGTTCCATTTGGATTGGTCCCACGGTTTTCTCAATATTCTTTCATTCTTAGAGATCCTTTTTTCTCTCTGTGCCTCAGCGTCTTTGTATTCTTCTTCTCTAGTTTCTATTTCATTTATCATCTCCTCCACCGTATCCAATCTGCTTTTAATACCATCCACTGTGTTCTTCAATGATTGGATCTCCGACCGGAATTCATTCCTGAGTTCTTGAATATCTTTCTGTACCTCCATGAGCATGTTAATGATTTTTATTTTGAACTCCCTTTCAGGGAGAGTCATGAGGTCCATATCATTTTAATGTTTCTTAGGAGTTGTATTCATAATTTTAGTCGGACCCGGTTCCTTTGCATTTCATATATGTGTATGGAGCCCTCTAGTGCCCAGAAGCTCTACTCTCTGGAGCTGCTCAGCACCTGAAGCAATGTCAGGGATTGTAGGGGAGTGGTATTGGTGCCTTGGAGGAGGAAAGAGCTGTTTCCTGGCTCCTGGCTTCTATGCCTGTCTCCGTTGCCTGAACCAGTGGGCCGAGCACACAGGTATAAGCCTCTGTGCTTTGCGTTTTTAGTTGCTGTAGACAGATCTTCCCTCTTGCTGGCCTTACGCCAGGTGAAGGTTTCCCGGTTTGCAAGCCCAGTGGGTCTGGCCCAGAGAAATGTGCACTAGTCTGACTGTCATACAAGGGGTTCTTGGAGCCGTGCAGGCAGCCAGGGAGCTGAAGTACCTGAAGACTGAGAAAGTTCCAAATCTGCTGGGCAGAGTGCACCCGGACAATTTTGTCTACATGTCCCTTCTCCTGAGCAGTGAGCTCTGTGTAATCCTTGCCCCTTCAGCAGCCCTCTGGCTAAGGGCTTCCTTGTTATGAAGTCTCTCAGACTGCCCACCTTTCTTTTGTCCCAGAGCATCTGGATATGGATCCCTGCTTTCCACAAGCAGCTGGAATCTTAGTCTCTCCAGGAGTTTTGTCTGTCTTAGTTTTGCAACCACCTAATTATGAGAGTATCATGCACGCACCATGAAATGTAGGTTTGTGCTCCCAGAACAGATCTCCAGAGTTAGGTATTCAGGAGACCCAGATTTCTCCCTCGCTGCTCCATTCCTCTTTCTCCTGCCGGTGAGTTGGAGTTGGGGAAGGGCTTGGATCCCGCACGACCACAGCTTTAGTACGTTACCCTTTTCCATGAGGGCTGCTCTTGTCTCCAGGTGCATGCAGTTTGTTGCAGTCCTCTTTCCTGTTGCTCTTTCAAGAGTAGTTGTATTAGTTATATTTTCGTATTATATGCGGTTTCTGGAGGAAGCCTCTGTCTCACCTCTCAGGCTGCCATCTATAATCCTCATCATCATGTATACTTTGATGGTTTCTTTAGTGTTATGCTTGGATTCCTTTCTCTTTAATGTTTGTGTATCTACTATATGGTTTTGGTTGTGGTTTCCATGAGTTTCATATATAGTATCCTATGTATACTGCAGTGTGTATTAAGTTGGTGCTCACTTAAGTTCAAACCCATTCCCCAGTGCTTTTCAAACTGCTGCCACTGTGCTGAGTTTTGGACTGAGTTTAGCCGGCTGGCCCATTATGAGCAGAATCTCAATTTCATAGAGTCCTCCAGCTCTCCTGGAGTTAAGCCTTCATTTTCAAAGTCAGGCATTTTGTGTGCCCATCTTCCCTGTGCTGACCCTGGTGGCTGTGTATGTTCTTTGTGTAATTCATTTCTAGTTTCATTCCTTTGTGATATGAGAAGTTGGTTGGTAGGATTTCAATATTTTTGAATTTACTGAGGTTCTTTTTGTGGCCTAGTATGTGGTCTATTCTGGAAAATGTTCCATGTGCCCTTGAGAAGAATGTGTATCCTGCTGCTTTTGGGTGCAGAGTTCTGTAGATATCTGTTAGGTCCATCTGTTCTAGTGTGTTGTTCAGTGCCTCTGTGTCTTTACTTATTCTCTGTCTGGTTGATCTGTCCTTTGGAGTGAGTGGTGTGTTAAGTCTCCTCAAATGAATGCATTGCTGTCTATTTCCTCCTTTAATTCTGTTAGTATTTGTTTCACATATGCTGACGCTCCTGTGTTGGGTGCATATATATTTATAATGGTTATATCTTCTTGTTGGACTGACCCCTTCATCATTATGTAATGTCCTTCTTTATCTCTTGCTACTTTCTTTGTTTTGAAGTCTATTTTGTCTGATACAAGTACTGCAACACCTGCTTTTTTCTCTTTGTTGTTTGCATGAAATATCTTTTTCCATCCCTTCACTTTTAGTCTGTGTATATCTTTGGGTTTGAGGTGAGTCTCTTGTAAGCAGCATATAGATGGGTCTTGCTTTTTTATCCATTCTGTTACTCTGTGTCTTTTGATTGGTTCATTCAGTCCATTTGCATTTAGGGTGATTATTGATAGATATGTACTTATTGCCATTGCTGGCTTTAGATTCGTGGTTACCAAAGGTTCCAGGGTTGCTTCTTTACTATCTAAGAATCTAACTTAACTTTCTTGTTAAGTTATTGTGAACACCGTCTGATGTTTCTTTATCTCTCCCTTCCTATTCTTCCTCCTCCATTCTTTATATATTAGGTGTTTTATTCTTTGCCTTTAGTTAGTATTTGGATGGTCTGCTTTCTTTGCTATGATTTTATTTTTTCTGGTGACATATTTTTAGCCTTAGGGGTGCTTCCCTCTAGAGCAGTCCTTTTAAGATATCCTGTAGTGGTGGTTTATGAGAGGCAAACTCTCTCAACTTTCGTTTGTCTGGAAATTGTTTAATCCCTCCATCATATTTAAATGATAATTGTGCTGGATACAATATTCTTGGTTCGAGGCCTTTCTGTTTCATTACGTTAAATATATCATGCCATTCTCTTCTGGCCTGTAAAGTTTCTGTTGAGAAGTCTGATGATAGTCTGATGGGTTTTCCTTTGTAGGTTATCTTTTTTCTCTCTCTAGCTGCCTTTAATACTCTGTCTTTTTCTTTAACCTTTGCCATCTTAATTATTATGTGTCTTGGTGTTGTCTTCCTTGGGTCCCTTGTGTTGGGAGATCTGTGGGCTTCCGTGGACTGGGAGACTATTTCCTTCCCCAGCGTGGGAAAGTTTTCAGCAATTATTTCTTCAAAGACACTTTCTATCCCTTTTTCTCTCTCTTCTTCCTCTGGTACTCCTATAATGCGAATATTGTTCCGTTTCGATTGGTCACACAGTTCTCTTAATATTCTTTCATTCCTAGAGATCCTTTTACCTCTATCTGCCTCAGCTTCTCTGTATTCCTGTTCTTTATTTTCTATTCCATTAACAGTGTCTTGCACCTCATCCAGTCTGCTGTTAAGCCCGTTGATGGCTTGTGTCATTTCTGCATAGTCTTTCCTCACTTCCCTCACTTCCTCCCTCAGCTCTTGCACATTTCTCTGTAGGTCTGTCAGCATGGCTATGACTTTTACTATGAATTCTTTTTCAGGAAGATTGTGCATGTCCATCCCTTCAGGTTCCTCTCTGGGGTTGTCTGGGTCTGAAGATTTGTCTTTACCACATTCCTCTGTCTTTTCATCGCTATAGAATTGGTTGTTGGTAGTTGCCATGTATGTCAGCTGGGCTCTTTATGACCACCGCCGGGTGCTGAGTCCTCTCAGGTGTAGCTGCCCGCCGGTGCGCCAGGGTGGGGGAGCGCTCGGGTCCCCTGGGTCGTGGCTCTGTATCTTACCCGCCTCGCCGGGTGCCGAATCCTCTAAGGTGAGGCTGCATGCTGTGCGCTTTCCTGTGTATTCTGGTCTCTCTTTTAGGAATAGTTGTATTTGCTGTGTTTTCATGGATAAATATAATGTTGGGAGGAAATTTCTTCCGTTCCACTCATGTCGCCATCTTCCCAGAAGTCTTTGAAATTGGAATCAGTCAAAGGGAGAAATAAAGTGGGAAAAACCCATTTATTTCTTACAAGCAGTTGTCCTGCATCTCTCTTGACCAGGCTGCAGTAGAAGCGAGCCCCTCCATCTTAACATCTTAATGATTACTTATTCAGTCACCACCCTAGTTCAATTCTGTTGCCTACTTACAAAATCAGCAGACTCCTAAGGAGATTCTCAGGCCTTGAGAACAAAAAGATGCCGTGATTGAATTATGAAGAGGTTGAAGGAGAAAAACAATTGCAAATTTCAAGAGATTTATTTAAAACTTTAGAACAACCTGGATTCTGTTATTGGACTAATTACTCATTGACAGAAGTTTGATGGGAAGATTGTTGGTTTTGACTGATGCCTCATTGTCCTCTCTCTATATATACTACTGAAACAGAGATATTTTTCCTATAAGATCAAATTCAAAAGCCCTAGTGACATTACCTAATAACAATACCTAGTGATGTTAACAGAAAATGGAGCAAGTAAAAAATGTTATACAACTGTTCCTGACATAAAGATCTGAAGTCTGTGGTTTTTAAGTAGCCATAAACAGATATTGGGGTAGAATAAGTACCACTTCAAGTACCTATTTCAAATTCCACTGTTAGCCTTAGGTAAGTCACTTAGAAATCTTAGCAGAGATAGCTTACCATTCTGCTTAATCATGAGAAAATGACTAGATAACACCTTAATGTCTTTACCAGAACTGTTATTTCTGTGAAGAAAAATTACACATATCAAATCAACTTTTAGGGTAATAAATAGCTCTTTATTATTATTCTAGTTTTTTAATTTTTAATAGAAAGGTTCCTTCCATGGCTCCAAAAAAAATCACAACTGCATTTTCCATAAGTTCTTTGAAGACATTTATGTTTGGACAGTTAACAAGTCATCAGGGAGTTTATGTATGAGAAAATGCACAACCCTAACAGTAAGCCCATGTTTTTATAAAGAATGCCTGCTGTTTTAAGGTCATAAGCTGTGAAACTGTGGTTAGTAAAGAAATTAGTCATGAAAACACAGCATAACACAGCAGGGATTTATTATACATGAACGAGTTCCATTTTTTGTTTATTTGAAATAAGCTAGATTGTGAAAGTGTTGATATTTCTTCATGGGACATAATTTTAGGGGAGTTCCCCTCTTCTCCTCAACACATAATGCTGATTGAGATTATTCAGAAGGTATGATCATTCTCTAGAACTAAACATAAAGCAAGAATTTCAACACATGGGAAATTCCAGATGTTGTAGATATGAAAGTTACCCCACCCATAACTAAATATTCAGCTTTTTTTTCCTGAAAAATCAGCACAACACACATTAACATCTGAGTTTTAAGATTAAAGTGGATATACCTCCCCAAACATGAATGATAAAATGCTGAATTTGGTGCAAATAGACTTAGAATTAAAATCTTAAATGGGGAAATTTGAAAACATGTTATATTCTTCAGAGAAATAATTTCGAAGCTCATTAATATTTTAACATACTAATAAGCTTAGGAGGAATTTGATAAGGGATTTAAATTTTTTAGAACAAGTTTCAAATAACTGTCTTGATCTTGATGTGTTGTAACAGAGAGCATCCTTCCTCCAAATTAACCTCTAATCTAGGAGACATGTTCTGTTAAAATACAGATATTATTCTAAAGGTTCCTTTTTGAGTTTAGAGAGCAAATCCTACAAAGATTGTGACATTAAATTGGGAACACCTTGTGGAAATTTTTCATGAATTTCTTCCTTTGAGTCAAGCCTACGGCACTATAACGACATGGAAGACTAGAAGAGAAGGAAGATTGATGTGGGGAAAGGGTTTTGAAAAGGAATAGAGATATAATTTCAAAGACAAACATAAATAAATAAAATAATGACTACAGAATAAATGAAGCTAGAAACAAAAGAGTACTTATTGTTTGGGTTTACTCATATGGAGACCAAAAAGAGGTGAAAGAAGTCTATAGTGATAGAATTTTTTTTAAATGATTAACTTTGGTAAAGAAGATGATGACTGGAAGGAGGTGGTGCTGTTACCATTCTATGTTTATATAGAATGCTATGCTATATCATATTATACAGTTATAAATAACTGATTTATCTTAAATGCTCTGAGAGCCAAGTATGGCAAACAGACTTTAATGGCTCCTTTGGTCCCCCTCTCTTGTTATTTGTGTCCTTGTGTAATTCCCTCTCCTTGAGATGGATTAAACTTAGTGATTTGTTTTTAATGAATAAAATACATCAAATCACTTCTTTGTTTAGGTTACATACATTATGACTTTTGTTTTGCTAGTGAACTTACTCTTTTGCTGATTGTAATAAAGCAAACTGCCATGTTGGAGAGGTCCACTGGCAAGAAACAGAGGGTGGCCTCCAATCTGAGGCATTCAGTCCAAAAGTTCTAAGTTGTGCCATATTCCTGACCTTGTAGGAACTTAGATAATAAATGTATGTTGTCTTAAGATGGTGTTAGGGCAATTTGTTATGTAGCAATAAATAACACATCAAGCAAAACATGTCTGCAACTCAAATTAGCCAATGAACTGACAGTTCTGGATAATCGAAAAATATAATGGTATAAGAAGATTATTTGAACTTTCTTGTTTTATACAATATGTTCTGACTATCAGTGGTAGGTATGCAAATAGTCATACTATGGGTGTGCCATGAACTAAGGAGTTCCTTAGGATGTGGGTCTTTCAGTTTTAAAAACAGGATAGTCTTGGGTGAACCAGAACAGTTGGTCACTGTATGTATTGACTTCAAAGTCATTTTAGCTGTGTGTTTTATTCTTAGAACATAATAGAACTTAATATTTATTATTTGAATTTTCAAAATTATTACTTCTGAGCTAAACTGAAGAGTCAAGAAAGATGACTATAGAGATTTTTTCCTTTTTTCATCTCCTTTTTCTTTTCATTTTCTCTCCATCTCTCTGCATAAACCAAGATATGAGAAGTCAGGTATTGTATTTCAATAAAATAAAGCTTTGGGACCCTATTTTAAAGGATCTATCTAAGTACATTTTCTGTTAATGATGACAAAACTTGCTGAGATGTCATGAATTAAGTCAGTAAAGGTCAGTTTTGAGATGTCATCACTACTCAGTCTCACTGCAATAATTTCCATTTCAAAGACACTTATGGGAGGAAAAAGCAAATAATGAGCTCTCCAAACAGTTGATCTTATACAGGAAATTGCATATTCAATTGTAAAACTTGTAGAAAGACTAAGTCACTTCCTCAGATTCACCCCCTTTAACATATAGTCTCTGTCTCTGTTTCTTTGATACTGATTCTCTCTCCCTCTCCCTTCTCTCTCATGCACCCCCACACACACCCACACACACACTTCCCAAAAGCCTATTTTTAATTCCACAATACCTTTTTATTTCCTGTTATAAATATTGTACATATACTCTTGAAATTGGTAGAAACCAAACAATTGTTCAATGATGATTATATATCCTTATTTATGGCTAAAGAAATACGAAGTAAATCACAATTACTTTAAATTTATTTCAAACTGCCCTACATATATACGGTTTCATGTTTGTTTAAAGAGTAGTATATATTATTAAATATATTGAAGTTGATGACTTTCTTGGAGAACTACTAATTAAATCTAATAATGACCACAAATGTGCAGTTGAAGTTCCCTTGTCTCAGATGATTTGGATGGTTCACAGTCTAATTTTCTGAAGTAATTTATCCCACTAACCTGAAGACTGTCTAAAATTACTATTGCTTTTATCTGAATGTCTTGGATTGTGACATTAGACATCCTAGAAAATTAGAAATCCCTATTAAAATGCAGTAAGGAACATAAATTTAGTTGTTAGTATCCATTTACCCATTAGTATAGACAAAATAATCATAAGTTTCTTATTTATATCTTAGAAACAACAAGCTGGAAGAAAATAAGACCAGTGCATTTTTCTGAGAAGAAAAATGTGAAGTATAAGTGGCTTCTTTGTTGGAGCACTAGATAAGAAGCACCAGGAATAATCTGGAAACTTATATGGATGATTTATTACAAGGAAAGAACAATATTGAATATTAAAAATAAGATTTTTGCATTACATTGCACCTGGTTTTTTAAATTCATTAATAACTTTCCTTAAATTAATTATTCTGTGATATGGGATTCATGTATGCACAAGTGGGAAAAAAGAAACATAGAATTAAATGCTTACACAGAAATTTCACCTGTAGGGGTTGGGATCTCCTCAAATATAATTACTAGTATAATAAATCTTCATAACATCTTGTCAGTAGGCATACAACCTCTACTTTTTCTTAACCAAGCAGCATATTCTCTGATCTTTATGGCAATCTAGAGAAAGGAAATCATTTCCCTATCTGAACTAAAATTCTAGAACACTGGAGTGCACAAAGTTTGCATTTTAAAAATAGGTTTAAAATCCCTGGAGCTGAAGAAGTTTTTAAAAATACAAATGACACATATTTCAGCAAGAGCATATCTAAAATAATTCATAATATGATGATCTCAAGTAAAATCTTTTGAGTAACTTCCTTGGAGAGTGGTGCTTAGCTGTACCAACTGTAAAGATGTCCACATAGCTCACATCTGTCCAGCTTTAAGAAAAGCAAATGAGCACCATCATCAAGAAAGCAGAAGAAGACTATGTTTAACTGTGCAGAGTATGGAGCCACTGCCTGAGTTCAATGCCCAGATTCAGGACATTGTTACTTACCAGCTTTGTGACCCTGGGCAAATTACTTAACCTTTCAATTTTCTCAACTGTCAAAAGAAACATACTCATGGTTAAAGCTCTGAATAGACTAGGGTGACATCTAGTAGGAGCTGTCAACTGGACAAAATGCGTGGTGTATGTGTGTGAAAACTAAAAGCGTGTTCCTAAAACACCTGATAAGCACAAGCTTAAATGGAAAGATAGAGGATCTGAAGGAATGGACAAAGAAATATATCAGATTAGTGAATTTTATTATGAAAAGAGTAATATGTATAGTTATTGAATAAAGAACTGACAATTAAAGACATATATACTAAATTTTCTAGAGAACTGTACTGCCAAAAGAACCACAAGCTGAGACCATAAGAGATTATACCTTAAAATAACCACTGTATCAAGCTTCTAAGTGCAGAAAGGCTAAGAGGTTAGTCAGCCTCCAAGGAATTTTTGTTATAGCATAGCCACTTCCCATGTGACTAAAGATGATAATGGCAAAGAAAAAATCTTTTAAAGAGAATGATGAACGAGGAAGCTACTCCAGGGAGCTGTATCAGGGTATTATCAAGGCACATTGCCTATTGCAAGGATGGAAAATCCTTAAAATATCTACCCGAAAAGATTTCAGAATTTTCAATGACCAGTTTCTGTTGTGTTTCTCTGTCTTTTTTTTTTACCATTCCCAGTAAAGTATTTGTTGAATTTTCCCTGTCCCTGTTTTAACATTATATATCAAGTGTGTTGAAGGCAGCACAACTCGTGTTTTCATAGTATGAAGTTCTCTGGTTCAAGAACTGCTGTTACGTGAGCCTGATTTTGAGACTACTAGACATTATCCCTGCAAATGCAGACTGCTATAAATTACCCAAGGATCCTGGACTTTGATTCTTGATAATGTGACTGAATGGGGCCTTCTCTTCTTTGAGGAGGGAATGTGTATTTGGCACAAAAAGTGAAAATAGAAAACATGATGCATTGATCAGTTGGAAAACGGTAGTTTACTGAGTTATGTATATCTTACAAAGAAGAATGTTGACATATTTCCTTATACAATACCATAAAACCACATTCTTAATATCTCCACCAATCTCATTAGATAAGTCTTTAAGTATGAGAAGCTATCAGCCATGCAGTGGTAGAACAAATTTCCCCCATTTTTTTTTTATTGGAAACTCAAATTTTATCATGGGCAACAATCACTGCCAATTGTTTCCCTTAAAATGACAGGATCGTATCATTTATTTGCAAGAAAATGTCTGCCAAATAGCCAAGTCTAAATAACCACAGTTTTGTCACTCATTCTTTCAGGAAAACATGTTTTATGAAAAAAAATATCTTTGAGCTTACAACTCCATCATTTAAATGCTTTTCTTTAAGATAACCCTTGGGGTTTAATATGCAGCAGAAATGATCTGTATTTTCAATTTCATGACACAGGATACTAAAAAAGATGTAATCAAAGGTCAAGATTTAATGAAACTTAAAAGTTTTGATGCTTCATCAAGGGCATTCTGAATTGAAATTGGCTTGTTTATCTATTTATTTGTTTTCCTGCTCACTTCATAATATGGACTTTATTTATTTGATCTGAACTGAGAACCCAAAGTATAATAGCCAGACAGACTGCTAAAGCCAGACATTAACTTGCCTATTTCCTGAGAACAGAATGGTTGGCACATTAAGGACTGTCAGCCAAGACCAGAGGAGTCCAACAGTCCTTAAAACAATACCATATGCAGTCTTCAGGTGACTGAAGCTATCCTTAATTACCAGAAGGGGTTGCTGTCAGGATAGCTGACTTGTTAGATCTGCATACCCTTTGGAAAATTATCTCGATCATAGAATTATCCAATTAGAATATGTTATATAAAATTTGTCCCTGATTTTAGGTATTACAATCAATGATGTCACCTCAGACATGGAATACATACAGGTCAGCCTCAGCTTATGATCCACACTTGTTTTTGATGCAAGAATTGGTTTCATCTTCTTTATGGGTTAAGGTAGTTTTTTTGTAAGCATTAAAATATCTTGCTATATTTGGATTAAGGCCTTTGGCCAAGTGGAAAGATTTGTACAAAAAATTAAACAGGGAGACATTGGGTTTCTAAGGTAAACTCTGAGGGTTTATGACATTTATTCAGCTGATTGGATTGATGACCCTGGGGGCCTCACTGAGGTTAACATTGCAGGTTTGTCATCCTGCTCTTTGTAGTCATGTTGGTGAAAGTTTTAGTTAAATGCTGTATGAAACATATTAAACAGACTTTGTCCCAGTCTCTTTGTTGATCAGATTAATTATTATGGCTGACATAGTAAGTTCATAAACTATGCTTTTTTCTCTCTGTGGGGAAGGGAAGGTTTTGGGGGAGATAGAAGTGGGGGAGCAGGCAACTGCCCTAATATCCTGGGCAGGATGGTGGGTTGCAAGCAGATGTCTGATGTAGCTGTGGTAAGAGGTCAGATTCTGGTCACTTTAAAGGTGAAACAGCAGGACTTTTCACAAAACAAAAGGTGACTCAGGCAGAAGGATGAGTTCTATTGTGGAGAGTTCCTGAGATACTTACTGGGGAGGTGGTAACCCAGGCTGGGTTATGCCTGGACTGAAGGCATAAGGCACCCAGTGTTTGTGACTCCTAATAGGATACTGCCCCATAATGGTGGGAATAAGATACTGGCTGGGACTCCCAGGGTGCAGGAGCAAGAAGGAACCCCAGTCTCAGCCTGTCCCTTCTGAGAAAAGCTGGGTCCACTTGCAAGACACCATGCTCTGAGGGCTGCATCCCCTGCCTTCTTCACAGGAAGTCTTTCACAAGCTGTGTTTCTGTGTTTGAAAGGTGGATATCTGAGATCTGGCAGCCAACATGCTAGAGGCCATTGAATACATCTTGTGTGCACTGAGGGAAAAGGTGCAAGATGGTTCTGTCTAAAAGGACAATATGGTCATGGGGAAATTCACCAGAAGGCAAGATGACACTACAGAAGCAAGGGAAGTAGTTGCTGGGAGTAATTCTCTGTAAGTCTCTCACTGTCTTCACGTTTTCTGAGTGAGGCACTATTTCTCTTTGTTCCAGATTATCTTTTCAAGTATGTTTTTATGGTGAAAATCCTTGGAAGATAACAGGCAGTGATTCCCTCTGAACTTAAAAGAATTCAATGTGATAAACTCAGAATTCCTCTCCTGTTTGTAATGTAATTCCCTGTATGTGCAGATATCATCTGGCCCTCTTTTCATTGTCTTGTGGGACTTGATATTGGAGGGACAAGTCTAAGCAAATGCTCATATTCTGCTTTCTATAGCTATTGCTCTGAGTAACAAACCACACTTTGTTTCTGACCCATGAGTCTTGTGTCTTCTACTTTAAACTGTGAAAGGTTAACTTGCTAGCTTTCAAATAGGGTGAAAAATCCAAGACTTGTCATAAATTGTGACTGTTATATGGTAGAGTATATTTGATGTCATTTGGTAGGGCAAAGCATAATCACCTCATAATATGTTCTGTAACATGAAATTGCATTTGCTGATGTTATTGTTCTATTTACCTAGCTCATATGAACAAATTCATACAGGCAAGGCTGAAACAAAATAATTACATTACATATATACATATATATATATATATATGTATATTAGCTCAGACTTTATCAATTATTTTAATATTCTATATCTTTACAGATTTTTAAAAAATCATCTATTCATTATTAGAAATGTTAAATTTACCAATAAGATGTATTTTCATAGTACTCTACAGTTTTGTTAGTCATTTGCTATATTTATTTTCAGCCTGAATTAATTGATGTATAAAACTGACACATTTGTATTTCAATGGTGAATGGAGCCATTTATCATTATGTAGTGATCACCTTTGTTTCTGACTTTAAGTTTAAAATCACTATGAAGTTAATATATCTATGCTATCTTTTAGTTACTATTTAACTGGTAAATATAAAAATATGCAATTAAGTGTATAACTCTGTGTAATTATTTTATTCTCAAACTTGGTTATATACATATGTTTCTTGTAAGCACCATATTGCATTGGTTTTTGTTCTAATTAGTTCTAGTCTAAAATATTTGTATTTTGGGTCATTTATTTGATGTTATTACACATTAACTTAGATTTATTTCCAAAACCTGTTTTGTTTTGTTTTGTTTTGTTTAATAAACAACAGAATTTATTTCTCATAGTTCTGGAGGCTAGAAGTACAAAATGAAGGCACTGGCAGATCTGGTGTCTGGGGAGAGCCCACTTCCGGGTTCATAGATGGCTGGCTGTCTTTTTTGCTGTATTAACACATAGTAAAGGACAAGGGGTCTCTCTGAGGTCTCTTTTATAAAGGCACCAATTCCACTTGTAAGGGCTTCACCCTTATGATCTAATCACCTCCGAAGGCCGTATCTACCTCTTAATACCAGCACATTGGGCATTAGGATTTAGCAGGTGAATTCGGTCCATAGTAAAGAACACTCTCTTACACAATCCGAGAACTCTCATCAAAATCAGGAAATAAGCATTGATAAAATACTACTCTCTAGTCTGAAATTTATTCTCTATCTAGTCTGTCATAAAATAGCATTGATAAAATACTACTCTCCAGTCTGTGAAACGGTTGTTTCACTAATCCCTGGTTGATCCGAAGCCCAGTCTGGGATCACATATTGCAGTCAGTCGTCATGTTTCTTTAATGTCCTTTAGTTGGAAGAGTGCCGCAGCCTTACTTTGTCTCTCATAACCATGCCATTTATATAGATATACGTATTTCTTTTTATTTTATCATTAATATACAAGCAAAAGAGGAACATTGTGGTTACTAGATACCCCCCATTGTCAAGTCCCCACCACATACCCCATTACAATCACTGTCCATCAGCGCAGTAAGATGATACAGAGTCACTACTTGTCTTCTCTGTGATATACTGTCTTCCACGTGTCCTGCCACCCCTATGTTATGTGTGCTAATAATAATGCTCCTTATTCCCCTTCTCCCTCCCTTCCCACCCACCCACCCCAGTCCCTTTCCCTTTGGCAACTGTTACTCCATTCTTGGGTTTTGTGAGTCTAGTGCTGCTTTATTCCTTCAGTTTTTGTTTTGTTCTTATGCTCCACAGATGAGTGAAATCATTTGGTACTTGTCTTTCTCCACCTGGCTTATTTCACTGAGCATAATACCCTCTAGCTCCATCCATGTTGTTGAAAATGGTAGGATTTGTTTTCTTCTTATGGCTGAATAATATTCCATTGTGTATATGTACCACATCTTTATCCATTCATCTACTGATGGACACGTAGGTTGCTTCCATTTCTTGGCTATTGTAAATAGTGCTGTGATAAACATAGGGGTGCATATGTCTTTTGAAACTGGGATCCTGCATTCTTAAGGTAAATTCCTAGGAGTGGAAATCTTGCGTCAAATGGTACTTCTATTTTTCGTTTTTTGAGGAACCTTCATACTGCTTTCCACAAAGGAAGAACTGTTTTACATTGCCACCAGCAGTGTAGGAGGGTTCCCCTTTCTCCACATCCTGCCCAGCATTTGTTGTTCTTAGTCTTTGGGATGCTGGCCATCCTTACTGGTGTGAGGTGATATCTCATTGTGGTTTTAATTTGCATTTCCCTGATGATTAGTGATGTGGAGTCTCTGCTCATGTGCCTGTTGGCCATCTGAATTTCTTCTTTGGAAAACTGTCTTTTCATATCCTCTACCCATCTTTTAATCGGGTTATTTGCTTTTTGGGTGCTGAGGTGTGTGAGTTCTTTATAAATTTTGGATGTTAACCCCTTGTCAGATATGTCATATACAAATATATTCCCCAATACTGTAAAATGCCTTCTTGTTCTGCTGATGGTGGACTTTGCTGTACAGAAGTTTTTAGCATGATGTAGTCCCTTTTGTTCAGTTTTATTTTGTTTCCCTTGCCTGAGGAGATATGTTCAGGAAAAAGTTGCTCATTTTTATGTTTAAAACATTTTTGCCTATGTTTTCTTCAAAGAGTTTTATGGTTTCAAGACTTACATTCAGGACTTTGATCCATTTTGAGTTTACTTTTGTGTATGGGGTTAGACAATAATCCAGTTTCATTCTCTTGCATCTAGTGTCCAGTTTTGCCACACCAGTTGTTGAAGAGGCTGTCACTTCCCCATTGTATATCCATGGCTCCTTCATAGTACATTAATGGACCATATATGCTTGGGTTTATATCTGGGCTCTCTAGTATGTTCCATTCAACTATAGATCTGTTCTTGTGCCAGTACCAAATTGTCTTGATGACTGTGGCTTTGTAGTAGAGCTTGAAGTTGGGAAGCAAGATCTTCCCTGCTTTATTCTTCCTTCTTAGGACTGCTTTGGCTATTCAGGATCTTTTGTGCTTCCATACGAATTTTAGAACTATTCGCTCTAGTTCGTTGAAGAATGCTGTTGGTATTTTGATAGGGATTGCATTGAATTTGCAGATTGCTTTAGGTAGGATGGCCAGTTTTACAATATTAATTCTTACTATCCATGAGCATGGGATGTGTTTCCATTTATTGGTATCTTTAATTTCTCTCATGAGTGTCTTATAGTTTTCAGAATATAGGTATTTCACTTCCTTGGTTAGGTTTATTCGTAGGTACTTTATTGTTTTTGATACAATTGTGAATAGAATTGTTTTCCTGATTTCTCTTTCTGTTAGTTCACCGTTAGTGTATAGGAATACAACAGATTTCTGTGTATTAATTTTGTATCCTGCAACTTTGCTAAATTCAGATGTGAGATCTAGTAGTTTTGGAGTGGATTCTTTAGGGATTTTTATGTACAATATCATGTCATCTGCTAACAGGGACAGTTTAACTTCTTCCTTGCCGATCTGGATGCCTTTTATTTCTTTGTGTCTTCTGATTGCCGTGGCTAGGACCTCCAGTACTATGTTGATAAATAGTGGGGAGAGTGGGCATCCTTGTCTTTTTCCCGATCTTAAAGGAAAAGCTTTCAGCTTCTCTCTGTTAAGCATGATGTTGGCTGTGGGTTTGTCATATATGGTCTTTATTATGTTGAAGTGCTTGCCCTCTATACCCATTTTGTTGAGAGTTTTTATGATAAACGGATGTTGAATTTTGTTGAATGCTTTTTCAGCATCTATGGAGATGATCATATGGTTTTTGTCATTCTTTTTGTTGATGTGGTGGATGATGTTGATGGAAAATTTTCGAATATTCTTGCGTCCTTGCATCCCTGGAATAAATCCTACTTGAACATGATGGATGATCTTTTTGATCTATTTTTTAATTTTGTTTGCTAATATTTATTGAGTATTTTTGCATCTATGTTCATCAGGGATATTGGTCTATAATTTTCTTTTTTTGTGATGTCTTTGCTTGGTTTTGGTATAGAGTGATGTTGGCCTGGTATAATGAGTTTTGGAGTAATCCTTCCTCTTCTACTTTATGGAGAACTTTAAGGAGGATGGGTATTAGGTCTTCACTAAATGTTTGATAAAATTCAGCTTTGAAACCATCTGGTACAGGGATTTTGTTCATTGGTAGGTTTTTTATTACCAATTCAATTCATTGCTATTAATTGGTCTATTCAGATTTTGTGTTTCTTCCCGGGTCATCTGTGGAAGGTTGTATTTTTCTAGGAATTGTCCAATCTTCTAGGTTATCCAGTTTCTTAGCATATAATTTTTCATAGTATTCTGTCATAATTATTTGAATTTCTGTGGTATACATAATGATGTTTCCTTTCTCATTTCTGATTCTATTTATGTGTATAGAAATTTTTTTTCTTGGTAAGTCTGGCTAGGGGTTTATCTATTTTATTTATTTTCCTGAAGACCCTGCTCCTGCTCTCATTGATTCTTTCTGTTGTTTTGTTCTTCTCGATTTCATTTATTTCTGCTATTAACTTCATTATGACTCTCCTTCTACTGACTTTGGGACTCATTTGTTCTTCTTTTCCTAGTTTCATTAATTGTGAGTTTAGACTGTTCATTTGGGATTGTTCTTCTTTCCTGAGGTAGGCCTGTATTGCAATATACTTTCCTCTTAGCATGGCCTTTGCTGCATACCACAGATTTTGCGGTGTTGAATTACTGTTGTAATTTGTCTCCATATATTGCTTGATCTCTGTTTTTATTTGGTCATTGATCCATTGATTATTTAGGAGCATGTTAGTAAGCCTTCATGTGTTTGTTGGCTTTTTCATTTTTTGTGTGTAATTTATTTCTACTTTCATACCTTTGTGATCTGAGAAGCTGGTTGGTACAATTTCAGTCTTTTTGCATTTACTGAGGCTGTTTTTGTGGCCTAGTACATGACCTATTCTTGAAAATGTCCCATGTCCACTTGAGAAGAACGTGTATTCTGTTGCTTTTGGATGGAGCATTCTGTAGAAGTCCATTAGGTCCATGTGTTCTAATACATTGTTCAGTGCCTCTGTCTCCTCACTTATTTTCTCTCTGGTTGATCTGTCCTTTGGAGTGATTGGTGTGTTAAAGTCTCCTAAAATGAATGCATTGCAATCTATTTCCCCCTTTAATTCTGTTCCTATATGTTTCACATATGTAGGTGGTCTTGTGTTGGATGCATAGATATTTATAATGGCTATATACTCTTGTTGGACTGACCCCTTTATCATTATGTAATGTCCTTCTTGGTCTCTTTTTAATTTCTTTGTTTTGAAATCTATTTTGTCTGATACAAGTACTGCAACTCCTGCTTTTTTCTCCCTATTAGTTGCATGAAATATATTTTTCCATCCATTTACTTTCAGTCTGTATGTCTTTAGGTTTGAAATGAGCCTATTGTAGGCAGCATATAGACTGGTCTTGTTTTTTATTCATTCAGTGACTCTATGTCTTTTGATTGGTGCATTCTGACAATTTACATCTAGCATGATTATCAATAGGTATGTACTTATTGCTATTGCAGTTTTTAGATTCGTGGTTACCAAAGGTTCAAGGGTAATTCCATAATTATCTAACAGTCTAATTTAACTCACTTAATATGCTATTACAAACACAACCTAAAGGGTTTTTTTTTTCCTCCTTTTTCTTCCTCCTCCATTCTTTATGTATTAGGTATCATATTCTATACTCAATTTTCTATTCCTTGATTGTCTTTGGGGGTAGTTGACTTGATTTTGCATCTGCTTAGTCATTAATTTTTCTGCTTTGCTTTGGTTTTATATTTCCTGGTGACAGCTATTAAGCTTTAGGAACACTTCTATTTATAGCAGTCCCTCCAAAATGCACTACAGAGGTGGTTTGTGGGAGATAAATTCTCTCAGCTTTTGCTTATCTGGAAATTGATTAATCCCTCCTTCATATTTAAATGATAATCTTGCCGGATAGAATATTCTTGGTTCAAGGCCCTTCTGCTTCATTGCATTAAATAATTGTGCCACTGCCTTCTGGCCTGTAAGGTTTCTGCTGAGATGTCTGATGATAGCCTGATGGGCTTTCCTTTGTATGTGATCTTATTTCTCTCTCTGGCTGCTTTTAATAGTCTGTCCTTATTCTTGATATTTTCCATATTAATTATTCTATGTCTTGGTGTTGTCTTCCTCTAGTCCCTTGTGTTGAGAGATCTGTGCACCTCCATGGTCTGAGAGACTATCTCCTTTTCCAGTTTTCAGCAGTTACCTCCTCAGTAACACTTTATATCCCTTTTTCTCTCTCTTCCTCTTCTGGCACCCCTCTAATATGCATATTGTTCAGTTTGGATTGGTCACACAGTTCTCTCAGTATTCTTTCATTCGTAGAGATACTTTTTTCTCTCTGTGCCTCAGTTTCTTTGTATTCCTATTCTGTAATTTCTATTTCATTTACCATTTCTTCTACTACATCTAATCTGCTTTTAAATCCTTCCATTGTATGTTTCATTTCAGATGTGGAATTTCTTAATGATTGAATCTCCATCCTAAATTCATCCCTGAGTTCTTGAATATTTTTCTGTACCTCTAGGAGCATGTTTATTATTTTTATTTTGAACTGTCTTTCAGGAAGATTGGTGAGTTTAGTTTCATTTTACTTTTTTCCCAATTGTTTGTGAAATTTTTGTTTGAACCAGGTTCCTTTGACATTTCATATTTGTATGTTGCACCCTCTAGTGCACAGAAGCTCTAGGCTCTAGAGCTGCTCAGCCCCTTGAGTAATGTTGGGGTTCGCAGGGGAGCAGCACTGGTGTCTGAGGGGAGGAAAGATGTTTCCTGATTCCCCGCTGCAGTGCCTGTCTCTACTTTCAGAACCAGTGGACTATCACACAGGTGTAAGCCTGTGTGCTTTGCATCTTTAGCTGCCATAGGTGGGGACACCCTCTGGCTGGCCTCACGCCAGGGCAGGGACTGCCGGTTTGGGTACCGGCAGGCCAGGAGGAAGGTGCAGCAGTCTGTGTATCACAGTGAGGGGCCTCTTAGCTGAGTAGCCAGCCAGAGGCATTAAGCACCTGAAGCTCCTGAAAGTTTCCAACCTGCTGGGCACAGTGCACCCAGGCAACCTTGTCTACCTATCCCTTCTCCCGAGCAGTAAGCTCCATGCAAACCCTGCTGCTTCAGCAGCCCTCTCACTGCTAGTAAGCCTCTCAGACTGCCTGCCTTTCATTTGTCCCAGAGCAGCTGGATGTGGATCTCTGTCCTCCACCAATGGCTGGAATCTCCCCAAGTATTCTGCCTGTCAGATTTCCAACTCCACTAATCTCTAGAGCATCATGCAATGTAGGTTTGTGCTGCCATAGCAGATCTCCAGGGCTGGGTGTTCAGCAGGCTTTCACCCCCTCCCCACTCCGTTTCTCTTCCTCCCTCTGGTGAGCAGGGGTGGGGGAAGGGCTTGGGTCCTGCCGGATCAAGGCTTTGGTATGTTACCCTGTTTCATGAGGTCTGCTCTGTTCTCCAGGTGTATGCAGTCTGGTGCAGCCTTCTTTCTTGTTGCTCTTTTAGGATTAATTGTTTTAACTATATTTTCATAATATATGTGGTTTTAGGAGGCGTTTTCTGTTTCACCTCTCACACTGCCATCTTGAATCACTCTTGGTTTCATGTTTTTTTTTTTAATTTGCCATTCTTCTCTATTTCATATTTTAAATTGCTCCTTATTGCTCAGCACGGTTCCTCATATCCCACAATTCCTCCTAGGATCCTTTTATTTTTCTTTTATTGAGGGTCTTTTAGTGGCAACCCATTTTTATGTTTTAGTTGTTTTTTCTTCACATAGTTTTTTTTTCCTTGTCCTGGGAAGTAAATTTTACAATATATTCAATTTTAGGTAATGGGTGTTTTACCTTAGCACCTAGAAAATATTTTCCTTTTCATCTATATTCTATTTGTGTTGAAAAGTCAGTAATTTTCAGATTCTGGGAAAAGGAAGATGGCACTGTAGGAAAACAAGGCAAAAACGTCTTCCCAAAATCACATAGAGCACAAAAATAACACAAATACAAGTAGGCCTGAAATCAACCTGAAGACTGCAGTACTGACCACTCACATCTGGGGAAGAAGAGAAGACCTCACAGAAAAGGGTAAAGTGACAAAGTCACAATCAAGTGGGACCCAAGCCCTTGCCCCACCCCAGCTCACAGGTGGGAGGGAAAGAAATGGAGCAGGGAGGGAGCAGAAGCCCGGGACTCTGAACACCAGGCCCTATAGATCTGCATGGGGAACACAAACCCACATTGCATGGTGCCTTGATGATTGGTGGGTCTGGACAAGAGACAGGCAAAACACTCAGCGAGGCAGAGATCCCAGCCACCTGCGGAAAACAGGAATGCTCTACTGGTACCTCTGAGAAAGAAAGCACACCAGGCAGTTTGAAAGACATCCAGCAGTGAGGGGATGCCAGAGGGATAAGGAGTGCACAGTGCTTTCTGCTTGGGAGAAATGTCAGGTGGACAATACCTCCCCAGCCCGTCCTCAGCCCAATGGGTTGGAAACCCTCAGGAGCTTCAGACCCTCCATTCCCCTTGCTGGCAACACATCCAGGAGACTCCTTGCTGTGGTGGGTGGCTTTCCAGGTGGCAGTGACATCAAAATTTACTCCCAGTTAGGCAGGGGGAGAACCCACAGCCTGTTCATCCCTGTTTTGAGCCAGCCAGGGAGCTGCATACAAGAGCCAGCCCTGCGAGCTCTTTCTTCTGAGCAGGCTCCAGTCCTATTTGCCAGCAAATAGGCCATCACAGCAGACAGGGCAGAGGGCACCTCCAGTCCTGCAGCCTGGTGCATGGGTGCAGCCCAGCTCCAGGAGCTCTTTATTCCTTGCAGGCACTGTTCTCACTTGCCTGAATCCCCACCATTGTGGTAGCCTGGTGGGAAAACAGCTCCACTGACTGGAAGATACAGAAAGTATTCTCCCAGATCCCATGATCAGCTGTTGGCTCACTCAGCATACCTGAAATCAGAACACCATAAGTAAGGCAACCTGGTGCCACACCCACTTCACACCAAAAGCTGGGGCTTCCACATAGGAAAATGAGCTTCTGGACACTAGTAGGGGCCTCCTACACCAATCTTATCACATAAAAAACACTAAAAAAATGAAGTTAAAGAAGAATTTGGTCCAACCAACAATTCAAGAAAAAATGCCAGAAAGAGGACTTAATAAACTTATATCACGAATCTTCCTGATGAAGATTTCAAAATAAAATTCATAAACAGGTGCAGAGAGATAAAGAAAAATATTCAAGATCTCAGGGAGGACTTCAACAAAGAGAAAGAAATTTTGCAAAACACAGCATCTGAAATGAAACATACCATGGAGAAATTAAAGAATAGATTAGATGAGGTAGAGGAGATGGTAAATGAAATAAAAGTTAGAAAACAGAAAAACAAAGACGCTGAGTAACAGAGTGAAAAAAAGATCTCTAGGAATGAAAAAGTAGTAAGAGCTGTACAACCAATCTAAAGGAAACAATAATTTAATTATACGAGTACCAGAAGAAGAAGAGAGAGACAAAGGGATAGAAAGTCTTTTTGAGGAAATAATTGTTGAAAACTTCCCCTGTTTGGGGAAGGAAATAGTAACTCAGGTTATGGAACTGCAGAGATATCCCAACACAACGGACCCTAGGAAGACAGCAAGACATATAATAACTAAAATGGCAAACTAAATAATAACTAAAATCAAAGACAAAGAAAGAGTATTGAAAGCAGTCAGAGGAAAAAAAGAAAGATTACTTCTAAAGGAAACCCCATCAGGCTATCATCACACTTCTCAGCAGAAACCTTACAGGCACAGAAGGGAGTGACATGATATATTTAATGAAATGAAACAGAAGTGCCTCCAACCAAAAGTACTCTACCCAGCAAGATCACTATTTAAATTTGAATTTAAAGAATTTAAAGATAAGCAAAAATCGAGGGAATTAACCACCACCAAACAATTTCTACAAGATATTTTAAAGGAACTGCTTTAGAGGGAAATTCCCTAGGACTAAATAGCTCTAACAAGAGAAAATAAACCCACAGTAAAGTTAGTATACCAATTAAATGCTAAGTAAATACAAAATTAAATCAACTACTTACAAAGTAGTCAAGGGATATACAAAGAGTACAGAATATGACACCTAACATAAAAGAGTGAAGGAAGAAGAAGAAGAAGATGGGGAGAAAAAAAAGAACCTTTCGATTGTGCTTGATATACAGTAATAAGCAATATAAGAGACAAAGTTAGCTAGTAAGAAAGCTGTCCTTGAACCTTTGGTAAGAAAAAAAGTCTAAAGCTTATTATGGCAATAAGTACATATCTATCAATAATTACCCTAAATGTAAATGGACTGAATGTACCAATTAAAGACACAGAGTTACAGAATAGATAAAAAAGCCAGACCCATTTGTATGCTGCCTACAAGAGAATCATTTCAAATCCAAAGACTTATACAGATTAAAAGTGAAGGGATGGAAAAAGGCATTTCAAGCAAATAATAGGGAAAAAAAGTAGGAGTAACAGTACTTGTATCAAACAAAATAGATTTTTAAACAAGGAAAGTAACAAGAGACAAAGAACATAACATAATGATAAAAGGGTTAACCTAATGAGAGGATATAACTATTGTAAATATCTACGCATCCAAAATAGGAGAACACAAATATGTGAAATAAATATTAACAGAATTAAAGCGGAAACAGAATGCAATGCATTCATTTTAGGAGAATTCAACATACCCTCACACTAAAAGACAGAATAACCAGACAGAAAATAAGTGAGGAGAAGAGGCACTGAACAACACATTAGAAAAGATAGACCTAACAGACATCAACAGAACACTCTACCCAAAACAGCACAGAATACACATTCTTCTTAAGTGGGCATGGAACATTTTTCAGACTAGATCACACAGTAGGCCACAGAAAGAGCCTCAGTAAATTAAAAAAGATTGAAATTGTGCCAATGAGCTTCTCAAACCACAAAGGTATGAAACTAGAAATAAATTATGCAAAGAAAATTAAAAAGCCCATAAATACATAGAGGCTTAACAATATGCTCATAAATAATCAATGTATCAATGACCAAATAAAAAGAGATCAAGAAATACATGAAGACAAATGAAAATAACTCAACAGCTCAAAACCTGTAAGATGCACCAAAGGCAGCTCTAAGAGGAAAGTATACAGTAGTAAAAGCATACTTCAAGAAACAAGAACAATCCCAATGAACAATCTAAACTCACAATTAATAAAACTAGTAAAAGAAGAATAAATGAGGCCCAAAGTCAGTAGAAGGAGGGACATAATAAAGATCAGAGCAGAAATAAATAAAATTGAGAATAAAACAATAGAAAGAATCAATGAAAAAAGGAGCTGGTTCTTTGACAAAATAAGCAAAACACATAAACCCCTAGCCAGACTTATCAAAAAAAAGAGGGAGTACACACATAAACAGGACCAGAAATGGGAAAGGAACAATCACAAGAGACACCATGGAAATACAAAGAATTATTAGATAATACTATGAAAAATAATATACCAACAAATTGGAAAATCTGGAAGAAACAGATTTCCTGTAAAAAAACAACATTACAAGATTTACCAGGAAGAAAAAAAAAATCAGAACAGAATAAATAACATCAAAGAAATTGAACTGGTAATCAAAAAACTACCTAAGAACAACATCCCTGGATCAGATGGCTTCATGGTTGGATTTAATCAAACATTTATAGAAGAGCTAATACCCACCTTCTATAAAGTATTCCAAAAAGTAGAAAGTGAGGGAATATTTCCAAACTCATTCTATGAGGCCAGAATCACACTAATACCAAAACCAGACAAAAACACCACACACAAAAAAATTATAGACCAATATCCCTGCTGAACATAGATGCAAATACCTAAACAAAAATATTAGCAAATCAAATTAAAAAATACATAACAAACATCATCTATCATGACCAAGTGGGATTTATTCCAGGGATGCAACGATGGTACAATATTAAAAAATCAGTCAATATCATACACCACATCAACAAAAAGAAGGACAAAAATCAAATAAATATCTCAATAGATGCTGAAAAAGCATTTGACAAAATTCAACACCTATTCATGATAAAAATTCTCAACAAAATGGGCACAGAGGGCAAGTACCACAACATAATAAAGGTCATATATGACAAACCCTCAGCCAACATAATAATAGTGCAAAGCAGAAGGATTTTCCTCTAAGACTGGGAACAAGACAAGGATGGCTACTCTCACACTTTTATTCAACATAGTCCTGGAGGTCCAATTGTAGCAATCAGACAACACAAAAGGCACTCAGATTGGTAAGGAATAATTTAAACCGTCATTGTTTGCAGACAATATGATATACACAGAAAACCCTTAAGACTCCACCAAAAAACCATTAGAACTAATAACTGAAATCAGCAAACTTGCAGGACACAAAACTACTATAAAGAAATCTGTTGCATTCCTATATACTAAGAACAAATGAGAAAAAAAAGAAAACAGTAAATCAACTCCAAATACAACTGGATCAAAAAGAATAAAATACCTAGGAAAACCTAACCAAGGAGGTGAAAGACCAATACCCTGAAAACTACAAGACACTCACGAAAGAATTAAAGAAGATACCAATAAATGGAAATACATGCCATGCTCATGGGTAGGAAGAATTAATATTGTCAAAAATGGACAACCTGTCTAAAGCAATCTACAGATTCAATGCAATCCCTATCAAAATGTCAATGGTATTCTTCAATGAACAAAGGAAATAGTTTAAAATTCATATGGAATCACAAAAGACACTGGATAGAAAAATCAATCCTGAGAAAAAAGAAGAAATCTGGGGGGATTACACTCCCCAATTATAGCTTTACTAGAAAGCCACAGTAATCAAGACAATTTGGTACTGGCACAAGAACAGACCCATAGATCAATGGAATAGAATAGAGAGCCCAGATATAAACCCACACATATATGGCCAATTAATATATGATAAAAGAACCATGGATATACAGTAGGGAAATGACAGCCTTTTCAACAACTAGTGTTGGCAAAACTGGACAGCTACATGCAAGAGAATGAAACTGGATTATTGTTTAACCCCATACACAAAAGTAAACTCAAAATGGATCAAAGACCTGAATGTAAGTCTTGAAACCATAAAACTCTTGGAAGAAAACATAGGCAATACTCTCTTGACTATAAACATGAGCAACTTCTTTCTGAATGCATCACCCCCAGCCGGGGAAACAAAACGAAAAATGAACACATGGGACTACGTCAAACTAAAAAGCTTCTGTACAGCAAAGGACACCATCAACAGGACAAAAAGGCATCCTACAGTATGGAAGAATATGTTTTTAAACAACATATCCGACAAGGGGTTAAAATACAGAACATATAAAGAACTCACATGTCTCAACAGCCAAAAAGCAAATAAACCAAATAAAAAATGGGCAGAGGATATGAACAGACACTTCTCCAAAGAAGAAATTCAGATGGCCAACAGGCACATGAAAAGATGCTCCACATCACTAATCATCAGAGAAATGCAAATTAAAACCACAATGAGATATCACCTCACACCAGTAAGGATAGCCAATATCAAAAGACTAGGAACAACAAATGCTGGTGAGGATGCAGAGAAAGGGGAACCTTCCTACACTGCTGGTGGAAATGTCAAATAGTTCAACCATGGTGGAGCAATATGCAGATTCTTGAAAAAACTAAAAATAGAAATACAATTTGACCCAGGAATTCCACCCCTAGGAATTTACCTAAAGAAAACAAGTTCTCAGATCCGAAAAGACATAAGCACACCTATGTTTATTGCAGCACCACTTACAATAGCTAAGATATTTAAGCAACCTAAGTGTCAGTAAATGAATGGATAAAGAAGAGGTGGTACATATACACAATGGATAAGTATTCAATCATAAGAAGAAAACAAATCCTAACATTTGGAACAACATGGATGACACTAAAGGGTATTATGCTCATTGAAATAAGCCAGGCAAAGAAAGACAAGTACCAATTGATTTTCCTCATTTGTGGATTATAACAACAAAGCAAAACTGAAGGAACAAAACAGCAGGAGACTCACAGACTCCAAGAAGTGACTAGACGTTACCAAAGGGGAAGGGTAGAGAAGGGTGACTGTGGAGGGTGGGAGAAGGGGATTTAGGGGCATTATGATTGGTGCACATGGTGTGTGTGGGGTCACAGGGAAGACAGTGTAGTACAGGAATGACAAGTAGTGACTCTGTGACATCTTACTACACTGATAGACAATGACTTCAATGGGGTATGCGGGAGGGAGTTGATAATATGCATGAATGTAGTAACCACAACGTTTTTCATCTGAAACCTTCAGAAGAGTGTATATCAATGAAATCATAATAACAAATAAATAAATAAATAAATAAATAAAAATAAAACCAGTTAACAGTAAAAAAAAAAAAAATAACAATAAAAAATAGATGGAGGATCTGAACAGAACAGACACTTCTCCAAATAAGAAATTCAGATGGCCAACAGGCACATGAAAGGATGCTCCACATCGTTAGTCATCAGGGAAATGCAAATTAAAACCACAATGGGATATCACCTCATACCAGTAAGGATGGCCAACATTGAAAAGACTAGGAACAAAAAGTGCTGGTGAGGATGTGGAGAAAGAGGAACACCCTACACTGTTAGTGGGAATGTAAATTAGTTCAATCATGGTGGAAAGCAATATGGAGGTTCTTGTAAAAACAAAAAATAGAAATACCATTTGACCTAGGAATTCCACTCCTAGGAATTTACTATAAGAAAACAGGATCCAGTTTAAAAAAGACATGCACCCCTATGTTTATGCAGCACTATTTACAATAGCCAAGAAATGGAAGTAACCTAAGCGTCCATCAGTAGATGAATGGATTAAGAAGATGTGGTACATATACACAATGGAATATTATTCAGCCATAAGATAGAAACAAATCCTACCATTTTCAACAACATGGATGGAGCTAGAGGGTATTATGCTCAGTGAAATAAGCCAGGTGGAGAAAGACAAGTGCCAAATGATTTTACTCATTTGTGGAGTATAACAACAAAACTGAAGGAACAACTAGCAGCAGACTCAAAAGACTCTGAGGAGGTACTAATGGTTACTGTCAGGAGGGGGTTCGGAAGTATGTGAAGGGAGGGAGGGAAAAGGGGATTAAGGGGCACTACAATTGACAGTCACAATATAGGTAGGTCATTGGGAGGGCAGTATAGCACAGAGAAGACAAGTAATGACTCTACAGTATCTTACTATGCTGACAGAGTAACTGCAATGGAGTGAAGACTTGATAATATGGGTGAATGCAGAAACCATGAAGCTGTTCATGTGAAACCTTCGTAAAATTGTATATCAATGATAGTTTAATAAAAAAAAAATAAAGGTCAGTAATTGTTATTCATTTCTTTTTATCTATTTTTTTCTTTTTGATAGTTTAACCTCTTAAGATATTGTCTTTTCCTTTGAGATTTGGTACAAATGATTTCCCTATGGTTGCTTATGTATGTATGTGTAATTATCTTGCTTAAGCATTTGACTTTTTATATCAGAATACTGGCATATATCTTTGATTCATGAAATATATCAACCTATGCCTCTTTAAATTTTGCCTTGCCACCATTTTCTCTATCCAGGCTTTGGAACACTGATTAAATATTAATATGTGTCACTATTCTCCATGTAATTTAGTATCTCTGGAAGGCAGAATTCTATGAAAGCCCCAAAATCTTTGTCCCTTGAAATTATACACATTCTATATAATTCCACAGGATAATCACTGGCATGAGTAGGTTATATTGTATGGTAAAGGGACTTCAGGAAGAAAGATTAACCTGAATGAAAATGACTTAATCAAATAAGCCCTTAAAATTGAATGGGCTTCTTGAAGAAGAGATATAAAGCTTACAGATGTTTATATTCAAGAAGAGTTTTGCCTATGTTTTCTTCTAAGAGTTTTGTGGTTTCATTACATGTTCAGGTCTTTGATTCATTTTGAGTTTACTTTTGTGCGTGTAGTTAACAGTAAATCAGTTTCATTCTCTTATATGTACCTGTCCAGTTTCGCCAACACCAGCTGTTGAAGCAGCTGTCATTTCCCCATTGTATATCCATGGCTCCTTTATCATATATTAATGGACCATATATGCTTGAGTTAATATCTGGATTCTCTATTCTGTTCTACTGGTCTATGGGTCTGTTCTTGTTCTAGTACCAAATTGTCTTGATTACTGTGGCTTTGTAGTAGACCTTGAAGTTGGGAAGCAAGATCCCCCCTGCTTTATTCTTCCTTCTCAGGATTGCTTTGGCTATTCGAAGTCTTTTGTGGTTCCATATGAATTTTACTCTTGGGAATTTACCCTAAGAATGCAGGAGCCCAGTTTGAAAAAGACATATGCACCCCTATGTTTAATCGCAGCACTATTTACAATAGCCAAGAAATGGAAGCAATCTAAGTGTTCATCAGTAGATGAATGGATAAAGAAGATGTGGTACATCTACACAATGGAATATTATTCAGCCATAAGAAGAAGACAAATCCTACCATTTGCAACAACATGGATGGAGCTAGAGGATATTATGCTCAGTGAAATAAGCCACGTGGAGAAAGACAAGTATCAAATGATTTCACTTATCTGTGGAATATAAGAACAAAGCAAAAACAGCAGCAGACTCACAGAACCCAACACTGGACCAACAGTTACCAAAGGTAAAGGGACTGGGAGGATGGGTGGAAACAGAGGGAAGGGGAAAAAGGGCATTATGATTATCACACATAATGTAGGGGTTGGGCATGGGGAAGGCAGAATAGTACAGAGAAGACAAGTAGTGATTCTATAGCATCTTACTATGCTGATGGACAGTGACTGTAATGGGGTTTGTGGTGGGGACTTGATAGTGGGGAGAATCTAGTAACCACAGTGTTGCTCATATAAGTGTATATTAATGATACGAAAATAAATAAATAAATAAATAAAGCTTTAGAGATATTGGACAGAAGGGAGATTCTCTGTTGCCAGATCTGAAAATGGAGGATGCCATGGTACAAGGTATGTAGGCAGCTCTTAGGACCTGGGAGAAGTCTATGATCAGAAACCAGCAAGAAAATGGGTGCTTCAATTTTTATTTCTGCTAACAACTTAGGTGAGCTTTGAAGAAGAACTCACACTGCAGATTAGAAAACAACCAACATACTGATTTCAGCCTATGAAACCTGAGCAGAGTATGTAGTTATGCCATGAATGGACATGGCATATAGGCTGCACACTAATAAATGTGTGTTATTTTTGAGCCATTAAATTCTTTACTTAGCAACAGAAATCTAACACTCTTCCTCTCTCTATATATTTTTTCAGGATAATTCCTTCATAGTTATGCTCTACCTGACTAATTATCTCATTTTTGTCTAATTCCCTGCTAAGGATGAATGTTGAATTCTTACTACTAATTATTGTATTTTTTTCATTTTTTTGTTTTTATATTTCTATTTCATTTATTGTTTATTTACTTATTTATTTCAAATTATATGGTCTCTTACACATTACATGTTTTCGATTCCTTTAAAACTTTATTTTTAAACACTGAACTTTATGGAAATGTTGAGACCTGGATTGAAGATCAGTTCTTCAGAGAAGAATTGCTTGTTTTCTGCCTGTAACTGGGGGAATTACCAGAGTGAGAATGATTTCAACTGAATTTTTAAGTAAAAGAAGTTGGAGGACTACTTAGGTGCTCTTGATTCAGACTGAAATCCTGGTGAAGATTGGCAAATGGTTACAAATTCTTGAGGGGTCTCTATTTCCTCTCTGTGCAATACAAAAATAAAAAAAAGGCAATCTTCACACTGCCCTGATGGCAGGATAGGAAAAAAGGTGAGACAGATGTAGTCCCAGTTTATCCTTAAAAAGAGGATACAGCATTTTAGGCTCCAAGCATTATGGAATAAATTCTCCTATTTGGTTCCTCACTAGGATTTACTTCCTGCCCCCTTTGCTCTAACTTGTTAGTTTTGAAAACACAAGCTTTAGCCAACAACCTTGAGAAGCCAAGGAAATACAAAATCAGTTGCATGGGCAATTACCATGAATAAATTCAGATTTGTTGCTCCGTTTATCACTATAGATTCTATTCCCTCTAAGTTGGAGGTTTTTGAGGATTCCTCACTTTATTTAAATGAAAACCACATTATTTTGAATTATGTTACTATGTTTCTAGGTTTTAGAAAATTCATAAGAGGATCGTCTGCAATCTTTCTATTTCATTCTAGCATATCTTAAAAAACGAATACCAAACATTAATTACATAATATTGTAATGTTTTGAAAAATGATATTGTCTCTACAAAGAAACATATTTTAGACATTACTAAAAAGTAGTATGTATATCAAGTATACAACTAAAAATGGTGACATTAAAACCATTACAATAAACAGTCACTGGCTAAGGATATACTTCTATCTAAATGCTATAGGATACTACATGCCAAACAGTGTTGCTGTATTTTAAAGGGGAAAATGTAAAGTAACAACCGTGATAAGAATGAAATTGAATTTAAATATGATAGTTATAAACAAAATGAAACTGATTATTTTTAATATTAAAGTCCTTCAGAAATGATTGCCCAATCACACAGCATACAGACATTTGAAATACAGAATGTGGGGAAATGTAAGCAATATGTTAATATATGGTTTTAAGGCATTCATTCAGTTAAGCAAAGCTTAGCATTTTTTGCCTATTCTAGAATATTCCTAAAGTAATTAATTCATTATCTGTAAGATAATAGCTTTTTTATTTTTAGGGGGTAGTCTCTAATTTTTAGGTAAATAAATGAACTTTACAATATTTTAAAAATCAGTAATTAAAATACTAAACAGAATGGTGGCTGCCATCAGGAAGAAGGTGGGGGGTGGGCAAAATAGGTGAGGAAGATAAGGAGTTACAAACTTGCAATTATGAAATTAACTAGTCATAGAGATGAAAGTACAGCATAAAGAATATAGTCAATAATATTGTAATATATTTTAATGTAGATAGATGGTAACTACACTTATGGTGGTGAACATTTAGTAATATATATGATTGTTGAATCACTATATTATACATTTGAAACCAATATAATATTGTATATCAACTATATTTCAATAAAAAAATTAAAAATATTTAAAATAATTGATAAAACCAATTATAAGCAATAAAAACTATAGTCAAAATATGATGGGCCCTATTCTTACAGAACTTTGGAAAAATACTATTTGAATGTTCTTCATATATGGATTAGTAAGTTAATTGTATTACTTCTAGATGCCAACTTTATTGATGGAGTGTTGCCAATTTACAGAAAAGTTGGAAAAAATAGATAATTACCATCTTTAATGAGTAATATATAAAAGTATAGTTAAAATATAATGGGTTCTATTACTGAATGTTTGTAAAAATTATTTTTTGTATATTTCTTGCAGCAATGTTTTCTACTGTGACTGTATATTTTTATTATTAATTAATCTTACAAGCAAATTTTCATTACCCTAAGGATGAAAAAAGGAAACGACATCAAAACTTTTATTTTTGTCTTTTGAAAAAAGACAAAGAGTAAATCAGTTTCACCTTCGACCAGATTGGTTAAAAGATCAGTCTACCCCTATTTGCAAGAGTATGGCAATTAAGGAACAGAAATACTGCTATTATAATATAGTCAAGTTCTTGAAACAATACACTTTCTCTTCAGTGAGAAATAAGAACCCGAAAGTAAAGAGTCCATGAATGAGGAACTGAGTTATACGTTGATTATGCTGCAGCAGAGTGGCCCAAAGGGAAGACCTGTAATGATCTACCATCATTAAGAGTATTGTTCAGAGAAATAAAATTTTAAAAAATTAAATTAAATTAAGAGTATTGTTCAGAATTTTAGAAATGAAGAATGTTGAAAAGATCATAGCTACTCTTAATCATCATGATATCCTTAAGACATGAGACTGCCTAAAATGTCCTTTCTGGAATAGCTCAGCCTGTTGATAAACCACTAAGACTGGAAGAAAGAAGAGTTTGCAAGATTGCCCCTGTGATTAATCTGCTGAGATGAAAACAAAGGGAAGGAATGAAAAAAAAAAAGAGAAAGATCCTTCTCAAGATAGGGAAAATTAAATGAAGAATTAAACAGCTGCTTAGAATTGAGTGCTTTAATCAGGAGGTCACAGTTTAAAATGAATATTTTATTTCTGCCTCATAATTATAGAACTAACTTTTAAATTATTTTCATTCTGATTATTTTTATATTCTACTACAATTTACATTGGGTGCATTATCCTGGGAGGTAGGTAGGAAGACATATATATGTACACACACACACACACACAGACCTATATTTATACATACATACATAATGCAAATGGATTCACACACATATAGAGAGAGTAGAAAAATTTAAAGACTAAAAAGAGATATGATTATTCAATGATGGAGCTTTAAAATCTCTAAAGAAAATTAAATAAAAGACTAAATATTTAGCTTTTAAATGTTGTAGAATAAGTTTCATTCCTAATATTAAATACCATCTGTCTCTTTCCCATCCCATTCCCTCTCTGGGAGATAGTCTGAGAATATTCAAAAGGCAGATTTAGACAGCATACCTGCATTTTATTTCCTCATAATCTAGTAGTTTGAATTTGCTCTGATAACCTGCATTTGACTTTTATAACAGAGAATAAATCTATTTCCTGAATTATTTACCCACAATTCTTTAATAACATTCAATTTGTAGATAGTTAAGAGATTTAAATTACAAACTTAAAAATAAAATGTTTTAAAGTAAATGAAACCACTCTTCTCATCACATATAATACAGTCTAGTTGAAGTATAGAAAGTAATAATATGGGATGATAAATATCAAAATAGTTTAATATTTTGGAAATGTCAGTGCATTATTAGCATTAGCATTCTAAAGTTGCATATCAAAGGAAAAGCATCAACTACCCAAGGGCATTTAAATACCTAACCACATAGCTAAAGTTATAATATTTTATCCACATGTTACATTCCTTTGTCTTCTGGCTTTGTCTATTGTTAAAAATGTTTTCCAGATGCCATCATTATTGTTAGAGATCCATTTCACATTTTAGACTACCTAAGTTAAAGGAGAAAAATATTTGAAAATCAAAAGTTTAAGGTATGAGCAAATTCTTGATGGAGAAAATTTAAGAGATTGCCTTGCATTCATTTTCAGTTTTATACTGATACATAAAATACAATCGTATTGGCTGCTTTTTGAATTCTTACAAGGCTGTGATATATGTTTTTGCTTTTTTTACCACTGAAAATAATTTTACCAGTAAAATTATGTTTTTAAATTTTTATTTTATTTATACCATCTAGATGAAGAATAATAAAATATCCTGTTCCTATAAAGTTGAAAATAAAGGAGACATTAAATTAGCATTATAAAAAATAGAATGTCAAAGATTTACTATTATTTCATCTTTTGAACTATAAACGATGGCTGAATTTATTAGCATTTACTCATAATAATTTTTACAGTTTGATACTATAATCTTGGTATTAGATGACAAGAAAATTATTTTACATGTAAAGACAATGTTATATGTTGCAGTTATAAAAATACGGTAATAGCTCTTAGACTTGAATTAAACTTTTTTACTTGACTTTTCCTCATATATCTTTTGGCATATAACAATTCTAATGCAAAGGAAAATGAGTCAAAATTACTTTTCATTAATTAGGACTTATTCTTTTTATATGGTGACTTAAAATATTCAAAATTAAACACAAACATGGTAATTTTATTTTTAAAATGTTTAATTCAAAGAAGTTTTTGTTCTGTATCTACAAAGTACTCAATACTATGTTTTCTGAATAAATTCAAAAAATATTCGAATAATAATAATTAAACAAGTTCACCTTTAATCAATACTTAATCTTCCAGGTGCTGTTCTAAGTCCTTTAGACATATTACTCACTTAATCATCATCATAACTCTATGAGAAAATTTCTTCCATTTTACAGATCAAAAATTAATATTTAAACTTTTTATAATTGTTTATTAAGTAAACTAAGTGAATTTACCCTCATATTGTACTTATTTTGTGCTTTGCTGAAAAATGGCATTTCAATCCTATCTCAAGTAGAAAAAGGTCATTAAATTTGAGCTGTTGAAGCTTTGGATGAGAACATGAGCTTGTAACTTTTTTTCTACAATCAGGCAATACATTTTTCTATACTACAACATTATACAAATCAAAGTAATTCTTTTTTTGTACAAAAAATTGATATAATATTTTATATCACAGTATGGGAAACCAAAGAAACATAGAAAACACATTTCCTGCCCTCAGTGATGATGGAAAGAAGCTCAAAACAAAGGAACAGTTACATGTGTGTGATGGTGTTATCTGTCATATGTGATGGTGTAATGAATTAGCAGACTTGTTCAGAACACAGTAATGTCTGGGTATCTCTGCAAGTGAATTGTGACTAAAGGAAGTGATGGGAAGTCCATGAAGAGATCATATGTGTGACACAGAAAAATAATCAGTATGCATAATAAAGAAGAGGTAGCCTAGAAGTACTGTGATTTCAATCCCTTGGAGCTCTAGGAAAAATAAGACAAGGCCCATTTTGGAGGCACCAAGGCAAAAGGCCAGTTACTAAGGCAGGAAGTAAAGCTTCAGTAAATGGCTAAGGATATAAGATTCAGATATTAAGGGAAGGAATTGCATCACCAGAAAATCAAACTAAACTAAAAGCTCAGAATTGGACTGAATATATAGTGGATTTAATTCTAGGTCACCTAATGTTGTGAAATTAGAGCTCCTTAAATACCCAGGGTGAGGAGGAGGATGATAGCATGGAGCCTACTGAGGTGTTCAAGTGTTCTCAGATGTGGTAAATGTAGGGAGTGAAATGTATATTTATTATTTGGGTGTTAAGGAACTCTAAAATTCAGACTGGTACAGAAATATAGGTTTTCAATGAAAGCTTTCTTTCATATAATCTAATAAAAGACAAAATTATGTACTAATATAAAAAACAGCTATCATGCATGGAAATTAAAAGATACAGTTAAGGTAAAAGAGGGTTCATGTATACCTAATGAAACTGCCCTCTTAACTTTTTAGATGGTCTTCCACAGATTTACAGTTTTAATTAGAGGGAATGAGGTGGGTAGGTTATAAGGGTTATTGAAGCTGTCATTCTTTCTATCTACTTTCATTATCACACTGATATTGTTAATTCAGCTGAGTGGTAATTTAGTAATTTCCAAATACACTTTCAGGATACAAAGTGAATAACAGTAGAAAGAGCATGGTGTTTAGGGTCAGAGAGAAATGGGATTGAATCCTGATTTGGACACTTAGTAACTAACTAGATAACCAGTTAGTACCAAGTTGAACAAGTTACATGACATTTGTAAGACCCAGGTTCTTATCTAATTAATATTAATACTAATATTTCACTCAGAGTTATTTTCTGAGGACTGAACAAGATGTTGCATGCAAAGCAAAAAGCAGACTCTTTATTAATGAATGGTAGTCAATAATATTACAGAGGGCTGAATTTGAGTTTTCAACTCATCAAATCTAAGTTTGTTTTCTGATTTATATTAAATTTTTTTCCTCTCTCATTTCTTGGAGTAAACCATATTAATAAATTATATTACTTAGAACATATACTCTAGAGATCAGATTAAAGATGGCAGTGTGAGAGGTGAGACAGAGGCTTCCCCATAAAACTGCATATAATGCAAAAATATAATTAATAAAACTAATCCTGAAAGAGCAACAGGAAAGAGGGCTGTGCCAGACTGCATAGACCTGGAGAAAAGAATAAACCTCATGGAACAGGGTAACATACCATAGTCATTGTCCGGAGGGACCCAAGCCCTTCCTCCAACCCAGCTCACCAGGCAGGAGGAAGAGAAACAGAGCAGGGAGGGAGTGGAGGCCTCAGAATTTTGAACACCTAGCTCTGGAGATCTGCTCTGAGAGCAAAAACCTACATTACATAGTGCTCTCATGATTATGGGGGTTCAAAAGCTAAGACAGGCAAAATACCTGGAGAGACTGAGATTCCAGCCGCTTGTGGAAAACAGGGATCTATATCCGGCTGATCTGGGACAAAAAAAAGGCGGGCAGTCTGAGAGACTTGCTAACACCAAGAGGGATGCAAAAGGGGCAAGGATTGCACAAAACTTTCTGCTCAGGAGAAAGGTCAGGTAGACAAAATTGTCTGGCTGCACTCTGCCCAGCAGGTTGGGAAATTTTACAATCCCAGGTGCTCCAGCACCCTGGCTGGCTATGCAGCTCCAAGGACCCCTCCATGATACACAGCCTGCTGTGCCTTCCTCCTGGACAGCCCACGCCTGGATCGCAAACCAGCAAAACCTTCCCTGGAATAAGATCAGCCAGAGGGAAGGAAGCCCTGCCTACAGCAGCTACAAACGCAAAGCACTGAGGCTTATACCTGTGTGCTCTGCCCGCTGGTTCAGGCAGTGGAGACAGGCATAGCAGTCAGAAAGCAGGAAATAGCTCTTTCCTACCCTCAGGCATGAACACCGCTCTCCTGTGAGCCCCAATATCACTCCAGGGGCTGAGCAGCTCCAGAGAGTAGAGCTTCTGGGCACTAGAGGGTGCCACATATAAATATGAAATATATGGTTCAAAGAAAAATTATAAATACACCAGAGAAAGTGACAAATGAAACCGATCTCATGAATCTTCCTGAAAACAGATTTCAAAATAAAAATCATAAACATGCTCCGGAGGTTCAGAAAAAAATTCAAGAACTCAGGAATGAATACCGGTCTGAGATCCAATCATTAAGGAACACAGTATCAGAAATGAAAAATACAGTGGAAGCAGATTAGATGTAGTGGAGGAGATGATAAATGAAATAGAAATAAGAGAAAAGGAATACAAAGAAGTTGAGGTACAGAGAGAAAAAAGGATCTCTAAGAATGAAAGAATATTGAGAGAATTGTGTGACCAATCCAAACGGAATCAGAATAATATTCGTATTATAGGGGTACCACAAGACAAAGAGAGAGAAAAAGGGATAGAAAGTGTCTTTGAGGAGGTGATTGCTGAAAACTTCCCCAATCTGGGGAAAGAAAGAGTCTCTCAGGCCATGGAGGTGAACAGATCTCCCAACCCAAGGGACCCAAGGAGGACAACACCAAGACATATAATAATTAAAATGGCAAATATCAAGGATAAAGACAGACTATTAAAAGCAGCCAGAGAGAGAAATAAGATCACATACAAAGGAAAGCCCATCAGGCTTCACCAGACTTCTCAGCAGAAAATTTACAGGCCAGAAGGGAGTGGCATGATATATTTAATGCAATGAAGCAGAAGGGCCTCAAACCAAGAATACTTTATCTGGAAAGATTATCATTTAAATTTGAGGAAGGGATTAAACAATTTCCAGATAAGCAAAAGCTGAGAGAATCTACCTTTCACAAACAACCTCTACAGTGCATTATGGAGGAACTACTGTAAATGGAAATGTTCCTAATATTTAATATCTGCCACCAGGGGTAATAAGACCACAGTAAAGAAAGTAGAACAGTTAATTACTAAGCAAATGCGAAATTAAATCAACTACCCCCAAAGGCAATGAAGCGATAGACAAAGAGTACAGAATATGATACCTAATATATAAAGAATGGAGAAGGAAGAAAAAGGAGGAAAAAAAAACCTTTAGACTGTGTTTCTAACAGCATATTAAGTGAGTTAAGTTAGACTCTTAGATAGTAAGGAAGTTATCCCTGAACCTTTGTTAACTATGAATATAAAGCTTGAAATGGAAATAAGTACATACCTACTGATAATCACCCTAAATGTAAATGGTCTGAATGCACCAATCAAAACACATAGAGACACTGAATGGATAAAAAAACAAGACCCAACAATATGCTGCCTACAAGAGACTAACTTTAAACCCAAAGACAAACACAGACTAAAAGTGAAGGGATGAAAAAAGATATTTCATGCAACTAATAGGGAGAAAAAAGCAGGAGTTGCAGTACTTGTATCAGACAAAATAGACTTCAAAACAAAGAAAGTCACAAGACACAAAGAAGGACATTACATAATGATAGGGGTCAATCCAACAAGAAGATATAACCATTATAAATATCTATGCACCCAACACAGGAGCACCTACATGTGTGAAACAAATACTAACTAACAGAATTAAAAGGGGAAATAGAATGCAATGCATTCATTCTAGGAGACTTCAACACTCCACTCACTCTAAAGGACAGATCAACCAGACAGAAAAATAGCAAGAAGACACAGGTACTGAACAGCACATTAGAATAGATGGAGCTAACAGACATCTACAGAACTCTACACCCAAAAGCAGCAGAATACACATTCTTCTCAAGTGCACATGGAACTTTTTCAAGAATAGATCATATACTAGGCCACAAAAAGAGCCTCAGTAAATTCAAAAAGATTGAAATTGTATCAACGAGTTTCTCAGACCACAAAGTATAAAACTAGAAATAAATTACGCAAAGAAAATGAAAAATCCCACAAACACATGGAGGCTTCACAACATGCTCCTAAATAACCAATGGATCAATGACCAAATTAAAACAGAGATCAAGCAATATATGGAGACAAATGACAATAATTCAACACTGCAAAATCTGTGGGACACAGTGAATGCCGTGCTAAGAGGAAAGTGTATTGCAACACAGGCCTACCTCAGGAAAGAGGAACAATCCCATATGAACAGTCTAAACTCACAATTCAGAAAACTAGAATAAGAAGAACAAATGAGGCCCAAAGTCAGTAGAAGGAGGGACATAAAGATTAGAGCGGATATAAATAAAATAGAGAACAATAAAACAATAGAAAGAATCGATGAAAGCTAGAGCTGCTTCTTTGAGAAAATAAACAAAATAGATAAACCCTTAGCCAGACTTATCAAGAAAAAGAGTCTACACACATAAACAGAATCAGAAATCAGAAAAATCACTACAGACACCACAGAAATACAAAGAATTATTAGAGAATATTATAAAAAATTACATGCAAACACACTGGATAACCTAGAAGAAATGGAAAACTTTCTAGAAAAATACAACCTTCCACGGCTGACCACTGAAAGAAAAAGAAAATCTGAACTGACCAATTACCAGCAATGAAATAGAATTGATAATCAAAAACTACCTAAAAACTACCATGGACCAGATAGATGACTTCACTGCTGAATTTTATCAAACATTTAGTGAAGACTTAATACCCATTCTCCTTAACGTTTTCCAAAAAGTAGAAGAGGAGGGAATACTTCTAAATTCATTCTATGTGGCCAGCATCACCCTAATACCAAAAGCAGGCAAAAAACACCACAAAAAAAGAAAATTACAGAGCAATATCCCTGATGAACATAGATGCAAAAATACTGAACAAAATATTAACAAACCGAATTAAAAAATATATCAAAAAACTCATCCACCATGATCAAGTAGAATTTATTCCAGGGATGCAAGGATGTTACAATATTAGAAAATCCATCAATATCATCCACCACATCAACAAAAAGAAAGACAAAAACCACATGGTCATCTCCATAGATGCTGAAAAAGCATTTGACAAAAGTCAACATCCCTTCATGATAAAAAATCTCAACAAAATGGGTATAGAGGGCAACATAATAAAGGCTATATATGACAAACCCATAGTCAACATCATACTTAACAGCGAGAAGCTGAAAGCTTTTCCTTTAAGATCGGGAACAAGACAAGGATGTCCACTCCTCCCGCTTTTATTCAACATAGTTCTGGAGGTCCTTGCCACAGCAATTAGACAACACAAAGAAATAAAGAACATCCAGATTTGTAAGGAAGAAGTTAAACTGTCACTGTTTGTCGATGATATGACATTGTACATAAAAACCCCTAAAGAATCCACTCCAAAACTACTAGATCTTAATATCTGAATTCAGGAAAGTTGCAGGATACAAAATTTATAAACAGAAATCTGTTTTATTCCTATACACTAATGATGAACTAGCCGAGGGAGAAATCAGAAAAAAAAATTCCATTCACAATTGCATCAAAACAATAAAATACCTATGAATAAACCTAACCCAGGATGTGAAAGACGTATACTTGAAAACTACAAGACACTCATGAGAGAAATTAAAGAAGATACCAATAAATGGAAACACATCCTGTGCTCATGGATAGGAGGCATTAATATTGTTAAAATGGCCATCCTGCCTAAAGCAATCTATAGATTCAACACAATTCCTATCAAAATGTAAACACCATTCTTCAATGAACTACAGCAAATCATTCTAAAATTCATATGGAACCACGGGGTCAAAAGACCCCGAATAGCCAAGGCAATCCTGAGAGGGAAGAATAAAGCAGCAGGGCTTACACTCACCAACTTCAAGCTCTACTACAAAGCCACAGTAATCAAGACAATTTGGTATTGGTAAAAGAATAGAACAATAGACCAATGGAACAGACTAGAAAGCAAAGATATAAACCCAACCATATATTGTCAATTAATATACGATAAAGGAGCCATGGACATACAATGGGGAAATGACAGCCTCTTCAACAACTGGTGTTGGCAAAACTGTACAGCTACATGCAAGAGGAGGAAACTGGATTACTGTTTAACCCCATACACAAAAGTAAACTCAAAATGGATCAAAGACCTGAATGTAAGTCATGAAACCATAAAACTCTTAGAGGACAACATAGGCAAAAATCTCCTCAATATAAACATGAGCAACTTCTTCCTGAATGCATCTCCTCAAGCAAGGGAAACAAAAGCAAAAATGAACACATGGACTACATCAAACTAAAAAGCTTCTGTATGACAAAGGACACCATCAGTAGAACAAAAAGGCAATATACAGTATGGGAGAATATATTTTTAAATGACATATATGACAAGGGGTTAACATCCAAAACATACAAAGAACTCACATGCCTCAACACCCAAAAAGCAAATAACCCTATTAAAAAATGGGTGGAGGGTATGAAGAAACAATTCTCCAAAGAAGAAATTCAGATGGCCAACAGACACATGAAAAGATGGTCCACATCAGTAATCATCAAGGAAATGCAAATTAATACCACAATGAGATATCACCTCACACCAGTAGGGATGGCTACCATCCAAAAGACTAAGAACAACAAATGCTGGCGAGGATGCGGAGGAAGGGAAACCCTCATATACTGCTGGTGGGAATGTAAAATAGTTCAACTGTTGTGGAAAGCAATATGGAGGTTCCTCAAAAAACTAAAAATACAAATACCATTTGACCCAGGAATCCCACTCCTTGGAATTTACCCAAAGAATACAAGTTCTCAGATTCAAAGAGACACATGCACCCCTATGTTTATCATAGCACTATTTACAATAGCCAAGATATGGAAGCAACCTAAGTGTCCATCAGTATATGAGTGGATAAAGAAGAGGTGGTATATATACACAATGGAAAACTATTCAGCCATAAGAAAGAAACAAATTCTACCATTTGCAAACAACATGGATGGAGCTGGAGGATTTTATGCTCAGTGAAATAAACCAGGCAGAGAAAGACAACTGCCAAATGATTTCTCTCATTTGTGGAGTATAAGAATGAAGCAAAACTGAAGGAACAAAACAGCAGCAGACTCACAGACTCCAAGAAGGGACTAGCAGTTACCAAAGGGGAGGGATGTGGGAGGGCAGGTGGAGAGAGAGGGATAAGGGTATTCAGGGGTATTTTGTTTAGTACACACGGTGTAAGGGGTCATGGGGAAAACAGTGTAGCACAGAGAAGGCAAATAAGTGAATCTGTGGCATCTTAGTACACTGATGGACAGTGACTGTAATGGGGTATGGGTGGGGACTTGATAATATGGGTAAATGTAGTAACCACATTGTTTTTCCATGTGAAACCTCCATAAGAGTGTATATCAATAATACCTTATTAAAAATTTTTAAAAATTAATAAATAAATTAAAACATATACTCCATCTCTAAAAAACATTCCATTTACACCCACTGCCAAGACAATAAACTGCAGAATCTTTTACATGGGCTTTATGAATGTTCAAATTATCTTTTGACTTTAATTTCTCCATATTCTCTCATTAACCTATATTTCCTAAAGTGCCCCAATGACTCTGTGACTCTAAATACACTTAAATATTCTTATGACTGTATTGCCATTATCTATCATCTATTTCCAACCTAAATAACAACACAACTTTGAAGCTCTCACTGATCTCAGAGTCAGTGTTAATTTATTCTCCTTCTATATATTCAAGCATAAAATTATTTAAATGAAAAGGCTACTTTATGTCTTAAATATATTTATAATATGTTCTGTGTTCCATAGTATACAGTATACTTCTTGAGAAGAGGAAGAATCAGAGCAAAGTTTCAATTTTTAAATTCTTCCTTCATCTTGCACAACAAACATATACACAATGGAATATTACGCAGCAATAAGAAAGAAACAAATCCTACCATTTGCAACAACATGGATGGAGCTAGAGGGTATTATGCTCAGTGAAATAAGTCAGGCCGAAAAAGACAAGTACCAAATGATATCAATAAACATTTTTTAAATGGAATGGTATAGATGAAATCAGATGCTTATGCATATAATCTCACAAGGTCTTGCAACAGTATTCTGGATCAATTCTATTGTTAATAAAATTAATGAAAAATATTGATTATCTTTATGAACTTGATTAGGTAGAGAATTCTTAAGGATAAAATAAATAACCTACTGTAAAAGAAATGGTTGATAATGCAGTATTATTCAGACATAAGAAGAAAACAAATCCTACCATTTTCAACAACATGGATAGAGATAGAGGGTATTATGCTCAGTGAAATAAGCCAGGCGGATAAAGAAATGTACCAAATAATTTCATTCATCTGTGGAGTATAACAACAAAGCAAAAACTGAAGGAGTAAAACAGCAGCAGACTCATAGAACCCAAGAAAGGACTAATGGTTACTAAAGGGGAAGGGTTTGGGGAGGGTGGGTGGGAAGGGAGGGATAAGGGGATTAAGGGGTATTATGATTAGCACACATAATATAGGTGGGCATGGAGAAGGAAGTATAGCACAGAGAAGACAAGTAGTGACTATAGCATCTTACTGTGCTGATGGACAGTGACTATAATGGGGTGTGTGGGGGGACTTGATAATACGTGGGAATGTAGTAACCACAATGTTGCTCATGCAAAAACTGAGCATAAGGTTGTATACCAATGATACCTTAATAAAAAAAAAGAAATGGTTGATAAATTCTACTTCATTAAAATTTAGAATTTCTGTTCATCAAAAGACACAAATAAGAGAGTGAAAAGGTATAACTGAGACTTGGAGAGATTATTTAATATAATATAAATTTACTTATATTTATAAAATGTTCAGTAAAGGACTCACATCCAGAGTATATAAGATACTTCTACAAATCAGTAATAAAAGAAAACCCACTTTTTTAAATGTGCAAAAGACTCAAACAGAAACTATATAAAAGATGATATCCAAATGGATAATCAATACATAAACAATTGTTTACCATTTATTATTTCAAGAAATTAAAAATTAAAAATCATTATGGTACCATTCCATATACAACAGGCAACATAAAACATAGACTTATAATATCAAGTTTTGATGAGGATGTGGAATACTAGAATGTTCAGACATTGCTGGATAATATGGTACACTTTGGAAAACTTGTTAGGCTGTACACACTAAACTTGACATGTGACCTGGCAATGGCACTCTGTTTATATCAAATATAAATGAGCAAATATGCCTACCAATATACAGATAGATATAAGAAGGCTCCTATCAGTTTCATTCATAGTAGCCCAAACCTAGAAATAATTCAAGTGCTTTTCAACAATCATGATTTCCAACAATCTATTTCTATAAAGTTCAAGAACAGGCAACACTAATATATTGGTGATGGAATTAAGAACTAAGACTAAGTATATCTCTTAGGAAAGGTTGAGATGCTGGAAATATCCCATGACGATCTAGCTGGTAATTACACAGGTGTACACACATTAAAATTCACCAAACTATATGTTTAAGAAATGTGCACATTACTGTATGTACATTATGCCTGAATTTTACAGAAAGACTCCATATGTGAAGTACATTTTAACTTTCCACTGTTATTCCAACCTTTTGTTTTCATGACAAAAAATTACTATCTATTATGAGATTTTTAGATAATACACTGTTGCTCCAGGAGGAGGGGGGTCCCCACCTGGAGCAAGCTCCCTGTGAGTTCGCTAAGACCAAATTAAGGTAGGGGCAAGAAGTTGGGGGTTTTCAAAGGCGCACCATGTTTATTCTCATGCAGTAGGTCTCAGTCCCTCCTGGCTCTGGTGTGCTCTCTTACTTCCCAGCACGGGCTTAATCTTCTCCTAGAGCCGGGGCTCCACTTTCTTCACCAGCCTCCATTCTCTCCTAGTTCTCCCTGCAGGCTTTCTTTCTCCGTTCTCCAAGCTCTCTGCACCCACTCTCGAACTGCTCTCACCGCACTTTACTTATCCGCCCCTCATACCAGGAGGAACCAGGAGGCCTCTACGGTGATTGGCAGACGCCCAGCCAATTACACGCCAGGAACTGAGGAGAGGAGATAATGTGTGCTTCCTCTCCACCCCTCCTCTGGACCCAGTATGCCCATGACTGACCAGCTGCTCTGTCTCCAGTAAACAGCCCATCAATGTGCAAACAGGCTCTTATATATACGTAATAGACACTATTAAGTCCAGGTGGGAATTCTAGTCAGAAATTTCCATTTTCTCCACATACACTAAACACAAATTTTCAAAAATTATGTTACCTTAAAAAGAAAGAAAATTAAGAAATTACAAAATGTTAGTGTTTAGGGACAATTAATTGGAAGGCATATTGCAGTAATTACATGTTTGAACTTTTATGTCTAATCACTATGAGTGCAAACATTATCAGTGCCAACTGATTAAGCTATGTAGACAGGCAAAGACCATGTATAGCATTGTCTTTATTTAGTATTGTGGTCATGAAACGGTAAACCCCAGCAAAGTTCAAAAAAATAAAAAAGGGCAATATTCCTTTCATTATATGATACTGGAAATTTTAGGATATATAAAAACTGCAAAACCTATTTTTTGTTTAAGTGGCAAAGAAAAAAGGGCCCAGGTTCATGTAAGTAAATGATTTGCCTATATAAATATTACAGTGACAATTTAAAAGTAATGTGAAGCTAGCTATGCCAAGCATTTATAACAATTCTTGCCCATCTAATCTTTAAATGTCACAATGACCCTGTTCATGCAACCACCCAAAACTACCTATATGTATTAAAAAGCCTTCTTTGGGACGATGCAACCTACTGAGAATGACTGCTTTTCTAGTCAAATGCCATGAGTGTCTGGACATTTAAATTACTGACAAGAGAAAGATTACAAAAAATTTGTTAGCTTCTCAATACCATGTGAAGTATCACACAATAGAGACAACGTTCTAATAATTCTTAATAAAAATTAAAAGCCCATAGTCCTCCCGAGAGTACATACATTCTCCCAAGAGTAAACTCCCTAATGACATATATGGCATACAAAAAAGAAATTTCCTGAGAGTAGAATGGTTTAAATAATGGTTTAAATAATCTGTAGGCTGATGATAAGTAAATAAAAATATAAATACACTAAATGGAAAAAAGTGAAAGTATTATGACAAGTGAAAACGTATTTCAAGTTTTTGTCCTTAAAATTGGTACTTAAAAATTCTTTTGGTTAAATATTTTTATATCACAAAGTTTATCAATAAGAAACAGTCAAATTAGATGATGCTATTCTTCACATTTTATATGAAAGATTTATATTTTACAATGTTGATATATTTTAATGCTTAAAAATATTCTACTGATATTTTAATTTTATTTTTCTTATAAATATTTTAACATATTTTTTCAAACGACTAATGAGCATCTACATGACATATTTTTTAAGTCATTTAACTCAACAATGCAATGTCAAAATCTATTTTGACAAACCATTTTGATATGTGGCTATATAGTACAGTAAATATAACTGCAAAAGATATGTGAAAGACAGTCAAAGGGCTACTGTATGTCAAACTATGGTATTATAAAGAAGAAATTCATTACATATCATGTTTAAAATTCCTTCAAAAACCAATATCTCTTTGAATAGAATCTAAAGGTATAACTTTAACCCCACATGTGCACAACACATTGGCTGGTAGGTGAAAGAGTGAATGGGGAAATGTGATGACATTTCTATGCCCCAAATCAAATCACTCCTATATGTAGTTCTGCAACTGTTATAAATCTAACATTTTATTTTAACTAGTACATTCAAGATATTTAAGCAAATCAACTTATGCATCTAAAAGAAATGTAATCTATTTTATTTCAGCATACCTTTTTGATATACCACACAAAGCTGCATGAAGATACACTTTTGCATAACTTTTCATCTATGCAACCCAAATAACTTAAAAATATATTAATTAGGACCATAGATGGTGGGAATAATAGAAACAATGTATAAGAATGTGCCAATTCTATATCACTGTCTCTAGTGCTGTTAACTACCTTTACTTTATTTGCAGGTAGCCATAACATTAAACATACACTTATTTCAATACATCACACAACTTGATTCTAAACCCATTCAAATAATTAAGTTACTCAATCATACAGTTTTATTTCTTATAACTGAAAAGGTTTATTTCTGCCTTGCAATCTGCTGGTGAAGATTTGCCTAGCTTATCCAGTCAAATTAATCATGTGAAAAGCTGCCTTGGTTGTTTCAGTAAAAAAAAACAATAATAATAAGCAGTGCTAGCTTCTTTTTTTCTTGAATTAAAAGGTCTTTAATTGTTTAGTAGATCTTTTAAAAATCTGTTATGAACTCAGATTATAGAATCTTCAATGTTTTAAAAAGCTGAGTTTCCCTTGAGTTTAATAAATCCTCTTAGTTGTAACATTGAACATCTTGTTATTGTATTAGAGGCAGTTCTCATTTATTTTTATTAGGTAAATTGTGAAATTGGTGAGCTGTTTTCTGTAAAATAATTTGGCATAATATAAAGGAAAATACAGCTGATTATGTCTATGAAATATTTCAATATTTTTCTCACATCATTTAAAAAACGACCCATTTCTTATAGATGCCATTGGAAATGACCCTAATGATATGAATGTTCCCTGTAGTATTGTCCATTTGAATAAGGCAAAGAGTGAACTTGAATTATATTAATTGAACTGTGAATGTATACAAAATCACTCACCAAGTAGACCTCCTTAAAACTGAGTGAAATGTCAGAGATTTCACTGGCTCCTTATAAAAAGTGATGGTACTTTAAAAAAAGCTATTACCAATTATAATCAATACAAAACGTGAACTCTGTGACTAAAATAATTCAAATGCATAATATCCTCAATATGTTAGGCATGGAAAAATACTAATGACTTTGGACAGTATATAATCAGTGCAGTTGTTTAGCCTGAATTCATAGTTGTCTGATAACATACAGCTAATAAGCAAATCTTTCAAATAGGTAAATCTTTCTCTCCCTCTCCTTCCCTATAGATAAATACAAAAACAGATGTACATATACACAAAAAAACATGCACATATATATTCTAGTGTGTATATATATATATATATATATATAGGTATAAACATATATACTTATATAAAATATATATATTTTAGATATTCTGGAACAAAAATTAAAAAGCTCTTTTTTAGGTTAATCAAGCTGTTTCCCTTATGATATTAATAATTAATTATCTTGTTATTATTAAAGACTCCAAGAAATTATTTTCAATCCATTTCTGGGAACCAGTTCACATCAAATTTTATAATAGGTGTTGAGAGAGGAATGCTTTTGAAAACAATATAAAAAAAAGGAAGTAACAAAATTGACAGTATAATTTAAAAATCAAAAGACTTTTTGAAGGAACCATATTTATTACTAATTCACTTTATAAACCTGGATCTGTCAGCCAAAATGCTTTAATACATTGGTTAAAATCTAAAGAGGATACCTATGGCTTGGAAGTCGTAGCTGTATATCCTGAAAAATTATGTAGAGAGACCACTTTGACTGAAGCAGAGAGAGTCTCCATTCTCTATTCTAGAACTATATTGATCATGGTTGGAAACTGGTGACAGCTGTAAAACACTGATTAAAAAATAAATGCAAATAAGCATATTGGTTGCAAAAGAGTGTTGTTCTATCAAACTCAAAATCAATGTATGCAATACACAAATACATTTGCTTTACTGATGTGCTTCACTAAATAAAAATCAAGAAGGACCAGAAATAACTAGTTCCTGCTGCTCTGTTGTGTCTCTTGGCTAATTCACAAAGGAGTGATAACATACTTGAACATATTTATACCTGGGAAATACACAGTGGAAAATGAATCATGAAAGCAAAGTGTCCCAGTTTCTGCCATTGTAACCAACGAAATTCAAGCCAACTTGGAGCTAAGGTATACTTGTTTTTTCAGACCCTACAGAAAACCAAAGGCAGAGCTTCTGGTCCTTTTTGAGTAGTAAATAGATTTCACAAGGGACAGGTGGAAAACTCAGGACAATCTGATTTAATGATAGTATTTATGAAATATGTGCTTACTTTAAAATTTTAAATTGTGTTAAAGAAGAAACTAGGTCATTTTCACAATCTCCTCTCCCTTCAGAACACAGCCCAGTAAGTATTTGTTGAATAAATGAATAAATAATAGAAGGAACCAAACAAGTCAAGACAAACCAGTTTTCTCTCACTGACTATTTCTTCATTCAGTCTTTCCTGCAAATGTCTACAGAGTTCTATTGTCAGGTCTTTTCTCTTTCAGTTCTCTCCATGAGGGACTTATTTTATTTCCATTACTTCAACTTCCTCTTATATAGTGATTTCTCCCAAGTTTATTTATCAACTTTGGCATATCTCTTATGCGTCAAACTCATTCGAATGTTTCTGCTATAACACAATATACTTATGACTGAACACACTTCACATGTACAAATTCATGTACTAAAAATAATAGGGCTTAGGGGAAAATTATGGCTTGAGTGTTCCACTAAAACATTATGTTACTTTGTACTACAGCACTAATAAAACAATAATAATTTCAATAAAAAAGCCAGCAGTTTTTAAAAAAGATGTAAAATTCCTCCCAAATAGAGAGATATCCCAGAAAATACAGAATTTGGCTTTAAAAATGGTAAAGGTTATTTTATACTAGTTTAAGAAGGGTTGAGTCTGCTGAATTATGCAGACATGTCAAAATAAACAAAAGGAGGAGAGAAGTATTTCTAAGGAAAAGCATGTGACTCAAAGGAGCATGGAATAAATGAACAGTGTACATAACAATGCATTCAGCTGAGTTAATGCAAATGGTATTCAGGTGTACGTGTGTGTGTGTGTGTGTGTGTGTGTGTGTGTTGGAAAACATTAATATGCTGGGAAAAGTTGCTTATGAGCTGAAGCAAATTTGCATTAGTATCCCATAAATCCTACTAAGCAATAGAGTGAAAGCTAATTTGCCTTCAAGAAACAGTTGTTGTAACAGAACAGATAGGATTTCTTACTGTTTATGAGAAAAATTTCTAACTAGATAGTGTGTACACTCCTTAAACTCAAATGAGCCCAAGGTAAAACTTACCCATCCCCTTTAGACATGCTATTCTTCATTTACCACTGCCTGAGATAATGGCATTACTACCATTTAGGCTTTAAATAGTGCACTAGCCAAATAGTAGCTATTTGAGAATCTTTAGGAGTTAAACCAGGGTTGACACCCAACAATACCACTGTTCAATCACTAGGAAATCATATAATTCTCAATCAAAATCCACGTCTACTAAAACAGAATGATAAGATTTGTATTTTGTTGTTGTTGTTAGCATTAAGTACAATGGTATTTGAAAACATTTTGGCACAATGCCTAACACTTATGCTCAATAAACAGTAACCATTATTAGGACTATCTTCAATTTTACTTAATTGTTTCTGCCATTTGAAGTGCAATGTATCTTTCACTCTAGTTCTATTATCACAACTATAATACATTCCTCATTATCTGTCTTCTAAAAAAATCGTTAAAATAGGTTACTAAATTTTCTTGTCATACTAATTTCTACCATTCCAACACATAGTTTCAATATTTTTTTATTATCCTTTAAAAAAACCCAACCCAACCAAGATATTCTTTTGCTAACATTATTTTACACAATATTAAGATCATATTCTTGATACCAAACATCTGGACTAAATTGCAAATGTTTTATCTCGATTATGATATTTATTTGCATCATTTTTTACTTTGTAAGTCACTGGAAAAAAAATGGTAGCTTTTCAAGTATTCTTTCATGCTTTTAAAATCAGAGTAAAACTAATTTCTTTTAAGAGTAAGTTATTAAAATTTAATCAAAATTTCCAGAAGTCTATTGAAATTTAAATCATGGTTTTGAAACATGTGCAACTATAATTAGTTTCAAATTTCTCTTTTATTGTTTCATTAGTACTATCCATGAGGAGATCCAATGTTTGAAAACAGAATCAACAGGGTATTGAAATTGATGCATGAAAATGTGTTCCACTTTCTTCTCTTTATCTTTCAATTTTGATTCCTTCAAACATATTCATATGTAAGTTGGTATTCACACATTAGTCATATATACATTGTTTCCATCTGGAAAAAAAAATAACTCTGATTATAAAAGACCTGCGAGTATTTGCTCTCTAGAGCACAGAATTAACCAGGTAAAGTCTAGTAAATTACAGTGTGGGAGATACTATCCATGAGCATAATGAGATAAAGTGGCCTATCTTCTATTCATCCCTAAGGATCAATGGGACTTTCAGAAATAATGTTAACCTGTGCTCATTAGGTTATGTTTTAGTAAGCATTTAAGTAAAATTGGAAAGAATCAAGTGAAAAGAAACTTCTTTTAAAGTTGAAATATGTATTTATGAGTGAACTTTTATGATAAGATAAATAGACAATATGGTTTAAATTAAATTTAGGTATTAATGTTTGTTTTTCATATGTGTTTCTTGCAAATATTTGCTCTGTTAGTAGACAGATCTAATGTAGAATTTGCCATTATGTATTATATTAATTTCTTAGTATGTGCATCACTATTAGTAGACTTTGATTTCTTCAACAGTAACGAGTATGTTTTAATTATCATTATGGCTAAAACACAACCTGGAGTAAAGCAGCAATTTAGAAGTGCTTACTGAGTAAATGAGTAAATGAGTAAATGGAAAAACAAAATCATCTGCTATCCTAAATGGGTGTATCATAGATTTCTGTATATGTGAAACTTTGGCAGAGTTTTTATTTCTTATATTCAAATATAATTTGTTTTATAATGCAAGTAGGTCTGTCTCTCCTTTTGGGATTACTCAGAGTTTAAAGTAGAAGAGAAAATGGAAATATGGATAAGCAATTCGTTAACTAAAGAAAGTGTGGGCTTAAAACCCAAATACTCCAGATACAAAATAAAGGCTCTCCACAGTATCTCTATTACGTTCTACCTAGAAGTAGAACATAATGGGAGGTTATATATATACTAAATTATGTACAGTCAAGGGTATCTGCTGTTATGATTCTTTTTTAGAGCCCTGTCAGACAAACAAGACCAAGTAGTAAAAATTATAGGGGAGCAGTACCTGATTTTAGTCCAATTTTGTTCAAGATTGCACAGCCAAAACCTAGAATAGTATCTAGTAGAATAGAATATAGTAGATGTTTAAAAAATGCTTTTATATTCTGCAGGATCCTTTATGCTGAAGAGAAGTAAAAACCTCATTAGGAAATTCTAGTTTCAGCTGGGACATATAAGGAGTTTAGAAGTCATCATTCCTATTCATACAAGTAAAAACTGGGAGAGACCCCACACCCATCAGACACCCCACAACTGGAAGACAGAGTCAAATTCAGAAAGTCACAGATCTACTTATCTTGGGCAGAAGACACTATACACTGGCAGGAACACTTAACGGTAATTTTGATGACTTGCTGAAAGCTGAGTTGGACTACTATGAGAATGAGAAAGTTCTGGGGACTATGCCTTGAAAGGGTGTCCTCACACTTTCATAAGCTTTCTTTTCAGGAATTTGATCATGTTCTCAAAATGAGTATCTAAAAAAGATCCCCTGGTAGGTTTGGCAGGTGACAGGGGAAAAGAAATCCTTGTGGAGGAGGAGGAAACGCATAAAAACACCAATGATGATCACAACCCAAGATCGCAGGTCACTAAAAGGCTGAAATTTAATCATAATCATATAAACGCTTCCCCTCCCTACACCTTACCACTACACCAATAAGGTTACAGTACAATAATAGGTATACTGTTATTACAGATGAAAGAGATGCAGGACACAAACTTTCTTTCAGAAGGCAGACCTATGGAAACCCGAAATCACCAAGGAAGGAAAAACAAGAATAGCAGGGAGACATTGAAGCCTCTGGAAATAGCTACAGGAAACATTAAACACCGTTCAACTGCTAGCATTAACATAAGACCTCACACCAAGACCTATTTACCTCAGTTCTTATTACTCAATACACTGTATCTGACTTTCAACAAAATAGTACAAGGTATGCTAAAAGACAAGAGAAAAAGCATGGTCTCAAGAAACAAAGCAAACGTGTGAACAAGAGTTAGATATAAAGACATATATAATTTTCATTTGTCAATTGTACCTCAATATAAGAGAGAAAAAGATATGCAAATGGCAAATGAACACATTAAAAGATGTTCAACATTTACATCATTAAGGAATTGCTAATTAAAACAACAAGGAGATACTGCTACACACCTATTAGAATGACCAAAATGCAAAATTCTAACAGTACCTAATGCCAGCCAGAATGAGGAAAAAACAGAAACTCCCAATCATTGCTAGTTGGAATACAAAATGATATAACCACTTTGGAGGATACAGTTTGCTCTTTCATATTTGCTCAAAGGAGTTGAAAACTATGTTCACACAAAAATCTATACACAGTTGTTCATACAGCTTTATTCATAATAGCTAACATGGAATCAGCCAAGTTGTACTTCAGCAGATGAATAGAAAAATAAACTATGGCACATATAGACAATGGAATATTATTATCAAGACATGGGAGAAATTTAAATGTATATCACTAAGTGAAAAAAACTAATCTGAGAAGGCTAAATGCTATATGATTCCAACTATATGACATTCTAGAAAAGACAAAACTACAGAGAGAGTAAAAGGATCAATGTTACCAGGGATTAGGCAGTAGGAAGGGATGAACAGTCAGAAGACAGAGGTTTTAGGGCAGTTAAACTAGGACAAGAGCCAACAGGAACTCTGATTGCTGATGGGAATGCAAAATGTTACAGCCGCTTTGAAAGACCTGACACTTTCTTACAAGTCTTGTCATACAATCCAGTAGTTACTCTCCTAGGTGTCTTCCCAATTGATTTGAAAATTTATGTCTATACAAAGCCTGCACATTAATGTTTCTAACAATTTTATTTATAATAACCAAAAACAGAGCAATTAATATGTCCTCAACAGGTGAATGAATAAACAAACTGTAGTACATCCATACAGTGCAGTATTATTTGGCAATAAAAAGAAATAAGCTACCAAGCTACAAAAAAGACATGGATAAATATTAAACAAATATTGCTATGTAAGAGAAGCCATACAGCCACATGTTTTCTTTTAATTGGTGTTTACATGGTTTAACTTTCCCCTCCTTTTACTTTCAACCTTAATATATCATACATTAAAGTTGGCATGTATTTTTAATATAAGTAGCACACTTTTAATCAAGTGTGAAATACTTTATTTGGAACAGTTCTTCTATATTGAATGTAATTACTGTGTATTTAATTTAAATATAACACCTTATATGTGCACTGTATTTTCTCACCCTTTATTTTCTGTTTTTCTTTTTAATTAATAAGGTACTTTTTTATCATTCTATTCTCTTTCCTTTTTTGTTTGGAAGTTATAAGCACTTCTCTTTTAGCAATAATCTTAGTTATAATAGCACATATAAGTATTGTCAACTTATAGAGATCTTTATTTTCCTTTTTCCAGGAAAATATAAGATCTTCATTCAATTCATCTCTTTACTAATATAGATGGCATGATTGTAGGTATTTTATTTGACATAGTTTAATCACCACATTAACATTACTGCTTTATACAGTCAAGGTTTGTTTGTATTTACACATATTTACAATTTTCTTTGCTGCCTTTTTCCTTGATACAACTCTGTTCTCCCATTCTGTATAGTTTGCTTATTTCTAAGAACACCATTCAGAATTCCTGTAATGATAATTTGCTACTTGTAAAATCTCTCAGCTTTTGTCTTATTTTACTTTGGTTTCATTTTTAAAGAATATTTTTGTGATTTTAAATTACAGGTTGGCTATTTCTTCCTTTCTGTAACTTGAAGCTCTTTTCTACTATTTTCGTTTTCCATTATTACTTTGAAAACTGTCTGCCAGCCTATCCTCCTCTGAAATTTTTTTTTTCTGGCCCTCTTAAGATATTTTCCTTGTGTTACTTTTCTGTAACTTTATTATGATATTTGTAGACCTAGATTTCTCTTCTATATCCTACTCAGGGATTTTTTTGGCTTCCTGAATATTTATGGGTATGTTTTTCATCAGTTTGGGAATTAATTAAATAAACCATTATGTCTGCAAATATTGACTCTGCCTTCATTTTCTTTCTTTTCTCTATAATCCATTAAATATATATTCTATATTCTCAGTGTATCATTGATGTCTCTTATCCTCTTTTGCATATTCTACATAATTTGTCTTCACACATCTTTTGACATATTTTACAATTCACTAATTCTCTATTTAGCTGGGATAATGATTTAACACTTTTTATTGTATTTTTCAATATAATTTCATTTCCTATTCATTCAAATATGCAATGTTTCTTTCTAAAATTTTCACCTAAAAATTTAAATTTGCCTTTCACCTCTAAGAACACAAAACATTAGTTTAAACAATCTGTGCCTAATGAAATAATCTGACATTATTAGAGGTTTATTTCTGTTGTCTTGTATTTGTACTAAGCCTGAATTATGTCTTTTCTTTGCCTCATGGATATATTTGTTTGCTATAGTGTTTGAAGAATTACTTTGAGGCATAATTTGAGAACTAAGATGTTTTCTTTCTGAAGCACTTTTGCTTTGTCAGGTCCCAGAGGGCCCTAACAGTCCAGAATCAAGGCTGGACTTTGATTCCTGAATTCAGACTTAACCAGGTCACACTTTCAGAATGTAAAAAACTGTTTTACTAGGAGCCTTCTCACTGGCAGCAGGTGATTTTAGTTCATGTCCTTCCAGCTTGTTAGGAACTCCACCTCTATACTGGCAAAGACTCGTGGGATGAAAAAAAAGCTATTCAGGGGTTGAAGGTGGGAGGGGACCTCTTAGGAATACCTGGCCAGAATGGGAAGAAAAAGGGTTGGATCCTGACCTGTCATGGCATTGAACTCCATCTGATCTCAGTATAGTAGCTCCCTGCAGTGTGATTAACTCTTCCATATCATCAAGAAATGTTTAAAAGAGAGAAGCTTTGATGGGATTATTTAGTCTGAAGCTGGTAGTCTAATCAGAGTTGCTCTTCAAATGACTATTTAATCCCTCATTTTAGGCCACCACACTACTGACTCCATTTGGAATGGGTCTTTGGCCCTCCTTCACATAAGACTTCCTTGGACAGGAAGTTTCCCTCATTATCAGTCCCACCATTGTGGGCTGGGTGAAGACGAAGGTTGCCAAGTACAATACAGAATAGGTCTAGTTAAATTTGATTTTCTTACAATGAATATATTTTTAAATGTATTAAGTCTGACCCAAATACTGTGCAGAACACACTTATATTTAAAAATTTTTCATTGTTTATGTGAAATTCAAATTTAATTGGGTGATAGATTCTAAATCTAATAAATCCTTTATTTTTATTTGCTAAACCTGGCAACCTTAGTAATGGCTGACAGGATAAAAGTTTGTTTCAGTGAGAAGCGTTTCTGGGAAATAACAGAAGTTAAACACTTCTTTAAATTTAATACAGCAATTAGAGTTAGATCTTCATATAACATATGTTTAGGTCCCTCAGGTTTGTTTCAAGGGGAACTAAAGAATCACAGCATATGAGCTTTGGAAATAAAACTAATACAAACTATTTATTCATGTTCTAAATAAACCATTTTAACAACCAAACCCAAGGAGTTTTGGATAGAGGTAAAAATGCAGATATGAAAAAACGGATACTATTTTCTAAATGCTAAAATAATTCTAAAGCATTCCTTGTTATTTTTGGAAAAATAATATTGAACCACATTGTGAAGTAAAGTGCATCAAAGGGACTTTAAGAAAATCACCATAAGAATCAATCATAAGAACCCAAATCATGCTCCTCCAAACCTCTTACCATTCAGGCTAACTGAAAAAGAATGCTTTCTGATACATGTAATGTTTGGAATTTTCTAATTGTGCTTATTGCCTTCTATCAACCTTATTGAAAAACATACCCTTTTTTATACATAGTCATACATATAGTGATTATATCCATTAGTGAAATTATCTTAGATATCAGTATAACATCTGCTAAAGAATTATATTCTCAAGGAGATATGTACATGTAGAAATAATAATTTAGGTTATTAATTCTATTAGGGCAGTTTAACTTTATAATTAGCCAATATAATTTCACTATAGTCAGGATTTAAAGGTGATACTTTGATCTTTTTGAAATGTGTTTTCATTTGTATTTTAAATCTGAGTTTATTTCAAATCTTGTATTCTTTTGTTTAGTCTCTCTTTTACCACATGATGATGTAATTTCTCTACCAAGAAGATTCTAACCTTTCATTCACTTTGCCTTACATTCACTTCAGCCTTGATCTTTGTGTATCATCGAATTAAACATATTCACAGCTGGTCTCCATGTCTAGATCACTTATGCAGATTAGAAACAAACAAAGAGCCAAAACCCAGAAACCTTTTCAATATTTTCTAAAAGTCTGACACGCTTCCTTTGAAATGTATTCTGCTTTATGTTTTAGAAAGTTCTTTTTCTGTTGCCATGTTTGCCCTTAACAATTCAATTACCCACCTCCCATTTCTTTGTTTAAAATCAGTTGTTATAACAAAGATTGAAACCATAATTGAAATGTTGCCCAACATACAGGAAAAGAGCTCAAACAGAACAAGGTTCAATTTCAGTCCACTTCTTGATTAAAGTTTTTTCCAGGTGATAAAATCAATAAATATTCTTCAATGAATGATGAAGAAAAGTTTGTTTTTTGTTCTCACGTACAAGAACTTTATTATCATTAAATAATTGCAATGTCCTTAGATCCATTCAAGATGACACTATATGAAACTGTAACAGATTACAGGTTTTAGCTTCTGTAACAAAAATGAAAATATTCAATATTTAAGACATTTATTTTTCTCTCATGTCAAAATCTGAGGTAAGTAGGCCATGCCTAATATTTAACTCCACAATATTAGGAAACCTAGTTTGCTTAACTTTTTGCTCTACTCTCCTCAAAAGGTGGCTTTCATTTTCTGTTTCAGGAGGTCTGTGCCACTGACAAGGGAAGTATATGGCCTTTCCTTTTAAGGGCTCAACCTAGAAGTTATAGATCTACTGCTCACAGGTCATTGGCCAGAACTTAGTCATGTGGACAAACCTAGTTATAAAGGAGTTTGGGAATGTCTTTACTTGACAGCCATGTGAACAGCAAAATTAAAAGATTCCTACACTAAAGAATGAGGGGGGAAGAGGATATTGGGAGACAAGAAACAATCTCTAGTATAGTCATCATACATCTTTTTATTTGCTTAAATTTGTAAAATCTTTATTATTTTATCTTATGTGCTTGGCACTGCAGCAGATAGCTAAAAAGCAGGATCACAAAATAAGGTTCCTATTCCCAAATGGATGTTGTTTCTATCTAGTCAGTGAAACAAACATTAATTAAATAAAAAAGCAAATAAATTGTGCTGTAGACTAAAGTGTATAGGTAAAGATTATAAGGGGGGTATTTCATAGAGTCTTAAAGAGTTAGCTTGGCCAAAGAGGGGGAAAACATTCCCAATTAATTAATTATTATTTGCTTTGGCTAGTTGGGGTATTTTGTGATTCTATATGAATTTTTGGATTATTTTTTCTATTTTTGTAAATATGTCACTAGAATTTTAACAGGGATTTCACTGAATTGGTAGTCAGGTTGGGGAGTATGGACAATTTTAACAATATTAACTCTCCCAATTCATGAACATAGGCTATCTATTTATCTATGTCTTCAATTTTTTTTGAGGTACATATAATAAATTGTACAAACAGTGTACAGCTCAATTAATTTTGGCATGTGCATACACTATGTAACTTATGCCCAAACATTATAAAAATCTCTACCTCATTTTGTTACTTAAATATATAAGTTTTTTAATCATTTTGGGACTTTGCTCATCCTTGGACTTTGCTTTTCCATCTTTTACAAATATTCTTTCAAAATATGGTTGTACTTACCTTTAGATGTGCCGTTCCTTTCAATTAGCAGCATTTTTTTTTTATTATCAGAATACAATTTTTGAGTAGTTGTCTCTTGATCTTTTCATTAACACATCTGTCTGAATTCTTCTAAGTTTTGGGACTAAATCTGACTGTATTTAGAAATTCTTGATTATAATAGTGTGACTTTTTCCCAATGTTAATTTTATAAAATGCATTTAACTTTCTAGAATATTGGAAAATTTTGGAATTGAGTAGTTATGTCTGAAAATGAAATGCAAATACAGTAATTTCAGTAACTAAAGTTAAGATAACATTCATTTTCTAGGATATGACTTTGATTTTTTCAGTAATAATAATAAGGATCTGCACTAAGTTGTAAATCCTAATATTATATATATAAGTAATAGTAAAGATCACTGATCCATTGCTCTCATTTCAAAATTGAGGAGATTGAGGTCAGTTGATATGTGTCATTTCTAATGTTCCATAAATGATAAAAGTTAAGACTTAAGTCACAATGCAGCTCTCCTGAATTTCAGCCCAATGTTCTTTCCCTACATCTCTAAAGCTGTCACTCACTTTTTGTCCTGCCTCTATATAGCGAATAACAGTCTGAAATGATGGGTAGATTAAGGAATGAGGTAAAGTTTAAAACATTTCTTGTGGTTTCACTTGCTACACAAATTAATCAAGTGAGTTAAGTGTGTTAAGCCATGGATTAAAGAAAGGAGTTTAAAGACCAAATTGAAATAGTCTATCCTCCTCTTTGACATACTATGTCACCAATTATCCAAGTTATGCCCTATGGTAATATATACATCAGTTACATACATGCATCAATATATATGTATATATAATGATGTATATATATATATACATATAATGTACATGAAACCTTGAATAGATTGTAACTTAAATACATTTTAAAAGATGTGTGATTTAAAAATTAGCTCTATTTGTAATTGTAAAAATTAAGTTGATAATTTGACCATTGCAAATTAGAACAATTATATGATATCATGCTATAGTTTAGTTAAAATCACTTTATTTATGGAGAAACACTAGACAACGCTTGTTGGACCCAATGACATTATAGGCAGCTGTAAGATTAAGTAAATACAGAGGTTCTTATTAATCCTCTGGGATGTACTAGAAAACTTGGCCCTCACTTAAGCATCTTGAAGAGGTGATTTACTAGTTTACCCAAGCTACCAAGAAAGGATATAAAATCCAACCCTATTTAGGTAGAAGAATCAAGAGATAATATAACTAAAGAAAAGTGAGAACAGCTTCTAATGAGGCCTTTAATATTCTAAAATACAGGTTAAATTCCACCTAGAAGGAATTCTTGTAATGAAAATATTCAAGACTACCAGATGATAACTTAAATGGTCTTAGTACAAATTTTATAAAACTTCTCAAAATGAATTATTAAAATGTATGCAAATATTTGAAAACATAATTTTCAAAGCCTCAAAATATCTGTGTAAAAATATTTAATGATGACATTTTAAGGTTTCTTATTCTTCCATCACTTTTAGATGTATTGTTTTTATAAAGTTATGAAGAATCATATGACATATCACGATGGTATGTATTTTTAAAATAATAAATGTTTTAAATATACAATCTTGGCAATTCATGTTCCTAAATCTGGTTGCACATAAAAATATGAAAAGAACACATTAATGTGAAAATGTAAAAGTAATGAAGTTCCCCCATTCTAGATTATCAACTACTCAACTATGACTATATTTTACCTCTGTCTCCATTTTATGTAGTTAACCCTTCTTTTCCTTTCAACACTGAACATACAATTTTAATAAATGGCATCTATCCATATATGACAAAACCACAGTCAACATTATACTTAACAGGGAGAAGATGAAAGCTTATCCTTTAAGATTGGGAACAAGAATAGTATGCCTACTCTCTCTACTTTTATTCAACATAGTTTTGGAGGCCCTTGCCACAGCAATCAGACAACACAAAGAGATAAAAGGCATTCAGATTGGTAAGGAAGAGGTTAAACTGTCCCTGTTTGCAGATGACATGACATTGTACATAAAAACCCTAAAGAATCCACTCCAAAACTACTATATCTAATATCTGAATTCAGCAAAGTTGCAGGATACAAAATTAATATACAGAAATCTGTTGCATTCCTATAAACTAACAACGAACAAGCAGAAAGAGAAATCAAAAAACAATTCCACTGACAATAGCATCAAGAAGAAAAAAATACCTAGGAATAAACCTAACAAAGGAAGTGAAAGACCTATACTCTGAAAACTACAAGACACTCATGAGAGAAATTAAAGAAGATACCAATATATGGAAACACATCCCATGCCCAAGGATAGGGAGAATTAATATTGTCAAAATGGCCATCCTGCCTAAAGCAGTCTATAGATTCAATGCAATCCCTATCAAAATACCAACAGCATTCTTCAATGAACTAGAGAAAATCATTCTAAAATTCATATGGAACCACGAAAAACCCCGAATAGCCAAAGCAATCCTGAGAAGGAAGAATAAAGTGAGGGGATTCAGTTCCCCGACTTCAAGCTTTACTACAAAGCCAGAGTAATCAAGACAATTTGGTATTGGCACAAGAACAGACCCATAGATCAATGGAATGGACTAGACAGCCTAGATATAAACCCAAGCATATATGGTCAATCAATTAATATACAATAAAGGAGCCATGGATATATAATGGGGATATGACAGCTTCTTCAACAACTGTGTTGGCAAAACTGGACAGCTACATGCAAGAAAATGAAACTGGATTATTGTATAACCCTATATACAAAAGTAAACTCAAAATACAACAAAGACCTGAATGTAAGTCATGAAACCATAAAGCTCTTAGAAGAAGACATAGGCAAAAATCTCTTGAATATAAACATGAGCATCTTTTTCCTTAATGCATCTCCTCAGGGAAACAAAATAAAAAATGAACAAATGGGACTACATCATGCTAAAAAGCTTCTGTACAGCAAAGGACACCATCAGTATAATAAAAAGGCATCCTACAGTATGAGAGGATATATTTGTAAATGACATATATGACAAGGGGTTAATATCCAAAATATATAAAGAACTTACACAACTCAACACCCAAAAAGCAAATAACCCTATTAAAAAATGGGGAGGATATGAACAGACACTTCTCCAAAGAAGAAATTCAGACGGCCAATAGGCACATGAACAGAGAAATGCAGCTAAAAACCACAATGAGATATCATCTTACACTGGTAGATGGCCAACATAGAAAAGACTAGGAACAACAAATGCTGGGGAGGATCTGAAGAAAGGGGAACCCTCCTACACTACTGGTGGGAATGTAACATAGTTCAACCATTGTGGAAAGCTGTATGGAGGTTCCTCAAAAAACTAATAATAGAAATACCATTTGACCCAGGAATTCCACTCCTAGGAATTTACCCTAAGAATTCAGGAGCCCAGTTTCAAAAGGACATATGCACCCCTATGTTTATCACAGCACTATTTACAATAGCCAAGAAATGGAAGCAACCTAAGTGTCCATCAGTAGATGAATGGACAAAGAAGATGTGGTACATATTAACAATGGAATATTATTCAGCCATAAGAAGAAAACATCTTACCATTTGCAACATCATGGATGGAGCTAGAGGGTATTAGGCTCAGTGTAATAAGCCAGGCGGAGAAAGACAAGTACCAAATGATTTCACTCATCTGTGGAGCATAAGAACAAAGCAAAAACTGAAGGAACAAAACAGCAGCAGACTCACAGAACCCAAGAATGGACTAACAGTTGCCAAAGAGAAAGGGACTGGGGAGGGTGGGTGGGATGGGAGGAAGGTAGAAGGGGAATAAGGGGCATTATGATAAGCACATGTAAAATAGGAGGAGGTGGCACGTGGAAGGCAGTATAGCACAGAGAAGACAAGTATATAGCATCTTACTATGCTGATGGACAGTGATTGTAATGGGGTATGTGATGGGGACTTGATAATGGGAGGAATCTGGTAACCACAATGTTGCTCATGTGATTGTATATTAATTATACCAAAATAAAAATAATAAAATAAAATACACTTGAAAAAATTAAAATAAAATAAATGGCATCTATTTTCCCTTTTTCCCCCCTGAGATTTCCAAAGACTTTTAAGCTTATGATAAATGAAGACATCTAGAAACTGAGTATTAAAAGCATAAGATGGTATACCTCTAATATTTATTATTTTTAATTACTTTGTCACCATTTTGTACCAATGCCCAATAAATTATTTTGCTATTGACTGATCGAAAATACCTCTTGGTTAAAAAAGAAAAAAAAATCAATAAAATTTTATTTCAATTGTCTAAATTTAAAATCACACAATGATTCTTTTTTTAAAAATAAACAAAATAGCCTAGAAAGCTATTTGACATTCTTGTGACACATTAACTATTTAAAAAATTTGGGATATGTAAAGAATAATATTCAATAAATTGATCTTCAATCTAATTTTCAATAAGTATCTTAATAATAAAATATATACACTAATATATGAAAAATGTTTATTACAAAGATGGAGAGTAATGGATATGTTCTCTAATTGATAAGTGTTTCAGTGATTATTTAATATAGCCTAATTCCATGTTTCTCTAATTTAAGATACAGATTTTTTTTTCATATTTTAACATCTGTGAAATCAGAAGGTGCCTTAGAATCCCTCTAGTCAGGGAGCCATTGTGACACAGCTGTCATTGCCTGTTTATATGAATCAAAATACACAGAAAGGGTATTGGGGCTTGCATGTCCCAGAGATAATAGGAGAGCATGCTCTTAAGAAATGCTGCATCACCAACACTCTTAGTATCACACAGCACAATTTACATAGAAAAATAAAAACACTGATAACTCTAGGTCAAAATATAATTCAGTATTGTCAGTCTGAATATGAAAGAATTCTGCAGATACACTATTTTGCATGCACACACATATATGTAAAGAGAGGGAGAGAGAGGATTTAAATAATCTATGTGTAAAAAGTCTAAAAGAGCTTTTAAATAAATATCAGATAAAATGTCTAAGGGATATGAAAGCATTATGCCAGAAGTATAATTGACAATCATTTTTTTCTTTAGTGAGACATAGAACACCACTAGGTCTTTGGTATAGCAGACACTTTGGGTGTCCATCTCTACAACTCCTTGACGCACCTCTAATTTCAGCTGCAGCTATGGTAGTGGTTCCTGTGCTCACTGACAGCATCCAACCTAAAGACACCAGGCCCTAAAGACCCCAAACTAAGAGAGATAGTATCTTAGATTTGATTAATTATGATAAATGAAATGAACACGTCTTTTTTCTCCAACATAAAAGTAGATACAATTTATAATAAATTAATGTCTGACAGTTATTCATTCAAATTACTCTTTACTTACAAAGTTCCTGTTAACATAAAAATATTAAAGCCAGCTGCAAGAACCTATTATTCCCACCCTTCTAAATGCCAAATGTGTACTTAATATCGGAAATACATTAAAACCAATATCTCCAATTAATGGAATACAGGAGTGATACCTAATTTAAAACGCTTGAACTTTATATAGTAATAAAATGCAATTTTTGAAGAACTTTATATATGTTATAATCACATACAGACTTCAACATGATAAAAAAATGCCTAAATTTGTGAGTCATTTGTGAGAAGTATAAATTCCTAGACGTTGGACATTTTCTTATATACTTCTATTCTTTTATACTGGCTAAACATGGAAATCAAAGATTGCTTCAAACATGCTTACTAGCAAATTTATAGTACACATATTTACTCCTAGTAACATGACAAAAATCACAAGCCATGCCATTCTCATAATTTTGCTTACAAATATTAACATTAAAAAATTGTTCTTATAAACATATCATGTTCAATGTACTGTTTGCTATAAACCTTCTAAAAAATGATGAAGAGGCAGTCATTATGAGCACTCATATTGCCCACTGTTGATAAATAGCATAAAATCAGTAAAATACAACTCTCAAAATATAAATAAAATGTTATAAAAAATCTAAAATAAAAGTCCAATGAAGGAATAAACAATATCTCAGTAGATTAAGGAATCCTTTCTAGAGACTGACATTTCAGTAGAGGCTTAGAAAAATAGTAGTCACTAGGCAGAAGGAAGAAAATTTGTGCTAGAATGATGTGAACTGTGAGCAGGGAACCCAAGATGATAACAGCATGCTGGTTCAGCAAACCAAAAGCTGTTCAGTATCTCTAAGACATGAAGTAAAAGGGATCATGGCGTAGTGGTGAGGACCTGTCACAGAGGCTCTGCATTTGGGGCTTAAGGAATTGGCACAGCCAAGATGAACAACACTGTAGGTTAGGAGGGCGAGTGCTGGGATAATGCAGGATAGAAGACGTCAAAGGAAGGGATTATTTGAAGAGGAAGATGATTACGTCAGATAGTTGCAGGAAAATTGAGGATAAAGATGTCTGACAAAGGCCACTGGCTTACAATGTCAGTATCCTCTGAGAGTGTAATAGATTGTGGAATTTTTAATTCAGGGTTAAAAGAGAGAAACACCAATAGAGAAAAACAAATCACTCTTGCAAAAAGTTTTGAGAAGGAAAAGGAAAAAGGCTAAACCTTGCATTTTTTTCATTTCTTAATATTTTACTGATGGACCTTGTCATTAAGAAGAATAGCATTCTTTCTAAAACACAATATGAAATTATGTCTTCCACCCCACCAGAGTTTCACTAATAACTAAAAACAATTTGTACTTTGGTTTGATAGTTATTATATTATTTCTCCAGCACCAAGGACTCTGTATTTGTGGTTTCCTCTAGAATAAAATGAAAAATATTCAACAAGTGATAGGAGTTAAATTTGACCAATTTTCAAATTTACAGCTGCTGAATACAGATCTTTGACTTACGATGGGGGTTATGTCCCAATAAACCCATTTTAAACTTAAAATATTGTAATTCAAAAATACATTTAATATGCTTAATCTACCAATCACATGGATGACTGGGAGCTGGGGCTTGCTGGCCTGCCCAGCATTGCTAGCCTGAGAAAGAATCAAAATTAGGAATCTGAAGTATGGTTCCTACTAAATGTGTATAACTTTCACACCATCATAAAACTGGAAATCCTAAGTTGAAACATTGTTTTCTTTAATAACAAATTTAATAAAAAATAATAACAAATTATAAAATAAATAATAAAGGTTCATTATAGGAAAAGAACACATAGGTTAAAGGAGTAAGAACAAAACATTCATAATCTTTATGCTCAGTGAAATAAGTCAGGCCGAAAAAGACAAGTACCAAATGATCTCACTCATATGTGGAGTATAAGAACAAAG